>CAWUFW010008997.1:0-600000 GCA_963921515.1 Calotriton arnoldi | reverse complement strand
GAACAGTAGGTACAAGATGTGGCCATTGGCCATGCCCAGAGCCCAGTCCCCAAAGCGACTGAAAGCTGCCTTTCACCAAGGCCAGTGACCTCTGGCCCCAGGGTCTGGACTCTGACTGCACCCAGAACTCTGCTCATTCTTAGCTCATCCTAACAAAGCTTTTAAACACCAAACAGAAGTGAAATACATTTTTGTGATACTATGTGCAACTTCATCAAACATCAGTATTATTATTATTCAGCGTTTGTTGAGCGCATGGCTACCGGAGGCATCCCAGCGCTAGCAGCATCAGGCAGGACAGCAGGCAGAGTGGTTATCGGGCCGCATTCTGAAACAGCCAGGTTTTTAGGAGCCTCCGGAAAGCGAGATGGTGGGTCACTGTGCGAAGATAAGCAAGACAACGTGTGTTTTATCAATGGAATAATTCGAACCATAAACACCACTGCCTCTGTGACTTTCACACATATTTAATGTGTTCTTCACTCTTCCTCCATATCTCACTTTGCAAACATTACATGAATATAATTATCAATTACAATGGCCTTTTAATCTACTTCTTCCTGACTGCTAACAGGTGTGTAGCTATTGCAGTACATACAACTTGAAATGTATTTTATACAACCTTATGTTTGTTTTCGTTTTTTGAAAACCTTCTAGCCAGTGCTATGAACATAGAAGAAAGACTGCTGTGTCCATGCCATTTATACAAAGTTTATAATTCTTCTATGTTAACACAGACGAAAGAGGGCTATCTGCTCTGCCTGTACATTCCATAAACAAAGCAGGTTGTCTTTCTACTGTGAAGTAAAGTCAGAGGATAAATGGAGGTCAAACGGCCAACAAGCGTGCAGTGCATGTGGGGAAACACGCATTATGTCATGCTTGCCGGGCCCTTTCACACGTTCCTCTCTGGTTTTCTCTCTCTGTCTCTCTCTCTGTCTCTCTGTATATGTAAACACTGTACCCGCTGTCCCACAGGTACCTCAGAGGGCCGGCCCTGCACCGTCCAAGGTGCCACCTACCAGCACGAAGAGCGCTTCCAGATAGGCTGCCAAGGCTCCTGTGTCTGCAAGGATGGATCCGTGGCCTGCGTGTCCCTGTGTCCACCCACCCAACCCGCTCCGGTGCCTGGCTGCCTGGTCATGGAGCAGGTGGAAGGTACGGCCATGCCTTTGCATAGGCAGCGGCTTCGTATTTACACGCTCACTACCCGCTGCTAACATACACTACCAGACTTTGAAGACAGGGACTAACCTATGTGATGAGGCAAAACTTCTTTCCAGTCCCTTTCAATGTTTTTAGAACTTTCTCACCTTCTCCACAGAACAAATCCATCCTGTGCTCTAAAATGTGACAAGGGGTGCGCAAACTATATCATAAGGGAGTCTGTTCATACTGAAAAATAATTCTACACTCATAAATATGCCGCATACATACAAAGGGATGCGCCCTACTTCACTGGTGCCTCATGAGATGATCACGCTTTCTCTATGTACATACACAACTTCCCTGCTACCATCTGAAGGGACACATAGATGTCCGCATATGACCAGCATAAGGCCAAAGAGTGACAGGAGAGGTAGCCGCTTTGTGGACGATTAATGCATTGTAATGCAGCGCTAAAGAGGTGAATCTTCATCTCCTTCCTAAATTAGAGCAGAGTTGGGGCGGACCTGGTGGATAGAGGGATGTTGTTCCAGATCCTGGGCGCATAGAAGGAAAAAGCCTGCTGCCTTGTTTGTTTCTTTTTTACACTTGTTAGTCTACAGTCTGATGGTGGTCTGGATGGAGCGTGCCTAGATCCATCAGACATGGTGAGCTTGTCTCCAAGATACGTGGGGGTGCTGTAATGATGGCTTTGGAAATTACGCAGCTGAGTTTGAAGAATGTGCGGGACAGCAAGGAGAGCCAATGGACTTCCATCAGGAGGAGGTGATGCGACCATATTTCTTTAGGCCCTGGAACAGACGTGCTGTAATGTGTAGGGTGCCCTTAAGAGGCGCCAGTATACAGTCTGGGAGGCCATGCAGTAAGGTGTTACCACCATCCAGATGCAAGAGTACGAGGGCTTAAATAGCAGTTCTGACGTCGCTTGATGGAAGAATCGGAAGAGAGCTAACAGCAGGCTATCTTTCTGTTTCTGGCAAAGTGCTCCTGCAGGGTGAGGTTGGAGTCCAGGGTGAGTCCAAGTGCCTTGTCAGTCGGTGAAAGTTGGGACTCAACGCTGTTAAGGTTCATGTCAGTGAGCCAGATTTGTACTGTTTCTTGTCTGTTATTCTTGGCGAATAATGGGAATACTCTCTTAGTTGGGTTGAGTTTCAGGTAAGCGCTGGACATCCAGGTCTGGATGAGGTGCAGGCAGTGTTTGAGGCATGGGGGGGATATTTACTCATTTTTCATGCTACATAGGCCAGCAAGCAAAGTCGCTGCACTGCGTTGCGTGGAAGAGAGGCAGCAGAAATGTGCCATATCTTATAACATACGGCGCATTTCTGCTGTCTCCTTGTACTGGCGCACTCTGTGCCGCCTGGCACCAATGCAGGCACCCTCGCATCGTGGTCCAAGGGTGCCTACATTACAGGCAGGATTGTTTTGGTGCAGGAAGGGACACCTTACTGTACAAATACAGTCCTTAAAGGCATTGTCCTCTTTCTTTGCGTTCTACACGTAGAAAGAGGAAATAACGAGGAGAAATAGTGATACTTCTCCTCATTACGCCTGGTTCAGGGGGCGTAGCATTTTGGCGCAATCCCAGGTTTACTCACCTTAGTAAATCTGGGATTGTGTCAAAATCCATGGGCGGATGCATGGGAATGCCCATGCTCCACCCATGGAATGTCTTTCTAACGCAAAGTAAAGCTGTGTGCTGCCTTGCATTACATTTTGGAAAAAATCTGATTTGCGTGGCTTTGTAAATCACAAATAAGATTTTGCGCTGTGGCTGTGCCTAAAACCTGGTGCATCCACAATGCAAATGTTAGTAATCTGAGCCTGGATGCTTGAGGAGAATTTCAGGTAGAGCTGCATTTTCCTGAATGATGGACCACTTGTTTCTCTCCTCACTACCACCGGGACACTTCTTTATGAAGTAGCAGTTGCGCTCTACAAATGGCCTCAATCAATCATTTCAGTTTCTAAGCATCGGAGAGCAGGGGAAGATGTTTCTCACCCATGGCATCAGATGCTGTGACTCCCTGCATGTTTCCCATCTCACACCCAGATGATAATTTGCGGCAGGAGGAACTGTGTGATCTTCTCTAAGTACAGTTAGACACTATTAGACACCATGGACAGGAGAGGTACAGCATCTCTCCCACACCCAGCTGTGTGATCTCCTGCACGTGCAGTAGCACGTCTTACCATCAGAGGGCATATCAAAATCTATCACCCACTTTAAGATGGATCTTCCATAGTTGAAGTTCCCCTTCTCTCCAGCAGAGGGCACATCTGCTCATCAGCAGTTCCACTTCCCATGCCCGAGAATATCAGGTCATGACGTAGCTGCAGCCACTGCGTTGTGTCTACGACACTGCACCTCCTACACTAGAGCACACTGTCTTTGCTACTGAGCCATTCCTACTCCACAAGCCCACATCTCCATCACTGAAGCACCACTCTAGAGCGTACCTCATTCACTGAACCAGGTCTTCTCCCTTATTACAGCACACTTCTTTTACCTCCTATACCACTAGATGACACCCCTCTACTAAACCACACCTCTTCCACCAGACCACCTCCTGCACTAGACCACACCCTGTGCACTTGAGCAACGATTGTCAACTACACTATGCCTCTTGCACTAAACCACATCTCTACTCTCACCACAGCCAGGGCCGGACTGGCCGTAGCGGGCACCGGGTGTTTCCCCGGTGTGCCGCCAGGATGGGGGCCGGTTTTCAGCCCCCGGGGCCGTTTTTGTTACCGGGGGTCGGCAACATCGGCCCCCTGTAACAAAATCGGCCGAAACTCGCCCTAGCAAACAGCTCGGCCGCACCCCCTTTCCTCTCCAGGGGGGCCGGCTGAGCAGTTTGCCAGGGCCGGTTTCGGTTTCGGTTCCCAGTCCGGCCCTGACCACAGCAGTCCTCTGCCATGATGGCACACTTCCTTCACTACTATTAACTTCGTCCACTGGATCCCACCTTATCCGCACTTGACATGCGGCTGCATTACACAAAGTGCCGTGGGGTCGCAGGTCGCAATGGGCGTGTGCACCCGCTTTCTGCTCCTCTGGGGCACTTTTGTATTACAGAAGCAGCTGCAAACGCTTGTGCATACTCTTCTGTACTACAGATCATGCCGCCGTAGTCTCAAACGGATGTCCCCCCATTTGCATTGCAGCGTGGCTCAATGCAAAAAAGGCAACACATTGCCTCGGCGCCCCTCCATATTATGAACATGGGGGAGGAGGCAAAGGGGCTGTTGGGGGCACACTGACTGTGCACAAAGAGGTAGCACCCAGTGCACCCTCTGAGGCGCCCCTTGAAAGGAGCAAAAGGTGGTCCCAGAGACCCCCCAGGCATTCCCTGGGAGGTGGATGCATACACTGACTGTACCTGCCTCAAGGGGGATCTCTTTCCCCCTTTGAAAACCAGAACCTGCTGCCGTATCAAAGGGAAGGATTGACGGGCACTGCCGGCGGCTTCAAACAGCTGGTCCACCTTTCTCTAATACGCTGCTCTCAGGGCACGTTTGAGTTCGTGTCTGCCCTGGGGACAGCACATTAACTGTAGTATAGTGCAATGACTCGGTCTGCACCTGGTGCACACAGTTAAAGGTTCACCACAGCAAGACCAGGGCAGTGCGCCCTTTACATAATCTGGTCCCAGATCTTCTTCTTACAGCAACACCTCTGTAGAAGAAACATACCCCCTCTCCAGATGTTACCTCCTGCCTGTCTACGAAACACGGCCCCCATCAACAGGCACACCTCCATACAGGAGGCGATGGGCGACACCTCCTCAGCAGGTCACGCCTCCAGATTACCTCCATTAACAGGCCTCCTCCTCAGTTGGCCCCAACTCTAGATAACTTCCATCAGTAGTCCAAACCTCCCCCTTTGTAGGCCACACATTTCCATAATCTCCATCCACAGGCCGAACTCCTCCCTCAGTAGAGCACACATTCAGATACATCCATCAGTAGGCCACACTACATCTGTAGGTCACATTACCAGATAATCTCCATCAACATTCTATACTGCTCTCTCTCTGTAGGCCAAACCTCTACACAATCTGCATTACTTGGCAACACATCTCAGCAGAGCACACCTCCAGCTACTCTCCATTAGTAGGCCATACCCCTCCCCACTATGCCACACCTCCAAATGATCTATATCATTAGGCCACACCGCTCGCCAGTATGCCGCAACTCCAGATGATCTATATCATTAGGCCACACCCCTCCTCAGTATGCCACACCTCCAGGTGATCTATATCATTAGGCCACACCCTTCTCCAGTATACCACACCTCCAGATGATCTATATCATTAGAACACACCCTTCTCCAGTATGCCACACCCCAGGTGATCTATATCATTAGGCCACACCCCTCCCCAGTATGCCACACCCCCGGGTGATCTATATCATTAGGCCACACCCCTCCCGAGTAAGCCACACCTCCGGGTGATCTATATCATTAGGCCACACCCCTCCCCAGTATACCACACCTCCAGATGATCTATATCATTAGGCAACACCCCTTCCCAGTATGCCTCACCTCCAGATGATCTATATCATTAGGCCCCACCCCTGCCCAGTATGCCAAACCTCTAGATGATCTATATCATTAGGCTAAACCCCTCCCCAGTATGCCACACACCCTGGTGATCAAAAAAATTAGGCCACACCCTCTCCAGTATGCCACATCTCCAGGTGATCTATATCATTAGGCCACACCCCTCCCCAGTAGGCCACACCTCCAGATGACCAATATCATTAGGCCACACCCCTACCCAGTATGCCACACCTCCAGATGATCTATATCATTAGGCCACACCCCTCCCTAGAATGCTACACCTCCAGGTGATCTATATCATTAGGCCACACCCCTCCCCAGTATGCCACACCTCCAGGTGATCTATATCATTAGGCCACACCCATCCCCAGTATGCGACAACTCCAGATGACCTATATCATTTGGCCACACCCCTCCCCAGTATATCACCCCTCTAGATGATCTATATAATTAGGACACACCCCTCCCCAATATGTCACACCTCCAGATCTATATCATTAGGCCACACCCATCCCCAGTATGCCACACCTCCAGATAATCTATATCATTAGGCCATAGCAACACCTTCCCTGTTGGCCACAGCATCAGATAGCCCATCACGAAATGCTGCCTCCTTCTCAATCGGCCAACCCTCTGAATAATCTCCCTCAAATGACCACGCCCCTAGATAATCTCCATTAATAGATCATATGTCCTCCTCCACACCACCTCTTTAGTAAGGGAAAGGTGAAGATCAAGGTCAAGATAGAACACGCCCAATTCTCAGCCGGGCACACCTCCAGATAAACTCTATCAATAGAGCACGTCCCCTCCTCAGCAGGACACGGCTCCAGAGAGAGCACGCCCCCTCCTCAGCAGGACACGGCTCCAGAGAGAGCATGCTCCCTCCTCAGCAGGACACAGCTCCAGATAGAGCATGCCCCTTCCTCAGCAGGACACGGCTCCAGATAGAACACGCCCCCTCCTCAGCAGGACACGGCTCCAGATAGAGCACTCCCCCTCCTGAGCAGGACACGGCTCCAGATAGAGCACGCCCCCTCCTCAGCAGAACACGGCTCCAGATAGAACACGCCCCCCCTCAGCAGGGCACGGCTCCAGATAGAGCACGCCCCCTCCTCAGCAGGACATGGCTCCAGATAGAGCACGCCCCCTCCTCAGCAGGACACGGCTCCAGATAGAGCACGCCCCCTCCTCAGCAGGACACAGCTCCAGATAGAGCACGCCCCCTCCTCAGCAGGACACGGCTCCAGATAGAGCATGCCCCCTCCTCAGCAGGACATGGCTCCAGATACAACACGCCCCCTCCTCAGCAGGACACACCCTCCAGATAGAACATGCCCCCTCCTCAGGAGGACAAACCTTCAGAAAATCTGCCTCAGTAGACCACGCCTTCTCTATAGGCCACACCTCCGGAGAGGCCATTTACTTCCGTAAAGAAGTGCACTGTCTTCTACTCATAAATCAGTCTGCATTGAGGGGCCTTCAGGTGCAGCCCCTCAACCAACGGAATAAGAGGTGGTGCTACCGCTGACAGTGCCTGCTTTCTAGGATTTTAGCCCAGGCAGGGCTATAGGTATTGTTAGTGCAGCAGGTGCAATGGCACCCAGGTGTGTGAGGGTCCCACTGAACTCCAATTTTTATTCTATTTTAATACCCAACTATTGGATGGGGGTATTTTCCTTGCTTCCATGAGGGCCTCCGGCACCCTTGCTACACCACTGAGTCTAACTGGGACACCACATTGATAGTGTTATTCATGTGCCCCTGCTCTCTGTCTCCATCTAGTGCCCGGGCAGTGCTGCAAGCAGTGGAGGTGCCTGGGTGCACAGCTCCTGGAAGACACCGGGTTACAGATGAGGAGCAGGACACTGTCCGGCAGAGGCGCAAAAGTGACCAGGAGGAAAAGAGTCCAAGGTAAGATGTTGCAGTAGGATTGAGATTCAGCAGAGCTGTTCCACCTCCAAGAACCAGCGTAGTAGATTGAAGAAGATTGAAGAAGAAAGGAACAGCTGTGTGTGGGTGCCAATACTACAATAGTAAGGGTGCTGCAAGTTAATGTTGAGGTGCATCATCAGAGCTGTTTGTGGCGGCCACTCCTGGTACTGGAATAGGGAGTGGTGTGATAGCAGTTATGTTTGTGGGTCTCAGGTGCAGAGAGGTGTCACAGGTCAACCTTATTGTAAATTCATTTCGGTGGCTACTACTCTTTTTATAGCACTTTTATAGCGCTTATAACCACTGTTTGTAAGTGCTGAAAATAACAGCTATTGCTTCCTCCCAGTGTAATAGTATCACTGTACTGAGTTCATAAGGCTGGAATGCTTCTGGCCAGGGCCTGTGCCCAAACCTTCGCCGGCGGACAACTTCTGCTGCGCAAGGTCTGAGCAATCAGTATTGTCTGCAGGGCTGGTGCACGGAAGACCCATCTTCCTTTTTTTATTACATTTATTTTTGGATCTCCAGATTTTTGTAAATTTATCTTTTGATCCCCATTTCCTCCTTGGATCCTCAAATCCAGGGAGGATCTGCAGATCCACATCAAAGGGCCTTACAGCCGCTGGACTTGGGAAGAGAAAAACTGAAAAACTCAGGATCCTCTGGATCCCCCACCTGGACCAGGGTGTTAGGTTGTGCTCACCGTGCCCTCCTATGTTCCCTTTCTGGAGGACAGAGTGGGACTAAGTCTCCTTCTTAGTCCTGTAATGGCCACTATTTATTTAAGGTTGTGGCCGCCTATCAGATCCGTTTGGATCCGCTCCTTCATGTAGGATGCTGGCTTAGTATATGGTGCACACTCTAAAGAGTGATGCACCTTGCACTAATCCAGACAACCCTTATGGTGATTATAGTGGTCTTTGATAACCATAGAAAGCTCTCTAAGTGGTAGCGGTGGAGAGCAGCCTTCAGGCTTATCTTGAAGGAGAGTTAAGTAGCTTGTTTTACCAACTTTAATCAATAGTGTAGATTAGATGAAAAGGAACCACACATGGTCATTAAAAGTAAGTCTATTTATTACATAACACAATCACTAACACATTGATATATCTCCTACCCAGAGATATCAATAGCACATACAAGAATACTTGGAAAACAATCAGGTAAGTAGCACAGAACACAGTGGTCTCCAGGGGGAGACCAAGCCATATACTAATAAAGTGGAATGCAAACTGCAAAGGAGAGCGGGACTTGGACCAAAATCCTCAGAGGAGCTGGGGACACAAGGAACCACCAAAGGTAGGTATCGAGGAACCCCACGGAGGCTGTGTGCAGAGTGGACACACAGCCGTGTGCCCAATCGAAGTCAATGGAGAAGTCGCGGTTGCAGTTTTAAAGAAGGACCTTTCCCGGAGGACCCCGAAGAAACCCTTTTGAAGACAGAAGGTTGAAGTGCCACCCCACCCGTGGATGCCCCAGGAACCAGGTTACCTGCACCAGGGAAGCCGGCGGTATAGGGGTAAAGTGACGTCAGAACTATGTGGTTTGGTGTTGAATTATGTGGTGTGGATTGGAAATGTGTGGAGTTGAAATGTGTGGCGTCGAACTGTGTGGACAGCTTTGCCTTTTTGGTGATGAAAAAACCAAATAGGTAGGAGCTAATCTCCAGATGTGTGTTTGTGGGTGTTTTTAAAAATAAGAAAATGTGAAATAAGTGTGTTTTTTGGGTGAAAACGGGTCTTCAGGTAATTACACACAATACATATAGGACACCTTTACTGCAACATACAGCAATTACGGTGATAACCAAGGAATACTGAGCAAGAAACTAGGTTCCGGTCTGTATTTCAACCAAAAAAGCTAAAGATTTCCCAATGCTCCTATTAAAGCAGCAATGCGATCACTAGGCCTGCACTTTTGTTCCCGCCTCAAATGAATCGTTATCTCTCCTGGTATTTGGCAAACTTCTACCGTTATGAATTACAGGTAGATTTATTAGCAAAAGATGAGAGTCTGGGACTAGACAATGGAACAATGTCGTTGAATGTAGCTTCTCCACTGTGAATGGGGGCGGGGAGGCTGGTTTAAATCCATGCGTCCAGACCCAAGGATTTAAATTCCACTATTATTGCAAAAAGCATACAGCGCACTTACCCTTGCCAGTTTCCGTGGTTCGATGAAAAATGATTGGAGTATTAAATGAATGTGTATTGAAAGCTGCCAACAGGGGCGCCCATTTTAAATGGCAACTGAATGATACTTTAGTGAGAGCCCTTGGGATGATGGACTCTACACAAATGGAGTCCATCAATAAACAAAGCAAACACAGTACACTTGGGCAACTAGTGACGTGATCAAAGTATGTGTAAAATTAAGTTTCCAGCAATCCTCTCAAAGACTGAGTCTTGTGGGCTGTGCCACCAGGGATTGGACCACGGTACTTAAATGTCCAAGGTGCCAATGCACTTGACATAATAGCAACTGTTGTACACCGATGTGCTGTAAAATTGCCACAAGATGGCGTTCTAGTAGCCAAATACATAAAAAAAAATGCAACAATAACATCCTCTAAGTGTGTGTGCACGCACGTATACAAGGGGGACAAGATAACGAGTTTTCAGAGAATTGGGATTACAATGAATGCGAACTAAAACACAGTAAAATCAAAGAAGGTCTCAAGAGTGTGGAATGGAACTCCTTCAGTTAAGGTGGAAAACAGTGGGCACAAGGCTAAGTTAAAGCGCAATTAAGCATACTCACAAACACTATTAAGTGCTACCTTAACTTATTTTCAAAACGTGCCTCTGTTGTGTGGTCCGTTGCATCGTCTTCACCTTCTATTCTCGCCCTGGAATCACAAGCAGCTAATTTAGCGCGATAGAGCAGCAGAAGTGGACGATTTCACCGCTCCCAGCACTTCACTTCTTGGCTAGAGGAGTTGCTGTCTGACATCACCTCAGCAACTTATGTGACTATACGGGCTGCTTCTTCTGATCAGTGACTCATCTCACCCAGTGAACAGCTTTAGGCATGTCACAGAACCCAATTCAACACAAAAAATATTGCCTTATTTTGGGGCTAAACGTTTGATGCGCCCTGGTTTTAACTGTTTTCCTTTAAAAGAAAAAAACTACGATAAACAGTAATTGCAAAAAACAACAGATATGGCTGAGTGGCTCATGTTAGCATTCGCCACGGAGGCCCGTTGTTCAGCTTGCCAGAGGCACAGGCGCACTTCACAGTAACAACATTGACAACGGGAGGGGAGCGGCTGAGAGTGCATGCCGCGATGTTGCCTCCATTGTTCAGCTTGCCGGCGGCATGGGAGGGGAGTGGGGAATTTACAACTTGGACAGCATGAGGATGGGGGGCTAAAGGCAACACAGACAATTCGTAAATGAAAAGCGGGACGTGGGGCGGCACTTGGAGCTACGAGCAGGGAACATGAGCAGGGAATTAACAAAACAAGCCGAGGCAAAAGAAAAAGTAGTGCGCGAAACTAACGTAAATGGCCAATCGTGAAATAATCCATTAACGGAGGCAGTCTCCAGGGCGTGACCAAAACAACAAAAGGAGGGACAAATGTAAGCTATTCACCAATTTAAACAAAGGAATTTGGAAAAGCACATGAAGGAACCAATCAAAAGCGATGGGCATGCTGAATGCCCATACAGTAGATACAGCATGTCTCGAGAGACGGTGCATGCGCTGCCTAGGCAAGACCTAAAAATGCAGCTCTCAGAGCTCAAGGCAGCTTCAGACGAAAACATTTTCTTTGTTACAAATAAAACTGAAATCAAAAAAGAACTGATGAACTGTATTACCCTGTCTCCAAGAGTTGATTTTAAACATTTTCTTTGTTACAATAATAGACTTAATCTAGAGAAGGTTTCTGATGACCGAATACCCCTGTCTCCAACTGCTGATTTATCACCCAAGCCAGGACTCTTGTCTTTCCCAAACCATCAGAGCTTTCTGCAGAGACCAGTGTAAATAGAAAAGCACTTAAATAAAATGAAATGCTGTACACCCTTGGATTCACTGGATGCAAACTGCACAGTGTGCAAGTAGAAAGCTGCTTTTTCCGTGGCTGGACCAATAGAATGCAGCCCTCTCTCTTAACTGTAATTGGCTGTTGCCAGCCAATCAGTGTGAAGGTGTGTTTCACAGCATTCAAAGTGTGTTGGTGTGACTGAGGGATGAGGAATGAAAAGTAGGGATCATGGATGAGGAGTAGGGATGAGAAGTAGGGAGGATGGATGATGTATGAGAGGTCGGGGTGAGACGTAGAGATTATGGATGATGGATGAAAAGTACGGCTGAGAAGTAGGAATGATGGATGATTCATGAGAAGTAGGGATAAGAAATGTGGATGATAACTGATGGATGAGAAGTAGGGTTGATGGATAAGAAGGATGGATGATTTTTGTGGATGAGAATTAGGGATTATGGAAGAGAAATAGGGATGATGGATGTGAAATAGGGATGATGGATGAGAAGTAGGGATGCTAAATCAGGAAGATAATTGAGAAATAGGGATGATGGATGAGAAGTAGGGATAAGAAGCAGGGATGAGAAGTAGGGATGATGGCATATGTCTTCTATTCCTTATAAACAGGATTTAAGTGGGATGGAAAGGGGGGTAAAAGGGGTGTGGCCTATGCAGTTAAGGCTGAACTAAATTTCTCTGTTTCCCATTGTGTGCCACCCAACCACTGTTTTGGTTCTTTTCTGAGCCCCCTGTTATTATATTATATATATATATATATATATATATATATATATATATATATATATATATATATATATCTCACACACCGACTGACAAACACTTAAAACCAGCCGTGGTTATTGGCTTTTTTCAGTGGTTGTTAACTGTTTATGATAAATGAGTAAAAACAATGATTTTAAATAATGAATATTAAAAATGTTTCAATTCTGATATTGAGATAATGAATTTAACATTAAAGAGGCCTGTGAACTCTGCAGAGAGGCCAAGGATTGGATGACCACTTGTATTCTGAACCCCTCTATGACCCACTGACAGGCACCTTAAGACTTGCGCTGACTTCAGTCTCAACTCCATAGCTCTCAATCGTGGTCGTTCTAAACACCTGGAGGCGACTCAGTTCACAGTATGCACTATACAAGAGTAATATGCTGCACGAAAAAAATACAGAAACAGTTAACACTCTTAGGGAATTGAAGATTAAGTAAAGCATATGAAATATAAACAGGAAGTAAATCGCGGACATGGATTACTTTAACGCTTTTTACATTCGTTGTTCAGAATACGATCAGTGTGTTTGCCATTAAAGTTAAAGGCATGAAAGGAGGGCCCGATAGGGACCCACTCAAATGTCTGTTTTTAATCACTACCTGGTGGGACCCGGCTAACCTAAAGCATAGGCCTCTAAGTGTGGTGTAGATTGTGTAAGGGGAGTCAGCAGTATTAAGGACAGAAAAGGGAATTTGCTGTGAAGTGGGGTGTTTACCTTGATTAGAGAGACACAACTTTCAGGTGTAGTTTATATTTAGAATATACTTGTTGGTAGACCCATTTTACAGTAAAGCACGGGCATGGTCCACTGAGAATGTTTTTGCAATTTCGCTTCCAGTACCACACCCGGCCAAATGCACTGAAGCAATGCCGAACTAGTACTGTGCATAAAGAGCAGCCCTAGGCCGTACCCTACATATTCCCTTCATCTCCTGGGTCCACTGGTCACCACCTTTGGCATGGCCCAGTACACTGACCCCAGTGTCCACATGGCACAGCCTTTGGCTCTGTACAGAGAACAGTAGGTACAAGATGTGGCCATTGGCCATGCCCAGAGCGACTGAAAGCTGCCTTTCACCAAGGCCAGTGACCTCTGGCCCCAGGGTCTGGACTCTGACTGCACCCAGAACTCTGCTCATTCTTAGCTCATCCTAACAAAGCTTTTAAACACCAAACAGAAGTGAAATACATTTTTGTGATACTATGTGCAACTTCATCAAACATCAGTGTAAGCAAGACAAAATGTGTTTTATCAATGGAATAACCAATTGAACCATAAACACCACTGTCTCTGTGACATTCACACATATTTAATGTGTTCTTCACTCTTCCTCCATATCTCACTTTGCAAACATTAAATGAATATAATTATCAATTACAATGGCCTTTTAATCTACTTCTTCCTGACTGCTAACAGAAAGAAGAAACTCTTTATTGTTTGGTTAATACAAACCGTAACAATGTTCCATAAAAAAAAAATTTATAAGCAGAATAAAACACATTAGACACATGTGACTTCCTTAAATGAGGATTAAAATAGCCATTCAGTATAATACAAAAAGGTTTGTTTATATTGTCCGTTAAACTGGTACGCTTTTTAAGGCTAACTCATGATACTTTAAAAACTTTATCAGCTTACAGTTCAGTTGAGTGTCTGATGGATTAAGGCACTGAGTTATGGCAGCCCTACATGTCCGGATTTTCCTCTTTTTAAGGTCAGGCTGCAGTAAAGTGACTCATTCCAAATAAAAGTATGGGCAAATGCAGATCAGATGAATAAAATCCTCTTTTCTTTGACCACAAAGTCTACATGTTATGGGGCCTTTGTATTTCCAGCTAGGTAGATCTGCTGGTGTTGGAAGGTCACCAAACCGGAGCCATCAGTCGTTTCTTGTAAAAGACGGAGAATGTGGCACTTAAGTAGGGTGATAGTATTAAAGAGTCATAGTTCTTAATTACCATCCATGAGTGTGTTCGCCTGCTGAATGTTATTTTGTCTTCTAGCACTGAATGAAGTCTTGCCATTTTGTTGGCGATACGTCTCAATTCTGAGCAGGACAGACTTTTTTTCCACAGGTCTTCTGTCTCAGTGTTTTGAAGTGCTTTATGGAGAAAGTTATTATATGATGATTCTTTATCTTTCTCAACTTCCGTCCATAGTGCTTCGCTGAGTTTACAGTGTTCTCGGTTAAGTTTTATTTTGTACCAGCTTTTTACAGTCGAAAACATCCTTCCTTGTGTTTCATTTGTTAAACGAAATTCCAGCCTCACCTGAGCCGGTGATGCACTTTTTGGCAGCTGGTATGGCCATTTATAGGTGGATACCTGCAATTTGTTTAGTAATGCTGAGTCTGTTCCATGTTGAGTAATGCTGCCATAAGTTAGTGTTGGCAGGAGCCTTGCTGCCATCACTGCTAGTAGTGGCTTAAGCGACGGACATGCCAGTTTTTTTGCTATAGTGCTGAATGTGAATGATAACGCACCTGCCCTTTTTTCCATATAGTTCCTTTGTGCTTTTGATTGAATCTGTTGTCTAGATAGACTCCTAAAAATTTGTAGTTTGGGACTTCCTCCAACTTCTTACCGTTCAGCGAGATCTTGAGTTTGCGGCTAGATCTTTTTTATATCAGCATGGTTTTCGTCTTGTTCATGTTGATTTCCAGTTTGTTTATTATTGCATAATTCTGCATTTTTGTCAGCACCCTCTGGAGATCTACTTGCGTGAGGCTCATTAGTACAACATTGTTGGCATAAGATAGGTGTGACGGGGGTAATGGCCCTAGTCGTGGGGGATGGGTGTTGGTTTGGTCCAACCTCTGCGCTAGGCCACACGTAAACAGGTTGAATAGGTGGGGGGCCAAAAAGCATCCTTGTTTCAAACACCTATTCGTTAGGATTTTCCTTGAGACCCTTGACCCGTCGCCTACTTTGACTCTTATCCAGGTGTTGGTGTATAGTTGGATTATTCCTCGGAGTATGTTTCCTGGGATTTTGCAGTCTTTTAACTTTTTCCATAACCTGTGGCGGTCCACGCAGTCGAAGGCTGCCTCTAGGTCAACAAAGCAGAGGTGTAGTCTTTTCCTGTCCCGTTTACATTTGACGGCGATCTGAGATACCGCTAGTCTGTTCAAGGGGGTTCCAGTTCCTTTCTTGAATCCGGTTTGATTGCATGGGAACAGGTTCTGTTTCTCCGACAACTCGGTTAGGTCGGCCAGAATCATGGAGGCGTAATATTTTGCTTCAACGTCAAGTAGTGCGATGAGTCGATAGTTTGCTTGGTTTGTTCGGTCTCCCCCTTTGTGAATTGGATTTAATATGGAGCTGTGCCAGCTTGGAAGAATACTTCCCAGTATTTCTATTTCATTAAACAGTTGTGTGCCCCAAAATTCTAGTTCTTCTTTAAATATAGCTTGTGGAATACCATTTGGACCTGGAACCCCGTTACTTCTTCCTCTCTTTATTATATCCATGGTATCATCAATAGAGAATTTTTGATCGGGATGATTTCTTTTTGATTGTTCTGAGACCGTCTCGCATGTTTTGTGTCCATTATTTAATTGATGTTCCAGTGTGGTTGTTTGGGGTGTATCTGAAGGGATTTCCCCTTCGTATCTTTTTACCATGAAGTTTATCCAGTGCTCCTCCTGCACGTTGGAATTAAGCAGAATTTTAGTTGGCCTGTGTAGGTTGTTTATTTGGTTCCAGAATGCCCTCGAGTTTATTTGCTTTGCATTAAATACTAATTTGGCCCCGTTTGCCTCGCGTAGGGACTTTTTCTCTTCCCAGAGAAGCTTTTTGAACTCCTTTCTCAGCTGGTGTATTTTTTTCCCATCCTTGATGGTCTCTGTCTGTGGATTTATTGTTCCTGACAGCCTTTCACAGTTCTTGTTTTAGTGTTTTCAGTTTGTGTGAGGTGACTTTGTTGTCTTTCCCCGATTTCCTCCTATAGCTGTTTGTCATTAAAAATGACAGGTTGGATGTAAAGTCTGTTCAGGCGCTTATTAGATCGATATTTTTGTTGATGTGGCCGGTCAGTGCTAGGTTCATTATTGTGAGATTCAGTTCTTGTAATGATGTGTTTGTCCACCTCCAACATTTTAGGTTTATTGTGTTTATGGTGCCATCCAGTACTAAGTTGTTTGGGTGCCTTCCAGGGTGTACACCAAAAGAGATGCGTTGTTGGCTATGGTCGCTCTGCTTTGAGAAATTGATTGAAAACTAAGCTAGATGCGGCATCAGGGGTAGGGAAATAATTGTATAGTCCAGTATTGATTGGACTTTTGTACTATGAAATGTAAACTTCGGCGGAGAGTCCTCTATCGTTCTCCCGCTAACAGGTGTGTAGCTAATGCAGTACATGCAGCTTGAAATGTATTTTCTACAACCTTGCGTTTGTTTTCGTTTTTTGAAAACCTTCTAGCCAGTGCTATAAACATAGAAGAAAGACTGTCTTCTGCTGTGTACATGCCATTTATACAAAGTTTATAATTCTTCTATGTTAACACAGAAGAAAGACGACTATCTTCTCCGCCTGCACATTTTGTAAACAAAGCAGGTTGTCTTTCTACTGTGAAGTAAAGTCAGAGGATAAATGGAAGTCAAACGGCCAACAAGTGCGCAGTCCATGTGGGGAAACACGCATTATGTCATGCTTGACGTGTCCTTTCTCATGTTCCTCTCTCTCTATCTCTCTATTTCTCTCTGTATATGTAAACACTGTACCCGCTGTCCCACAGGTACCTCAGAGGGCCGGCCCTGCACCGTCCAAGGTGCCACCTACCAGCACGAAGAGCGCTTCCAGATAGGCTGCCAAGGCTCCTGTGTCTGCAAGGATGGATCGGTGGCCTGTGTGTCCCTGTGTCCACCCACCCAACCCGCTCCGGTGCCTGGCTGCCTGGTCATGGAGCAGGTGGAAGGTACGGCCATGCCTTTGCACAGGCAGCGGCTTCGTATTTACACGCTCACTACCCGCTGCTAACATACACTACCAGACTTTGAAGACAGGGACTAACCTATGTGATGAGGTAAAACTTCTTTCCAGTCCCTTTCAATGTTTTTAGAACTTTCTCACCTTCTCCACTGAACAAATCCATCCTGTGCTCTAAAATGTGACAAGGGGTGCGCGAACTATATCATAAGGGATTCTGTTCATACTGAAAAATAACCCTACACTCTATGCCACATACATACAAAGGGAAGGGCCCTACTTCATTGGAGCCTCAGGAGATGATCACGCTTTCTCAATGTACATACACAACTTCCCTGCTACCATCTGAAGGGACACATAGATGTCTGCATATGACCAGCATAACGCCAATTAGTGACAGGAGAGGTAGCCGCTTTGTGGACGATTAATGCATTGTAATGCAGCGCTAAAGAGCTGAATCGTCATCTCCTGCCTATATTAGAGCAGAGTTGGGGCGGTCCTGATGGATACAGGGATGATGTTCAAGATCCTGGGTACACAGATGGAAAAGGCCTCTATGCCTGTTTGTTTCTTTTAGACACTTGTTAGTCTACAGTCTGATGGTGGTCTGGATGGAGCGTGCCTAGATCCATTAGACATGGTGAGCTGGTGCGGGACAGCAGGCAGAGCCAATGGACTTCCATCAGGAGGGGGTGATGTGACCATATTTCTCAGCGGCGGCCGGCATGGCTCGCGGGTGGGGGGGGGGTTGTTGCGCGGGGGGGATAAAATACAAAAAACATAAACTTACCTTAAGGCCGGGTCCTGCGTCTCTGCTCCAGGAACAGGAATCAGGCAGCCAGCCTCCCTCCCCTAAGCCAATCACAACGCTGCAATACAGCGTTGAGATTGGTCTGAGCACCCTGACACAGCGCTCAGCCAGGGCTGGAGGGGTGAGCATGTTTTCCATGCTGGCTTTAATGCAGCTTGCATGGAGAAGGGGGAAAGTGTGCATGACTGGTTTGGACGGCCCGAGAGGGCCGACCACACAGTCATTGCGCACTTAGGAGTGGGCAAACCACTCCTTCCCTGCTCTGCTCCGAGAGCAGAGCATCCCCGCCCACCCGCCCGCCCGCAAAGCAACAAGACACGAAGCACAAAATGCTAATAACTTAAAGTTATTGTCATTTTATGTTTCTTCTTCACACTGCTTAAAAGCAGTGGGGTGACGCTCCTCCACCATAGCGGAGGAGCCGCCACTGATATTTGTTTAGGCCCTGGAACAGACGTGTTGCAGAGTGTAGGGTGCTCATAAGAGGCGCCAGTATGCAGTCTGGGAAGCCATGGGGGAAGGTGTTACCACCATCCAGATGCAAGAGTATGAGGGCTTAAATAGCAGTCCTGAAGTCGCTTACTGGAAGAATCGGAAGAGAGCTAACACCAGGCTATCTTTCCGTTTTTTCGAATGTGTTCCTGCAGGGTGAGGTTGGAGTCCAGGGTGAGTCCAAGTGCTTTGTCATTCGGTGAAAGTTGGGACTCAATGCTGTTAAGGTTCATGGCAATGAGCCAGATTTGTACTGTTTCTTGTCTGTTATTCTTGGTGAATAATGGGAATTCTCTTAGTTGGGTTGAGTTTCAGGTAAGCGCTGGACATCCAGGTCTGGGAGAGGTGCAGGCAGTGTTTGAGGCATGGGGGGGATAGTTACTAATTTTTCATGGTACATAGGGCAGCAAGCAAAGTCGCTGCACTGCGTTGCGTGGAAGAGAGAGAGCAGAAATTTGCAATATCTTGTGACATAAGGCGCATTTCTGCTGTCTCCTTGTACTAGCGCAGGGTGTGCCGCCTAGCTCCAATGCAGGCACCCTTACATCATGGTGTAGGGGTACCTACATTACAGGTGGGATTGTTTTGGTGCAGGAAGGGACACGTTACTGTACAAATACAGTCCTTAAAGGCATTCTCCTCGTTCTAAGCGTGCTGCAGAATGCAGCACATGTGAAAAGAGGAAATAACGAGGAGAAATAGTGATACTTCTCCTCATGACGCCTGGTTCAGGGGGCGTAGCATTTTGGCGCAATCCCAGATTTACTCACCTTAGTAAATCTGGGATTGCGTCAAAATCCATGGGCGGATGCATGGGAACGCCTGTGCTCCACCCACGGAATGTCTTTCTAACGCAAAGTAAAGCTTTGTGCTGCCGTGCATTACATTTTGGAAAACATCTGATTTGTGTGGCTTTGTAAATCACAAATAACATTTTGCACTGTGGCTTTTCCAAAAAAGTGGTGCACCCACAACCCCTATGTTAGTAAATCTGAGCCTGGATGTCTGAGGAGAATTTCAGGTAGAGCTACCTTTAAATGTTGGACCACTTGTTTCTCTTCTCACTACCACCGGGACACCTATTTATGAAGTAGGCGTTGTGCTCTACAAATGGCCTCAATCAATCATATCAGTTCAATTTGTCAGCGTCGGAGAGCAGAGGAAGATGTTTCTCACCCATGGCATCAGATGCTGTGACTCCCTGCATGTTTCCCATCTCACACCCAGATGATAATTTGCGGCAGGAGGAACTGTGTGATCTTCTCTAAGTACAGTTAGACACTATTAGACACCATGGACAGGAGAGGTACAGCATCTCTCCCACACCCAGCTGTGTGATCTCCTGCACGTGCAGTAGCACGTCTTACCATCAGAGGGCATACCAAAATCTATCACCCACTTTAAGATGGATCTTCCATGGTTGAAGTTCCTCTTCTCTCCAGCAGAGGGCATATCTGCTCATCAGCAGTTCCACTTCTCATGCACCAGACTATCAGGTCATGACGTAGCTGCAGCCACTGCGTTTTGTCTGACACTGCTCCTCCTACACTACAGTACACTGTCTTTGCTACTGAGCCATTGCTACTCCACCGGCCCACATCACCATCACTGAAGCACCACTCTAGAGCGTACCTCATTCACTGAACCAGGCCTTCTCCCTTATTAAAGCACACTTCTTTTACCTCCTATATCACTAGGTGACACCCCTTTACTAAACCACACCTTTTCCACCAGACCACCTCCTGCACTAGACCACACCCTCTGCGCTTGAGCAACGATTGTCAACTACTCCACGCCTCTTGCACTAAACCACATCTCTACCCTCATCACACCAGTCGCCTTCCATTACAGCACACCTCCTTCACTACTATAGATTTCTTCCACTGGATCCCACCTCATCCACACTAGACATGCGGCCGCATTACACAAAGTGCCCTGGGGTCACAGTGGGCATGTGTACACCCGCTTTCTGCTTCTCTGGGGCATTTTTGTTTTACAGAAGCAGCCGCAAACGCTTGTGCATTCTCTTCTGTACTACAGATCATGCCGTCATAGTCTCAAACGGATGTCCCCCCATTTGCATTGCAGTGTGGCTCAATGCAAAAAAAGGGAACACTTTGCCTCGGCGCCCCCTCCATATTTTGAACTTGGGAAAGGAGGCAAAGCAGGGCCGGACTGGCCGTAGTGGTCACAGGGCGTTTTCCCGGTGAGCCGGAAAGGTGGGTCTGGTTTTCAAGCGGTGTGGCCCGGTTTTGTTACTGGGGCCGGTTTTGCAGCAGTGATGCAATATCAGCTCCCTGTAACGAAACCGGCAGCAGTGCTAAAGCGGAAGCAGTGCTGCTTCTCGCTAGCTCCTCCCCCTCTGCCCCCCCGGGCCAGGGCTGGTTTGTATTCCCAGTCGGGCCCTGAGGCAAAGGGGCTGTTGGGGACATACTGACTGACCCCCTCTGAGGCACCCATAGAAAGGAGCGAAAGGTGGTCCCATGGACCCCCACAGGCATTCCTCTGTGGTGGATACATACACTGACTGTACGTGCCTCAAGGGGGATCTCTTTCCCCCTTTGAAAACCAGAACCTGCTGCCGTATCAAAGGGAAGGATTGACGGGCACTGCCGGCGGCTTCAAACAGCTGGTCCACCTTTCTCTAATACCCTGCTCCCAGGGCACGTTTGAGTTCGTTTCTGCCCTGGGGACAGCACATTAACTGTAGTATAGTGCAATGACTTGGTCAGCGCCCGGTGCACCCAGTTAAAAGTTCACCAGAGCAAGACCAGGGCAGTGCGCCCTTTACATAATCTGGTCCCAGATCTTCTTCTTACAGCAACACCTCTGTAGAAGAAACATGCCCCCTCTCCAGATGTTACCTCCTGCCTGTCTACGAAACACGGCCCCCATCAACAGGCACACCTCCATACAGGAGGCGATGGGCGACACCTCCTCAGCAGGTCACGCCTCCAGATAACCTCCATTAACAGGCCTCCTCCTCAGTTGGCCCCAACTCTAGATAACTTCCATCAGTAGTCCAAACCTCCCCCTTTGTAGGCCACACCTTTCCATAATCTCCATCTACAGGCCGAACTCCTCCCTCAGTAGAGCACACATTCAGATACATCCATCAGTAGGCCACACTACATTTGTAGGTCACATTACCAGATAATCTCCATCAACATTCTATACTGCTCTCTCTCTGTAGGCCAAACCTCTACACAATCTGCATTACTTGGCAACACATCTCAGCAGAGCACACCTCCAGCTACTCTCCATTAGTAGGCCATACCCCTCCCCACTATGCCACACCTCCAAATGATCTATATCATTAGGCCACACCGCTCGCCAGTATGCCGCACCTCCAGATGATCTATATCATTAGGCCACACCTCTCCCCAGTATGCCGCACTTCCAGATGATCTATATCATTAGGCCACACCCCTCCCAAGTATGCCACACCTCCAGATAATTTATATCATTAGGCCACACTCCTCCCCAGTATGCCACACCCCCAGGTGATCAAAATAAATAGGCCACACCCTCCCCAGCGTGCCACACCTCCGAATGATCTATATCATTAGGCCACACCCCTCCCCAGTAGGCCACACCTCTAGATGATCAATATCATTGGGTCACACCCTCCCCAGTATGCCCCACCTCTATATGATCTATATCATTAGGCCACACCCCTCCCCAGTATGCCACACCTCCATATGATCTATATCATTAGGCCACACCCCTCTCCAGTATGCCACACCTCCGGGTGATCTATATCATTAGACCACAGCAACACCTCCCCTGTTGGCCACAGCATTAGATAGTCCCCATCAGGAAATGATGCCTCCTCCTCAATCGGCCACCGCTCTGAATAATCTCCATCAAATGACCACACCCCAAGATAATCTCCATTAATAGACCATATGCTCTCCTCTATAACGTACACTTTCAGACAAGTAGGCCACACCACCTCTTTAGTAAGCCACACCTCACGATAGAACACGCCTCCTTCTCAGCCGGACACACCTCAAGATAGAACACGCCCCCTGCTCAGCCGGACACACCTCCAGATAATCTCTATCAATAGAGCAGGACAAGACTCCAGATAGAACAATCCCCCTCCTCAGCAGGACACACCTCCAGATAGAACACGCCTCCTCCTCAGCAGGACCCGGCTCCAGATAGAGCACACCCCCTCCTCAGCAGGACCCGGCTCCAGATAGAACATGCCCCCTCCTCAGCAGGACATGGCTCCAGATAGAACACGCCCCCTCCTCAGGAGGATATACCTTCAGATAATCTTTATCAATAGAGCACGCCCCCTCCTCAGCAGGACATGGTTTCAGATAGAATACGCCCCCTTCTCAGCAGGACACGGCTCCAGATAGAACATGCTCTCTCCTCAGCAGGACACGGCTCCAGATAGAATACGCCCCCTCCTCAGCAGGACACGGCTCCAGATAGAACACGCCCCCTCCTCAGCAGGGTCTGGCTCCAGATAATCTCTATCAATAGAGCATGCCCCCTCCTCAGCAGGGTCCGGCTCCAGATAGAACACGCCCCCTCCTCAGCAGGATACACCTCCAGATAATCTCTATCAATAGAGCAGGCCCCCTCCTCAGCAGGACCCGGCTCCAGATAGAACACGCCCCTTCTCAGCAGGATACACCTCCAGATAATCTCTATCAATGGAGCACGCCCATCCTCAGCAGGACACGGCTCTTGATAGAGCATGCCCCCTCCTCAGCAGGACACGGCTCCAGATAGAACGCACCCCCTCCTCAGCAGAACACACCTCCAGATAATCTCTATCAATCAAATCAAATCAGGGACATTTGTACAGCGCACACATCACTGGGAAGTCTCATGGCGCTTGCAGACGGCTCTGAAGAGATGATAGCTCAGATGTCAAATAGCCATGACTTCAGCCTCTTACGAAAGGAGTTATGATCCGAAACAGTACGCAGATGGATAGGAATTTTGTTCCATGATGATGGGGCGAGAAAGGAGAAAGACCTGCCTCCTTTTCTGGCCGTGTGAATTTTGAGAGGGATAAGCAAAAATTTGTTACTGGATCTGAGCATCCTGCGTGGTTGGTGCCAGCATAGTTTCTTGGACCAGTATCTCGGGCCTTTTCCGTACAGGTGTTTGTGGATCAGACAGAGGATCTTGAAGAGGATTCGTTTTCTCACTGGAAGCCAGTGTAGTGATCTCAGGCAGGGTGCGGAAGGGGATCTGGGTGGAAGATCCAGGACCAGCCTTGCCGCGGTATTCTGCAAAATTTGTAGTCTGTCTAAAAGGTTTTCATTAATTGAGAACAGTAGGGCCTTTCCGTAGTCCATTCGATTTATTATTAGTCCTTGGACTAATGGTTTCCTAGCCTCAGTTGGAATCCATTTGAAAACCTTCCGCAGGCTACGCATTACTCCGAAACAGGTGCCGATGATGTGGTTGATCTGGTTTTTCATGGACAATTGATTGTCTATGTGGAAGCCTAAGTTTCGTACCGTCAGTTTGGGAGTTGGACAAGGGCCAAGGTGGGGTCGCCACTAGTCGGTGGACCAGTGCTCCTGTGCTTTGCCGAAGAGCATAATCTCTGACTTGGCTCCATTTAGTTGTAGGTGATTGGAGCTCATCCACCTATCAATGTGAGATAGGCATTTATTGAAGCGCTGCTGGGTTTCAGTGGGATCTGGGCCAATAGTGATCAGAATCTGCGTGTCATCTGCGTAAGATATGACATCAAATCCGTAAGATCTGATCACCTTGGCCAGTGGCGTCATGTACAGGTTAAACAGGGTCGGGCTCAGAATGGAGCCCTGTGGCACTCCCATCTTGACTGGTCTCTCACATGAGATGTTATTGCCAATTTGTACTGTTGTTACTCGGTCGGCTAGATAGCTCTTAAACCACTCGAGGGCATTGCCTCTGACACCTATCTCCCAAAGCCGATGTTCTAGAATGCTATGGGAGATGGTGTCAAAGGCGGCGGACAGGTCGAGCAGGACGAGGATGGCCGACTGATGTTTGTCCAAGACCAGCCTGATGTTATCTGTTACCTCGACCAGTGCTGTCTCTGTGCTGTGCACGCCCCCTCCTCAGCAGGACACGGCTCCAGATAGAGCATGCCCTCTCCTCAACAGGACCCGGCTCCAGATAGAACACACCCCCTCCTCAGCAGGATACACCTCCAGATAATATCTATCAATAGAGCAGGCCCCCTCCTCAGCAGGACACAGCTCCAGATAGAACATGCCCTCTCCTCAGCAAGATACACCTCCAGATAATCTCTATCAATAGTTCACACCCCCTCCTCAGCAGGACACGGCTCCAGATAGAGCATGCCCTCTCCTCAGCAGGATCCAGCTCCAGAAAGAAAACGCTCCCTCCTCAGCAGGATACACCTCCAGATAATCTCTATCAATAGAGCAGGTCCCCTCCTCAGCAGGACAAGGCTCCAGCTAGAACACTCCCCCTCCTCAGCAGGACATGGTTTCAGATAGAATACACCCCTCCTCAGCAGGACACAGCTCCAGATAGAATACGCCCCCTCCTCAGCAGGACACGGCTCCAGATAATCACCATCAATAGAGCACGCCCCCTCCTCAGCAGGATCCGGCTCCAGATAGAACACGCCCCCTCCTCAGCAGTATACACCTCCAGATAATCTCCATCAATAGAGCACGCCCCCTGCTCAGCAGGACACAGCTCCAGATACAACGCGCCCCCTCCTCAGCAGGACCCGGGTCCAGATAGAACGCGCCCCTCCTCAGCAGAACACACCTCCAAATAGAACACGCCCCCTCCTAAACAGGATACACCTCCAGATAATCTCTATCAATAGAGCAGCCCCTCTCCTCAGCAGGACCCGGCTCCAGATAGAACACGCCCCTTCTCAGCAGGATACACCTCCAGATAATCTCTATCAATGGAGCACGCCCCCTCCTCAGCAGGACACAGATCTAGATAGAGCACGCCCCCTCCTCAGCAGGACACGGCTCCAGATAGAACGCCCCTCCTCAGCAGGACCCCGCTCCAGATAGAACGTGCCCCCCTCCTCAGCAGAACACACCTCCAGATGGAACACGCCCCCTCCTCAGCAGTATACACCTCCAGATAATCTCTATCAATACAGCACGCCCCCTCTTCAGCAGGACATGGCTCCAGATAGAGCATGCCCTCTCCTCAGCAGGACCCGGCTCCAGATAGAACACGCCCCCTCCTCAGCAGGATTCACCTCCAGATAATTTCTATCAATAGAGCATGCCCCCTCCTCAGCAGGACCCGGCTCCAGATAGAACACGCCCCCTCCTCAGCAGGATTCACCTCCAGATAATCTCTATCCATAGAGCACGCCCCATCCTCAGCAGGACATGGCTCTCGATAGAGCACGTCCCCTCCTCAGCAGGACACACCTCCAGATAGAACACACCCTCTCCTCAGCAAGATAAACCTCCAGATAATCTCTATCAATAGAGCATGCCCCCTCCTCAGCAGGAGCCGGCTCCAGATAGAACACGCCCCCTCCTCAGCAGGACCTGGCTCCAGATAGAACACGCCCCCTCCTCAGCAGGATATACCTTCAGATAATCTCTATCAATAGAGCACGCCCCCTCCTCAGCAGGACATGGTTTCAGATAGAATACGCCCCCTCCTCAGCAGGACACGGCTCCAGATAGAACATGCCCTTTCCTCAGCAGGACACGGCTCCACATAGAATACGCCCCCTCCTCAGCAGGACATGGCTCCAGATAGAACACACCCCCTCCTCAGCAGGATACACCTCCAGATAATCTCCATCAATAGAGCACGCCCCCTCCTCAGCAGGATCCGGCTCCAGATAGAACACGCCCCCTCCTCAGCAGGATACACCTCTAGATAATCTCTAGCAATAGAGCACGCCCCCTGCTCAGCAGGACCCGGCTCCAGATAGAACACGCCCCTTCTCAGCAGGATACACCTCCAGATAATCTCTATCAATGGAGCACGCCCCCTCCTCAGCAGGACACGGATCTAGATAGAGCACGCCCCCTCCTCAGCAGTACACGGCTCCAGATAGAACACCCCTCCTCCTCAGCAGGACCCCGCTCCAGATAGAACACGCCCCCTCCTCAGCAGAACACACCTCCAGATGGAACACGCCCCCTCCTCAGCAGTATATACCTCCAGATAATCTCTATCAATGGAGCACGCCCCCTCCTCAGCAGGACACGGATCTAGATAGAGCACGCCCCCTCCTCAGTAGGACACGGCTCCATATAGAACGCCCCTCCTCCTCAGCAGGACCCCGCTCCAGATAGAACACGCCCCCTCCTCAGCAGAACACACCTCCAGATGGAACACGCCCCCTCCTCAGCAGTATACACCTCCAGATAATCTCTATCAATAGAGCACGCCCCCTCCTCAGCAGGACACGGCTCCAGATAGAGCATGCCCTCTCCTCAGCAGGACCCGGCTCCAGATAGAACACGCCCCCTCCTCAGCAGGATACATCTCCAGATAATTTCTATCAATAGAGCAGGCCCCCTCCTCAGCAGGATCCGGCTCCAGATAGAACACGACCCCTCCTCAGCAGGATACACCTCCAGATAATCTCTAGCAATAGAGCACGCCCCCTGCTCAGCAGGACACGGCTCCAGATACAACACGCCCCCTCCTCAGCAGGACCCGGGTTCAGATAGAACGCGCCCCTCCTCAGCAGAACACACCTCCAAAAAGAACACACCCCCTCCTCAGCAGGATACACCTCCAGATAATCTCTGTCAATAGAGCAGGCCCTCTCCTCAGCAGGACCCGGCTCCAGATAGAACACGCCCCTTCTCAGCAGGATACACCTCCAGATAATCTCTATCAATGGAGCACG
This sequence comes from Calotriton arnoldi, assembly GCA_963921515.1. Classification (NCBI taxonomy): domain Eukaryota; kingdom Metazoa; phylum Chordata; class Amphibia; order Caudata; family Salamandridae; genus Calotriton; species Calotriton arnoldi. The sequence continues at coordinate 572,473 of CAWUFW010008997.1, read as the reverse complement.
CCCCCTCCTCAGCAGGACACGGATCTAGATAGAGCACGCCCCCTCCTCAGCAGGACACGGCTCCAGATAGAACGCCCCTCCTCCTCAGCAGGACCCCGCTCCAGATAAAACACGCCCCCTCCTCAGCAGTATACACCTCCAGATAATCTCTATCAATAGAGCACGCCCCCTCCTCAGCAGGACCCTGCTCCAGATAGAGCGTGCCCCCTCCTCAGCAGGACACGGGTCCAGATAGAACGCGCCCCCTCCGCAGCAGGACATGGCTCCAGATGGAACACGCCCCCTCCTCAGCAGGACACAGCTCCAGATAGAACACGCCCCCTCCTCAGCAGGACCCGGCTCCAGATAGAACGCGCCCCCTCCTCAGTAGGACACACTTCCAGATAATCTGCCTCAGAAGACCATGCCTCCTCTGTAGGCGACACCTTGGGAGAGGTCATTTACTTCAGTGAAGAAGTGCACTGTGTTCTACTCATAAGTCAGTCTGCATTGAGGAGCCTTCAGGTGCAGCCCCTCAACCCACAGAATAAGAGGCAGTGCTACACCTGTCAGTGCCTGTTTTCTTGGATTTCAGCCCAGACAGGGCTATAGGTATTGCTAGTGCAATGGCACCCAGACCCAGGGGTATGAGGGACCCACTGAACTCGATTTATGATTCTATTTTACTTCCCAACTAGTGGATAGGGGCATTTTCCTCGCTTCCATTAGGGCCTCCGGCACCCTTGCTACACCACTGAGTCTAACTGGGACACCACATTGGTAGTGCTTTTCATGTGCCCCTGCTCTCTGTCTCCATCTAGTGCCCGGGCAGTGCTGCAAGCAGTGGAGGTGCCTGGAGTTCAGCAATATAAACCAGGAGGAGGCAGCAGAGAGTCCCTTGGGTGCACAGCTCCAGGAAGACACCGGGTTACAGATGAAGAGCAGGACACTGTCCGGCAGAGGTGCAAAAGTGACCAGGAGGAAAAGAGTTCAAGGTAAGATGTTGCAGTAGGATGGAGGAGATTCGGCAGAGCTGTTCTACCTCCAAGAACCAGCGTAGTAGATTGAAGAAGATTGAAGAAGAATGGAACAGCTGTGTGTGGGTGCCAATACTACAATAGTAAGGGTGCTGCAAGTTAATGTTGAGGTGCATCAGCAGAGCTGTTTGTGGCGCCCACTCCTGGTACTGGAATAGGGAGTGGTGTGATAGAAGTTATGTTTGTGGGTCTTTATAGCGCTTAGTACCACTGTTTTTAAGTGCTGAAAATAACAGCTATTGCTTCCTCCCGGTGTAATAGTAGTCACTGTTTTGAGCTCATAAGGCTGGAATGCTTCTGGCCAACCCTCCGCAGGCGGCCAACTCTTACTACGCAAAGTCTGAGCAACTAGTATTGTCTGCAGGGTCTGGTGCACGGACAGACCCATCTTCCTTTTTATATGACATTTAGTTTTGGATCTCCAGATTTTTGTAAATGTATTTTTTGATCCTAATTTCCACCATTAGATCCTCAAATCCAGGGTGGATCTGCAGATCCACATCAGAGGACCTTACAGGTGCTGGATATGGGAAGAGAAAAACTGAAAAACTCAGGATCCTTCTGGTTCCCCCACATGGACCTGGGTGTTAGGTTGTGCTCACAGTGCCTCTTATGTACCCTTTCTGGATGACAGAGTGGGACTAATCCCATCCTGAGTCCTGTAATGGCCACTATTTATTTAAGGTTGTGGCAGCCTATCAGATCTGTTTGGATCCGATGATCCTTCATGTAGGAGGCTGGCTTAATATATGGTGCACACTTATTCAAGTAATGCACCTTGAACTAATCCAGGCAACCCTTATGGTGATTTTAGAGGTCTTTGATAACCATAGAAAGCTCTCAAAGTGGTACCTGTGGAGAGCAGCCGTCAGGCTTATCTTGAAGGAATGTAAACAGCTTGTTTTACCAACTTTAATCAATAGTGTAGATTAGATGAAAAGGAACCACACATTGTCATTAAAAGTAAGTCTATTTATTACATAACACAATCACTAACACATTGGTATATCTCCTACCCAGAGATATCAATAGCACACACAAGAATACTTGGAAAACAATCAGGTAAGTAGCACAGAACACAGCGGTCTCCAGGGGGAGACCAAACCATATACTAAGCAAGTGGAATGAAAACTGCAAAGGAGAACAGGACTTGGACCAAAAGACTCAGAGGAGCTGGGGACACAAGGAACCACCCAAGGTAAGTACCCAGGAACCCCCACGGGGGCTGTGTGCAGAGTGGAAACACAGCCGTGTGCCCAATCGAAGCCAATGGGGAAGTTGTGGTTGCAGTTTTAAAGAAGAAGGGCCCTTCCCATAGGACCCCGAAGAAACCCTTTGGAAGACAGAGGGTTGTAGAGCCACCCCACCCGTGGATGCCCCAGGAACCAGGTTACCTGCACCAGGGAAGCCAGGTGCATAGGGAAAAAGTCACTACGGAACCTGCAGCAGGAAACAATGGGAGACTTGGCAGAAGATGCCTCTGGAGAAAACTCTGAAGAAGTCCAGTGGAATCCAAGGGTGGATTCTTGAAGTGAAGAACCTTCAAGCAGAGGGGACAGAGTCTATGCCACTCGGGAGTGACAAGGAGGCACAGAAGACAAATGACCACTGATGTCAAGAGGTTCAGAAGAGACAATGGTGACCTTGTCACTGCAGCTGTGAGGACCAGGTGACGCTGAGGAAGACCAGGAGCCGTGCACGAGTTGTCCCATGTCAGATGTCGGTGTCTAGGTGGTCGGTGTCCGGTGGGAGCACCAACAAGCCTTGGCAGGTGCGACCGGTGTGGAGAAAAAAAAAAGGAGCAAAAGTTAGGACTAGCAATGTCCAAGGGACTTACCAAATGCAGGAGAGTCAGAGCAGGTCCGAGCAAGCAGGGGAGCCGACTAAAGCAAAGGAAGACCCTCAAGAGGACCCGCAGGCCGGAGGCACAGGAATCACAAGAGGACCTCAAGCAGTTCACCAAAGTCGGAGGCCCACAATGCAGGATATGCAGGGAGGACTATGTTCTGCAGGAAGTGAGGTGCTAGAGGCCAACAAGCCTTGGCAATGGCAATTCGACGCACTACACAGAGGTTCGGTCCCAGCAGCCCAGACGAGGGATACTGTCCTCCAAATTTCAGGGCAGACAGGTCAGGCCTCTAAAGAGCCACAGAACCACCACCTGTGTTGCTGAGCCTCGGGATGTCCGTGGGATGTCAGGAGCAGCGGATCGGTTACCTTCGTTGCGGTGCCCGCAGATGCAGGGGAGTGACTCCTTCACTCCAGGGGAGATTTCTTCAGATGTCCTTGATGCCCACAGGTCTTTTGGAGAACCTGGATGAAGCACAGATGACTGAAGAACAGAGAGAACAGGAGTAGCAGGAGTCTTCCTTGATGCAGTCTCAGCTCCAGTCAAAGTCCAACAAAGTACAAGTGTCCAGACGATTGAAGAGTCACGTAGTTTCAGGGTTAAGTCTAGTCCCACAACAAATCTGAGGACTCACCCACAGGGGAGCCCTTAAATACCCTAAGGAAAGGGTTGGGATGACTCAGGGGTCCCTCCCAGAGGAGAGGCTGGGCAGAGTGGAGGATACTCCCATTTCCTTTGTCCAGTTTCACTCCAGAGCTGGAATCCAAGGTTCCTGAACTGGCTCAAATTGGAATATGCAAGGAGGGCGCCATCTGTGCCCTTAAAAACAGTCTGCTGGTGCTGGCAAGCGTGCCCACCTCAGCCCAATACACTAAGTCCTATCCGGGAGGTGGTAACACCTCCCTGTGACAGGAAACCTATTGTTCTACCTTCCCCTGCTCGAGCTCAGCTCAGCAGCAGAAGGGCAGAATCGTGTCTGTAGTTGGCAGCAGCACTAGCTTGCTGGCAGACCCTGAAAGGCTGTTACCGGGAGTACAGGGTGGTCCCGTAAGGGGCCCCCCCAGTACATGGGATCATACCTCCAACACTCTAATCGGTGTTGGGGTATGATCCGAACATTTTTTATACCAAACATGACCGGGTTCAGTGCGACCATTATATAGTCAGACATCTCATAATGACTGATGTCCACTATATATCTTAATCTGGCTGACCGCACTTACAAAGCCTGGAGAATCAACTCCAGGGTTTATATGGGTGCCCTGCTCATGCAGAGGCACCCTCACACTTGTAACTAAGCACCCTGCCCTCAGGACTGAAGAGGCCTGCCATATGGGTGACTTATATATGTTTTAAGTGCAGTGACCTCAGATATAAGTGAACTTATATCTGTCATGAGGAGTACAAGCACCATCTCACACAGGCTGCAATGGCAGGCCTGTATTCACAGTTTAAGTGGTCTCTCATGTGTTGCACAATACAAGCTGCAACCCATGGGAGACCCCTGGTGTATCAATGCCCCGGGTACCTTGGTGCCATATACTAGGGACTTATAACGGTACACCAGTAGCCAATTATGTAGGTATCAAAATACTTACCAGAACCAATTTAGGGGAGAAAGCACAGATGCTGGGGTCCTGGTAAGCTGGAACCCAGCAGACTAAGTCAAAAAACACACTGACACAAGGCAAAAAGTGGGGTGACTATGAAAGCAGATCCTACTTTCCTACACTTCATCAGGTCTGAGGATCTTAAATGACCAATGGGAATAAAAACCTACCTCAGCCAACAAGATCTTAGAATTACTATAATTTTTGGATGTGCGGATATCCGTGGATCCTTAACTGTCGAAACGCACTATCTTTTTGTTATTCCTCTCAAAATGCTAATTTCTTAAAAGCTACTGAACCAAATAACACCAAATAAAAAATTAACAATCTTTAAGTAAATGTTTAGCTTTGTGTCAAAATTGGTGTAATTCAATTCACCCATATTTTTCTGTATCGAAGAAAGAATTGTCATTTAGACCTCAGTGTCACTCCATTTAGGGGTGGAATTATTGACGGAGTTGCACCGGTGGCGTGGCAGCTGGCTGTCCCAGAATAACCTTTGACCTGGTGGCTCATCCATGACTGGACCACCAGGTGAAAGTGTCATTCACCTTGCCCTGTTTAGGTAAGGGCGACTGTTGGACTTGGCCCTCTCTTCAGGGTCACCCAAAACTTTTTGCCTTCACCCTCCTATTTTTGCTGAATTTGTTTGTGTTAGCTTTAGGACTCTGTGCACTTTACCACTGCTAACCAGAGCTAAAGTGCTTGTGCATACTCCCTAAAACATGGTAAAATTGGCACACAGTTGATTGGCATATTTAATTCTCTTGTAAGTCCCTAGTAAAGTGGTATACTATATAACCAGGGCTGGTAAATTACATGATACTAGAGGGCCTGCAGCACTTATTGTGTCACCCACTTAGGTAGCCCTTAAACTCTGTCCCAGGTCTGCCAGTGCAGCCTGTGTGTGCAGATTTTTTAACTGCCATTTCAACCTAGTAAAATAAATATTTGTTTCCAAATAAACATTTTACCAGGCGTAAACCTTTCTTTTAATACATCTAATTCACACCTAGGGTAGGCCCTAAACAGCCCTCAGGGCAGGGTGCATTGTATTTAAAAAGTTGGACATGTACTTTCAAGTTTTAGATGTCCTGGTAGTGAAAAACTCCTAAATTCGTGTTTTACTACTGTAAGATCTACATCTCCCATTAGACAACATTGGATTACCTTATTAAATTTAATAAGTACTATGTTTGATTGAGAGCAGGTAGGAAAGTCATGCTTGGTGTCTGAGGAATTGTAATTTGAAACCCTAATGGTAAAGTCAGACTTTAGGTCACAATTCAGAAAATGCCACTTTTAGAAAGTTGCCATTTTCCTGTCCTAGCCATTTTGTTTGCCTGCAGCCTGGTCCTGGGTCATATGACTAGGTATAGTTGGCAGTTGGCCTTTGTGTATTCCTCCTAGACAGTATCACAAAAGAGGGTCTGGGTGTTGGCAGGATGGGCCATCTCTGACTTGATAGAGGGGCGGAGTTGTCATCTATCACACTTGCACTTTAAAGGCACTGGCTCAGCCAATACACAAAGGACTTCACACAAGCCTATTTGACCCAGAAACACACTGGGACCAGGGAAGGGAGGCAGGAAATTCCAAACACCTCTGTAGGGAGAAACTCCTCCAAACGTTTCTCCCACTTAAAAGTGGGCACACGTATAACAAGGGGACCCTCACAGATCACTTCTGGACCTGTGGAAGAATCAGAAGAAGGCCTGCTCTTCTGCAAGAAGGACTGATCTGCTGCCCTGCTGCCTGAGTGAGAAGGACTGGACCTGCACCTTGAACCAAGACTATCAGAGTTACTCCAAACTCCAAAAGCTAGCTGGCTGGCCTCTTGATCAGAGCCTCAGGGACAGAAAAGGCACCAACCATCTTGATCCCTGCACTTGGACTCTGCCTGCTGCGAGTCTAAACCACCCAAGTGGTACCTTTCCAGTCCTGGACCCTTGGATGTGGGGAAAAAGGTGCTTTGTTATCCCAGCTGTGGTCCCCATCAGACCCGACACGAAGTCCTGCAAAGCCTCGCCGCACAGCTGCCAGACTCTTCACAATCGAGGCCGAGCACCACAAAGTCTAGCAAAGCCTCACCAAAAAGCTACCAGCTTCACCAGAATTGAAATAGAGTGATGCAAAGCCTCACAAAGCCTTGCTGCACAGCTCATCGGAACAGACGCAAAGTCTTGCTGTACAGCTTCATCGGAACTGACGCCAGACAAAGCAAAGCCCCACAACGCAGTGCCGCACACATCGTGCGCCAAAGACATAAGGTACAATCCTCAGCGGGCCAAACTTAGTCCTATGCCCAATCTGCACCCCTTCATGGTCGGCCTGAACTTGTGACTTTGTCCCAGTCCAGCGCGACCACATAACCTCACTTGGTGCTTTGCGCCTTTGACAGTACTTTTGTCTAAATCTTTAACATTGCATATCTCCCGTTCTACTGATTGAATTTGTGTGGTTTTGTTCTCAAATACAGTTATTTTAATTTACTCTATTTTTCTAAATTGATTTGGAATTACTCTTTTGTTGTGTTTTCTCTTTATTAGTGTTTGTGTGCTGCATAAATACTTAACACGTGCCTGTAAGTTAAGCCTGACTGCTTTTGTGCCAAGCTACCAGAAGATTAAGCACAGGTTAATTTAGTGACTTTTGTGGTTCATCCTGAAGGGGATTGTGGCTGTTGCTTGAGAAGGGCTCACACCCTCCTCAACCAGCAACCCATTTCTCTCAGCGACTGTCACTAGATTGTCCTATCTAGGGGCATCATCCCATATTATACGAGTCCAATTACCAAAAACCCAAAGGTGACCAGGGAGGAGGTTTATATGTTTGCATATTTTCAGCTGAGGACTACGCTTATAAATAATTTTGTGTACATTGCACTGAGTTGATGCATATTTTGTACAGGTTTGTGTAGAGCATGTTGCAGTGACTTACTCATGCCTTAACCGGAGATCTGACTAGCTCCACTCGGTCTGTGTAAAGGAGCAGTAGCAATGTCCGTAGATGTGTTCGCCAGATGCTCTGTGTGAATGGCTTGATTCTGCAGTCTCATCATCTGAACAGATATGGATTGGTACATACTCTACCAGCGCCTGAAACTGTAGGTGCTGTTGGTCAGTTATCTGTGAGTGTGAGCACACAGGGATGTTGAAGACAAGTGGCGTCCAGGATGTTTTTGGGGTACATGCATACGCCACAAAAAAAACCTTTTAAGTCTCCCCTACAGACCTCATTTGGCTGACTGTCATCAAAAAAACACATTGTAGACAAAACCAAAACTAACACTGGGTTTTGCGCAGCCGCTCACTGCCATTGGCTGGCTTTCTTGTCAATTCAGGAGCATGACTTCTTTACCATCCTTGGAGTTGGATAATTTGTATCCTTCCACTTCTCACTTTTGGGGTACTATTTTTTTTCTTTAGTTTTGTTGCTCTTACCCCCTATCTCCCATGTGCGCTTTGTGGCTCCCTCTTCCTCCCCTCTGCTCATCCATTGTTGTCCTGATCCATCACGGGCATTTTCTGTTTTTAAATGGGTTTTTTTCCTCTCCCGGTCCCTTCAAGTTTATTCTTGCTTCATCGCCCCCTATCCACTTCTCGTTGACTTATCTCCCAAGCCCTCCTCCATTGCTCCCATGTCCCTCCTGTCATTGTCTTTTTAGAAAAGTTTATATATGAATTTTTGGAGGCCGATGCCGCTGCCATTTGCTTTTGCACCAGTTTATTTTTCTTACCCACTGCTCAAAGACTGGCACCCACTATCTTGGTGCATAGCATCGACAAAAAAGCATTAGCAAAGCCTATAGGTAAAATAGGTGCGAGCTATTGGCTTTGCTAATGCTTGTTGTTCCAAGTATTCCTGCTGCTGTCCTATGACTTCTGTTTTAGACTCTTTAGTCTGGAGGAGAGATTGGCAATAAGCCAATAATGGACCAGAACTTAGGTGGTCGTCTATTGGTTTCTTCAGAGAGGGTGTCTGTGTCCTGCTTCCAATGGTACAGACTGTGCCCTGGAGGAGAGATGCGTTCAGGCACCACCTTGTTGTAGGGACTTTTTGGGGAAATGTATTGATGGATGAAGTGGGGCGGGGCTCTACAGTTTGGGTGTGGGCTTTGATTTTATTTGCCAGTTTCCTCACCCACCTACATGAAGATAGAGTCGTATGGTTGGTTGACAAGAGACACAAGAGAGAGGGAGACGAGAGAGAGAGAGCGTGCGTACGTGCGTGCGTGTGTGTGTGTGTGTGTGTGTGTCTCTGTCTGTCTGTCTGATCAGTGGTAGCTGCTAGTCGGCATTCTTGTAGAGTTCCTACCACTGGCACTCCAAGTTTTGTCTCTCCCTCACATGTTCATATCTCTGTGTTCTACCATTTATTCAATGCCTGCAGCCCTTGTATTTATGTTTTTTTGAAGAGTGCAGCTCATTGCACTGCTGTTGTGGTTAGGTTGCACTAGAGTGATACTTAGCATCATTTTGTTACAGTGACGTGATTCTAACTGTGGTTATGCTATGGCAGAGCAGTTCTAGGCACGGTTAGGTTGGTTCTAAGCTTGGGTATTTTCTGTACTGTGGATATGAGCAAAAAGAACAGATAATGGAGCCAGTCACAAATCTGGGTTTAATCTATCATTATTTTGCTCACCACGTCACCCCAGTTCGGGCCCAGCCATATGCAAATCAGTCTTGACCCTGCGCCTCATGGGAACACTCCTGACCGAACTGCCAAGCCATGCGCTCCCTGGAACGAAAGCAAGCATCCTGGGACAGGTTTCGGGGTATCACCCCTCATTAGCCAGGCTAGCTTGAATCCAGTGGTGCAGCGAGAAGGGACCCACATCCGGGCATACCCAGAGTCACTTAGGGCGAACATCGTTCATCATTTTATTTTGGGATGTTGCTGAGTGTTGAAACTTTTCAAACACTCACAACCAGTCACAGATCTGGGTTTAATCGTTATTTTGCTCCCCGCGTCACCCCAGTTTGGACCAGCCATATGCAAATCAGTCTTGACCCTGCTTACCATGGGAACAGTCCAGCCCGAACTGTCAAACTGGGTCCTTCCTGGTCCAGAAACAAGCATCCTGACCCGGTTTCAGGGTATCAATACTCATCAGCCAGGCAAGCTTGAATCCAGTGGTGCAGCGAGCAAGGCACCCACATCTGGGTATAGGGTATAGGGCACATATAGCAACATCACAAAATAAAATGATGGAGGGAGTATTGAAACTTTTCAAACACTCACCCCCAGTCACATATCTGGGTTTAATCCATTGTTGTTTTGCTCGACACGTCACCCCAGTTTGGACCCACCCATATGCAAATCAGTTTTGACCCTGCCCCCCATGGGAAAAGTCCAGCCCGAACTGCCAAGCCAGGTTCTCCCTCGACAGTAAACAAGCATCCAGGGACCGGTTTCGGGTTATCACACCTCATCAGCCAGGGTAGCTTGAATCCAGTGGCACAGTGAGCACAGGACATATATCTGGACATACCCTTCTCACTTAGGGTGACAAAAGCAAAAAGAACAGATAATGAACGGAATGCTGAACAAATCAAACAATCACCCACAGTCACAGATCGGAGTTTACCCCCACCACAGTTTGGACCCAGCCATACCCAAATCAGTCTTGACCCTGCTCCCCATGGGAAGAGTCCAAACTAGGGCGGCGTGGTGAGCAAAAAAACAGTGTGGATGTATGGATCTTGAGGTTGAGGTAGAGGGCCAAGGGTGAAAGAAACAGTCTTGAGGTTGAAAATGAGGTACATTGCCACTATCTGGAAGGTTCCAGTATGGATGGAGGAATCTTGACGTTGTTTGAGGTGCATTGGCAGTCTATAAAAGTCAATGTGGAAGGAAGTGTCTTAAGGTCTGAAATGTGGTGCATTGAGGCTATCTGGAGGTCTCAGTTTGGAAGGAGTTCTTGAGGTAGAGATTGAGGTCCCAGTGTGTATGGAAGGATATTGAGATACATTATTAGTATATGGAGGTCACCTTGTGGAGAGTCTGGCACCAACCTGTGTTTTTAATTTCTTTTTTTAGGCCCAAGATCCAGCAGTGATATGCAGGGTAACTGCCAGAAGGAGCCCACGGAGTGGACCCATTGCTCCAAGACGTGCGGTACGGGCATCTCCACCCGCCTGATCTGGAGCAATGCAAGCTGCACACCCCGTGTTCAGAGGAGAGTCTGTATGATCCGCCCATGTGGCCAGTTTCTGCAGGATGGTCAGTACACGGTGAGTGCTCAGCCTTCTATACTGTCTTAGAAAAACGCTTTGTGTGACCATCTTTGACCGGCAGCAAAACTTTCCAAATTTCAAGGATATTAATTTTATCCGATCATTCCTGAAATTCAAGGGGAACCTTATAGAGGAATATTCAGATACCAATGGCCAGAAACCAAGTGACTGTGCCTCATCAAAGAATAGTATATCGCAGTAAAGGCACCCCCAGCAGTGAGAGTGGAACTGGTAGTAATTTGAAACACAAAGATGTGAGGTAGACAATGCTGGTGATTAACTCCAGGTTTATTCCAAGATAAAGGAGCTTCATCCACCCTAGTACATGTCCTGCTGAGCCAACTGACAATACTAGAACCCACAGTGCAGGCTTATACGTAAATGATCCAAATCAGAACCAAATGGTGGTTCTTTAAGAAAAACTAGAACTAATCCTGGATGCCACACATGCCCCTGCACATCAAACAAACAAAAGGAAAAGTAGGGGAAAAATGCAAGGGAAAAGGGCAAGGAAAAGATACAAGAACAAATAAATCAGTAAGCGATGTAATGAAAAACGAATAGTATAGAAAATAACATGCAGAATGGCCCGGTGGCAGTCATGGGAAAGACACAATATTCTATTTCTTGATCACACAAATTCAACTGAGGTTTCAAATAGGTCCCTCATCCAATTTTGGGGGGCACATCTTCATGCAGGCTTCCTTCTATCAAATAATGCAAATGGAGTGACGCCAGTCACAGCATGCGGTGTGAACCTGTACTCCTCCATCTTTTGTAAACTTCACTCTTTCATTTCCCCTCCACACTCTTTGACAACCATATGCATTACTTCAATGTCCTATTGAACCTTTCGACTTTTCTGGTGGTTTGGAGATGATGCATGGCTCACATTTTATGTACAATTTCAAGAAGTCATCCATTCGTTTTGAGATCAACTGTACACCAATATCAGGTTGAAGCGTCTTAGGGGTTTTCTCTCAAAAATGTAGTCACAAGATGCATGATTATCTCTCTCACTATGGTAATTTCTGGCCACCTGGAATGCATGTCTATTATTGCGAACAAGTATGCAGGCATAGTACCTTACGGTAAAGGTCCCAGAATATCAAAAGCAATTTCATCCCAGGGGTCACTTGGAGCCTCACAATAGGCCGCTGGTGGAGTTCTCACTTTTTTTCACCTTGTCGCCCAGATTATGATCTACACACTTTCTCACCTTTCTCTCTACTTCTATATTCATACCCAGTTACCAATAACTACTCCTCAAGGGCTCTTTGGTTTTACCCCAGCTTGGTGTCCACATGCGCCAACCCAATAAGACACATCCTCAAACTCTCCAGAGGTACCTGTCTTGTTCCTTTCAACAGAAGACCATTCCTCAACAATTTCATCTTTGATTTTAACAAACATCTTAACAACTTCTTTATCAGCTGTCCAATGTGCTCTCCTTTGTACCTTTCCACATGCTCCTACAGAATTATGTCCTTGCTTATTTCCTCTGTCCACACGTCCCCTGTAATACATCCATCAATAATCTTGCATACTTTGACATTATCTATCCACCATTCATCTCCTTCTTCACAATCATCAGTCTTTTCATTCACCAGTCTAAAGGGCACTCAGCTGCTTTGTTCGTGACCCGAGGTATGTATTTCACACTGAATTGGTAGTTCTTCAAAGTTACAATCCACTTGCAGATTCTAGAAGACACAGAATCAAGACATTGTTTTGTCAAAAATTTCCTGTAGGGGTTTGAGGTCTGAATAAACATCAGACTGTATCGCTGACAAAAGATTTTTTAACTTTCTGATGGCCCAGGAAACAGTCAAACCCTCTTCCTCTCTGGTAGAGTATTTGTGTTATGCTCCTCTCAAAGCTCTTGAAGCAAAAGCAATAGTAACGTCTCTCTCATCTGTACCCTTATCACTGGCATCTTTGATCAGATGGCAAGGAATCCCAGGCCTAAAACTTTGTAAATCGTGTGCACAACCAAGACATTTTTTAATGTCTTCAAATTTCTGTTATGCATACACAAGGAGTACCTCACATTGGAAATTATTTGTATTATATAGTAGAGATCACAGTAAAACAAATAATCTAGCAAGTTATTTAATTTATTATTATTTCACGCTTTATTGAACACCAATCAATTCATTCATATTGCAATGTATACATATCAAACCTCTAAAGGTAAAATGTGTGAGTGCTCTGCCACCTGTGAATGTGAATCAGTTAACAAATGAAAACCAAAAATACATTCTTACAAAAGAAGAAAGAGCATCAAACATAAAATGACAAGATGCAAACTTTTAGAAACGTATGGCTCATTGCTCTATGCACAAAGTCAAGGCCATAGTGTATGAGTGTCCCCCAGCGCTTCAAATGGAAATCTAGAGGTGCAGGTACTCTTTAGAGTACCTGATTGCTTCTGAGAAGGGCTGGTACTCTCCAATTAAATATATTGTAGCAGTGCTGACAAGTGCAGGTACTCTCCCTTTCAAATTAAAGAAGTGCAGGTACTCAGTACCGGATAGAACCTGCCCATTTAAAGCACTGGTGTCCCCTGACTAAAGGGATATTCAGTCAGCTCCCATTGACGGGTTGTGGGTAGAAGCTTCGCAGCAACATGCAGCCGCTCTTAAACGACACCGGCAGGTTTCTACATTGAAGTTTTATACAATGAGTAGGTGGGTTCCATTGATGGCAGGTATTGAGTATAAGGAGAAGGCTCCCAGTTCTTTGTCCTGAGGAGACCGCAAAATTACTGGGGTGAAAACACATTGTCACGTTCCTGGGAGCAAGGCGGTCCCATTTCATGAACTCTTCCATTGGATGGCCAATCGACTGAGGCTCATATGAACTGACTTATGCAACCGCGGCCTCCTATGTATTGGATTACCGTTGGCCCAGCTCCCAGTGGATTTGTTTTATCAACAATGGCCTTGAAATTATATATAGAGCAAGGAGACCCACTTTCTGAAATCTGGAAATGGCATTTAATGTAATGCTCTTCTCTCTTTTGTAAAAATCAGTTTTTGCTTTTCATTTTTAACTTCCATTTTTGAAACAATTTATCTTCGCTACAAATTCTTTCAGCCGATATATCACATGACTAAGATAGTTTCATTCTGAACAACAGAGCGTGCACACCGTAGCCTTCAAGATAATACCACTAACTTTCAAGATTTCAAGCACTTTCCTTAACCTATCAGTATGTTGCTCCGAACGGTTTCTGTATACCAATATGTCACCTTGGAAAAATATGATCCCAGATTGCTTCCCTAACAAATTTGTCATTCGGGGACCCCATTTTGGGAGAGTCCACCCTCAGTGCTGCCTGAGAGGGAACTCTGGTCTAGATGTACTGTTCTTCGGGTCACAAAAGGTGGTTGCAATTTCCAACCAGTCTTTTTGTGACCTGAAACTTATGCCAAGATTTACTAAGGGCTTGTGTTGCCTTTTCTTCACACAAGGTGACACAGGGGCTAAGCAAGCCCTTAATAAAATGTACTATGCCACACAGAGCCACCTTGCGTGGCTGTTTGTGGCACAGTAAATCTGGAGTAACGTAAGGCAGCTCAAGTTGCTGCCTTGCGGCATTCTGCCCTAGGAAGGCATTCCATTGGTGGAGCCTGGGTGTTCCCATGCATCTACCCACAGTTTTTGGCGCATTCCCAGATTTACGAATAATAGTAAACCTTTGAATGCATTAAAATGCTACGCCTTACCAGGGGAGGCATAACGAGCGGCAATATGTTTATTTCTCCTTGTTTTTCCCTTTTTTTCTTGTACTGCATTCTGAAGGATACATAGAAAGTTGAAAAAGCCTTAGAGGATTGCTTTTAGTGCAGGAAGGTGTCACTTCCTGCACTAAAACCATCCTGACTGCAAAGCAGGCACCCTTGCACCCTGGTTCAAGGTGGCCTGCATTGGCGCTTGGCAGCTACTAGTGCGCCAGCGCAGACAGAGAGTAGGAATGCGTCATATCTTAGTAGATATGACACATTCCTGCCCCCTCCATTTGACGCAGCGCAGCAAATTGTATTGCTGCGTTGCATCAGTTAGTAAATATGCCCCTCAGTTTGCAAACTGACCTAGATACTAATAGGTAATTTCTCAAAATAAGGAATCAGAGTGAATACCAGTCTGACCTACTTAATTAATATTCATTATGTTCGTAGAAAGTTGCAACGCACGCTGATTGGTCAAAGTCATAGGGATGGTGGCCTGCAAGGGACAGCAGACCGGTATGCCTTTGATTGCTTTTAAGTTAAAAAAAATTAATGAAATAAGGCTGCTTTAAAAAAAAAGTTTTCTTTTTTTTAAGTTTCAGTGAGAGTTGGAAGTGGTCTCCCAGGCAGTTGCCTATTCTCCCTTAAACGTCTACCACAATATACAAAGGGGGAGGTCTCCAAAGGGGACCCCTTCACTTCTGCAAATGAGTTACCACTCCAACATGGGAGGTGCAATTTCAATTCACAAGTCTGTCTGACTACTAAAATGAGTTTGGCACATAGGAAAAAACGTTTTTAGGGTTGTACACTCTAAATCGGAGTGTTTACGACTTCAAAAAAGTTTCGTACATATGGGCCCTGGTTTTAAATAGCCATCGTTTATACATGAAATAGGGGGGGGGGGAGTATACCTTCATTGACGGGAGGGAAATGTATGTGTGGAGGGGTCGATCTAGGTTGTTTAGGGAAGACATGATGGGGCTACAGAGGGTGTGCAGCATCCCGCTGCCGTACACCAGGATTCATTTGGCTTCATTAAACCCTTTAACTTTGGATGAGGGCACGTGACTCTCAATTTTTAGCCGAACCCCCATTTGTCCGGTGATGTGGCTCCAACCAATTTCAAACACAATAGCGTCAGTGTAAGATGTGAGAGGGTTTTATCTAGCGACATGCTGATCATCCAGTAAAAATATTATTTAAAGTGTAGCGTATGCTCCCCCATCATTGGCGGGTCCAGCGGTACCTGGCCTTCTTAGCTGAGATGGAGCATGGTCCTCAAAGTGCAGTAACTGTAACCACCTGCAGGAGTCGCTGTGTAACTCTCACATTCCAGAGGCAGAAAAATATCAAGCTGACCTGGAAGCGATGTTAATGCTCTATTTTTATCTAGCTTGTAAATAAAGATCCTGGTGGCCACGTTGACCACCTGCATTCAAGGTGTAGTACGAGTAAAACATATAATGCGGAAAGTTATTTTATATTGGCCTTTTCTAAAACGTATTGAAAAGGTGCCCATTAAAAACGTTTACTCGCAGCCATGCCTGCCCACTGAACCCTGTTCAGCTACAAACACCCATAATGGCACAGCTAAAAAATATTCTGCCTTTTAACTGTCTGCATATTAGAACCTCATTGACTTTTATTCAAAACTATGGGGTTGCTCTTATGATAAAATCTAGTGGGCAAAAGACACACAGATGATGGCCGGAATGCAAGCAAATCATGCATTCACCCCCAGTCACAGATCTGGGTTGAATCCATCGTTCTTTTGCTCACAATGCCACCCCAGTTACGACCCAGCCATATGCAAATCAGCCTCGACCCTATTCCTCATGGGGACAGTCCAGCCAGAATTGCCAAGCCAGGTCCTCCCTGGACCGGAAACAAGCATCCTGGGACCGGTTTCGGGGCATCACCCCTCATCAGCCAGGCTAGCTTGAATCTAGTGGCACAGTGAGCCCGGGACCCACGTCTGGGCATACCTGGTGCACTAAGGGCGAGAGAGCAAAAGACACACAGATGATAGATAGAATGCAGAGCAAATCAAGCATTCACCCCCAGTCAAGAGATCTGGGTTAAATCCATCATTTGAAACCGGTCACAGGATGCTTGTTTCCAGTCCAGGGAGGACCTGGCCTGGCAGTTCGGGCTGGACTGTTCCCCTGGGGAACAGGGTTAAGACTGATTTGCATATGGCTGGGTCCAAACTGGGGTGGCATGGGGAGCAAAAACACGATGGATTTAGGCCCACATCTCTGTACTGGTGTGAATGTTTGACATTGATCAGCATCCTGTCCATCAATTGTTCTTTCTGCATTTGTCAACCCAAGTGGGATGGGTATGCCCAGACGTGGGTCTCATGCTCTCCATGCCACTTTAGTCAAGCTAGCCTGGCTGATGTGGGGTGATGCCACGAAACCGATCCCAGGATGGTTGTTTCCGTTCCAGGGAGGACCTACCCTGGCAGTTCTGGCTGGACTGTTCAAATGGGGAACAGGGTCAAGACTGATTTGCATATGGCTGGGTCTAAACTGGAATGGCATGGGGAGCAAAAAACGGTCGATTTAGGCCCGGATATCTTTACTGGGGTGAATGTTTGACATTGATCAGCATTCTGTCCATCAATTGGTCTTTTTGCATGGTTCTACTGGGCAGCAGGTTCCACCATGAGGACTGGCACAGGTGATCTCAAATGAGGATGTGTAAAATTTGCAATTGTAGCTTCTAACAACTTTGGGAAGTGTTTTTAAAACCAACTGGGAAAGTAGGTGAGTTATTCTTTAAGAAAATAGCTGGCGAAAAAGAGGGCGAAACTCTCAAAAAAAGTTACTTTTCTTGAAGAATAATTCTATTGCAAGAATGTTTTTGTTTAAAAATCTCCTGCAAAAACTTTTTTGGGTGCAGAAATTTCACCAACTGCAGACAAACTTGGCAAAATTGTCCCCTTTGCAAAACTTTATAGGCAAAATTATAATTTCACACACTCATAGGCGTTATTTGGATTTGCTTATGGTGGTTTTGTTGACTGGTGGACTTGTACTCTTTAGTAGGCACGCTGGGCCCTGATATATGCCTGCAGCGGGCTCATGAGGAAAAAAAGCCACATAATCTATTGTTCACTGTGACTACTACACATTCTGCTTGACCACTCGTTTATTAAACACTTGGGCACAATTTGAGTGACTTGGCTTTCTCCTATTGTTGCCCCATCTCACCTGCCTTATTTCTTTTTTGTGATAGGTCATCAAGGGTGGGCAGAAGTGTACTCGACTGGTCCGCCCGGTGGAGGCTGAGACGTGGACCTTCAAGGGTTGCCAGACTCAACGTCCTCTGATCCCCAACTACTGCGGATACTGCTCCAATGGGCGCAGCTGCGTGCCCTCCAAAACCCATACCGTCCCACTGAAGTTCCAATGTGAGGGCGGAGCCGAGGTCTCGCGCAAAGTCATGTGGGTGCAGAACTGCATCTGCAAGGAGACCAGCATTAAGAAGAAACCCAAGGGGCTGCAACAGAAGAAGCCGGCCCAGGGGCGTCGCGTGGACCCCTGGAGTGAAGGGTGATGGGTCCAGATGGTTCTGACCCCTCCCACCCCATCACCTTCAGTCGATGAAAGGAAATATGTTGGGTGTGCTCTAGCCGACTTACCATCCAACCCTTACCTCCAGCCTCGCATGTACGCACAGGCACTTGTACAAAGACACAGACTAGCACACAAACAAGCAATTACACTCTCAACTAACACCCATTTATGTACACATGCATGTTCCGCCCACAGCAAACTGATTGACATTATACCTACCAATGTTCATGCAGCCAGTTAAGACATCTTCTCATGCAATAACTGTAGGGACTGGAGGATGTTGGTTATGGTGGGTTTACCACCACAAATTGACGTTCAGGAATAAAGCTGAAGAGTTGCCAAGTGTTTTGACTCCTTATTCGGCCACACATCGCTTCATGTGCTGAGGCACCCGAAGAGCCAATCATGTCCAGACACAGCAGGCAGGTTTTGATCTGATGGTGGCTGCTACGTCACCGCAGCTTTTGATTAATGCATGTCTCATATTCCTGTGTGCTTCTTCATAATGGTTTGCAGTCTCAAATGAAGGTTCTTCTGGACAACCTTTGCCGCCACATCAAATCTTAATGCAACCGTCTTCTTTGAGGTCACTAATCTCTTAAAAGTGGGTAAATTGCTCCATTTCTTCTCCTCAGATGAAGCTATTATATCCTCTTGGAGAAATAAAAAAACAGAATTCACAACTGTTGGTAGCTTCCAATATGGCAGGAAAAGCAATGATGGGAGAGAAATGGAGTATTGGGAATAGGGAGTTAAAACCCACCAGAGCTGACTCCAAGAGCTTCTCGTGCCGCTATTCGTGGGCACCCCAGTTCATGGAAGTGTCGACAGATAATCCACATGGGCATTTGGCTATTAACAAGACTCCATCATCATCTTTCAGTCTGTCCACCAGACATCCAAGCCACTTCTTACTAGCCTTCTACCCTGTGCCCTGGTGGCATATGATTAGTGAGGTAACATGATAATGCTGCCCGTCTGCTGCTGAAGCCGACCAAGCGGGTGGCTAATGCTCCCATGACATAATGCTCCCATGACAAGGTGTCCACGTTCAGTGGCCAAGACATCATGCGGCCAGCTTGCAGGCTAGCAAGCTGGCCGCCTGGACATCCATGTGACACACCATGACCACTGGCTGCCACGAAACCCCTATGCCACAAACTGCCCAGCAGACATTTTGTTCAGTTTCCCTGGCACAAAGGGCATCTTGGACAGAGTGCTAAAAAGAGGTGTGTGCTTGTATCCAATAAAAGAGCTTTTTGTATAACTCAGCAACAATGCACTGCCACCACCAGCGAAAGAGAAGATATGTGCTGAGATGGAGTAGACCTTGAAAGGATTCTAAGCTAAAACTTAAAACTTTACCCCCCGAGGCTACCTGGCACACGCCCATGATGGAGCAATTATCAAGGCCTTAACATACATAGATAATCCCACAAAACCGTACATGGCAGAAAGATCAAGGCCTTCTTTAAAGATTACCACGGCCATTGTTGCTTTGATAACTAATGCAATGGACCACTTTGTGTGTTTTTCTTTCAAACACTGGGCCATATTTATCATTTTTTCACACAACTCAAGGCACCTTGCTGCGCCGCACTGCGTAGAAGAAAGATGACAGGAATGTTCCATATCTATCAGGATATGGTGTAAGCTTCCTATTTCCTTGCGGTGGCGCACTTTTGGCTGCCTAGTGCCAACACAGGCAACCTTGCACCATGGTACAGGGGTGCCTGTTTTGCGGGCACAATTGTTTTTGTGCAGGAAGGGACACCTTCCTGCACAAAAACAATCATTTGAGGCGTTTTTCTCTTTCTACATGTGCTGCATGAAAAAACAAGGAGAAATATTATTTCTCCTTGTTACGCTTCCCCTGGGACGGTGTAGCATTTTGAGGCATTCTCAGGCCTACCACTCATGGTAAATCTGGAAATGTGCCAAAATCCATTGGTGGATGCGTGGGAACACTACTCTCCACTCATGGAACACCTCACTGGCGCAGAGCAACGGAAGGCAGCGACTTGCGCTGCCTTGCATACCTCCAGATCTACCAATCACCGCAAGGTCACACAAGATGGCCTTGCGTCGCTTGGTAAATCTCACCTTGTTTTTACGTCACCCTTGCATTACACTGCCTGGTGCAAGGGTGATGCAACACTTTGATAAATATGCCCTAAAGTATACTAACAGGGGTTCCATGATGGTTCAGGTGTACACACAGGTCAGGTCAGCGATGGGCTCTTGCAAACCATAGAACAGGTGGTAGGATCTGATGTTCCTGTCTCGGGCTCATAACACTCTAAGCTATAGCTGAAGTAGTGTCCATGGCACATACTGTACCGGTAGAAGTAAGGGGCATCAAAATATTGGAACTGTGAAACAATAAGACACAAACATCACCTTATGTTTATCCACCAAGAATGTTGTGTCCCCAAGAGACACTAACTCTCAGGAGCTTGTAATCTAACACAAACACACATGTTTTATGGCAATTAACTTCGACAATGTTACCTGGCGTTGTAGCACTGTAATTCGTAGGCCCTGATTGCATCTTGAGCGCATCAGAATCCTCAGGTGGAAGGAACTCCGCGCTGCTCAATTATATGTGGGTTTCTCTTCATGCACCTGGCTTTACCCGCTCATGAAATCGCATTGAGAATGGACTGCAGTTTGGCCTGGCCCTGGTACCCAACACTAAACTCTCTTCCAAGGCACATTGACCATACAATGCTGATGCATTCCAGGCACCATCCACCCCATCCCTCTGCCACCAACCCCTGCCCTGCACCTGTCACTCAGCCTCTCCGAGGAGGTGGTAAATGTGTGCATTAAACCCCATGGAATCGGTTTTGGGTGTGGTATTCGAATCGTCATAAGTTGGGTAAAGCGTAATTCCCATGTGAGATTCCGCCCTATCCAATTATAATCAGCCCAGTGGTCCAGCATCTCGGAACTAAAAGGGGCAGGAACATTGCATCTAATTTTACTGACTTGTAAATCTGGCCGGTGAAATCGCATGAGGCTCGAGTCTCCAGCACTGCCTGGTGTGGGTGCCTGGTGTAATGATGTAATGTGCATGCATGCACTGGTATTGTGATGTAGTGTTCTACTTTAGAAGGTTAGGGGCCTTTCAATATATTACAGGGCAGTTAAGATCAGGGGTGGATAGCGTCAGGAAGCCAGTTTACATATGCTTATCAATAAACTACTTAATGACTTACCTGACGTCTCAAACAAGTTATTATACCTGGGGTCCTTCTTACCCCCTCCATGGCACCCCTATTCCCTGCCAGCCCAAAGATCCTGCTGTCCCCTAACACCCTCTCCACCCCCCCCCCCCTCTTCTGCCCCCAACCTCTCCCGCTTCCATGCACCACAGGGCAGGTGGAAACCGATTTATCCCCAGATTGGGGACCCTGCATCGGATTTAGACCCAGTAATTCCGATCGGCACCTTATTTCAAATTCCAGGGACAAACTTTTTTCTTAACCTGATTTATGTATTGGATTAAGAGTTGTGTGGAGTGGGTACACATATTCTATACAAGTGTCAGCTCTGCATATCTGACACCAAATCTAGAAATACCTGTGCGGAAAATGATTAGCGGTATCCGCATGTACTTCTGCACCTGGTAGTACCGGATATAGTTTGGATGCAGAAACTCCACGCCTGGTAGTACCAGGGGCAGGAAAAGAAGACGTAAGCACGAGGTGCAGCTCTAGCTGCCAACAGAGTGGAAATACCACCCAAAACTCCTCTTGGTCTGAGCAGGTGGGAAATTACACAAACTCACATATATGAAATGTTAATTTTACAAATTCATCACAAACATAATCAAATGACAATTGCAACAAGGATTATTGTTCGGATAGTAAAAACCATTACAAAAGTAAATGTATATTGTAGGAAAGTGCCCGTTTTTGCATGGTTGCCCCCCAATTTTTGCCTGATGTTGATGCTCTTTGACCAAGTGTGCCCTGGGTTCCTTTCAACCAGGTACCCAGGGCCGATGTTCTTTCCCTAAATCTGTACTGTTGCACACCCAAATTGGCAAGTCTCTGACCATATGTAAGTCCCTAGTAAAAGGTACCATGGGTACCAAGGACACTGTCACCAGGGAAGGCCTCTAAGGGCTGCAGCACTTATTGTGCCACCCTTAGAGGCCCTGTACCCTGACACACACACACACTGCAATTGCAGGCTGTGTGTTTTGCTGTAGAACAAAGTGAAGAGTCGACATGGCACACATCCCTGTGTGCCATGCCTACAACCCACTGCCTATGGCATAGGTCAGCCACCCCTCTAGCTGGGTGCACTATGCCACTAGTGAGGGTACAGGTGCATGAGCCCTGTACCCCTACAGTGTCTAAGCCAATTCTTAGAGATGCCCCCTGAAAAATGACCTGGCTCTAGTGTCTTGGCTGAATGGTTGCATGCCAGCTGCCACCCCCAAACATGTTTCTGGACCCCTGGGTCGAGAGCCTCCCGCTCTCTGGGTCCTGAAACAAAGCACATCCTGGGTAGAGGTGTCAAGCCTCCTCCCCCATGATGGGCAGGGTCCACGAAGGGGAAGCTTCAAAGGCTTGCCGCCTTTGTGAGCTGCCTCAGCTATTTGCTGCTCCCAGCAACTGGCCCTCACCTGTTCTAACCCCCACTTTGGGTGGGAGAATCGGTGGGAAAACCAAGATAGGAGGAGAGGTGTGCCCACCTTTGCCAACCCCACCCCTCAGGTGGTGGAAGCGAGGTGAAGCACAACTCTCAGTCCCCGCCATCTTGAAGATGGGGGGACCCAGCCAACCACAGTGAGGCTTATGCCCCCTCCCACTGGAGGGTGGCATAATAGGGGGTGTACCCAACCCAAGGAAGGGACCAATTGGTCCCAACCTGTACCTACCAGAAACGCCCTTAAATTTAGTATTTAGGGGCAACCCCGAACCTTGCCTCCTCATACAAGAAGAAAGAAGAAGAACCGAAGAGCCGTGCTGAAGGAATAAGAGGAGGACACCATGACTTGGCCCCAGCCCTACTGGCCTGTTGTGACCTCGACCTGCTCCAGCAGAATCCCGGTGTGTCCTGCAGCCAGCAGCCCCCCAGAACCTGGAGGAACTGCCCTGCCTTCCCTAACCAGACTTTGTCTCCCGTGAGCACCGGATTTGCTCACCAACAGACTCTGGCTCCAGCCAATTCTGTGAGTCTGCACCACTCTGCACCCGACGCCCACAGCCTGAGTTCCAGTGGCCCAACACCACGAGGAGGTCTCCCCGGCGATCCTGACCTGGGATCTGGTGATCCCTGACCTGCCTCGAGTCTCCCAAAGCCGCCTGCAGCCCCTTTCTGGAGGATCCCCCCGAAAGTGACCAGAGCCAGTAAGAAAAACCCCACGCCAAAAGACACCCCTGCACCCGACGCCCCATGGCCTTGAGCTGCCCAACCTACGGTGTCCCGGCATCCCACGACATCCCAACTTACCTCTCCAACCAGTGGTCACCTCCAGAAGATCTTTGTGCACGAGCCTGCAGTGTTTGTTCAAACCGGAGAATCCCCATTGAAAGTCACAGGGCACCCGATGCCAAAACAGCAGCCTGCACCCGGCCGCCCTAGTGCCGCAGTGGGTGCACCTTGGGTCCTAACTTGAACCCGCCCTTTGCCCTGAGCTTAAGTCCAGGAGCTTTGCTCCCTCAACCTTGTGGCCTGCTCGTGAGTAGCCACCAACCGGAGGCCCCCTATCCCCCATTGGATAACATTGGGCCTCAGCACTCTGCACCCGGCCACCCTAGTGCCGCTGAGGGTGCTCTTGGAGTGCATCCTTGATCCTGGGGGAACCGTTGTTCTAACCCCAAAAATACAACTCCCAAAACTAAGTACTTACCTTTAAACCGATAACTTCATTGCCTCCCATAGGATTGCATTGACTGCTTTTCTGTGAAAAATCTTCTAAGTGTGGAGTTGGAAAATTGTATGAGACCATAAGAAACTGTACACTTACAAAAACTGATTTACTTACCTTTTATTTATGAAATGTCTCAGTGTGATATCTAGGCATATCACACTGAGTAGAAAAAGTAACTTGAAAAGTAATAAGTAATCATACAGTAACTGAAAAGTAACTGAAAAGTAATTTCAACTGTTTTTGAATTGTCCTACCTGTATTCAAACCAATTACATACAACTGCATTCAACTATATTATTCGTGTAAAGTATTATTTCACTTACCTGCACCGGGCCTGGCTTGGTTCTAGAAATAAAATACAACTAAATAATATTTTTATACAAAACAAATTGGTCAGAGTTCAGTCTTTGAGTGTGTGAAATCATTTCTTGCCTGAGTGTGTACAATAAGTGCTTAACACTACCCTCTGATGAAGCCTTACTGCTCGCCCACACTACCACAAATAGAGACTGAGGTGCTATCTACTTTTACCTCTGCCTACCTTTGGGGATCCACTGGACTCTGTGCACACCATACCTCACTTTTGGTATAGTATATACAGAGCCGGCTTCCTACATGTATTTCATAATTGAAAACAAAAAATACCTTTAAAAAAAGAATGACCAGTGTATTATAAGTATTGAACAAATACAAAATTGGAGCATGAATCTGTGCAGATTTGTAATTGTAAACCATCAGCTTTTTCAAACAGTCATTTTCAAAAATAAGTCAAATCAAACCTTAAATTTGCGCAAATTTGCAATTATGGATCGACAACTTCTTTAAATATTCATTTTCAGTTAAAAACAAACAATAATATTTGTTTAATTGGTCGCAAATGTTTCATATAGAAGGGAAGTAATGCACTTATAAAGTGTGTGGAAAGTAAACGGAGGAACATGGATGAGGCACTAACAGTGTCACTTCCGTCAAGGGACACTTTGGGCCAGATCAGAAAGGTTTTGCGTTACTTTTATAACACAGACCTGATGCAAAATCCTTTTTAGGATTTACAAACCAACGCAAATTGGTATTTGCGTCGGTTTGTAGGAACAACTAAGGCAAACCAGTGTGAAGCGCTTCTTTGCGTTACTCTGCATCAAGGGGGCATTCCATGAGTGGTACATGGGCGTTCCTGCGCAACCACCCATGGTTTTTGATGCAAAACCCGATCTACTAACAATAGCAGGCAGGGTTTTGCACCAAAAATGAACGCCACTTGAAAACCTGTGTTAAAAACAGGAAATGTTTCTATTTCTCCTAACTTTTCCCATTTCGCATGTGTGCTGCACTGTACAGCACACACACAATGTGGGAAAGGTAGTAATGTTAGTCTAAGTATAATATTTTGTACTGGAAGTGTGCCCTTCAGTATAAAACCTATGCTAGACTCACGCAAAGACCTTTGCACCGAGTTGCAAAGGTGTGCGTGTGGCGCTTAGAAGCTTGATTGTGCTCCTGTGCTAGGGAGAGGGGAGGAGAGTGCCGTATCTTAGTAGCTATGGCACTGTCCTGCACTCTACTCATGCAACGTAGTGCAGCAACTTAGGGTGCTGCGCTGCGCTGTGTGAGAGGTACATACATCTGGGTCTGAGTTTCTACTCATGGAACTGCAAGTGCGAGTGCAGCAGCTGAACCAAGACCAGAGGTGACATGAAAGGCGCAGGGTGAGCAGGATGCCACACCACTGGGTGATTCTCCAGAGATGTGGCTCTAGCACAGTGTGCTCCTCTACAAACCTTCCGCTGTTGTACACTTGGCGTGGAGCTGGTCTTGACTCCGGAATCTGTGGTGTTCCTGAGTATAACACTGATGTCCTCGAGGGTTCCTGAACAGGTCTCTTTGTCCCATGAACCTGTGCATCGCTAGCCCGCATTCACAAGGCCTGGGGCTAATGTCAGACCAGGCCTGTGCCAAGGTCCCAGCTCCCAGTGCATGTGCTGTTCCTGCTGTGTTACGTACCCTGGCAGGGGGTGTTGTATGTAGGCTTGGGCAGAGTTTGCGGAGTTCCGCATGAGGGTTCCAGAGCAGGTCTCTTTGTCCCATGGACCTGTGCATCACTAGTCCACATTCACAATGCCTGTGGCTAGTGTCAGACCAGGCCTCTGCCAAGGTCCCAGCTCCCAGTGCATGTGCTGTTCCTGCTGTGCTGCGTACCCTGGCAGGGGGTGTTGTATGTAGGACTGGGCGGAGTTCGCAGAGTTCCGCATGAGGGTTCCAGAGCAGGTCTCTGTGTCCCATGGACCTGTGCATCACAAGTCCACATTCACAAGGCCTGTGGCTAGTGTCAGACCAGGCCTGTGCCAAGGTCCCAGCTCCCAGTGCATGTGCTGTACCTGCTGTGCCACGTACCCTGGCAGGGGGGGTTGTTCACCAGGCTCAGTGCCCTGCTGTCTCTACCCTCGAAAAGCTTCATGGAACAAACCCTCACCCACTGCCCTGAGGTGCCCTGTCCTGCTGACATGCTGGTTGTGTGACACTTGGGATGTCACACCAAGGGGCAGTGATGTGGGTGCAGTTCTTGGGGTTGTTTTAGGTACCGTAGAGGTGATTGTGAGTGATGTGATGGTCAGAGATGTTGCAGCGATGGCAGCTGCAGCTCCAGCGGGGCTGGTGGACGGTGAGGTTGTTGCGGATACGGTTACAGTAGAGGCGGTGGGAGCACTGCTACAGCTGGTGTTGGTCCAGCAGCGGTGGTGGTGGTGATGCAGGTGGTAGAATGTGGAATGGTCCTCCAGGTTGTACATCTGGAAGGGCGAGCACGGCTTGTTGATGGGAGATCCTCCTTGTCGGGTTCCTCGTGCGCAGTTTCACGTGTGCGGCAATAACATCCGGCTGACTATTGGTTGTTGTAAATGGAAGAAGCATCTTGAACAAATTATTAGTTCAATTCAATTCAATTTAAAAGGATTTATCGAGCGCTTGGCTACCCAGACAGGCTTCTCAGCGCTGAGGCCTACTAGGCTCAGCTACAATGATCTTATGCAAACAGATAGGTTTTGAGTGGTTTTCTAAAGCTATGTAAGTTATCGTTCTGCCTGAGGGTTAGTGTTAAGGCGTTCCACAGTTTGGGGGCTAGATAGGCGAAGCAGCGCCCACCCTGGGAATGGAGAGAAGGCTCAGGTTACTGGACCCTAGCTCTCTTTTGGTGCAATAAGGGCTGATCAGGGGATGAGGGGGGCGGGGACCTTCCTTGTGCCCCGCACGGTGAACTATGCCAAGCATCAGTTTGGGAGTGGAAATGCTACACTTTTTCATGAATCCCTTTTTCCAATGTCCGACTCTGCTGCTGTGAGGGTTTAACAGAGGGTGAAGTAACACCCGGTGAATACTAGCTTCAGCAGTCACAGCTATTGTTTTACTGGTACTGTCACCAGAGAACAATCTCACCAGTACTATTTTGGGACCATGTGCATAGGAGGAACAATGTGTACTAACAAGGTGTGGTTTGTTGTTGTAGAGACGAATGTTAAGGTCTGCTGTGAGGGTGGAGGCCTAACGTGTCAGTTTACAGGATGTCGCTGTTAGTACTGGCATGTTGCCTCTTTAAGAAGAGCACTCCTTGTCATGGTTTTCATTTTGATCCCAAGCCTTTCATGTGGCTTTGTAGGATGTTAATCTTGTATTTGTGCTGACACATAGGGGCAGGCCTTGCATAATGCCCTTTGACCATCTCTTGTGCCAACTGTCTTCATCGGAGATTAGGCTGTCTCACGTAATTACACACCACTATGTGACGTCATCTAGCTTGTGGTTATTAAGTGCTTATACTGTACATGGGACTTCTCTCCCAGTTAACAAACATTAGTTAAAGGAGCTATTTGTTGTGTGACGTACAAACACCGGTCTCTGCTGTTCCTCCAACTTGTAGCCTCTGTCGCTGCTGCTCACGTCTAAGGCTGAGCTGACAGTTTCTTCACAAGGCTCCAGGTTCAGTTCAGGTGCTGGGCCCTACCTGTTGCTGGCAGTAGCGGCTGCTACAGGACAGTAGTGATGAGGCAGGGAGTGTTAAAAAATAAATAAAAGAAGAAAAAAATTTAAACTTGGCTGCCTGCCGCCGCTTCTCCTCCGTCCTCATCTTCTTCTGTCGACGCAGGAGGCAGGAACAGGCAGAACCCAGGCTTCCAGACTCCCCTAGCCAATCACGACGCTGCTATCATCAAAAAAACACATTGTAGACAAAACCAAAACTAACACTGGGCTTTGGGACAGCCGCTCACTGCCATTGGCTGGCTTTCTTGTCAATTCAGGAGCATGACTTCTTTACCATCCTTGTAGTTGGATAATTTGTATCCTTCCACTTCTCACTTTTGGGGTACTATTTTTTTCTTTAGTTTTGTTGCTCTTACCACCTATCTCCCATGTGCGCTTTGTGGCTCCCTCTTCCTCCCCTCTGCTCATCCATTGTTGTCCTGATCCATCACGGGCATTTTCTGTTTTTAAATGGGTTTTTTTTCCTCTCCCGGTCCCTTCAAGTTTATTCTTGCTTCATCGCCCCCTATCCACTTCTCGTTGACTTATCTCCCAAGCCCTCCTCCATTGCTCCCATGTCCCTCCTGTCATTGTCTTTTTAGAAAAGTTTATATATGAATTTTTGGAGGCCGATGCCGCTGCCATTTGCTTTTGCACCAGTTTATTTTTTTTACCCACTGCTCAAAGACTGGCACCCACTATCTTGGCGCATAGCATAGACAAAAAAGCATTAGCAAGGCCTATAGGTAAAATAGGTGCGAGCTATTGGCTTTGCTAATGCTTGTTGTTCCAAGTATTCCTGCTGCTGTCCTATGACTTCTGTTTTAGACTCTTTAGTCTGGAGGAGAGATTGGCAATAAGCCAATATTGGACCAGAACTTAGGTGGTCGTCTATTGGTTTCTTCAGAGAGGGTGTCTGTGTCCTGCTTCCAATGGTACAGACTGTGCCCTGGAGGAGAGATGCGTTCAGGCAATCCACCTTGTTGTAGGGACTTTTTGGGGAAATGTGTTGATGGATGAAGTGGGGCGGGGCTCTACAGTTTGGGTGTGGGCTTTGATTTTATTTGCCAGTTTCCTCACCCACCTACATGAAGATAGAGTCGTATGGTTGGTTGACAAGAGACACAAGAGAGAGGGAGACACGAGAGAGAGAGGGAGACGAGAGAGAGAGAGAGAGAGAGAGAGAGAGAGAGAGAGAGAGAGAGGGAGAGAGAGAGAGAGAGACTGTCTGTCTGATCAGTGGTAGCTGCTAGTCGGCATTCTTGTAGAGTTCCTACCACTGGCACTCCAAGTTTTGTCTCTCCCTCACATGTTCATATCTCTGTGTTCTACCATTTATTAGATGCCTGCAGCCCTTGTATTTATGTTTTTTTGAAGAGTGCAGCTCATTGCACTGCTGTTGTGGTTAGGTTGCACTAGAGTGATACTTAGCATCATTTTGTTACAGTGAAGTGATTCTAACTGTGGTTATGCTATGGCAGAGCAGTTCTAGGCACGGTTAGGTTGATTCTAAGCATGGGTATTTTCTGTACTGTGGATATGAGCAAAAAGAACAGATAATAGACGGATAATGGACCTAGTCACAAATCTGGGTTTAATCTATCATTATTTTGCTCACCACGTCACCCCAGTTCGGGCCCAGCCATATGCAAATCAGTCTTGACCCTGCGCCTCATGGGAATACTCCAGACCGAACTGCCAAGCCATGCTCTACCTGGAACGAAAGCAAGCATCCTGGGACAGGTTTCGGGGTATCACCCCTCATCAGCCAGGCTAGCTTGAATCCAGTGGTGCAGCAAGAAGGGACCCACGTCCGGGTATACCCAGAGTCACTTAGGGCGAACATAGCAACATCCCAAAATAAAATGATGAACGGAGTGTTGAAACTTTTCAAACACTCACAACCAGTCACAGATCTGAGTTTAATCCATTGTTATTTTACTCCCCGCATCACCCCAGTTTGGACCAGCCATATGCAAATCAGTCTTGACCCTGCTTACCATGGGAACAGTCCAGCCCAAACTGTCAAACTGGGTCCTTCCTGGTCCAGAAACAAGCATCCTGACACCGGTTTCAGGGTATCAATACTCATCAGCCAGGCAAGCTTGAATCCAGTGGTGCAGCGAGCAAGGGACCCACGTCTGGGTATAGGACACACTTAGCAACATCACAAAATAAAATGATGGACGGAGTATTGAAACTTTTCAAACACTAACCCCCAGTCACATATCTGGGTTTAATCCATTGTTATTTTGCTCGACACGTCACCCCAGTTTGGACCCAGCCATATGCAAATCAGTTTTGACCCTGCCCCCCATGGGAAAAGTCCAGCCCAAACTGCCAAGCCAGGTTCTCCCTAGACAGTAAACAAGCATCCAGGGACCGGTTTCGGGTTATCACACCTCATCAGCCAGGGTAGCTTGAATCCAGTGGCACAGTGAGCACAGGACATATATCTGGACATACCCTTCTCACTTAGGGTGACAAAAGCAAAAAGAACAGATAATGAACGGAATGCTGAACAAATCAAACATTCACCCACAGTGACAGATCTGAGTTTACCCCATCATTTTTTTGCCTACCACGCCACCACAGTTTGGACCCAGCCATACCCAAATCAGTCTTGACCCTGCTCCCCATGGGAAGAGTCCAAACTAGGGTGGCGTGGTGAGCAAAAAAACAGTGTGGATGTATGGATCTTGAGGTTGAGGTAGAGGGCCAAGGGTGAAAGAAACAGTCTTGAGGTTGAAAATGAGGTACATTGCCACTATCTGGAAGGTTCCAGTATGGATGGAGGAATCTTGGCGTTGTTTGAGGTGCATTGGCAGTCTATAAAAGTCAATGTGGAAGGAAGTGTCTTAAGGTCTGAAATGTGGTGCATTGAGGCTATCTGGCGGTCTCAGTTTGGAAGGAGTTCTTGAGGTAGAGATTGAGGTCCCAGTGTGTATGGAAGGATATTGAGATACATTATTAGTATATGGAGGTCACCGTGTGGAGAGTCTGGCACCAACCTGTGTTTTTAATTTCTTTTTTTAGGCACGAGATCCAGCAGTGATATGCAGGGTAACTGCCAGAAGGAGCCCACGGAGTGGACCCATTGCTCCAAGACGTGCGGTACGGGCATCTCCACCCGCCTGATCTGGAGCAATGCAAGCTACACACCCCGTGTTCAGAGGAGAGTCTGTATGATCCGCCCATGTGGCCAGTTTCTGCAGGTTGGTCAGTACACGGTGAGTGCTCAGCCTTCTATACTGTCTTAGAAAAACGCTTTGTGTGACCATCTTTGACCGTCAGCAAGTCTCTCCAAATTTCAAGGTTATTAATTTTATCCGATCATTCCTGAAATTCAAGGGGAACCTTATAGAGGAATATTCAGATACCAATGACCAGAAACCAAGCGATTGTGCCTCATCAAAGAATAGTATATCGCAGTAAAGGCACCCCCTGCAGTGAGAGTGGAACTGGTAGTAATTTGAAACACAAAGATGTGAGATAGACTATGCTGGTGATTAACTCAAGGTTTATTCCAAGATAAAGGAGCTTCATCCACCCTAGTACATGCCCTGCTGAGCCAACTGACAATACCAGAACCCACAGTGCAGGCGTATACGTAAATGATCCAAATCAGAACCAAATGGTGGTTCTTTAAGAAAAACTAGAACTAATCCTGGATGCCACACATGCCCCTGCACATCAAACAAACAAAAGGAAAAGAAGGGGAAAATGCAAGGGAAAAGGGCAAGGAAAAGATACAAGAACAAATAAATCAGTAAGCGATGTAATGAAAAACGAATAGCATAGAAAATGACATGCAGAATGGCCCGGTGGCAGTCATGGGAAAGACACAATATTCTATTTCTTGATCACACAAATTCTACTGAGGTTTCAAATAGGTCCCTCATCCAATTTTGGGGGGCACATCTTCATGCAGGCTTCCTTCTATCAAATAATTCAAATGGAGCGACGCCAGTCACAGCATGCGGTGTGAACCTGTACTCCTCCATCTTTTGTAAACTTCACTCTTTCATTTCCCCTCCAAACTCTTTGACAACCATATGCATTACTTCAATGTCCTATTCAACCTTTCAACTATTCTGGTGGTTTGGGGATGATACATGGCGCACATTTTATGTACAATTTCAAGAAGTCATCCATTCGTTTTGAGATCAACTGTACGCCAATATCAGGTTGAAGTGTCTTAGGGGTTTTTTCTCAAAAATGTAGTCACAAGATGCATGATTATCTCTCTCACTATGGTAATTTCTGGCCACCTGGAATGCATGTCTATTATTGCGAACAAGTATGCAGGCATAGTACCTTACGGTAAAGGTCCCAGAATATCAAAAGCAATTTCATCCCAGGGGTCACTTGGAGCCTCACAATAGGCCGCTGGTGGAGTTCTCCCTTTTTTCACCTTGTCGCCCAGATTATGATCTACACACTTTCTCACCTTTCTCTCTACTTCTATATTCATACCCAGTTACCAATAACTACTCCTCAAGGGCTCTTTGGTTTTACCCCAGCTTGGTGTCCACATGCGCCAACCCAATAAGACACATCCTCAAACTCTCCAGAGGTACCTGTCTTGTTCCTTTCAACAGAAGACCATTCCTCAACAATTTCATCTTTGATTTTAACAAACATCTTAACAACTTCATCAGCTGTCTAATGTCCTCTCCTTTGTACCTTTCCACATGCTCCTACAGAATTATGCCCTTACTTATTTCCTCTGTCCACACGTCCCCTGTAATACATCCATCAATAATCTTGCATACTTTGACATTATCTATCCACCATTCATCTCCTTCTTCACAATCATCAGTCTTTTCATTCACCAGTCTAAAGGGCACTCAGCTGCTTTGTTCGTGACCCGAGGTATGTATTTCACACTGAATTGGTAGTTTTTCAAAGTTACAATCCACTTGCAGATTCTAGAAGACACAGAATCAAGACATTGTTTTGTCAAAAATTTCCTGTAGGGGTTTGAGGTCTGAATAAACATCAGACTGTATCGCTGACAAAAGATTTTTTTTACTTTCTGATGGCCCAGGAAACAGTCAAACCCTCTTCCTCTCTGGTAGAGTATTTGTGTTATGCTCCTCTCAAAGCTCTTGAAGCAAAAGCAATAGTAACGTCTCTCTCATCTGTACCCTTATCACTGGCATCTTTGTTCAGATGGCAAGGCATCCCAGGCCTAAAACTTTGTAAATCGTGTGCACAACCAAGACATTTTTTAATGTCTTCAAATTTCTGTTATGCATACACAAGGAGTACCTCACATAGGAAATTATTTGTATTATATAGTAGAGATCACAGTAAAACAAATAATCTAGCAAGTTATTTAATTTATTATTATTTCACGCTTTATTGAACACCAATCAATTCATTCATATTGCAATGTATACATATCAAACCTCTAAAGGTAAAATGTGTGAGTGCTCTGCCACCTGTGAATGTGAATCAGTTAACAAATGAAAAACAAAAATACATTCTTACAAAAGAAGAAAGAGCATCAAACATAAGATGACAAGATCCAAACTTTTCGAAAAATATGGCTCATTGCTCTAGTGGAGAAGTGTGGCTCAATGGTTAGAGCGGCAGACCCTGATGCAGAGATCTGGCCCGGGACCAGGGTTCAATTCCCGCCTCGGCGGGTCTTGGGCTCAATTTCCTCGGACCTGATAATTCTCGCCTCGGTGCCTATTCTAATCATGGGTCCCACTCTGCAACTCTGGGCAATAGCTTGCTTAATCTCCACAACGGCCCCAACAGCGCTGGGATGCCTGGCTTCACCCTGGGGGTGCCCAGGAGTGGACATTTCACAGGGAAAAGCCAGGAAGGGTTCCACAGCGGTATGCGTACAGCGCCAGGACACCCCTTTGGGGGTATAAGTGCGCTTTACAAGTACAAATTTCATTTCATTTCTATGCACAAAGTCAAGGCCATAGTGTATGAGTGTCCCCCAGTGCTTCAAATGGAAGTCTAGAGGTGCAGGTACTCTTTAGAGTACCTGAGTGCTTCTGAGAAGTGCCAGTACTCTCCAATTAAATATATTGTAGCAGTGCTGACAAGTGCAGGTACTCTCCCTTTCAAATTAAAGAAGTGCAGGTACTCAGTACCGGATAGTACCTGCCCATTTAAAGCACTGGTGTCCCCTGACTAAAGGGATATTCAGTCAGCTCCCATTGACGGGTTGTGGGTAGAAGCTTCGCAGCAACATGCAGCCGCTCTTTAACGACACCGGCAGGTTTCTACATTGAAGTTTTATACATTGAGTAGGTGGGTTCCATTGATGGCAGGTATTGAGTATAAGGAGAAGGCTCCCAGTTCTTTGTCCTGAGGAGACCGCAAAATTACTGGGGTGAAAACACATTGTCATGTTCCTGGGAGCAAGGCGGACCCATTTCATGAACTCTTCCATTGGATGGCCAATCGACTGAGGCTCATATGAACTGACTTATGCAACCGCGGCCTCCTATGTATTGGATTACCGTTGGCCCAGCTCCCAGTGGATTTGTTTTATCAACAATGGCCTTGAAATTATATATAGAGCAAGGAGACCCACTTTCTGAAATCTGGAAATGGCATTTAATGCAATGCTCTTCTCTCTTTTGTAAAAATCCGTTTTTGCTTTTCATTTTTAACTTCCATTTTTGAAACAATTTATCTTTGCTACAAATTCTTTCAGCCGATATATCACATGACTAAGATAGTTTCATTCTGAACAACAGAGCGTGCACACCGTAGCCTTCAAGATAATACCACTAACTTTCAAGATTTCAAGCACTTTCCTTAACCTATCAGTATGTTGCTCCGAACGGTTTCTGTATACCAATATGTCACCTTGGAAAAATATGATCCCAGATTGCTTCCCTAACAAATTTGTCATTCGGGGACCCCATTTTGGGAGAGTCCACCCTCAGTGCTGCCTGAGAGGGAACTCTGGTCTAGATGTACTGTTCTTCGGGTCACAAAAGGTGGTTGCAATTTCCAACCAGTCTTTTTGTGACCTGAAACTTATGCCAAGATTTACTAAGGGCTTGTGTTGCCTTTTCTTCACACAAGGTGACACAGGGGCTAAGCAAGCCCTTAATAAAATGTACTATGCCACACGGAGCCACCTTGCGTGGCTGCTTGTGGCACAGTAAATCTGGAGTAACGTACGGCAGCTCAAGTTGCTGCCTTGCGGCATTCTGCCCTGGGAAGGCATTCCATTGGTGGAGCCTGGGTGTTCCCACGCATCTACCCACAGTTTTTGGCACATTCCCAGATTTACGAATAATAGTAAACCTTTGAATGCATTAAAATGCTACGCCTTACCAGGGGAGGCATAACGAGCGGCAATATGTTTATTTCTCCTTGTTTTTCCCTTTTTTTCTTGTACTGCATTCTGAAGCATACATAGAAAGTTGAAAAAGCCTCAGAGGATTGCTTTTAGTGCAGGAAGGTGTCCCTTCCTGCACTAAAACCATCCTGACTGCAAAGCAGGCACCCTTGCACCCTGGTTCAAGGTGGCCTGCATTGGCGCTTGGCAGCTACTAGTGCACCAGCGCAGACAGAGAGTAGGAATGCGTCATATCTTAGTAGATATAACACATTCCTGCCCCCTCCATTTGACGCAGCGCAGCAAATTGTATTGCTGCGTTGCATCAGTTAGTAAATATGCCCCTCAGTTTGCAAACTGACCTAGATACTAATAGGTAATTTCTCAAAATAAGGAATCAGAGTGAATACCAGTATGACCTACTTAATTAATATTCATTATGTTCGTAGAAAGTTGCAACGCACGCTGATTGGTCAAAGTCATAGGGACGGTGGCCTGCAAGGGACAGCAGACCGGTATGCCTTTGATTGCTTTTACGTTAAAAAAAATTAATGAAATAAGGCTGCTTTAAAAAAAAAGTTTTCTTTTTTTTAAGTTTCAGTGAGAGTTGGAAGTGGTCTCCCAGGCAGTTGCCTATTCTCCCTTAAACGTCTACCACAATATACAAAGGGGGAGGTCTCCAAAGGGGACCCCTTCACTTCTGCAAATGAGTTACCACTCCAACATGGGAGGTGCAATTTCAATTCACAAGTCTGTCTGACTACTAAAATGAGTTTGGCACATGGGAAAAAACGTTTTTAGGGTTGTACACTCTAAATCGGAGTGTTTACGACTGCAAAAAAGTTTCGTACATATGTGCCCTGGTTTTAAATAGCCCATCGTTTATACATGAAAGAGGGGGGGGGGAGTATACCTTCATTGACGGGAGGGAAATGTCTGTGTGGAGGGGTCGATCTAGGTTGTTTAGGGAAGACATGATGGGGCTACAGAGGGTGTGCAGCATCCCTCTGCCGTACACCAGGATTCATTTGGCTTCATTAAACCCTTTAACTTTGGATGAGGGCACGTGACTCTCTATTTTTAGCCGAACCCCCATTTGCCCGGTGATGTGGCTCCAACCAATTTCAAACACAATAGTGTCAGTGTAAGATGTGAGAGGGTTTTATCTAGCGACATGCTGATCATCCAGTAAAAATATTATTTAAACTGTAGCGTATGCTCCCCCATCATTGGCGGGTCCAGCGGTACCTGGCCTTCTTAGCTGAGATGGAGCATGGTCCTCAAAGTGCAGTAACTGTAACCACCTGCAGGAGTCGCTGTGTAACTCTCACATTCCAGAGGCAGAAAAATAGCAAGCTGACCTGGAAGCGATGTTAATGCTCTATTTTTATCTAGCTTGTAAATAAAGATCCTGGTGGCCACGTTGACCACCTGCATTCAAGGTGTAGTACGAGTAAAACATATAATGCGGAAAGTTATTTTATATTGGCCTTTTCTAAAACGTATTGAAAAGGTGCCCATTAAAAATGTTTACTCGCAGCCATGCCTGCCCACTGAACCCTGTTCAGCTACAAACACCCATAATGGCACAGCTAAAAAATATTCTGTCTTTTAACTGTCTGCATATTAGAACCTCATTGACTTTTATTCAAAACTATGGGGTTGCCCTTATGATAAAATCTAGTGGGCAAAAGACACACAGATGATGGCCGGAATGCAAGCAAATCATGCATTCACCCCCAGTCACAGATCTGGGATGAATCCATGGTTCTTTTGCTCACAATGCCACCCCAGTTACGACCCAGCCATATGCAAATCAGCCTTGACCCTATTCCTCATGGGGACAGTCCAGCCACAATTGCCAAGCCAGGCCCTCCTTGGACCGGAAACCAGCATCCTGGGACCGGTATCGGGGCATCACCCCTCATCAGCCAGGCTAGCTTGAATCTAGTGGCACAGTGAGCCCGGGACCCACGTCTGCGCATACCTGGTGCACTTAGGGTGAGAGAGCAAAAGACACACAGATGATAGATAGAATGCAGAGCAAATCAAACATTCACCCCCAGTCAAGAGATCTGGATTAAATCCATCATTTGAAACCGGTCACAGGATGCTCGTTTCCAGTCCAGGGAGGACCTAGCCTGGCAGTTCGGGCTGGACTGTTCCCCTGGGGAACAGGGTTAAGACTGATTTGCATATGGCTGGGTCCAAACTGGGGTGGCATGGGGAGCAAAAACACGATGGATTTAGGCCCATATCTCTGTACTGGTGTCAATGTTTGACATTGATCAGCATCCTGTCCATCAATTGTTCTTTCTGCATTTGTCAACCCAAGTGGGATGGGTATGCCCAGACGTGGGTCTCATGCTCTCCATGCCACTTTAGTCAAGCTAGCCTGGCTGATGTGGGGTGATGCCACGAAACCGATCCCAGGATGGTTGTTTCCGGTCCAGGGAGGACCTACCCTGGCAGTTCTGGCTGGACTGTTCAAATGGGGAACAGGGTCAAGACTGATTTGCATATGGCTGGGTCTAAACTGGAATGGCATGGGGAGCAAAAAAACGGTCGATTTAGGCCCGGATATCTTTACTGGGGTGAATGTTTGACATTGATCAGCATTCTGTCGATCAATTGGTCTTTTTGCATGGTTCTATTGGGCAGCAGGTGTCACCATGAGAGACTGGCACAGGTGATCTCAAATAAGGATGTGTAAAATTTGCAATTGTAGCTTCTAACAACTTTGGGAAGTGTTTTTAAAACCAACTGGGAAAGTAGGTGAGTTATTCTTTAAGAAAATAGCTGGCGAAAAAGAGGGCGAAACTCTCAAAAAAAGTTACTTTTCTTGAAGAATAATTCTATTGCAAGAATGTTTTTGATTAAAAATCTCCTGCAAAAACTTTTTGGGTGCAGAAATTTCACCAACTGCAGACAAACTTGGCAAAATTGTCCCCTTTGCAAAACTTTATAGGCAAAATTATAATTTCACACACTCATAGGCGTTATTTGGATTTGCTTATGGTGGTTTTGTTGACTGGTGGACTTGTACTCTGTAGTAGGCACGCTGGGCCCTGATATATGCCTGCAGCGGGCTCATGAGGAAAAAAAGCCACATAATCTATTGTTCACTGTGACTACTACACATTCTGCTTGACCACTCGTTTATTAAACACTTGGGCACAATTTGAGTGACTTGGCTTTCTCCTATTGTTGCCCCATCTCACCTGCCTTATTTCTTTTTTGTGGTAGGTCATCAAGGGTGGGCAGAAGTGTACTCGACTGGTCCGCCCGGTGGAGGCTGAGACGTGGACCTTCAAGGGTTGCCAGACTCAACGTCCTCTGATCCCCAACTACTGCGGATACTGCTCCAATGGGCGCAGCTGCATGCCCTCCAAAACCCATACCGTCCCACTGAAGTTCCAATGTGAGGGCGGAGCCGAGGTCTCGCGCAAAGTCATGTGGGTGCAGAACTGCATCTACAAGGAGACCAGCATTAAGAAGAAACCCAAGGGGCTGCAACAGAAGAAGCCGGCCCAGGGGCGTCGCGTGGACACCTGGAGTGAAGGGTGATGGGTCCAGACGGTTCTGACCCCTCCCACCCCATCACCTTCAGTCGATGAAAGTAAATATGTTGGATGTGCTCTAGCCGACTTACCATCCAACCCTTACCTCCAGCCTCGCATGTACGCACAGGCACTTGTACAAAGACACAGACTAGCACACAAACAAGCAATGACACTCTCAACTAACACCCATATATGCACACATGCATGTTCCGCCCACAGCAAACTGATTGACATTCATACCTACCAATGTTCATGCAGCCAGTTAAGACATCTTCTCATGCAATAACTGTAGGGACTGGAGGATGTTGGTTATGGTGGGTTTACCACCACAAATTGACGTTCAGGAATAAAGCTCAAGAGTTGCCAAGTGTTTTGACTCCTTATTCGGCCACACATCGCTTCATGTGCTGAGGCACCCGAAGAGCCAATCATGTCCAGACACAGCAGGCAGGTTTTGATCTGATGGTGGCTGCTACGTCACCGCAGCTTTCGATTAATGCATGTCTCATATTCCTGTGTGCTGCTTCATAATGGTTTGCAGTCTCAAATGAAGGTTCTTCTGGACAACCTTTGCCGCCACATCAAATCTTAATGCAACCGTCTTCTTTGAGGTCACTAATCTCTTAAAAGTGGGTAAATTGCTCCATTTCTTCTCCTCAGATGAAGCTATTATATCCTCTTGGAGAAATAAAAAAACAGAATTCACCACTGTTGGTAGCTTCCAATATGGCAGGAAAAGCAATGATGGGAGAGAAATGGAGTATTGGGAATGGGGAGTTAAAACCCACCAGAGCTGACTGCAAGAGCTTCTCGTGCCGCTATTCATGGGCACCCTAGTTCATGGAAGTGTCGACAGATAATCCACATGGGCATTTGGCTATTAACAAGACTCCATCATCATCTTTCAGTCTGTCCACCAGACATCCAAGCCACTTCTTACTAGCCTTCTACCCTGTGCCCTGGTGGCATATGATTAGTGAGGTAACATGATAATGCTGCCCGTCTGCTGCTGAAGCCGACCAAGCGGGTGGCTAATGCTCCCATGACAAGGTGTCCACGTTCAGTGGCCAAGACATCATGCGTTGACCAGCAGGCTAGCAAGCTGGCCGCCTGGACATCCATGTGACACACCATGACCACTGGCTGACACGAAACCCCTATGCCACAAACTGCCCAGCAGACTTTTTGTTCAGTTTCCCTGGCACAAAGGGCATCTTGGACAGAGTGCTAAAAAGAGGTGTGTGCTTGTATCCAATAAAAGAGCTTTTTGTATAAATCAGCAACAATGCACTGCCACCACCAGCGAAAGAGAGGATATGTGCTGAGATGGAGTAGACCTTGAAAGGATTCTAAGCTAAAACTTAAAACTTTACCCCCCGAGGCTACCTGGCACACGCCCATGATGGAGCAATTATCAAGGCCTTAACATACATAGATAATCCCACAAAACCGTACATGGCAGAAAGATCAAGGCCTTCTTTAAAGATTACCACGGCCATTGTTGCTTTGATAACTAATGCAATGGACCACTTTGTGTGTTTTTCTTTCAAACACTGGGCCATATTTATCATTTTTTCACACAACTCAAGGCACCTTGCTGCGCCGCACTGCGTAAAAGAAAGATGACAGGAATGTTCCATATCTATCAGGATATGTTGTAAGCTTCCTATTTCCTTGCGGTGGCGCACTTTCGGCTGCCTAGTGCCAACACAGGCAACCTTGCACCATGGTACAGGGGTGCCTGCTTTGCGGGCACAGATGTTTTTGTGCAGGAAGGGACACCTTCCTGCACAAAAACAATCATTTGAGGCGTTTTTCTCTTTCTACATGTGCTGCATGAAAAAACAAGGAGAAATATTATTTCTCCTTGTTATGCTTCCCCTGGGACGGTGTAGCATTTTGAGGCATTCTCAGGCCTACCACTCATGGTAAATCTGGAAATGTGCCAAAATCCATTGGTGGATGCGTGGGAACACTACTCTCCACTCATGGAACACCTCACTGGCGCAGAGCAACGGAAGACAGCGACTTGCGCTGCCTTGCATACCTCCAGATCTACCAATCACCGCAAGGTCACACAAGATGGCCTTGCGTCGCTTGGTAAATCTCACCTTGTTTTTACGTCACCCTTGCATTACACTGCCTGGTGCAAGGGTGATGCAACACTTTGATAAATATGCCCTAAAATATACTAACAGGGGTTCCATGATGGTTCAGGTGTACACACAGGTCAGGTCAGCGATGGGCTCTTGCAAACCATAGAACAGGTGGTAGGATCTGATGTTCCTGTCTCGGGCTCATAACACTCTAAGCTATAGCTGAAGTAGTGTCCATGGCACATACTGTACCGGTAGAAGTAAGGGGCATCAAAATATTGGAACTGTGAAACAATAAGACACAAACATCACCTTATGTTTATCCACCAAGAATGTTGTGTCCCCAAGAGACACTAACTCTCAGGAGCTTGTAATCTAACACAAACACACATGTTTTATGGCAATTAACTTCGACAATGTTACCTGGCGTTGTAGCACTGTAATTCGTAGGCCCTGATTGCATCTTGAGCGCATCAGAATCCTCAGGTGGAAGGAACTCCGCGCTGCTCAATTATATGTGGGTTTCTCTTCATGCACCTGGCTTTACCCGCTCATGAAATCGCATTGAGAATGGACTGCAGTTTGGCCTGGCCCTGGTACCCAACACTAAACTCTCTTCCAAGGCACATTGACCATACAATGCTGCTGCATTCCAGGCACCATCCACCCCATCCCTCTGCCACCAACCCCTGCCCTGCACCTGTCACTCAGCCTCTCCGCGGAGGTGGTAAATGTGTGCATTAAACCCCATGGAATCGGTTTTGGATGTGGTATTCGAATCGTCATAAGTTGGGTAAAGCGTAATTCCCATGTGAGATTCCGCCCTATCCAATTATAATCAGCCCAGTGTTCCAGCATCTCGGAACTAAAAGGGGCAGGAACATTGCATCTAATTTTACTGACTTGTAAATCAGGCTGGTGAAATCACACGAGGCTCGAGTCTCCAGCACTGCCCGGTGTGGGTGCCTGGTGTAATGATGTAATGTGCATGCATGCACTGGTATTGTGATGTAGTGTTCTACTTTAGAAGGTTAGGGGCCTTTCAATATATTACAGGGCAGTTAAGATCAGGGGTGGATAGCGTCAGGAAGCCAGTTTACATATGCTTATCAATAAACTACTTAATGACTTACCTGACGTCTCAACCAAGTTATTATACTGGCAACGAGTAGGAAGAAGAGCCTACCAACCTTGGAATTCTTCATGAATGTCAACGCGCTATTTGAAGCTCTCTTGAAACGCTGCCAGAGACTGATTTGAGGAGCATCGGTGTCACGCCATAGTGTCTGTGTTGTATTACAGATTGAAGATGCCTAATTTTGTCCTTCAATTCACTTTTAAGTACCCGTGGTGGTGAGTGATACTCCGATGACTCCCTTCTTGCCACTGGATAAATGGTGTGGCACAGCGTTTTATTTCTGCGGTGTGTTCACGCTCCGTAATTTGAACACACTCTGCTAATTACAAAAAAGATAAAGGCGAAGGAAAGCGCACATGCGCGTAAAATAAAAAAAATTTTGTTGTTGTGGAAATTTGCTTTATTGAACAGCTCGTTGACTGTTTATGAGCATGCACAGCGCACGTCATACAGCGCACGTCACGCAATGCACGTCACCGGTGTCGGCCATTTTGAGGTCAGGCATTAAAAGACGTTGCAGTTCCGATCTCAAGTATTGCGTTTCAGCTGTGAGCTCAAACAACACGCTGATGCGCACAGCTATATCAAAACATTGTAATTGGATCAACAGTTAATTGGCAATTATTTTGGCATGATCTGTTTATTTAAAAACGCTAATATACAACTTGATTTTTGTCGCTGATACACACAGCTTTTACTCTCATCTTGTGTGTTTTACAAGTAACAAAAAATAGTCAATCAGACTAATACACTCAGATCTTTTTTTTATGTCAAGTGTGTTTATTACAGTAATAATAAACAAAATAATTATAAAAGAAACAGTAATAAATACATTAATAAAACATAATAAAACAACAACTGTCATGACAACAGAAAGAGAGGTAACAATAAACATGAATTCTGCTATACATGATGAGGAAAATGATGCAGGGAAAATATTGAGTACTGTCTTTAGAAGGCCACTGCCCTTTGATCTTTCTGAACAACAAAATGTTGCCGAAAGGTGGGAGAAGTAGACAAGGAGATTTGAGCATTTTTTAAATGTAACGTGCAAAAATCATACAGATGAACAGGCAAAAGATTTGCTGCTCAATCTTGTAGGAGATGAAGTAGAAGACCTAATAATTACATTTCCTCAACAAGAGCGAAACACTTATAAGGGACTCATGAAATGCTTAAATGATAAGTTTGATCCTCACAGAAACTTAGAATTTGAATGATATAATTTTAACATGGCATGTCAGAAAGAGGATGAAACAATGGATGATTTTGTCACCAGACTTAAGAAATTGGTATCGTTTTGTGAATTTGACAAATTCAATAATGAAGAAGCGATAAGGTTAAGAGTTATACAAGGTTGCAACTCAAAGAAGTTCAGAAAAAAACTCTTAGAGAAAACATATGATCTACAAGAAATTTTGCGCATGGCAAGAACAGAACTACGAGCTGAAAAACATGCCATGAATATGGAAGAAGGAAGGATAAAAACATTAGGGCAAGTGAGACAAATGTCACTAAAAGTGAACAATGAAAAAAGAATGGAGACACGTTACAGAGAAAAAAGACTATGCTACAGATGTGGATTTCAGTTTCCTCATCAAATATTCTGTCCAGCTATGGGACAACAATGTAAAGAATGTGGGAGATACAACCATTTTGCAAGTATGTGTAAATTTAAAAAAGAAAAAAAGGAAAGCTGGACAAAGAAAGAAAGTGGAAATAAACAATTCAATTCAGATGGAAAAAAAAAAGAAATGAAAACGTGAAACATATAAGAGAAATGGAAGGAATTGAAAGAGAAGAAGAATCTGAAGAAGGTTTTGAACATAGTGAAAGGCTATACATGATGCAAGAAAAAAATGAAGTTCAACAACTTAATATGATAAGAAAAGAAGATATCAAAAAGACAACT
Organism: Calotriton arnoldi; assembly: GCA_963921515.1. NCBI lineage: Eukaryota > Metazoa > Chordata > Amphibia > Caudata > Salamandridae > Calotriton > Calotriton arnoldi. The sequence continues at coordinate 528,501 of CAWUFW010008997.1, read as the reverse complement.
TCAGTTGATTTGTTAGTAGGTTCTCAAAAAGTACCTTTCATCCTGGATAGTGGAGCAACATGCAATATAATGTGTGTAACTGAATATGCGAAAATGTCTGAACAGCCTCCTCTTAAACCATCAAATGTAAGTGTTTTTCAATGGGGAGCTAAACGTCCTATCTCCTGTCTGGGAAAATTTGAGGAAATTCTAAGACATCAGGAAATAAGTAGCAAAGAAGAAATACATGTTTTGCAAGGAGAGGTTCCAGGACCATGCCTAATAAGTAACATAACTGCTCAGTTTATGGGGTTACTAGCAGTAACCTGTAATATAACAACTGATCACCATGTTCTCCAAAAATATCCAAAATTATTTGATGGTCTAGGGAAACTGAAAGATAAAACAATCACCTTACATATAAATGAGACAATAAAGCCCGTAGCTCAAACTCATAGAAGAGTTCCAGTTCATATGCAAGCAAAAGTTGAAAAAGAAATTAAGGCATTACTGGAAGAAGACATAATTGAAGAAGCAACAGGCCCAACGCCGTGGGTACCTCCCATTTTAATCGTTCCCAAAAGAAAGACACTGAAGATATCAGAATTAGTGTGGACATGAGGGTTCCAAACACTGCAATTGAAAGAGAGAGATATCCAGGCCCTCATTTAAATGATATGATTAGTAATATCAATGGTGCAGTTGTCTTTTCAAAACTTGATCTATGTAAGGGATATAATCAGCTAGAGATTGATAGTCAATCAAGATACATTACAACATTCGCGACACACCTGGGTCTTTTCAGGTATAAACGTTTGAATTTTGGTATATGTTCTGCTGCTGAAATTTTTCAAGAAACTATAAAAAATGTCATAAGGCCAATACAAAACAGCATGAATTATAGTGATGACATCCTGGTCTTTGGCAAAAATCAAGAGGAGCATGATCAAGCCTTGGATGGTGTATGACAACAACTCCTTAAAGCTGGATTGACTCTCAATCTCAAGAAATGTGAGTTAAACAAAACCGAATTAACATTCTATGGGCATATATTTTCTCGTGAGGGAATGAAGCCGGATCCCAAGAAAATAGTTGCCCTAAATGCAATACAAAGACCCAAGGACATAACAAACTTGAGATCATTTCTAGGACTGGCCAGTTATTGTGCGAGATATGTTAACAATTTCGCAACTTTAAGCTCGCCTCTCAGAGAATTGACAAGAAAGGGTTGAAGATTCGAATGGAATGAAAGTTGTGAACAAGCATTCAAGGAAATAAAGTCACAAAAAACTATGGCAGCAAATTTAAAATACTTTGATCCAAATCTATGTATAGAATTGGTAGTGGATGCCAGTCCTGTTGGGCTAGGTGCTATTCTGGTACAACACAAGCCTGGAAGAGAAACTCCAAGATATGTAGTTTCTCATGCCAGTAAAAGCCTTTCAGAGATTGAACAAAAATACTCTCAGCCTGAAAAAGAAAGTTTGGCGGTTGTATGGGCATGCGAACATTACCATGACTTTATATATGGAAAGCCTTTTGTAATAATAAAAGATCACCAAGCTCTTATTTCCATTTTTGGGAACCCAAAGCCAAAGATGCCTCCAAGAATAGAAAGATGGGGAATGAGACTAATGGATTACGATTTTAGAATCATTCATAAGCCTGGAAAAGAATATAATCCAGCAGATTATTTGTCTAGACATCCTTCTGATTCAAAGGCAAGACAACAATTAGAGGCAGAAGAGTACATCTGTTTTTAATAAAATCAGCAATACCTGGAGTTATCTCAGAAAAAGAATTGGTTGAAGCCACATGCTTGGATGATACTATTCAAGAAGTAATTAAAATTATACATGAAAATAACTGGAGGTTGATAAATGCTGCAAGTCGTTTTAAGCCAAGTGTGAAAAAGAATGAAATTTTGGCCTTTAAAAACATACAATCAGAGTTATCAGTAGCCTCTTCAGGAATATTGCTTAGAGGAAACAAGATAATTGTCCCAGTCTGTCTACAACGGCGAGTTATTGATTTAGCTCATGAGAGTCATAGAGGTATATCCGCCACTAAAAACTTTTTAAGAGAAAAACTGTGGTTTCCAAGACTAGATGAGCAAGTGGAAGAAGTAATTCAGTCATGTCACATATGTCAATGTACATCGCGAGAAAGAGAAACACAAGAACTTCACATGTCAGAGTTGCCAGATGCTGTATGGGTTAATGTGGCAGCAGATTTCTATGGTCCTTTGGATTCAGGACACTATCTTTTAGCCATAATAGATGAATATTCTCGATTCCCTACTGTTAAAGTAGTATCTTCAACGTCAACTTCAGTAGTACTTCCAGTTCTTGATGAAATTTTCTCTACGTGGGGAATACCTAATGTACTGAAAACCGATAATGGTCCTCCATTCAGCGGAAATGAATTCCAAAAATGTATGAACTATCTGGGAATTTGTGCATCGGAGAGTAACTCCAATGTGGCCTCAAGCTAATGGAATGGTAGAAAGATTGATGGCCACCATTAAGAAAGCTGTGCAAAGAGCAAAATTAACACAAGTTTTGATAAATCAAGCGTTATGCCAAGTGTTGAGAGATTATAGAAACACCCCACATACGTCTACTGGAAAGTGTCCATCAGAATTAATGTTCGGGCAATCAAGGCATACTCGTTTACTGCATTTGCCAGCAAGTCCACCGAAAATTCATAGTGAAGTACTAAAGAAAGATAAGGAGGCAAAAGAAAAAATGAAATACTATGCGGAAAGCAAAGGAAGATATCAGAATCGAGAATATCAAGTGGGTGATCTGGTTCTGGTTCGACAACAACAAGTTAAAAAGTCGCAAAGTAGATTTCACCCAATGCCATTGGAAATAACAAAAATTTGTGGAACAGCACTAACAGCAGAAAATGAAAACAAGAGAATAACAAGAAATAAGACATTCTTTAAGAAAGCTCATCTTACTGAGTATGGAAATATTCAGCCAAATGTTTCTCAAGACAAACAATTAAGCAGAAAATCTGAAAGAACTTTCAAAAAACCTGTTCGTTTAATTGAACATTGTTAAAATATTTTTTCTCTTTGATGTTTTTTTCTTCTTTTTTTTCTTTCTCAAGGGGGAAGAATGTAATGATGTAATGTGCATGCATGCACTGGTATTGTGATGTAGTGTTCTACTTTAGGTTAGGGGTCTTTCAATAAATTACAGGGCAGTTAAGATCAGGGGTGGATAGCGTCAGGAAGCCAGTTTACATATGCTTATCAATAAACTACTTAATGACTTACCTGACGTCTCAACCAAGTTATTATACCTGGCGTCCTTCTTACCCCCTCCATGGCACCCCTATTCCCTGCCAGCCCAAAGATCCTGCTGTCCCCTAACCCCCTCTCCAACCCCCCACCTTCTGCCCCCAACCTCTCCCGCTTCCATGCACCACAGGGCAGGTGGAAACCGATTTATCCCCAGATTGGGGACCCTGCATCGGATTTAGACCCAGTAATTACGATCTGCACCTTATTTCAAATTCCAGGGACAAACTTTTTTCTTAACCTGATTTATGTGTCAGATTAAGAGTTGTATGGAGTGGGTACACATATTCTATACAAGTGTCAGCTCTGCTTATGTGACACCAAATCTACAAATACCTGTGCGGAAAATGATTAGCGGTATCCGCATGTGCTTCTGTACCTGGTAGTACCGGATATAGTTTGGATGCAGAAACTCCACGCCTGGTAGTACCAGGGGCAGGAAAAGAAGACGTAAGCACGAGGTGCAGCTCTAGCTGCCAACAGAGTGGAAATACCACCCAAAACTCCTCTTGGTCTGAGCAGGTGGGAAATTACACAAACTCACATATATGAAATGTTAATTTTACAAATTCATCACAAACATAATCAAATAACAATTGCAACAAGGATTATTGTTCGGATAGTAAAAACCATTACAAAAGCAAATGAATATTGTAGGAAAGTGCCCCTTTTTGCATGGTTGCCCCCCACTTTTTGCCTGATGTTGATGCTCTTTGACTAAGTGTGCCCTGGGTTCCTTTCAACCAGGTACCCAGGGCCTATGCTCTTTCCCTAAATCTGTACTGTTGCACACCCAAATTGGCAAGTCTCAGGCCATATGTAAGTCCCTAGTAAAAGGTACCATGGGTACCAAGGACACTGTCACCAGGGAAGGCCTCTAAGGGCTGCAGCACTTATTGTGCCACCCTTAGAGGCCCTGTACCCTGACACACACACACTGCAATTGCAGGCTGTGTGTTTTGGTGTAGAACAAAGTGAAGAGTCGACATGGCACACATCCCTGTGTGCCATGCCTACAACCCACTGCCTATGGCATAGGTCAGCCACCCCTCTAGCTGGGTGCACTATGCCACTAGTGAGGGTACAGGTGCATGAGCCCTGTACCCCTACAGTGTCTAAGCCAATTCTTAGAGATGCCCCCTGAAAAATGACCTGGCTCTAGTGTCTTGGCTGAATGGTTGCATGCCAGCTGCCACCCCCAAACATGTTTCTGGACCCCTGGGTCGAGAGCCTCCCGCTCTCTGGGTCCTGAAACAAAGCACATCCTGGGTAGAGGTGTCAAGCCTCCTCCCCCATGATGGGCAGGGTCCACGAAGGGGAAGCTTCAAAGGCTTGCCGCCTTTGTGAGCTGCCTCAGCTATTTGCTGCTCCCAGCAACTGGCACCCACCTGTTCTAACCCCCACTTTGGGTGGGAGAATCGGTGGGAAAACCAAGATAGGAGGAGAGGTGTGCCCACCTTTGCCAACCCCACCCCTCAGGTGGTGGAAGCGAGGTGAAGCACAACTCTCAGTCCCCGCCATCTTGAAGATGGGGGGACCCAGCCAACCACAGTGAGGCTTATGCCCCCTCCCACTGGAGGGTGGTATAATAGGGGGTGTACCCACCCCAAGGACGGGACCAATTGGTCCCAACCTGTACCTACCAGAAACGCCCTTAAATTTAGTATTTAGGGGCAACTCCGAACCTTGCCTCCTCATACAAGAAGAAAGAAGAAGGACCGGAGAGCTGTGCTGAAGGAATAAGAGGAGGAGACCATGACTTGGCCCCAGCCCTACTGGCCTGTTGTGACCTCGACCTGCTCCAGCAGAATCCCGGTGTGTCCTGCAGCCAGCAGCCCCCCTGAACCTGGAGGAACTGCCCTGCCTTCCCTAACCAGACTTTGTCTCCCGTGAGCACCGGATTTGCTCACCAACAGACTCTGGCTCCAGCCAATTCCGTGAGTCTGCACCACTCTGCACCCGACGCCCACAGCCTGAGTTCCAGTGGCCCAACACCATGAGGAGGTCTCCCCGGTGATCCTGACCTGGGATCTGGTGATCCCTGACCTGCCTCGAGTCTCCCAACGCCGCCTGCAGCCCCTTTCTGGAGGATCCCCCCAAAAGCGACCAGAGCCAGTAAGAAAAACTCCACGCCAAAAGACACCCCTGCACCCGACGCCCCATGGCCTTGAGCTGCCCAACCTACGGTGTCCCGGCATCCCACGACATCCCAACTTACCTCTCCAACCGGTGGTCACCTCCAGAAGATCTTTGTGCACGAGCCTGCAGTGTTTGTTCAAACCAGAGAATCCCCATTGAAAGTCACAGGGCACCCGATGCCAAAATAGCATCCTGCACCCGGCCACCCTAGTGCCGCTGTGGGTGCACCTTGGGTCCTAACTTGAACCCGCCCTTTGCCCTGAGCTTAAGTCCAGGAGCTTTCCTCCCTCAACCTTGTGGCCTGCTCGTGAGTAGCCACCAACCGGAGGCCCCCTATCCCCCATTGGATAACATTGGGCCTCAGCACTCTGCACCCGGCCACCCTAGTGCCGCTGAGGGTGCTCTTGGAGTGCATCCTTGATCCTGGGGGAACCCTTGTTCTAACCCCAAAAATCCAACTCTCAAAACTAAGGGGCATATTAACAAGGCGGCGTTAATGAATTATCGCCGCTTTAGCGTCCGTTTTCGGACGAAAAGCGGCGATAATTTTATCGCCGAATTAACAAGGACACGCTAGCGCGTGATTCCTGACCTAGCGTCCGTTTCCTGCACGCCTCCCATCGCATCGCTAATGAGATGCAAAGGGGGCGTGCCTGTGAATACAACAGGGGAAATATCGCTAACCCAGGTATCGCCATATTAGCAACGTGGGTTAGCGATATATTAAATTGCGTTAAGTATGCCTTAACGCAGGAATTTAACGTCTGCTAAATTCCTGACTAAGGCATACCTAACATGGGGGGTGGATTGTGTGGCTAAGACCACAGGCCCTATCGCCAAGTATATCGCCGTTTTCCATGGGACATCGCTGGAAAACCAGCGATGTTCCATGGAAAACATCGCTATCACTGGGAAATTATCGCCTTTGCGCTAAGCGTTGTTAATACAGCGCTAGCATGGCGATAATTTCCAGCGATAGCCGGCGATAGGATTCCTCACGCTAAGCACGGCCAGCGATAATTATCGCTGGCCGTTGTTAATATGCCCCTAAGTACTTACCTTTAAACCGATAACTTCATTGCCTCCCATAGGATTGCATTGACTGCTTTTCTGTGAAAAATCTTCTAAGTGTGGAGTTGGAAAATTGTATGAAACCATAAGATACTGAACACTTACAAAAACTGATTTACTTACCTTTTATTTATGAAATGTCTCAGTGTGATATCTAGGCATATCACACTGAGTAGAAAAAGTAACTTGAAAAGTAATAAGTAATCATACAGTAACTGCAAAGTAACTGAAAAGTAATTTCAACTGTTTTTGAATTGTCCTACCTGTATTCAAACCAATTACATACAACTGCATTCAACTATATTATTCCTGTAAAGTATTATTTCACTTACCTGCACCGGGCCTGGCTTGGTTCTAGAAATAAAATACAACGAAATAATATTTTAATACAAAACAAATTGGTCAGAGTTCAGTCTTTGAGTGTGTGAAATCATTTCTTGCCTGAGTGTGTACAATAAGTGCTTAACACTACCCTCTGATGAAGCCTTACTGCTCGCCCACACTACCACAAATAGAGACTGAGGTGCTATCTACTTTTACCTCTGCCTACCTTTGGGGATCCACTGGACTCTGTGCACACCATACCTCACTTTTGGTATAGTATATACAGAGCCGGCTTCCTACATGTATTTCATAATTGAAAACAAAATATACCTTAAAAAAAGAATGACCAGTGTATTATAAGAAGTATTGAACAAATACAAAATTGGAGCATGAATCTGTGTAGATTTGTAATTGTAAAACATCAGCTTTTTCAAACGGTCATTTTCAAAAATAAGTCAAATCAAACCTTAAATTTGCGCAAATTTGCAATTATGGATCGACAACTTCTTTAAATATTCATTTTCAGTTAAAAATAAACGATAATATTTGTTTAATTGGTCGCAAATGTTTCATATAGAAGGGAAGTAATGCACTTATAAAGTGTGTGGAAAGTAAACGGAGGAACATGGACGAGGCACTAACAGTGTCACTTCCGTCAAGGGACACTTTGGGCCAGATTACAAAGGTTTTGCGTTACTTTTATAACACAGACCTGATGCAAAATCCTTTTTAGGATTTACAAACCAACGCAAATTGGTATTTGCGTTGGTTTGTAGGAACAACTTAGGCAAACCAGTATGAAGCGCTTCTTTGCGTTACTCTGCATCAAGGGGGCATTCCATGAGTGGTACATGGGCGTTCCTGCGCAACCACCCTTGGTTTTTGATGCAAATCCCGATCTACTAACAATAGCAGGCAGGGTTTTGCACCAAAAATGAACGCCACTTGAAAACCTGTGTTAAAAACGGGAAATGTTTCTATTTCTCCTAACTTTTCCCATTTCGCATGTGTGCTGCACTGTACAGCACACACACAATGTGGGAAAGGTAGTAATATTAGTCTAAGTATAATATTTTGTACTGGAAGTGTGCCCTTCAGTATAAAACCTATGCTAGACTCACGCAAAGACCTTTGCACCGAGTTGCAAAGTGTGCGTGTGGCGCTTAGAAGCTTGATTGTGCTCCCGTGCTAGGGAGAGGGGAGGAGAGTGCCGTATCTTAGTAGCTATGGCACTGTCCTGCACTCTACTCATGCAACGTAGTGCAGCAACTTAGGGTGCTGCGCTGTGTGAGAGGTACATACATCTGGGTCTGAGTTTCTACTCATGGAACTGCAAGTGCGAGTGCAGCAGCTGAACCAAGACCAGAGGTGACATGAAAGACGCAGGGTGAGCAGGATGCCACACCACTGGGTGATTCTCCAGAGATGTGGCTCTAGCACAGTGTGCTCCTCTACAAACCTTCCGCTGTTGTACACTTGGCGTGGAGCTGGTCTTGACTCCGGACTCTGTGGTGTTCCTGAGTATAACACTGATGTCCTCGAGGGTTCCTGAACAGGTCTCTGTCCCATAGACCTGTGCATCGCTAGCCCGCAATTACAAGGCCTGTGGCTAGTGTCAGACCAGGCCTGTGCCAAGGTCCCAGCTCCCAGTGCATGTGCATGTGCTGTACCTGCTGTGTTACGTACCCTGGCAGGGGGTGTTGTATGTAGGCTTGGGCAGAGTTTGCGGAGTTCGGCGTGAGGGTTCCTGAACAGGTCTCTTTGTCCCATGGACCTGTGCATCACTAGTCCACATTCACAATGCTTGTGGCTAGTGCCAGACCAGGCCTCTGCCAAGGTCCCAGCTCCCAGTGCATGTGCTGTTCCTGCTGTGCTGCGTACCCTGGCAGGGGGGGGTTGTTCACCAGTCTCAGTGCCCTGCTGTCTCTACCCTCGAAAAGCTTCATGGAACAAACCTTCACCCACTGCCCTGAGGTGCCCTGTCCTGCTGACATGCTGGTTGTGTGACACTTGGGATGTCACACCAAGGGGCAGTGATGTGGGTGCAGTTCTTGGGGTTGTTTTAGGTACCGAAGAGGTAGAGGTGATTGTGAGTGATGTGATGGTCAGAGATGTTGCAGCGATGGCAGCTGCAGCTCCAGCGGGGCTGGTGGACGGTGAGGTTGTTGCGGATACGGTTACAGTAGAGGCGGTGGGAGCACTGCTACAGCTGGTGTTGGTCCAGCAGTGGCGGTGGTGGTGGTGGTGGTGATGCAGGTGGTAGAATGTGGAATATGGTCCTCCATGTTGTACATCTAAAAGGGTGCCATGGCTTGTTGATGGGAGATCCTCCTTGTCGGGTTCCTCGTGCGCAGTTTCACGTGTACGGCAGTAACATCCGGCTGTCTATTGGTTGTTGTAAACGGAAGAAGCATCTTGAACAAATTAGACCTAAGCATCAACACAAGTTTTGTTTATTAGTTCAATTCAATTAAATTTAAAAGGATTTATCGAGCGCTTAGCCACCAAGACAGGCTTCTCAGCGCTGAGGCCTACTAGGCTCAGCTACAATGATCTTATGCAAACACATAGGTTTTGAGTGGTTTCCTAAAGCTATGTAAGTTATCGTTCTGCCTGAGGGTTAGTGTTAAGGCGTTCCACAGTTTGGGGGCTAGATAGGCGAAGCAGCGCCCACCCTGGGAATGGAGAGAAGGCACGGGTTACTGGATCCTAGCTCTCTTTTGGTGCAATAAGGGCTGATCAGGGGATGAGGGGGGCGGGGACCTTCCTTGTGCCCCGCACGGTGAACTATGCCAAGCATCAGTTTGGGAGTGGAAATCCTACACTTTTTCATGAATCCCTTTTTCCAATGTTCGACTCTGCTGCTGTGAGGGTTTAACAGAGGGTGAAGTAACACCCGGTGAATACTAGCTTCAGCAGTCACAGCTATTGTTATTACTGGTACTGTCACCAGAGAACAATCTCACCAGTACTATTTTGGGACCATGTGCACAGGAGCAACAATGTGTACTAACAAGGTGTGGTTTGTTGTTGTAGAGACGAATGTTAAGGTCTGCTGTGAGGGTGGAGGCCTAACGTGTCAGTTTACAGGATGTCGCTGTTAGTACTGGCATGTTGCCTCTTTAAGAAGAGCACTCCTTGTCATGGTTTTCATTTTGATCCCAAGCCTTTCATGTGGCTTTGTAGGATGTTAATCTTGTATTTGTGCTGACACATAGGGGCAGGCCTTGCATAATGCCCTTTGACCATCTCTTGTGCCAACTGTCTTCATCGGAGATTAGGCTGTCTCACGTAATTACACACCACTATGTGACGTCATCTAGCTTGTGGTTATTAAGTGCTTATACTGTACATGGGACTTCTCTCCCAGTTAACAAACATTAGTTAAAGGAGCTATTTGTTGTGTGACGTACAAACACCGGTCTCTGCTGTTCCTCCAACTTGTAGCCTCTGTCGCTGCTGCTCACGTCTAAGGCTGAGCTGACAGTTTCTTCACAAGGCTCCAGGTTCAGTTCAGGTGCTGGACCCTACCTGTTGCTGGCAGTAGCGGCTGCTACAGGACAGTAGTGATGAGGCAGGGAGTGTTAAAAAATAAATAAAAGAAGAAAAAAATGTAAACTTGGCTGCCTGCCGCCGCTTCTCCTCCGTCCTCATCTTCTTCTGTCGACGCAGGAGGCAGGAACAGGCAGAACCCAGGCTTCCAGACTCCCCTAGCCAATCACGACGCTGCTGATAGCAGCTTTGTGATTGGTCTGAGCGCTGTGGTTCAGCGCTCAGATGGGGATTGGAATACTGGGCATGTTCTCCATCCAGGCTGTGCAACACAGCCCGGTGAAGAACATGCCAAGTGCCTATGACAGTTTGGCTGGCCCAAGACAACCGGCCAAACCGTCATGCGCCCTCGGGAGTGCCCACCACTCCTCTCCCTGCTCTGTGTGGAGTCCAGCCCGCCTCACCCCTACAGAGGAGTACTGAAAGATAAAATGATTATACCATGCTGTTATGGTCATTTTATTTTTCTTGTGGGCGACGCTCCTCCGCCTTAGCGGAAGAGCCGCCCCTGGTTGCTGGACTCTCCTTTGGGTGCGGACCAGGCAGGTCACGCATCCTCTATGTAAGATCATTCACTCTATTTTCCAGCACACAGCTGGTCTGGGATGAGTGGAGACTGCCTTGGCCTCATCTGTGATCTACTGTCGGATACGTGTACAGAGTTTAGGAGCTGTTTGTACCATGAGATGGCCACGATTCCAGCCTCTTCCTTCACAATGTCTCCTATGAAGACAATAAGATCCCTTTCAGAAAGTGTCTGTTTCCTTAAGTGCCCGTCAGCCATTACTGAAGAATCATGGCGGCTGTGTGCGGGAACTCTTTTCCTCGATTGCTCGTGCTCTGGTTCAGATATGACACAACGTAGCAGCTGGGCTGTTCCTACTGGAGCAGGGGGAGTGCTGATTTGCATATGGCTGGGTCTAATAGGCGTGGTGGGCAATAAAACAGGGACTGGGATGCGCCCGAGTAATTACCAGTGGCTGAGATTAATTCAAGCATTTGACCAATGGCTTTTTGGTTTACTTCAGTGTAACGCCCTAAGTGCGACGGGTATGCCCAGACATGGACCTGTGCTTACTGTGTAACTAGAACCAAGCTACACCCTGACAAGCCCCAGTGAGGCTGAAGGCGACACCGGTCCTGGGTTGCTTGTGTTCCGGTTCAGGGAGGGCCTGTCTTGTCAGTTCGGGCTGGAATGTCCCCATTGGAGCAGGGTCAAGACTGATTTGCATATAGCTGGGTCCAAACTGAGGTGACATGGTGCACAGAATAACCATGGATTGGGATGCGGCCTGAGTGATTACCAGTGGCTGAGGTTAATTCAATCACTCCATCCATCAGTGTTTTGTTTACATCAATGAAGAGTTCAGTAGATATAAAGATCTGAAAAGCTGCAAAATGGCTGTCAGTAGAATTTCAAAGAGTTCGGTAAGGAGAGCTTGTCGCGTAATAAAGGGAATAATATATATATATATATTTTCGCATGTGCGATTGTAACAAACTTTATTACATGTTGCAGTAACTCCACACAGGTGTTTCTTACGGAAATATACCTGGCAACTCGGATTCTGGTGTCCCAGGTAAAAATGAGCAATCATGTCCCCTGGGATAGGATTTATGAAGTATAATTGAAATTATCGCGTGCATTGTGTACACACACGAAATGAGATGCCTGGTAATCAGGGCGTTCGTGGAGAGATACCAGCTGGGAGCATTATTTCCAGAGACACGGTATCGGTTACCAACCGAAAAGGTCATTTCTGGCCATCTGGCGTTTCCGTTCATTTCCTCTTAACTCGTAATCAGAGACCTTCGTGAAACGTTTCCTGGCACAGACGCACACGGGGTGTGTTCTCAGCAGAAGGGCTCCAAAGGGTATATTGTGCGGCACTCTCAGAAACGCACACTGTACCACAGTAACTCGCAGGGGTGACTCTAGGGCATAGCATAGCCCACACCATCCCACATGTTCTCTGGCACGGTAACCCTGGGTGTCCCTGGCATGGTACCATAAGGACTTGGCTCCTTCCAAAGCCTCGCCAATGCCACCCCGCGTGTTCTCTGGCACTGAAACCCTCAGGGTCCTTGGCATAGTACCCCCTAAGGACTTGTCTCCTTCCAAAGCCGACCCCATGCCAACCCCACATGTTCTCTGGCACGGCAACCCTCAGGGTCCCTGGCATGGTACCTCCTCAGGACTTGGCTCCTTCCAAAGCCTACCCCATGCCAACCCCCAATGTTCTCTGGCACGGTAACCCTCAGGGTCTTTGGCACGGTACCTCCCAGGGACTTACTTGGCTCCTTCCAAAGTCTCGCCCATGCCACCCCCTGTGCCCAGCTCGTGCTAGTTTTATTCCCCACCACTCGCCATCTCCAGGGCCTTGAAGGAGTCCTTTGTTCCAGAGGTGGGGTCATGCCTTTAATGAGCCCTAATGAGAGAGGCACCACTCCTCGTTAAGAGCCTGAGCACGCGCCAGGCAGGGCAGGTGACTCTCATTAAGGCCCGGCCGGGTCCGGAGCAGAGGGGCTTTATCTGGCCCCGCCAGGGGTGGATGGGACGAGTCTGAGAAGGGAGAGAGGAGGAGGAACAGAGGCTGGGCAGTGAGAGCTCGAAGTGAAAAAGAGAAAACTGGAATAGGAGGAAACAAGGAGAGAGGGGAACAAGAGAAAAGGAAGGAAGAGATCCGGGAGCGAGGGAGGAGGGAAGGAGAGGGACTTTGGTAGAAGGAGGGAGTAAAGTCAGAGACAAGAAGAGGGAAAAACTCAGCAGAGGGGGATAAAGGGTGTAAAGGCGGGGACGGGGAAAGGAAGAAAATACAAATAATCAGGAGGAAAATAAAGAAGAGGCGGGAGAGGTGAAGGAAATGTGAAAGACAATTGAGTGAAACCAGGAAAGCGGAAGAATCAAGAGAAAGAGAGGGACAGGGAGAAAGGGAGCGGGCTAGAGCCGGCCAGTGTTCCAAGAGACAAAGAGACCGCACGAGAAGAGGGGACCCGAGAGAGACACACTGCTGCCGAGACAGCCGCCGGCTCGGACCCTGCCAGGATGAGGGTGGAAGCCGCCCTGCTGCTCACCGCCCTGGTGCTGAATCTGCCCGCCGGTGAGTACCAGGGTCCGCAGGTGCAGGGCCCGCCAGCCGAGGGTCTGAGGGACGGGGTGAGGGCGGATGCGTCATGGAAGGCGAGGGTGCTCGAGTGCGAGACACTATTGGAGTCTAGGAGACCAAACAAGAGCAAGGCTGTCACAAGGGGTGTGAGACTGTGAGAGTCTAAGGAGACAGGAAAGGTGGCCAAGAGCAAGACTGCCACCCGAGGAGTGAGACTAATGTCCAAGGAGCAAGACTGTCTCCCCTGGGGAGAAAGACTATTAAAGTCTAAGGTGACAGGAAAGGTGGCCACGAGCAAGACTGTCATGAGGGCTGTGAGACTATTAGTCTAAGGGGCCACGAGCGAGACCTTCTCCCCTGGGGAGTGAGACTATTAAAGTCTAAGGTGACAGGAAAGGTGGCCAAGAGCAAGACTGTCATGAGGGGAGTGAGACTATTAAAGTATAGGGAGACAGGAAAGGTGGCCAAGAGCAAGACTGTCATGAGGGGTGTGAGACTATTAAAGTCTAAGGAGACAGGAAAGGGGGCCACGAGCAAGACTGTCATGAGGGCTGTGAGACTATTAGTCTAAGGAGACAGAAAAGGGGGCCAAGAGCGAGACCTTCTCCCCTGGGGAGAGATACTATTAAAGTCTAAGGTGACAGGAAAGGTGGCCAAAAGCAAGACTGTCATGAGGGGTGTAAGACTATTAGTCTAAGGCAGAGGTCTTCAAACTTTTTAATGCCACGCCGCCCCCAGAGAGAAAAAAAAGTAATTAGGGCCCCCTTTAGAATTTTTAACAATTATTCTAATAAATAGGCAATGTTTAAATATGTGCAGACATATTTAAACATTGCAGTAGAGTTCTGTTATAAAAATGTAATCAAATAAATGATTACCAAACATACTATTCTGGTCAGGCAGGCCTTACCAATGTGTAAAAGTATCCACCGTGTAATTATTAGAAATGGGGGTGGGGGTTTTGAAGAATATTTGGAGTCCTTTCCCTTTAGACACATACTCCCAGCTAGGACATAAATGACAAAAGATGTTAGTGATGGCCCATTAGAGAAATCTCCAGTCTTCATCTCTAAATCTGGTGGTGGTGGTTCCCAGATTCCGGCTTTCAAGCTGGGGGGGCAAAAGTTTTGTCACTGTCACCGCTAGATTATGGAACTTTCTTCCCACCAATCTAAAGAACTCCTCTGACCTGCTTTCTTTTAGGAAGGGCCTTAAGACCTGGCTCTCCACCCGTTAGTTCATTTTCCATAAATGCAAAGGTTTGAGTATTGCTTCAGGTTTCTCTTAGCGCCTAGACGCCTTCGGGTATTAGTTTGCGCTTAAATAAATAAAATCACACAGCAGCTTACTGCTGCTCATTTTTTCAGCTTAAAACAAAAAACTGTTATCAGCATAATGCTTCTCTTGGCCAGAGCCTGGCACCCCCCGGGATCCCTTGAGGCCCTCCCCCAGTTTGAAGACCCCTGGCCTGCCACCTCCCCAGTTTGAAGACCCCTGGTCTAAGGACACTGAAAATGGGGCCAATAGCAAGACTGTCATAAGGGGAGTAAGACTATTAAAGTATAGGGAGACAGGGAATGTGGTCAAGAGCAAGACTGTCATGAGGGGAGTGAGACTAGGGTCCCAAGAGCAAGACTGTCTGCCCTGGGGAGTGAGACTAATACCGTCTAAGAAGACAGGAAAGGTGGCCAAGAGCAAGACTGTCATGAGGGGAGTGAGACTATTAAAGTATAGGGAGACAGGAAAGGTGGCCAAGAGCAAGACTGTCATGAGGGGAGTGAGACTATTAAAGTATAGGGAGACAGGAAAGGTGGCCAAGAGCAAGACTGTCATGAGGGGAGTGAGACTATTAAAGTCTAAGGAGCCAAGAAAAGTGGTCAAGAGCAAGACTGTCATAAGGGGAGTGAGACTATTAAAGTCTAAGGAGCCAAGGAAAGTGGTCAAGAGCAAGACTGTCACCTGAGGAGTGAGACTAGGGTCCCAAGAGCAAGACTGTCTCCCCTCGGGAGTGAGACTAATAAAGTCAAAGGAGCCAGGAAAGGGGCCCAAGAGCAAGACTGGCATCTGGGGAGTGAGACTCCATCAATGTTAATCGAACCTGGGTGCAAAGTTGAGAACAGAGGTGTGAGACTCTATTAAAGTCTGTGGGCCACAGAGAGAGGCAAGAGCAAGATTGTCATCTGGGGTGTGAGACTTATTCAAGTTTACGTAGCCGGATGCAAGGCGCAGACCTGTGGTTTGAGACTCATTACAGTCCATGGGGCTGTGTGAAAGACAGACCAGAGGTGTGAGACTCCATTGCAGTCTATGGAGATGGGTGCAAGGCGGAGACTTGTGGTGTGAGACTCATTACAGTCTATGGAGTTGGGTGAAAGACAGACCTGAGGTGTGAGACTCCACTGCAGTCTATGGAGATGGATGCAAGGCAGAGACCTGTGGTGTGAGACTGCCTTGCAGTCTATGGAGATGGGTGCAAGGCTGAGACCTGTGGTGTGAGACTCCATTACAGTCTATATAGCTGGGTGAAAGACATACCTGAGGTGTGAGACTCCATTATAGTCTATGGAGATGGGTGCAAGGCGGAGACCTGTGGTGTGAGACTCCATTACAGTCTATATAGCTGGGTGAAAGACATACCTGAGGTGTGAGACTCCACTGCAGTCTATGGAGATGGGTGCAAGGCGGAGACCTGTGGTGTGAGACTCATTACAGTCTATGGAGCTGGGTGAAAGACAGATCTGAGGCTCCACTGCAGTCTAAGGAAATGGAAGCAAGGCGGAGACCTGTGGTGTGAGACTCCATTGCAGTCTATGGAGATGGATGCAAGGCTGAGACCTGTGGTGTGAGAGACTACAGTCTATAGAGCTGTGTGAAAGACATACCTGAGGTGTGACTCCATTGCAGTCTATGGAGATGGATGCAACGCTGAGACCTGTGGTGTGAGACTCATTACAGTCTATGGAGCTGGGTGAAAGACATACCTGAGGTGTGAGACTCCATTGCAGTCTATGGAGATGGATGCAAGGCGGAGACTTGTGGTGTGAGACTCGTTACATTCTATGGAGCTAGGTGAAAGACCTGTGGTGTGAGACTCCATTGCAGTCTATGGAGATGGATGCAAGGCCCAGACCTGAGGTGTGAGACTCCTCTGCAGTCTATGGAGATGGATGCAAGACTGAGACCTGTGGTGTGAGACTCATTACAGTGTATGGAGCTGGGTGAAGGACAGACCTGAGGTGTGAGACTCCATTGCAGTCTATGGAGATCTGTGCAAGGCAGAGACCTGTGGTGTGAGACTCCCTTGCAGTTTATGGAGATGGATGCAAGGCTGAGACCTGTGGTGTGAGACTCCATTATAGTCTATGGAGATGGATGCAAGGCGGAGACCTGTGGTGTGAGACTCCATTACAGTCTATATTGCTGGGTGCAAGGCTGAGACCTGTGGTGTGAGACTCTGCAGTCTATAGAGCTGGTTGAAAGACAAGACCTGCGCTATGAGACTCCATTATAGTCTATGGAGATGGGTGCAAGACAGAGACCTGTGGTGTGAGACTCTTTACAGTCTATGGAGCTGGGTGAAAAACATACCGGAGGTGTGAGACTCCATTGCAGTCTATGGAGATCGGTGCAAGGCGGAGACCTGTGGTGTGAGACTCATTACAGTCTATGGAGTTGGGTGAAAGACAGACCTGAGGTGAGAGACTCCATTGCAGTCTATGGAGATGGATGCAAGGCTGAGACTTGTGGTGTGAGACTCATTAGTCTATGGAGCTGGGTGAAAGACCTGTGGTGTGAGACTCCATTGCAGTCGATGGAGATGGATGCAAGGCCCAGACCTGTGGTGTGAGACTCCATTGCAGTCTATGGAGATAGATGCACAGCTGAGACCTGTGGTGTGAGACTCTTCAGTCTGTAGAGCTGTGTGAAATACATATCTGAGTTGTGAGACTCCACTGCAGTCTGATGGATGCAAGGCAGAGACCTGTGGTGTGAGACTCATTACAGTGTATGGAGCTGGGTGAAAGACAGACCTGAGGTGTGAGACTCCATTGCAGTCTATGGAGATGGATGCAAGGCTGAGACCTGTAGTGTAAGAATCTGCAGTCTATAGAGCTGGGTGAAAGACATACCCGAGTTATGAGACTCCACTGCAGTCTGATGGATGCAAGGCAGAGACCTGTGGTGTGAGACTCATTACAATGTATGGAGCTGGGTGAAAGACATACCTGAGGTGTGAGACTCCATTATAGTCTATGTGACCCCGGCTCACACCTGTTCTCTGTTTCTAAAGAAAGATACCTGACCACGCCTGTGACTTGAACCTTCTCTTCCAGGGCACGCCTTACGCTGCTACACCTGCCTCTTCCCCACCGTCTCCCCGCTGAAGTGTCTCAAGTTCGAGGTGACCTGCCCCACGGCCGAGCGGTGCTCTCTCACAACAGCCACAGGACACAGAGGTAAGGCCAAGCCCGGGGCCCCTAGGTGAGCCCCGAATGTTCCCCAGAGACCAGATCTAACTGTCCGTGCCCAATGTAGTATCAGTCTCACCCTCATCATCAGCTGCGGCCCGCCCCTTTCTTTTCTCTTTCACTCACTCCCATGTTATTTCACTCACCAGTCCCTGATTTTTAGGTCTCGGCCTGCACCAGCGCTTGCGCTGGTCTGGCCGAGAGTTTTAGTAAGCGGGTTTTGGAAGTGCAAACACTGGCTATCGGCTGGCGACCAGCTTGAGTTCACGATGGCGTGCACGCGCAGCTGCCATCTGTTGTTTCCTATCTCTTCCTCATTTCCTCCTCATGGCTCATTAACTCTCTGGACTCTGATGTTTCAATCGCAGCAGCAGCTCACATTACCAACTGAGGGCCCTGGACTACAGTCACATGAAAAACAACAGCGATTAGCATTGAAATGCAAGCTTTTTTTTGTCTAGTTAGAAATATTGCTTCGGTGGGTTGATTTCACCTTATATCGCTATTTGTTTTATATTGGGAGTCACAGCCTAATTACCAGTATTTTTGTCTCTCACTGTTTTAAAAAAAAATATTTATTCACGCAAAGCACAAAGCTATATTTAAAGTTACTTTTTCCGCGTCACTTCTTCACTCTATTTAAACTCCACCCCCCCACTCTTATTGTCTCTCTCCCTCTCCCCTCTCTAATTCTCTCTCTACTTAATTAACTCTCCCCTCTCTATCTTTTTTAGCCTTTCATTCTCTCTCACCCCTTTATCGGTTTCTCTTTCAAACTCCTTCATTCACTCTCTCCCCCCTTCTTTCTCTCCCTCTATCCCGCTCCACTCTTTATTCTATGTACACCCTTTCTCTCTCTTTCTCTCTCACCACCCTCTCTAATTGGGCATTATATCTTCACTCTATCTCTCACTCGGCAACACCACAGCATCACTCAGCGCAACAACAGCATCAATCAGAGCCAGCACAGCATCAATCAGAGCCAGCACAGCATCACTCAGCACCAACACAACATGTCTCAACGCCATCACAGCATCACTCAACGCCATCACAGCATCACTCAGTGCAACCACAGCATCACTCAGTGCAACCACAGCATCACTCAGTGCAACCACAGCATCACTCAGTTCAACCACAGCATCACTCAGCAGAACCACAGCATTACTCAGCACAACCACAGCATCCCTTAGCGCCACAACAGCATCACTCAGCGCCACCACAACATCACTCCGCGCCACGACAGCATCACTCAGCACCACCATAGCTTTACTCAGCGACACCACATCATCACTCAGCACCACCACAGGATGACTCAGCACCACCACAGGATGACTCAGCACCACCACAGGATGACTCAGCACCACCACAGCATCGCCCAGCACCACCACAGCATCGCTCAGCGCCACCACAGCATCGCTCAGCGCCACCACAGCATCGCTCAGCGCCACCACAGCATCGCTCAGCACCACCACAGCATCGCTCAGCGCCACCACAGCATCGCTCAGCGCCACCACAGCATCGCTCAGCGCCACCACAGCATCGCTCAGCGCCACCACAGCATCGCTCAGCACCGCAACAGCATCGCTCACCACCACCACAGCATCACTCAGCGCCGCCACAGCATCACTCAGCGCCGCCACAGCATCACTCAGCGCCGCCACAGCATCACTCAGCGCCGCAACAGCATCACTCAGCGCCGCCACAGCATCACTCAGCGCCACCACAGCATCGCTCAGCGCCGCCACAGCATCGCTCAGCGCCACAACAGCATCGCTCAGCGCCACCACAGCATCGCTCAGCGCCACCACAGCATCGCTCAGCGCCACCACAGCATCGCTCAGCGCCACCACAGCATCGCTCAGCGCCACCACAGCATCGCTCAGCGCCACCACAGCATCGCTCAGCGCCACCACAGCATCGCTCAGCGCCACCACAGCATCGCTCAGCGCCACCACAGCATCGCTCAGCGCCACCACAGCATCGCTCAGCGCCACCACAGCATCGCTCAGTGCCACCACAGCATCGCTCAGCGCCGCAACAGCATCGCTCACCACCGCCACAGCATCACTCAGCGCTGCCACAGCATCACTCAGCGCCAAGACAATATCACTCAGCACCACCACAGCATCACTCAGCGCCAAGACAATATCACTCAGCACCACCACAGCATCACTCAGCACCACAGCAGTATCACTCAGCAACACCTGAGTATCATTCAGCATCACCTCAGCATCGTCTCCGCAACAGTCACCACCACCACCACTACCACCTCAGCATCACTCAGCACCACCTCAGCCTGCTCTCGGAATCTGGCATCTGTTGATTCTCCCCTAGCGTCTGGCTGCTGCTAGTGTTATAATACAGGTACTAGTTCCCAACCTTCACCCTCCGATTGTTTATGCCCCTCAAAAAAAAAGCTTTAACAAACAACCATTGCAATAGGCAGAAACAAGTTGCCAGCATTGCAAGAACAAAAGAAAACTGAGGAAATTTTTTATTGTAAATACTTTTTTTAATATGGTCGTTCAGTTTTACATAATGCCTTCTTGGTCATATATAAAGTAACAAAAATGCTTCTGACACTTTTTTATTATAACTTTTCAGCATGCCGCACAGCAGCCACACTTCTCTACAGCACATTGGCAAAGTCAATAGCTCTGTCTAAACACTTATAAGGCCCCAAAGGCGAGACCTATTGGCTATGCCAATGCTTGTTTTTGTTGCAGTTTTTTAAAGCGCAAACTCGACCCGAAGGTATTGGAGCGCTTTACATGAGCACCAGTTACATTAGTCAAGGAAACATTTTTTTTTTTTTTTTGGGAGACACGGGGAGATTAAGTGATTTGCCCAGAATCATAGGATGTTGAGCTGATGCTGGGATTCGAACCTGGTTCCCCAGCTCCAAAGTAGACAGCTCTGGCCAGCTGGAGACAGGAAGCGCCTTCCTCACTGCACTTACTGACGCTGTGATGTGACAACAGGAGGGGGGGGAGAGTCTCTCTCAGTTACCAGAGACAACGTGACCCCCTTGAACCCCTTTCACAGCCTACACTCACCTGAACATCAAACTTCAATAATGAGCTGGTCGGGTCCTGCCTTCCAGCGCAGGGCCTACACTCTGCCTAGTTATACAGACATAGGTAAACTCCGTCTCCTGGAAGACGGCAGAATAATTCTTACATACATTAAATATTTCACAGCTATATGTTAAAATTCCAAAAAATGAGTTACCAAATGTACTATTTACATGGGAAACAACCTTTACAACGCGGTCATTACACCGCAATACCATTACAACGCGGTCGTTACAACGACCGCGTTGTTAGTACGCGATGTATTACATCGCAAGTCTTTACAACGAATTCCACTAGGGGGCGCTGAGGTATTGAAAATGAATTACAACACCTTCCCTACTAATGCGCAAACTGGAGTAGGGATAGTAATTAATACTATTCCTAAGTCCAGCACGCCCCCTAGTGGAAGTCGTTGTAAAGACTTGCGATGTAATACATCGCGTACTAACAACGCGGTCGTTGTAACGACTGCGTTGTAATGGCACGTGATGTATTACATTGCGTTGTAATGTGCCATATTCTATTTACATAAGCTTAACAGGCCAACAGTATAATACAGGAAACTTTGGGGCAGATTTACAAGCCCCTTGCGACAGTTTTGCGCCGCCGTTGCGTCACTTTTGTGACGCAGCAGCGGCGTAAACAATGCGGTCCATTTACAACATGACGCATCTAGGGAGATGTGTCACGTTGTAAAGCCCTGCGTCACATTATACCTGCATCAGGTATAATGTATGCAGGTTGGGAGTTCCCACGCAGGAAAGCCTCGTAAAACTGACGCAATGAAATCTACAAGATTTCACTGCGCCACTTCTAGGACGCTACTGCATCAAAACCTTACGCCTGCTTGAAGCAGGCGTAAGTAGTGACGCAGTACAATAAGTATAGGCCTCAACATGCATTGCTGAAGTTGCGTCGTGCTTGCAACACGACTCCAGCAATGTATGACTTTGGGCCAACAGATGCATCAGAATTTCTGATGCATCGGTCAATCCTTGCGCCATGGTGCGCCGTATTGTAAATACGATGCATCCATGGTGGCGCAAGGGTATCGTAGGCTGGCGCAGGTAAACTGACGCATCTCTACAGATGCGTCAATTTCTTGTAAATCTGCCCCAAAGTTGGGCCTAATTTTTGTCAAACATCCTTTTAAGTGTGTATGCGCGCCTAAGCCTCAGGGAAACTTTCCAATTACATTTACAATTACCAAAAATATTAGCTCGACCCGGGAATGCTCACTTTTTGAGATTATTTGTTTTACGATGATATTCACCAGTCTATAATGCACAATAAATGCCCGTCTAGTCTCACTGTGGGTACGTAATTAATTCAGTGCGGTCTCCTCTTCATCCTGCAATAGTTTTAACCAGAGGACTAGCTTCAGAAGTGTGAGGGGTGTTAGGTGTGGTGCTAGGGGTGTGACACCCCCAAATAAATGCATTCTTGGCTTGTTAGTTGGATCTAGGCACCCCAAATCATGCCTGTATGTCTGTTTCGGTTTTTCTTGTGACCAAAAGTAAAAGCCAAAACAGTGCCCTTTGATGTAAAACAGGAGAGCGAGAGAGACAGAGATACCCATCTGGTGGCTGAATTTCAAAATGTAAAACCAGATAACCTGGAATCAATACCGGTTTCCCGGCTTGTTCAAACTGTTTGATCCAAGGCGAATATTTTATTTCACAGAGCCTCAATTTTCTTAATTATCGCATATGGGAGCAATTTTAAATACTTGAGCCCAGGATTTGCACTGTACAAGCACCTCTTATGTTTGATTTAATAGACTATGAGGTTGCTCCACCTATAATAAGAATCTAGGCCACGGTTAGTGTTTACTTGATTACTGACTTGCCTCTTGGAACAAAACGGCATCGTCGTTCGGAGCTAGCCGTTAATGCTTCTAAGTTCATGTTTAAAAACTATCACTTTTCATAAATGTCAGTCTACGATATAATCTGATGTACTAAGGTGAAACAGTCTAATGTTAAACAAATACACTTTTTGGGATTTTTCAAGACACTGTGTCATATTTTTACATTAGGTTTGTTTCACGACATACATGCCAAACATTGTCATGGCTCGGCTCATGCATGGACTCTTAGAGCCAAGCCTGACACTTAGCTTGGCTCGCCCTATTAATTTGCTGACACACCCACTTCTATATGCGACTCAGGCTTAGAACATAGGGCTACCAGTCACTTGTTTAAATGATTTGTAAAAGGCGAAGACTGGAAACATGGAGCCCGGCCCACATGCACGATTTGACAACTGTACCATCAAAGCTTCTTGTATCAGAGACGGCTAGGAGTGAGTGCATTAAAAATACCTTTAAAATAAGTGATCCCAGGGCAGGGACTGTACGTGACAGTAGTCATGCGTTCCAGGGATAACTATTAGGCCCAGGTGAGACGAGCAGGGGCTTAACTTCCAGACGTGCAGGGGCTTAACTTCCGGGGGCAGTGTTTTGGGGTGACACTCCCCAAATGCATTCTTGGTTTGATAGTTGAGCCTGGGGGCACTGAGTCACGTCTGATATGTATGTGTCAGTTTTTCTTATCATTTGAATTTTGCTAAGTGCTTTCAGCTTGGTAAAGTTTTGGGGCGGAAACTTAAAGATGTATAGTGACTGGTTTATCCAAAAATAGTAAATCTGCACCCATAGAAGTACTACTCTTTTAATGGGTGTAAATGTACTACTTGTTGGAATTCACAAACATTGGCAGTAGTAGGCATGGAAAGCTGTGTCCAGGCATGCTACTTGCAAGATGGGATGACTGCTTGCAAATACCCTAATCAGTGGAAATCGCTCTGGGTAGCATTCCAAGCCATCGTTTTTCACCCACTGTGCCAATGCAGACAGAGGCCCACCTAATGCAAACCAGTACTGACTCTGCTCCTCAGGCGAACTTTGGTCATCTCTTCCCTTCACCCTGCAACCCACCACTTTTTTAGTTGGGAAATTTGAGATTTACACCCCCCAAATCTCGGTGACTAAGCTACGCCCCTGAACACATGGTGCAGCAAGTCCTGAAGCTGAAAGAACCTGAAGGGCGGTGGGGAGTTTGACTGCACCCTCACAGCTCATAGGAAAAAGTAGACTAAATTTGTAGAAAAATGTCAAAATCTGCATATATAGTTGCACATTTATGCTGGAAAAGGTTTCAAAATCTGTGGAAACGAAAGTGAAAAATCATATTCAAGCTGAAATCATGCAAAGAATTTTTAGACCAATGTTAAAACTTTTGAAAAATGTGCATGAATCGGCAATCACTGTAGTTCAACATTCCTGAATGTTTAGAAAACAGTTATTGAAATATGCAGGTATGCTGCCCAGCGACAAACATTTCTTCCTGATGTCAAGGCCTATGTCTCGTTACCCTGCATTTCCTCAGCCTTCGCCCCCACGTGCAGGTTTGTAACTACGCCGGCGTAATTAATGTAATTTCGGGAATTTCCCATTACACTTGTTACACAAAGCTCCCGAAATTACACCATTACTTGAAATTATGTCTCAATTTATGGTAAAGATTTATGGTGAATGCACAGGAACATCAGAACGCAAACGGCTGTTTACTGTGCTCTTGTTTAAATGCATCCGCACACCAAAAATTGATAAGATGCATTTTACATTAAAACATAGTGCAAAGTGCCAGATTTGCATTTTGCATTATTCTACGTGATTTCATGAAAGCATTCCTGAATTTTGCACAACTCTAATTGTATCCACAAGTTCTCACTGCATTTCATTATACAGTAGAAGTCACTGGAGGAGTGAGTGACTAAGGCAGGGTGGATTTCTTGCAAAGAGTCACTAGACATGGGCCCCCTCCTCAGCCCAGCCTCCAACTCAGCTGAGCTGCTATTTTAAATGTAATGCTGGCCTCGGTCGGGGTCTGCAGTGATGCTGGTGTGTGCTCATGTAATGCTGGCCTCGGTCGGGGTCTGCAGTGATGCTGGTGTGTGCTCATGTAATGCTGAACCAAAGGGGATGATGGACGGAGTGTTGAACATTGCAAGCACTGACCCCCAGTCAACTGATCTGGGTTTAATCCATCATCATTCTTTAGCTCACTCCGCCACCCCAGTTCAGACATGGCCATATGCAAATCAGTCTGACCCTGTGCCTCATGGGAACAGTCCAGCTCGAACTGCCAAGCCATGTCTTCCCTGGACCGGAAACAAGCATCCTGGGACCGGTTTCTGGCTTACAGCCGTCATCAGCCAGGCTATCTTGAATCCAGTGGCAAAGTGAGCAAGGGACCCACGTCTGGGCATACCCTGCCAATTTAGGGCGAACATAGCAAAACCAAAGGGGATGATGGACGGAGTGTTGAACATTGCAAGCACTCACCCCCAGTCAACTGATCTGGGTTTAATCCATCATCATTCTTTAGCTCACTCCGCCACCCCAGTTCAGACATGGCCATATGCAAATCAGTCTGACCCTGTGCCTGATGCTGGTGTGTACTCATGTAATGCTGGCCTCGGTCGGGGTCTGCAGTGATGCTGGTGTGTGCTCATGTAATGCTGGCCTCGGTCGGGGTCTGCAGTGTTGCTGGTGTGTGCTCATGTAATGCTGGCCTCGGTCGGGGTCTGCAGTGATGCTGATGTGTGCTCATGGCTGCAAAGGCTCGTTCTGTCTTCTTTTCTGATGCTTGGGCATTAACTACACTGAGGTTTCTGGTTGGAATAATTTGTTTTCTATTTTATTAATGCTTTAATGACCAGAATTCCATTGAAATCAATTTACTTCAATGATACTAATTATGATTTTAAACAGTATCTAGTAGAAATTGTTAAACAATAGATATTATAGTTGGTTTAAGAATGCCAAATATGTTTCATTGTCAAGGCTTCAGGGGTTCTATATAAACAAATATATATTTGTAATTTATTCTTGGATTGGACACATGATCGCTTTACTTATTGAATTTTTAATTTTAGGATTAGGTTGGATTTTTAGAGTGCCCAATCCTGAAAACTGAAAAAGACACGCGCTAGGACTAACGATTCCATTATGAGCCCAAAGTCTTCAGAGTTACTAATTCCTTGAATATCTCACTCCTCCCTACTAACTACTCATATGTTCTCACAGGTGACTTCCAGTTTGTCCTCCAGGACAGGAGCTGCTCAGCGACAAACCTCTGTTCAAAGTCTGGCACGAAGACGGCGCTTGGCATAAATTTCACCTACCATACCACCTGCTGTGACGTGGACCTATGCAACGCTGGCATACGCTCCGGCTGCAGCTATGGAACCCTACTCACTGCTGCATCCCTGCTGCTTCTTGTGCTCCTGGGCTCTTGGTGGTGAACACCAGATGGAGAAGCGGGGGGGGGGGCTCTCAGGCTTTTAAAAGATGCCAAAAACCTCCTTGTGACTTTGTCCTGGAGGTGCCACTGGAAATAAGATTAATATTCTGCTGAGGCCAGCACTCTCCGGGTGAGTTGCTGTGCCTCCATGTTTCTATATATGGAAAATATTTGTAAAAAGCAGTGTTCCTTTACACAGCCTACCACTCCCTACAAAGTCATGAACTAACTCCTGTTTTTTTTTCTAAAGATAAACATTTTATTTTCGCTTTCTCCTGCTTAATACAGCCTCCCTGCCACAGCAAGGGAATAATGAAATTACATTCCCACGACTCTTTCCCTCGCATCCCTCCCTTAGGTGTTCCCTATTATTGGCATGTATGTATTTCACCAAAAGGACATAAAATTCTCCCTAGTTTCACACAAGTGCACTCTGGGATTGTGTGGAGGAAAGGGGTGACCTTACTGGCCAGATATTCGGCTAAACAGGGATCCCGGGAAATCTGGAGCTCCTTGTACTTACGCCCCACTACCAGGCTTTATATGTTCGCTATATTAACCGAGCTAATGTGAAAAACTCCAGGCTTACCACCTCCTCCCGGTCACCCAGATATAAAACAAAAATAACCCTTACCTTCGGGCATCTAATAATACAAGCCCCATGTTCAAACTCCCCTACAAGAAGTGAGCTGATCTGGAACAAAACGTCAGATAACCCTGGGTCAGAAAGCCGTCAATCACGGCTGAGCGCTGTCCATTGGTTGGCCGCGTCCAGTATAATTTCTTCAAGGTGCCCCGCCCCCGCCCACCTATCAAAAGACACCCCGCCCTCTTCAGCATCCCTTGACCCCGCTCCACAGGTGCACGTGCGTCTCACCGCCCCTGCTGCAAAGGAGTGTGTGTGAGACTTATCCTGCTCCCGGTGGGCGGTGCAGCAGCGCCCCCTGCCGCAGCCACAGACAAGGTGCTGCACCTCAATGACCCGGCCGGGCTTGTGTGAAGGTTAAAGGCAGCAGGTGTGCGCCTGAGGCCACAGTCAGGAGCAGCTGCCAACGAACGGCCTGCAGCACAAGCAGGTGGATGGGAGGAGGTGACCTTGAAGTGAACTCGCAAGCCGAGCACAAACTGCATTTTTGAAGGGCGACATTTTTTGTAACGTGCATAAGTTCGCTTGTGAAAGCACTTGACATAAACGTTGCCGCAAACTACCTGAGTCAGAACAGACGAAACATTAATCTAAAATAAAAGATTGGTGCACATGAATACAAAATACACTCCCACAGTCGAAGAATTTGAAAGCAGATTGCGATTTTGACATTCATGTTCCGGGTGCAGTTTTTAATCTCGCTGCCTCGTTACTTCAACGTGTCAACAATTCCTCAGTGTGGTATGGAAATGACCCACTCTCTACCAATGAGAAAGACGTACTAGTATCCAGTACATTCTGCAACCGATATTGCACATTTTAGGGAACAGCAACCCACCTTTCATGGTCCACATACGAAATAATGATGTTTTTAATATGGGCTTTGCTGACGCGGTGTTATCTTGTAGCGCTGCAATTGGTGATACTACCAACGCCCAGCCCAGTGGCCTGGTCCTATCGACGTCAAAAGGATGTAAGGCTGGCTCATCCTTGCCGGATTCACACGTCACGTGGTGCAGGTGACAGACGGATCTGCAAAGAGGGTGCATCAGCCCACTGAGCTATCTTATCAGATCTCAGCCTTGCGACCTGCTGCAGGCTACACCGCGTGCTCGCAGTAATTAGATCACCACACTGAGGTCTGCTGTTGGCAACAGGGGGGGGGTTACAGGAAATGGGAAGGACAGTACATTACCCAACCACATTGTATTTACTGAATTACATTATATGCATATTTTAACCTAAGAGTAAATGAAAAACCTGTAAACATGAAATACTCAACTGTACTGGTGCTAAATAATACCTTAAGGGGAAAAGTTGAACGCAAAAAAAAATATATGAGCTAAATGATTTATTGCCCTGCAGGAAAAGTTAAATACAAACGCATTAAAGAAAACAAGAGTTGACAAAGTCGTGTCTGATTTATAATTGAAAGGACCTCCGCTGATTGGTGAGTGTATGTGTACAGTATTGTGGATGGGCGAGTACGTGCATGCAAGAGCGAGCCAATGGATGGGTGAGAGCTTGGATGTATCCAGCAGCAGCTGCTTCCAAAATAAAGGGGTGGGGCAGCGCAGGAGCAAATAAAAAAATATATATTTTAAAAAAGCACTTACCTGCTATCCCGCTGTTGCTCCAGCTGCCTCGGTGCTCCTCTTTTCCGGAAGTCCCTCGGCCAGCACAGGGTCCCAGGCTACCCACCTAATGCAGACGCTGCTCTTATGCTTTGAGAGTAGCTCCTGGATTGGTCTGAGCGTCCTGGTTAGGCGCTCACTAAGTGCGCATATCTGTTTAGCCGGCCTAAGACGACAGGCCAAACCGACATGCGCAGTTACAAGAGCCCTCCACTCCTACCAGTCCCTGGGTAGTGTCAAGAGGATTGCCAGAACCCGCCCTAGACTCTGCAGCATCAGCTGACAGTGACATTCTGCAGTGGGGCGATGCTCCTCTGTCATTACAGAGGAACCGCCACTGGATGTATCGAATGTTTCTTAAAACAGACACAGTCGGCTAATGAGGGTGCCTGTGGATTAATTCTAAAGCACTTCTTCACCAAGTAAATCAGACTCTGGTCTGCGATGGAAACCTCATAACCGTTTGCAAATCTTGCCCAAGGTAGCTAATGTGCTGCAGGGCAATACAAATTCTACATTGTGCTCTGTAAATAAGTGAGCAGATGGTTGTATGAATTGATGAGCACACGGACTGAAGATTCGGTGAAGGAGCTCAGACTGAATAATGAGTTCATTGATGGATGAATGTGTGAATTCATAGTTGAATGCATGGATTTATGGATGAAGGAGTTTTTACGTTAATGTCTGCACAGCCTGAGATGACTTCCCATGAACAAACTAAGAGGCAGGCGGGGTCTGCTCCTCGCCCCTCAAATATTGCTTCAACCCGCCCTCAACAACTTTCCTTTCATGCAACTGGTAATTGTGCGCGTGAACTGCGGAGTATAATATGAGCTGCACTGCCACCATGACACCAGGGCAAGGATCATGGTGTCCATCATGCCAAGGATTTCCACATCATGACAAGAATTACCAGCATTATACCAGGCGCAGCATTGTGGCAGAGGGGGTGCAATCATGCCATGGGTGTTCACACAATATCAAGAATTACCGCTGTTGTGACATGGCCAGCATTGTGCACCATGGATTCCCACATTATGCCAAGATGTATCACCATTATGTAAGAATTATCAGCATTATGCAAAAGGTGGGTGCGATCATGTCAAAGGTGTCCAGTTTATGCCAAGAAGTTCCACCACTGGGCAAAGAGTTTCCCCCATTGTACCAAGGTCATAGGTGAGCACTTTAGATATAGATCGATGCATCCAAGCCATAAATACACCACAGTACCAGATCACAGTGCCAAACCACTCACCCTGGCAGCAACGCCGCAGCTGCACATGCCACTGGGCTACTAATCTTGTCAGACAGCATCCATCCTGCTCCTGCGGCCCAGCTGGAGGTTACTCTGCTCCACTCATATCGCAGCAGAAGACCCCGCTCCCAGTGCCTCTGGATAGTTAAAGACACCAAGACTATTAAAACAGTGCTTCTGGAATGGGAAACGTAAATTACCACACAGTCTAAAGCACGCAGTGCCTTTACCACGCAAGTCTTTACGACTTGCTTTAGGGAATGCGTTGTTGGACTAGTGTTGAATTTAAAGTCCAACATCTTTCCTACTGTTGCGCAGACTGGAGTTGGAATAGTAAATTTTACTTTTACAAGTCCAACACTTTCCTTAAGGCAAGTCATTGTAACAACTTGTGTATTAAAGAAACGCATGGTAACGATGCAGTCGTTCAGACTGCCTTAAGGCACTTGTGGTAAAGGCATGCATGGTTCTGTCATACAACCTTCTGGAATACAGAATTATGGAATAGGTTTGAGGTGGGGTAAAGAGCAACATACGGGGGGGCTCTTCTTAGTAAGGGTTCCACACTTAAGCTTGCAATATTGGGAACAATTCAAGACCAGAATGGCCCGAGAGCTAAGGGTGCAACAGTTAGGTTGTTGCCCCTTGGCATGATGAGTGGTACCACTTTGGAGGGCTCGTTATCTGTGACTGTGAGACACACCCCTGCCCCTCGAGGATGTTAGAGACAGTAGCTTCTGGCAGGGAATGATGGTGGAGGGGTGTTTTGTTGTCAGGGGGGTGGGGAAAGGAGGACAAATAATAAAAAAACCAAAAACAAATACCACTTACCACATCTGCCAATTCCATCTTTCCTCCGCTTCTCCGACGACGACGGCAAGTCCTGGAACAAGGAAGCACCAGGCCCCCCCATAGCCAATCAATCAAAATGCAGCATTGTGATTGGTCTGAGCACCGAAGATTGGCGCTCAGGTGGGGACTGGGGGCCTGGGCATGTTCCTCACCAGGCTGTGTAATGCAGCCTGGTGGGGAAAATGCCAAGTGCGCATGACTGCTCCGGCCGGCCAAGCAGTCATGGGCACTGGAGTGTGAAAACCACTCCTCCCCCTGTGCCACAAGCACTAACCAATCCCCAAACCTGCGAGAAATAAAATGATAACTGTAGGAGAGTAGGATCTGCTTCACATGGGTACCCCCACTTTTTGCTGATGCTTCACTGTTTTTCGACATTAGTCTGGCTGGGGCCCTGCTAATCAGAACCCCAGCCTAGCTGCTTCCTCTCTAAAATGGTTTCCATGTGCCTTAGGCACATCACTGATTGGGATCTGGAGTGCCCTTATAAGTCCCTAGTATATGGTATACTATGTACCAAGGGCATAGGTACCTCAGAGGCCTGCCAGGGGCTGCAGCATGTATTATGCCACCCCTGGAAGGCCATCCAAACTGACACCACAGGTCTGCTACTGCAGCCTGGGTAAGGTGGTGCATGCACCCCTTACTGTGATATAGGTTACCTATATCACTAAATACATACACACATATAAACCTATAAGTCACTCCTAAGGCAGGCCTTATCAATCCTAAAGGCAGAGTGCATGGTTCCTATGTGAGAGGGTGCCCCTGCATGAGCAGGGCCCCTCTGCAGCGTTCGGAGACCATCTCTGATGCTGTTTGTAGTGCAGCCTGACCATATACTCTTAAGCGCATTATATCCTCGCGGTAAAATGCTAACTTTGGAATGGCTGCACCTAAACATGTCGTGTTTGGTGTCAAACATCTTGGAATACTACCCCCCCGCCAATCCTGGCAGCGGGGGTAGCATTCCACCCTTCTAGAGGGAAAGACATGTTAACTCTGACTAGTCCGGTAACTTCTTTCCAGAGCCCTGGCATCACAAAATGGATGCTGCTGCCACAGACACGAGTCTGGCCTCCTGCTGCTGGACGAAACTCCGGCAGGGAGGCCTGGACAATAGGTTTCCTGTCCCAGGGAGGTGTGACCACCTCCCCAGACAGGATAATGTGTATTGGGGCTGGGCGGGAGCACTTTCGGGTGCTTTGAAGTCCTGCACTGGGGGCACATTTGGTGTCCCTAGTGCATACCCCAGTTCAAACCGGATCAGGGGCTTGCAGCCCCTGCTTTGGCGCGAACTGGACAAAGGAAAGGGGTGTAGCCACCCCTCTGCCCTGACCCACCCATAGGTGGGGCCACAGAGTAGTCCAACCCCTATCTTTAGTATAAAGGTAGGAACCCAGTCCTTAGGACTTTAGATTATCCCTGGACGAAACTCTGTAACTGAATCCTGGACCTTCGACGCTCTACTCACGATTAGAGGACAGAAGAATCTCCCTTGGGGTCAAGGAGTGACTCCCTGCTTGGCAGGCACCAAAGAAGCATCTGTCCGGTTCGCATTTCTGAAGCTCCCGTCGGACGCCGAAGTCATCGCATCACCAGAGGTGGATTCTCAGACTTCCCCGAGGCTACCCTGAGTCCCCAGCAAAGCTGAGGCCCGTGGCTATCGTGGGTGACTTGAGACCGTGACCCCTGGACACCGAGCACATTTGGCAGTGCATCCTCTTCTGGGTCTCCCAAGAAGTCGTGCTTTGGGCTCCGAGTAGCCATAGCCTCCAGCACCACCTGCACCGAAGATCACTGGCCCCCACTCCACGAGTGTCCTGTAAGCCAGATCCACGTGCGGCGTCACAAGGCTCCTTCGCGGTCGCTAGCCCGTTGGCTAGTAGCCCTTAACGAAGGCCAATCCTTTTCTAACTTGGCATCCTGGTTGCTCCAGGCCTACCCTCGCTGGGTGAGTTCCACAGACCTTGCTGGTCTGCACCATCGACGATCTACATCTTCACCGAGACTTGCCGTTGCCAAGGCTTGTTGGGTCCAATCCGGTCGCCAACACCTCAGCACTCGACAGACATCGTGTACCAGCCCGAATCCTGCTCCTGGTCGCCGACAACGCCTCCTGGACCTCGTGGCTGAAGAGTCAAGACGACCGTCAACGCACCTGAAGCACTCGACATCGGTGGGCATCTGTCCATCGCCTTCCTGGTCACTGGCTAGTGACCCAGACTCTGTCCCCTCTGCTTTCAGGTTCTTCAGAACCCCGATCCACTCTTGGATCCACCTGGACACTTTTCTCTTGGTCGCCAGCAGCACTTTGCAGCATATCGCCATCCGAATCGACGACGAAACCCGACCCCGAAAGGCACCTATGCACCCGGCTTCCCTGGGTGAGGTAACACGAGTACTCCGGTGCTCCCGTGGGTAGAGACTCTTCAAAGTCCTAGATCTCAAAGGGTTTTGTCCAAGTCCTCTTTTAAGTGTCCCTTTTCTCTAATTTCCCGATCCCGACTTTCTCCATAGAAGTCAACGGCGTATCGCGGTTGTGTATTTACACTGCACGCGTCTCCCGTGGGTCCCCTGTGTCACTACCTTGGGTGGTTCCTTGTGGTCCAAGCACTTCTAGAGGCTCTAGGCCTAGTGTCTAGTTCAGTCGTGGTTCGCATACCACTTTATTGGTATATGGTTTGGTACGCCCCTAGGGCCCAAACGTGTATTTGTGCTATTACTGTGTTTAAATAACTTCTAACTTATGTACTTCGAACTCTAGCCTCATAAAGAGACTAGAGGGGTGTGTTTAGCAATAAATACATATATTTTGAATCTATACCTGGTGTGGTGCTCTTTCATTTGATCACTCAAGAGATTATAGACAGGTAAAACAAGCTGCTTTACATTCCTTCAAGACTTAGCCTGAAGGCTGCTCTCCATAGCTACCACTAGGATAGCTTTCAATAAGGTTGTCTTTAACCTATTTCCAATAAGGGGTTGTTTGGACTGGTGCAAGGTGCCCACTATAATTAGTGGACAGCATATGCCAGGCCAACTTCTCACATTGGTGTGCAGCGTGTGGGATTCCAGCTTGCTATTGTTTTACCAGATAATCTCAATTGAATTGATCAACTGAAAACCACTAAAGGTACCTAAGGTACATATAATTTAAGCTTAGAATACAGTAAGTTCTACTGAACTTAGAGTTGTGTGTTAAGGGATAGCACAACCCTTTCTACAACTCAAGAGAGTTTAGTAGGCCACACTAGAGTAGGTAGTGCATACACCACACTAGTAATGTATTTAAGGGTAGGATCTAAAGAATCCTTGCAGGAAGCCATTGAGCTTCCACCCTCCAAGTATGATACACTCCCATTCTTGGAATTGAGAGCTTTATGCAACTTGAGAAAACTAAGGACAGGCCAAAGCCCCACCACCCAACACCTCAAGGAGTTGTTGGTGGCTTATGACCTTAGTAAGCCCTTGGGGACTGAAGGGGTAGGAGCTGAGGGGGGGGGGGGCAGAGGAAGAGGCCAGGGGTACCAATACCCCTAGCACCCCCTCTGAAACTGGCCAGGAGGGTGACAATGACCCTGACCTGGATAACCCAATCCCTCCTGTGGAAGATGAGGATGATCAGAATGATCCCCACTTTGTCCCCCCAGGAAGGATTAAGAGTGTGCCCAGAAAGTCTAGATCTCCTTCTCAGGAGTCTAACCACTCTGGCACCTCCATAGGGAGCTCTATCTCCTCTCACAGGAGGGAATCCTCTCATGAGAGAAGAGACAGACTGGTCCAGTATGAGGAAACTCAGCTGGAAATCAGAAAAAAGCAATTGGCTTTAGATAGGGAATCCCTAGATCTCCTTAGAGAGAGAAGAAAGTTGGGACTAGAGTCCCATGGTGGCAGCCATGTCCCTAGAGACAGGGAAAGGTCCTATGACCATAGGAACCTGAGCAAGATTGTCCCTCCCTACCAGAGTGGGGATGACATCCACAAATGGATAACTGCATTAGAGAGGGCCTGTAAGGTACAGAAGGTCCCTCAGGAGCAGTGGGCAGCAATCTTGTGGCTCTCCTTTGCTGACAAAGGTAGAGATAAGCTCCTCACTGTTAGAGAGGAGGATGCTGATAATTACAAGGTCTTGAAGAGTGCTCTTATTGATGGGTTTGGCCTAACCACTGAACAGTACAGGTTGAAGTTCAGAGACACCCAAAAGCACAGACTCAAGACTGGGTAGACTATGTGGATAGTTCTGCCAAGGCTCTGGAAGGCTGGTTGATGGGCAGTAAGGTGTGTGACTTCTCAGGATTGTACAATCTGATAATGAGGGAGCAGATTCTTAATAACTGTCAAAATCAGCTGTTGCATCAATACCTGGTAGACTCTGATCTGACCTCTCCCCAAGAATTGGGAAAGAAGGCAGACAAATGGGTCAGAACCAGGGTGAAGCAGAAGGTACAGAACCAAGGTGGGGAAACCAAGAAGCAAGATACTAAGAACTCTGACAAGGGTGGGGAGAAGGGTAAAGATCAAAAGTCTTCATCAGGCCCCCAAAAATCTTCTTCTGGTGGGGATTCACAGTCTACCAAAGGGAAAGGCCAAAGAAAACCATGGTGCAAGGTCTGTAAGCAAAAGACCCACTGGACCAGTGATTGCACCAAGTCCAAAGACTCCAGTCCAGCACCCACCAATGCCCCTAAGGCACCTGTCCCCCCTAGTACAGTTGGTGGAAGTGCTCCAGCCAAGGGTTTAGTAGGCTTCACCCTGGGAACTGAGTTGGGCTCTGACCTAGTCAGAGAACTGACTCAGGCTGTGTTAGTCTGTGATGGAGGCATGGATGTGACCTCCACTGTGAGTCCCAGTAATCTGGGCAAGTACAGACAACAGCCTTTAATCAATGGACGTGAGGCTTTGGCATTTAGGGACACAGGGGCAAGTGTCACAATGGTGACACAAGACCTTGTGAATCCTGGGCAAGTTATACTTGGTGAGATGTACCAAGTGACCAATGCTAGCAATGTCAGAACAGACCATACTCTGGCAGTTGTTAACTTCTCCTGGGGAGGGGTAACTGGCCTTAAGAAGGTTGTGGTAAGTGCAAACCTACCAGTCGAATGCTTGCTTGGCAATGACTTAGAGACTTCTGCTTGGGCAGAAGTGGAGCTCAGGACCCATGCAGAAATGCTGGGGATCCCTGCAGATGTGTTTGCTGTGACCAGGTCACAAGCCAAAATGTCTAGCACTGAAGAGGCCTTGGATTCTGGAAGAATGGACCAAGTGCCTTCCAAGAGGAGGAGTAGTAGGGTTAAGGCAGTGCCTTCCCCTTGGCTCAGGAGGAAGATCAGTCCCTTGAGGGGGATGATCTCAGCCCTGAAGAAGGAACTGTCCCAGAGGAACTTGAACCTGACCAGGTTGAGTTCTTGGGGACAGGGGGACCTTCTAGGGCAGATCTGAGCCAGGAGCAGCAGAGCTGCCCCTCCCTTGAACCCCTTAGACAGCAAGCTGCTGCTGAGGCTGCTGGGAAAGCTAGTGGTCCCCATACAGTGTATTGGGATGATGGACTCCTGTACTCAGAGAGTAGAGACCCCAAGCCTGGTGCTACCAGGAGGTTGGTTATACCTCTGAAGTTCAGGGGCTTCCTATTGACCCTAGCCCATGATATTCCCTTAGCAGGTCACCTGGGCCAGAACAAGACTTGGGACAGAATTGTCCCTCACTTTCACTGGCCCCACATGTCTGAAGACAGTAAGGAGTTTTGTCGCTCCTGTGTAACCTGCCAAGCCAGTGGCAAGGCAGGTGGCACTACAAAGGCCCCCCTGATACCACTACCTGTGGTGGGGGTGCCCTTTGAAAGGGTAGGGATTGACATTGTTAGTCCCATGGATCCCCAAACAGCCTCTGGGCACAGGTTTATCCTGGTGGTAGTGGATCATGCCACCAGGTACCCAGAAGCTATTCCCCTCAGGACCACTACAGCACCTGTGGTGGCAAGGGCCCTCCTGGGAATCTTCTCAAGAGTGGGCTTTCCTAAGGAGGTAGTATCAGACAGGGGTGCTAACTTCATGTCTGGGTACTTAAAAGCAATGTGGAAGGAGTGTGGAGTGACTTATAAGTTCACCACACCCTATCACCCACAATGCAATGGTTTAGTTGAGAGATTCAACAAAACCTTGAAGGGCATGATTAAAGGGCTCCCAGAAAAGCTTAGGCGTAGATGGGACATACTCTTGCCCTGCCTTTTATTCGCATATAGGGAGGTGCCTCAGAAGGGGTTGGTTACAGCCCTTTTGAACTTCTGTTTGGCCACCCTGTGAGGGGTCCACTGTGCTTGGTGAAGGAAGGATGGGAGTTACCTCTCAAGCCCCCAAAGCAAGATATAGTGGACTATGTACTTGGTCTCCGCTCCAGGATGGCTGAGTACATGAAAAAGGCAACCAAAAACCTTGAGGCTAGCCAGGAACTTCAAAAGGCCTGGCATGACCAAAAGGCTGTTCTGACTGTTTACCAGCCAGGACAGAAGGTGTGGGTGTTGGAGCCAGTGGCCCCAGCAGCTCTCCAAGATAAATGGAGTGGACCCCACACTATTGTTGAGCAGAAGGGTGAGGTCACTTATTTAGTAGACCTAGGAACACCCCGGAGTCCCCACAGGGTTCTCCATGTCAACAGGTTAAAACCATATGTGGACAGGGCAGACATGGGCTTGCTCATGGTTACTGATGAAGGGCAGGAGGAAGAGAGTGACCCACTCCCTGACCTGCTCTCACAGAACCCCGACGATGGGTCAGTTGATGGTGTAGCCTTGGCAGGCAGCCTCACTACCCAGCAACAAACTGATTGCAGGCAAGTCCTCAATCAGTTTAGACATATGTTTTCACTGACACCCAGTCAGACCACCTGGTGCACTCATGAAGTGGACACTGGGGACAGTCTGCCTATTAAAAACAAGATTTATAGGCAACCTGACCATGTCAGGGACTGTATCAGGACTGAAGTCCAGAAAATGTTGGAATTGGGAGTTATTGAACCCTCAGATAGCCCTTGGGCTAGTCCAGTGGTCCTTGTACCGAAACCTCACACCAGTGGTGGAAAAAGAGAGATGAGGTTTTGTGTGGACTACAGGGGTCTCAATGCAGTCACTAGGACTGATGCCCATCCAATACCCAGGGCAGATGAGCTCATAGATACTTTGGCATCTGCCAAATATCTCAGCACATTTGACCTAATCAATCAATCAATCAATCACGGCATTTATAGAGCGCGCTACTCACCCGGGAGGGTCTCAAGGCGCTGGGGGAGGGGGTAAGTTACTGCTCGAACAGCCAGGTCTTGAGCTGCTTCCTGAAGGAGAGATGGTCCTGGGTTCGCCGAAGGTGAGTGGGGAGGGAGTTCCAGGTCTTGGCCGCCAGGTAGGAGAAGGATCTTCCTCCGGCGGTGGTTCTGCGGATGCGTGGTACGGTGGCGAGGGCGTGGCTGGTTGATCGTAGCTGGCGTGTGGGCGTGTAGAAGGTCATGCGGTCGTTGAGGTACTTTGGGCCCAGGTCGTGGAGGGCCTTGTGTGCGTGGGTGAGGAGTCTGAACGTGATTCTCTTGCTGACGGGGAGCCAGTGCAGGTCCTTCAGGTGCACGGTGATGTGGCTGTGTCGGGGGATGTCCAGGACGAGTCGTGCGGAGGCGTTCTGGATGCGCTGGAGTCTCTTTTGAAGTTTGGCTGTGGTTCCGGCGTAGAGGGTGTTCCCATAGTCCAGTCGGCTGGTGACGAGTGCCTGGGTGACGGTCTTCCTGGTTTCAGTGGGGATCCATCTGAAGATCTTGCGGAGCATGCGCAGGGTGTTGAAGCATGAAGATGAGACGGCGTTGACTTGTCTGGTCATCGACAGGGAGGAGTCCAGGATGAAGCCCAGGTTGCGTGCGTGGTCCGTTGGCTTGGGCGCGGTGCCCAGGGCCGGGGGCCACCAGGAGTCGTCCCAGGCGGAGGGTGATGAGCCCAGGATGAGGACTTCCGTCTTATCTGAGTTCAGTTTAAGGCGGCTGTTCCTCATCCAGTCGGCGACGTCTCTCATCCCGTCGTGTAGGTTGGCTCTGGCGGTGGTGGGGTCGTTGGTGAGGGAGAGGATCAGCTGGGTGTCGTCGGCGTAGGAGATGATGTTGAGGTTGTGTCGGCGTGCGATGGCTGCGAGGGGGCTCATGTAGACGTTGAAGAGGGTTGGGCTGAGTGAGGATCCTTGTGGAACGCCGCAGATGACTTCGGTGGCTTCGGATCTGAACGGGGGAGGCGGACTCTCTGGGTTCTTCCGGCGAGGAACGAGATGATCCATTCCAGTGCTTTCTCTCGGATTCCGATGTTGCTGAGGCGCTTCACTAGGGTGCGGTGGCAGACGGTGTCGAACGCCGCAGAGAGGTCCAGGAGGATGAGGGCAGCTGTTTCCCCGTTGTCGGTTAGGGTTCTGATGTCGTCGGTGGCTGCGATA
This sequence comes from Calotriton arnoldi, assembly GCA_963921515.1. Taxonomy (NCBI): domain Eukaryota; kingdom Metazoa; phylum Chordata; class Amphibia; order Caudata; family Salamandridae; genus Calotriton; species Calotriton arnoldi. The sequence continues at coordinate 489,321 of CAWUFW010008997.1, read as the reverse complement.
AGGGCGGTCTCGGTGCTGTGGTTGGCCCGAAACCCGGACTGCGAGGGGTCGAGGGATCCATTCGTCTCGAGGAAGGTGGCAAGCTGTCTGTTGACGGTCTTCTCGATGACTTTGGCCGGAAACGGAAGGAGCGAGATGGGACGGTAGTTCTTGAGGTCGGTGGGGTCCGCCGTTGGTTTCTTCAGGAGGGCGGTAAGCTCGGCGTGCTTCCAGCTCTCCGGGAAGGTGGCGGTGTGGAAGGAGGAGTTGATGATGTCCCGGAGATGGGGTGCGATGGTGGCGTCGGCTTTGTTGAAGACGTGGTGTGGGCAGGGGTCGGTTGGTGATCCGGAGTGGATGGAGTTCATCGTGCGGGTGGTGTCTTCGGTGCTGATCGGGGTCCAGTAGCAGAGGGTGGTGGTGGCGGGCGTTGGTTCGGCGGTAGGGTGCGTTGTTTGTGCGTCGAAGCTGTTGTGTATGTCGGTGATCTTGCGGTGGAAGAACGCGGAGAGTGAGTTGCAGAGGTCTTGCGAGGGGGTGATGTCGTTGTTTCCGGCGCTGGGGTTGGAGAACTCTTTGACGATGCTGAAAAGTTCCTTGCTGTCATGGGCGTTGTTGTCCAGTCGTTCTTTGAGTGCCGACTTCTTGGTGGCACGGATCAGCTGGTGGTGTTTGCGGGTGGCGTGCTTGAGGGCGGTCCTGTTGTCTGTGGTCTGGTCGAGTCGCCAGGTTTTCTCGAGAGTGCGGCAGTTCTTCTTGGATTCCTTGAGTTCGTTGGTGAACCAAGGGGTTTTCTTGCTTCCGGGTCTGCTGGGAGGGTTTTTAGTGGTGCGAGGTCGTCGGCGCAGGCGGTCAGCCACTTGGCGAGGTTGCTGGCTGCTTCGTTTGGGTCCGTTGTGTTGGTGGGTGTGTTCTGGCTGAGGGAGGCGGTGAGCTGCTCGGCGGTGATCTTGCTCCAGCTCCGGCGGGGAGCCTGTTGCGGGTGGTGGTGGGTCGCAGTCTTTCTGAAGCTGAAGTGGACGCAGCTGTGGTCGGTCCAGTGGAGTCCGGTGGCGTGGCTGAAGGAGATGTGCTTGCTGGACGAGAAGACGGGGTCAAGCGTGTGGCCGGCGTAGTGGGTGGGCGTGTTCACCAGTTGCTTGAGTCCGAGGTTGGCGAGGTTGTCCAGCAGGGCGGTGGTGTTTCTGTCGTTGTTGTTCTCCAGGTGGAAGTTGAGGTCCCCTAGGAGGATGTAGTCGGCTGAGGGCATGGCGTGCGGGCTGATGAAGTCTGCGATGTCTTCGCTGAATAGTGTGCGTGGTCCCGGGGGTCTGTAGATGAGGGTGCCTCGGAGGGTGGTCTTGGGGTCAGTGTGTATCTGGAAGTGTAGGTGTTCGGCGGCGGTGAAGGTCTCGTCGGAGTTAGTCGAGATGCGGATGGTGTTCTTGTGTACGATGGCGATGCCTCCTCCCGTCTGGTTGACGCGGTCCTTCCGGGTGATCTTGTATCCGTCCGGGATGGCTATGGCGATGTCGGGCGCTGAGGAGGCGTTCATCCAGGTCTCGGTGAGGAAGGCGATGTCCGGTGCTGTTGCGTCGAGCAGGTCCCAGAGTTCCACGGCGTGCCTGTGGACGGAGCGGGTGTTCAGCAGGATGCATTTCAGGTGGTTGCTGCTGGTGCTCGACTTGGCGGAGGTGGTGCACGTCCGGGGGCAGGTGAATCGGCAGGTTTGGCAGGTGAAGGGTCCGTGGGTGCGTCTCGGTGAGGCTCGGTAGCAGGCAGGGTTCCGGCCGGCATTGAGTGCGGTGAGTGTGGCGGCGTCGTAGGTCCGTCGAGTAGTGTTGCGTTGGTGGGATCCAGGGGTTCTGGCGCTGGGCGCGGTCCAGTCGCGGACGGGCGCAGACGGGCTTGCCTTAGGCGCGCCCGGCGCGCCTTCGGCGCGCCAGCGGCGCGGCCGTGCAGCGGCCGCCATTTATGGGGAGGTGGGAGGGAGGAGCAGCTGGGAGGAGGGAGGCAGGGGCAGCAAATGGGCAGTCAGGGGGGCGGGGCCGCAGGGAACGCAGCGGCGGGAGTGGCGAGAGGCAGCGAGGGGCACAGAAAGGAAAAACAGGGGGAGAGCAGGCAAAATCACGGGCACAACAACAGTGGGGCAGCGAGGGGCACAGAAAGGAAAAACAGGGGGAGAGCAGGCAAAATCACGGGCACAACAACAGTGGGGCAGCGAGGGGCACAGAAAGGAAAAACAGGGGGAGAGCAGGCAAAATCACGGGCACAACAACAGTGGGGCAGCGAGGGGCACAGAAAGGAAAAACAGGGGGAGAGCAGGCAAAATCACGGGCACAACAACAGTGGGGCAGCGAGGGGCACAGAAAGGAAAAACAGGGGGAGAGCAGGCAAAATCACGGGCACAACAACAGTGGGGCAGCGAGGGGCACAGAAAGGAAAAACAGGGGGAGAGCAGGCAAAATCACGGGCACAACAACAGTGGGGCAGCGAGGGGCACAGAAAGGAAAAACAGGGGAGAGCAGGCAAAATCACGGGCACAACAACAGTGGGGCAGCGAGGGGCACAGAAAGGAAAAACAGGGGGAGAGCAGGCAAAATCACGGGCACAACAACAGTGGGGCAGCGAGGGGCACAGAAAGGAAAAACAGGGGGAGAGCAGGCAAAATCACGGGCACAACAACAGTGGGGCAGCGAGGGGTACAGAAAGGAAAAACAGGGGGACAGCAGACAAAATCACGGGCACAACAACAGTGGGGCAGCGAGGGGCACAGAAAGGAAAAACAGGGGGAGAGCAGACAAAAACGGGCACCGGGGCCACAAGCGGAGGGCGATCTTACCTACAGGAGCAGCGGGCAGACAACACAGGCGGAGCTGTGTGGTGGGGGAGCGACCTAACAGCTGGCTACTGGCAGATCAGACTAGCTGATACTGCAAAGCCCAAAACAGCATTCTCAACCCCTAGTGGGCATTATCAATTTGTGGTAATGCCCTTTGGTCTGAAGAATGCACCTGCCACTTTCCAGAGGTTGGTGAATACAGTTCTCACAGGACTGGAAGCCTATAGTGCAGCATATCTAGATGATATTGCTGTCTTTAGCTCCACCTGGGAGGATCACCTGGTCCACCTCAGGAATGTTTTACAGGCCCTGCAAAAGGCAGGCCTGACTATCAAGGCCACTAAGTGCCAGATAGGGCAGAGTCAGGTTGTGTACCTGGGCCACCTTGTGGGTGGAGGCCAGGTTCAACCTTTGCAGAGCAAGATCCAGACTAACATGGACTGGACTGCTCCCACTACCCAGACTCAGGAGAGAGCCTTCTTAGGCCTGACTGGGTACTATAGGAGATTTGTCAAGGGGTATGGATCAATAGTGACACCCCTGAATGACTTAACTTCTAAGAAAATGCCCAAAAGGTTCAGTGGACAGTTAGCTGTCAAAAGGCATTTGATGACCTGAAGCAGGCCATGTGCACTGCTCCAATTCTGCAGAGTCCTGATTACTCCAAGAAGTTCATTGTTCAAACTGATGCATCTGAATTGGGGGTAGGGGCTGTACTGTCACAATTGAATGAAGAAGGTCAGGATCAGCCAGTAGCTTTCATTAGCAGAAGGCTGACCCCTAGAGAGAAACGTTGGTCAGCCATAGAGAGGGAGGCCTTTGCTGTGGTCTGGGCTCTGAAGAAGTTGAGGCCATACTTGTTTGGTACACACTTCCTGGTTCAGACAGACCATAAGCCCCTCTTATGGCTAAAACAAATGAAGGGTGAAAACCCCAAACTGCTTAGGTGGTCCATTTCCCTACAGGGGATGGACTTTACAGTGGAACATAGGCCTGGGAGTAACCATGCGAATGCAGATGGACTCTCTAGGTATTTCCACTTAGAACATGAAGACTTAACTGGGCAAGGTTAGTTTAATGTCCCTACGTTTGGGGGGTTGTGTAGGAGAGTAGGATCTGCTTCACATGGGTACCCCCACTTTTTGCTGATGCTTCACTGTTTTTCGACATTAGTCTGGCTGGGGCCCTGCTAATCAGAACCCCAGCCTAGCTGCTTCCTCTCTAAAATGGTTTCCATGTGCCTTAGGCACATCACTGATTGGGATCTGGAGTGCCCTTATAAGTCCCTAGTATATGGTGTACTATGTACCAAGGGCATAGGTACCTCAGAGGCCTGCCAGGGGCTGCAGCATGTATTATGCCACCCCTGGAAGGCCATCCAAACTGACACCACAGGTCTGCTTCTGCAGCCTGGGTAAGGTGGTGCATGCACCCCTTACTGTGATATAGGTTACCTATATCACTAAATACATACACACATATAAACCTATAAGTCACTCCTAAGGCAGGCCTTATCAATCCTAAAGGCAGAGTGCATGGTTCCTATGTGAGAGGGTGCCCCTGCATGAGCAGGGCCCCTCTGCAGCGTTCGGAGACCATCTCTGATGCTGTTTGTAGTGCAGCCTGACCATATACTCTTAAGCGCATTATATCCTCGCGGTAAAATGCTAACTTTGGAATGGCTGCACCTAAACATGTCGTGTTTGGTGTCAAACATCTTGGAATACTACCCCCCGCCAATCCTGGCGGCGGGGGTAGCATTCCACCCTTCTAGAGGGAAAGACATGTTAACTCTGACTAGTCCGGTAACTTCTTTCCAGAGCCCTGGCATCACAAAATGGATGCTGCTGCCACAGACACGAGTCTGGCCTCCTGCTGCTGGACGAAACTCCGGAAGGGGAGGCCTGGACAATAGGTTTCCTGTCCCAGGGAGGTGTGACCACCTCCCCAGACAGGATAATGTGTATTGGGGCTGGGCGGGAGCACTTTCGGGTGCTTTGAAGTCCTGCACTGGGGGCACATTTGGTGTCCCTGTGCATACCCCAGTTCAAACCGGATCAGGGGCTTGCAGCCCCTGCTTTGGCGCGAACTGGACAAAGGGAAAGGGTGTAGCCACCCCTCTGCCCTGACCCACCCATAGGTGGGGCCACAGAGTAGTCCAACCCCTATCTTTAGTATAAAGGTAGGAACCCAGTCCTTAGGACTTTAGATTATCCCTGGACGAAACTCTGTAACTGAATCCTGGACCTTCGACGCTCTACTCACGATTAGAGGACAGAAGAATCTCCCTTGGGGTCAAGGAGTGACTCCCCTGCTTGGCAGGCACCAAAGAAGTATCTGTCCGGTTCGCATTTCTGAAGCTCCCGTCGGACGCCGAACTCATCGCATCACCAGAGGTGGATTCTCAGACTTCCCCGAGGCTACACTGAGTCCCCAGCAAAGCTGAGGCCCGTGGCTATCGTGGGTGACTTGAGACCGTGACCCCTGGACACCGAGCACATTTGCAAGTGCATCCTCTTCTGGGTCTCCCAAGAAGTCGTGCTTTGGGCTCCGAGTAGCCCTAGCCTCCAGCACTACCTGCACCGAAGATCACTGGCCCCCACTCCACGAGTGTCCTGTAAGCCAGATCCACGTGCGGCGTCACGAGGCTCCTTCGCGGTCGCTAGCTTGTTGGCTAGTAGCCCTTAACGAAGGCCAATCCTTTTCTAACTTGGCATCCTGGTTGCTCCAGGCCTGCCCTCACTTACCCTCGCTGGGTGAGTTCCACAGACCTTGCTGGTCTGCACCATCGTCGATCTACATCTTCACCGAGACTTGCCGTTGCCAAGGCTTGTTGGGTCCAATCCGGTCGCCAACACCTCAGCACTCGACAGACATCGTGTACCAGCCCGAATCCTGCTCCTGGTCGCCGACAACGCCTCCTGGACCTCGTGGCTGAAGAGTCAAGACGACCGTCAACGCACTTGAAGCACTCGACATCGGTGGGCATCTGTCCATCGCCTTCCTGGTCACTGGCTAGTGACCCAGACTCTGTCCCCTCTGCTTTCAGGTTCTTCAGAACCCCGATCCACTCTTGGATCCACCCGGACACTTTTCTCTTGGTCGCCAGCAGCACTTTGCAGCAGATCGCCATCCGAATCGACGACGAAACCCGACCCCGAAAGGCACCTTTGCACCCGGCTTCCCTGGGTGAGGTAACACGAGTACTCCGGTGCTCCCGTGGGTAGAGACTCTTCAAAGTCCTAGATCTCAAAGGGTTTTGTCCAAGTCCTCTTTTAAGTGTCCCTTTTCTCTAATTTCCCGATCCCGACTTTCTCCATAGAAGTCAACGGCGTATCGCGGTTGTGTATTTACACTGCACGCGTCTCCCGTGGGTCCCCTGTGTCACTACCTTGGGTGGTTCCTTGTGGTCCAAGCACTTCTAGAGGCTCTAGGCCTAGTGTCTAGTTCAGTCGTGGTTCGCATACCACTTTATTGGTATATGGTTTGGTACGCCCCTAGGGCCCAAACGTGTATTTGTGCTATTACTGTGTTTAAATAACTTCTAACTTATGTACTTCGAACTCTAGCCTCATAAAGAGACTAGAGGGGTGTGTTTAGCAATAAATACATATATTTTGAATATATACCTGGTGTGGTGCTCTTTCATTTGATCACTCAAGAGATTATAGACTGGTAAAACAAGCTGCTTTACATTCCTTCAAGACTTAGCCTGAAGGCTGCTCTCCATAGCTACCACTAGGATAGCTTTCAATAAGGTTGTCTTTAACCTATCTCCAATAACGGGTTGTTTGGACTGGTGCAAGGTGCCCACTATAATTAGTGGACAGCATATGCCAGCCCAACTTCTCACAATAACTGCGTTATCATTTTATTTTTCCTGCATAAAGAGCAGTGGGGCAACGCTCCCTGGTTAGAGACATCTTTAACTGCAGCGATTTGTATCTCGGTGTGGATATGTCATCCTTCCCTTGCACCGTAACTGCCCCTCCCCGGCCGTGGCTATGTGCCTGGCACAAGACCCTTACTCGGACACAGCCCTTGATTAGAATTATCCTCTATGCCCACACTGATCCCTTAGGTGAGCGGGTCTTTGCCCTCACAAAACTGCTGCAAGTATTAAACTGTTCGATAAAAATCTTAGTTTACTTTATCCACCAGCTTCTTTTTACTGCTTTGCTAGTCGACATTTCCAGAAGTGTGGCAGAGCAGAACGTCTTGTTATTTTTGCTGAGTATTGACTTGTGTGCATCTAGGCCCTTCTTTCTATTGTCCCTTTGATGATGCAACCATAACAGCCCTGTTGCTCCCCTAGATCATGTGTTCTTCCCCTGTCGGGCTCTTAGCTTCGCAATCCATGCTTGTTGTGCCCCCTGCAACTTCCAACCCCCAAACTATACATCCAGAGAAGTTTCAGGGAGAGGCCATGCTCTCGCATCACGACTGCCCTATCCTACTTCTAACTCCTCCAGGGCAACCATCCCCATATGGAGCCAAAGTGCATCCTCCTGTGAGGTCTTTCGTGCTAGGGCTTAAGGCCAATGGGCATGCCTTGACCAGCCATTCTTTCCTTTCTCCAAGTTGCACCCGGTGGGAATTCCAAAGTGTTTCCATCCATATACTTTACTTTGATGCTGCAACTCTGGTGAAAATAAGCATCATATTGACTCTTTCGTAAACACAGCCGCTAATGTTGCCTCACGCCACTATTCTCCACCATCGTGGCTGATTTTAATGCTTGCTTATATTCGGACACCAATGCTGTAGCCGATCTACTCACACAAGGTTTAGCTTTCTGGGGTCTCGATAGCCGCCTCCATTGAAAAGGCCCCACACTAGACACTATATTATAGCATTCTACAGGAATGTCAACATCTCATCTGGATCAGTCAGTCCCTGCATCTGCCCTGATCCTTTCGCTTGTGTGTTGTCAGTACGGAGCAGCTACAACCTTTATTAGATCTTTTACTTCATCAATGACATCGCATATGGCCCAAAACATCTTCATTTAGACTCTATCATTGTCAATTGCACGAAGCACACTAGTGTTCCCAAGACCTAAAGTATCTGAAGCAACAGTGCAGCTGTTGAAAGTTGAAATGGAAGAACAATATGGCAGAACCCTCTATTCCCAAGAAAGATTAGCAAGAGTGTTTAAAGAACTGCCAAAAATGGGATCAAGAAGGTGCCAAAAAAAATCATACTGGGGTCAAGAGGTTACAATGACAACTAACATCAGTGTTCTTCTCTACTTAGTTGGACCTGACCTATTGCACACTTGCAATACACGCTCCCTCACACTATCCCAAGATTAATACACCTTCAATATACTCTTCCCAATAAAATTAGACTCACCAGCTGCGATTGCTAAACAGCCACAGCAGTCACTAACAGAAAGCAATATTGTGTATTCTTTTAACACTCTATCGTCCTTTATCATCTAATTGGAACCCCTCAACTCTGTACGTGACCCTGCTCTGGGCTGCTCCCCACATGGCCACTCTCACTATTCACACCCTGCACAGATTAGCATCATGGTAACAGCACCACTGTCGTGAGCGTCCTCCCCTGGACGGGAGTATGCAAATATATACACCACACACGGAACTCTGGATTGTATGGCTTTATTCCTCAGCACACAATCTCACTGGGTTCACTGACTGGGTCATAACTGTTAATAACCACACCTTAACACCTCCCAACCAGTTACAGACTTCCTCTACTGACACCGCCAAGAACCACAAGGGTCATGGTACACATAGTTTCACAACACTACATCTCCCGCTTTGTTAAATAAAAAGTACAAACAGCTATATTATATTTATTCGATGAGTCATCTAGGCGCTCTTGCACTAGTCAACCAGATCGAATGACATGGAGTGGTTGAGATGCACTTTGTTCAGGTACTGATGGTTCAGGTTCTGATGTTTGATCTGGACTGTCAGGCAAGTTGGCCTCATTGGTAGGTGCAAAAGCTGAAGATCGCAGGGGTAGGTGTTTGAAATGTGATAAGTCCTGTGTGATGGACTGTCCCGGACGATGTGCAGTCAACATGCGTCCTTTGCACGTCACAACCCTCAGAGGATCGACAGCAAATGGAGTGTCCATTTTCCGCTTTTACTTCTGCCTAACCAGGACTAAGTCACCTTCATTGAAGACGGTCTCTTGGGCTCTCCAACGCCGGTCGGCATATATCTTCATCCTGCACTTTCAAGAAGTGTCGGTGACACAAACTAAGTCAGCACTCAAGGATCGCTTTGCTGTCCATTGGGGAGGTTTGGTTCCGATGGCTCGTCCAAATAGCAAGGCAGCGGGGGCTTTCACCCGAGTGAGGAGTTGAACAGTAAGTGCGGAGGGCTTGACAAAGGGCTTGCTTTAATTCAATCCCCTCAAGGGATGCTCACTGAATGACCCTTTTGAGGGTGCCCATAAATCATTCCACGACACCATTTGCTTGGGGCCACAGAGGTGTTCTCTTTTGATGATTGATAATCCTTCTGATTAGGCATTCTCTGAACACTTTGCTGTTGAACAGTAGACCATTGTCAGATTTGAGAATGGCGGGGATACCCCATGCTGCAAAGATGTTGTCCAGCCACTCAATGAACTTGCCATGGGTTGTTGATAGCTCCTCTACCAAAGGGAAATGTGACTATTCATCAATGACTACCATGAGATGATGTCTGTTTCCTAGAGGCTCAAATAAATCAACTGCAATCCTTTCCCAAGCCTGTGTAGGAAGGTCAGACATGGTCAGTTGATGTTGCGTCACTTTGGGGGAAAGGCAGTTGCAAAGATGGCACACTTTTAGTTCCCTCTCAACTCGCTCATCTAGGTGCGGGAACCACACTGCCTCTTAGGGCTCTTTCGGTAGCTACAATACCACAATGTCCTTCATGGGCTAGTTCAATGACTTGTTGTCTTAGGCTCTCAGGTCTGACAATTCTTGAGCCTCTCAATACAACACATTCTTTGGTCACAGACAGTCCATTCTGTACATGTTTGAATTTTTAGAAATTTGACATAGTCGGCAAGAAGTCGAACACTCCTTTTCCAGGATTGAGCCAGAATGATATCTTTGAGAATATGCATGTTCAAGTCAGCATTAGTGACCTCAATCTGTTCAAGTGATTTGGCGGCTGGCGGACTGGACTTCACAATGAAGTTGATGTACTCCTCAGCTGTCTTGGATATCAAACTGTGATGATTTAGTAGTACTCGTGGAAAAAAAATCAGCAGGGTTCTGATCTTTAACCGGCTTGTGTACAGCTGCATAATCGTACTCCTGCAGTCTCAGACCCATTCTCTCAATGCCAGGGGGCATCTTGGATTTCAGATTTTCGAAGATGGCAAGTAGCGCTTGGTGGTCTGTGATGATAGTGAAACGTTTTCTGTACAAAAACACATAAAAATGTTCGCAGGCCCACACTACAGCCAGCCTCTCCTTCTCCGGCTGAGAATAAGCACATTCTATCTCAGACAGGCTCCGAATGGCATATACGACAATGTGTCTGAGCATTGAGATGACCATTATATTGAGCAAGGATTGCCCCCAGCCCCACCGGGCTCGCATCCACTGTGATCTCAGTGTGTAGTTGGGGGTCAAAGTAGGCCATCTCAGTTGCATTCTCAATTGCATGTTTTATTCCTTCGAAACTTTGATCACGTTCAACAGAATGCTGAAACGGGATATTTCATTTTGTCAACTCTCTCAATGGAGCACTTACAGTAGCAAAATCACAAATGTACCTTGAGCAATAACTGGTAATACCTAGAAAGGATTGCATCATGGTGACATCTTGCTGGGGGCAAGTAGCTGATCGTGCTCTTACTTTATCAGGGTCAGGAGTAATGTACCCATCAGAAAATATGTGTGCACATAATTTGAGTTTGATCTTGTGAAACTCACACTTTGCTGCATTCATTGTGAGACCTGTATCAGCAAGTAATTGGCAGACTTGTGTAAGAACCTTGTCATGCTCCTTGTGTGTTGTTACAAATACCAGTATGTCATCACTACAATTAAAAGCATTAGCGACAGGTTGAATTAGTCGATGTATAACATCCTGAAATATTTCTGCAGCCAATGATACTCCAAAACTTAACTTTATATATCTGAACAAACCAACATGAGTCAAAACAGTAGTGATATACCTGCAATTCTCTTGCAAATCGAGTTAATGATATCCCATGTTCAGGTCAAGACAGGAGAAAACTTTGGCACCGTTCAGTTGCATGATCATGTCTGCTATGTTTGGACCGGGATGTCTCTCTCGCTAGCTTTGATGACCTGGTGCATATCAACACAGAGGCACCTTCACTGTTCTTTTTAGGCACCACCACTACGGGCGACACCCATGGCGTAGGACCAGTGGAGCGCTCAATAATTTTGTGCTTCAACAGTGTTTCTACTTCTTTCTGAATGGCTTCTTGCAAGTGGAAAATGACTCGGAGGTGCCGCTGGGCAACAGGGCGAACGTCCTCATTGATGTGAAGTCGCACTTTCATTGTCTTGAGCCTGCCCAGGCTGTGAAATAACGACGGGAAATAGCTCAGAACTTCAGATGAGTGTGGAGGTTGTAATTGATATACATCAGTCCCATGTCAGCAGTGGTGGCAAAGCTGAGCAGGCAAGCACTGGATGCAGCTCTTTGAAGAGCATGAATTGGCGCTTGCACTGATACTGCTTTATGTCTCAAAGTTGCTGTGAATGACCCTTGACTCTGCAACAGTTTAGAAACGGCCCACATATACACTTTTGTGTTTGACGGGTTGAGACGTGGCACCAGAGATAGGTTGTTGAATTTTTCAACAGGCATGATGTTAATTGACGCACCACAGTCTATAATGAAATTTATGGGGCAACCGTTGACCTTTAATGTAATATTGGGACAATGTCCAAATGAGTTTTATTGTTTTGATTGGTGGTTTGCTTTTGTCACTCGTTTTTCCTTGCAAGCAGCCAAACATACATTTGCCCTTCATTCATGGGTCGATGCCATCAGTGCACATCAATTTTCCTCACTGGCGCTTGATGACGACATTGAGCCTCTGTAGAATGAACTTGACGATCAGCTTTATCTGGTTTCTTCTTGTTATAACTGATGCCGCCTTTTTGTTTTGTGGGTGTGGCGAGAAGGCTTCGGGAGCTTTCTGGTGTCCGTTTTCTCTTCTCGCTGCGATGTAGTTAGTTTTTCTTTTGCTTTGCAAACCGTTATGAAGTGCAGGGGTGGCTCCTCCGCTGTGGCAGAGGAGCGTCGCCCCACTGCTTTTAAGCAGTGGGAAGCAGAAACATAAAATGATTCTAACTTTGCGTTATCATTTTAGGCTGCTTCTTGCTGTTTTGCGGGCGGGTGAGTGAGCAGGGCTGCTCTGCTCTTGGAGCAGGGCAGGGGAGGAGTGGTTTGCCCACTCCTAAGTGCACAATGACTGTTTGGTCGGCCCACTCGAGCCGCTTAAACCAGTCATGCGCACTTTCCTCTTCTCCTTGCCGGCTGCATTACAGCCTGCATGGAGAACATGCCCAGCCCCTGGCTGAGCGCCGTGTCACGGTGCTCAGACCAATCACAATGCTGCATTGCAGCATTGTGATTGACTTAGGGGAGGGAACCTGGCTGCCTGCTTCCTGTCGGAGACTGAGGCAGGAGCAGAGAAAACGCGGGACCCGGCCTCAAAGTACGTTTAAAAAAAATTCTGATTCCTAAACCTCCCCCAGCCGCTGCGCAAAACCCCTCCCCCGACCCCACCCGCGCCCGCCCCGCCACCCGCGAGTTAGGCTGTAGATCTGAAAATCCACATCGGAAGCACAACCTTTCAATCTTGGTAGACTGCGACTGACAAGCCTCTACTCTGTGTTTGTTCTTACTCTTCATAGCCAACGCTGATTCACTTTTCACAGCTCCAACTTCCATGTCATTTGCTGGTCAGTCTGCTCTTTCTTCGGCCCTGGCAGCCATTAGTACATTCTCTAAGCTGAGAGCCTCCCTCAACATGCGTCTTCTGAAGGACACTGAAAGACAGCCATCAATAAATCAGAGACGTATGGCTTCTTCATTATTAAATTCACTACATTTGCTATGTTTGATAACTACATCAAGTCTTTCAACAAACTTGTCCATCATTTCACCAGCTTGAAGTTGTGCTTGATTGAAAATGTACACCCGTCGTAGTTGACGTTCAGCATCACATTGAAATTGGCTTCCAACACTTATTTGACTTGACGGAATGATATTTTGTCAGCTTCTGATATTTTCTTCTGCACTTTTTTCGCTCCGTCACCGGCAAGGTTCTTTAGGTACTTAATGATTTTCATATCATCTACCTCTTCTAGTGCATCTATGAAATCATCGAATGTCTCGATCCATGCAGTCCATCTGGCGCCAACATTCTGCTTCTTGGCGGTGTTGAATGGTGGTGGTGGTTTCAGAAATGCGGATGCACCATACTTTGCACTACTTTTCTGCAGCCATTGAAAAATGTCACTATTACGAAGGCCTTTTTGGTGCACTGGATGCCACTTTGCTCGCATCTGCGGCTCAACCAGGCTTGGTAGTCACGCCCGATTCGAGGTTATGTGGCACTTCCCTTGCTCGTGCTGGTTAAGTACGTTTGTATTTTCATACCTGGTTGTCACTGCCTTTAGCGCTTGTTTTGCGAGGAGAATGTCTCTGTGTGAGGCTGTGACACAGCATCTCTTCTTTGGGCCTTACTAGTGGGTTTCTGGGAGACTTTAGAATGTGCTCCTCTGCAGAGTCTTCAACTTGTTCGAGAGCCATATGTGGTCTGCAGCAGGGCTTTGATTCCACCCACCCTAACTTTGAACTGCTTCTCATCGAAGAAGGCGCACGTGGTATACACAAGGAGTTTGCGGTATCATTGCAAACTTCCAGCGAGAGCAGCCTTTTTTTTCTTTGGGGCACAGATCCCGCACACATCACCAGTTGTAGTGTCCTCCCCAGCACAGCAGCATGCAAATAAATATGCCACACATGGAGCTCTGGATTGTACATCTTTATTCCTCAGCATAAATCTCACTCTGTTCTCGGATTACATCATTAACATTAATACCCACACCTCCCAACCAGTTACGTACTTCCTCTACTAGGTCCAACCACAACCGTTCTAATACACATAGTCTAACGACACTACACTGTCGTCACCACAAACAGCAACAAAAAGCTTCCCATGTTATTAAATCATTCATTTGATACTTAATTAAAACCATTCAAATATAGTTGTTTTTTTAATAACCTTTATTTATTGTTTTTCAATAAAATCACAGTGGGTGTACAGTTACGAGCATGCGGTCTAATGAGATCCCAATACAAGATACGATTAATGAAACAATATATTATGACATATTCAAGTACCAGTTGCCATACATTTAAGAGCCTAAGAATGATCATATCAAGGACATCAGCTCCCCTCATCATCAGTCACACTGTCGCTCGCATCCGATGCATGTTGATCACTCAATGTTGCCTCAAAATTGAGGAAATCTCTGCAGAGCACCCTCCATGCCCCGAGATCTTCTTCTAATTTCTCATCCTTTCTACTGGCCTTCATATGGGCCTCCTCTGCAAGCGTCCACTCACACACATCCCTCAACCATTCATCTACTGTGGGGGAACGCTTTCCCATCCATATTATGGCGATCCTGTGTCTCGCTAGAACCAGGAGTAATTGAAAGAGTTTGTATGCCATCTTACGTTTTCTAGGTTTCGTGACTTGCCCCAGAAGGCAGTGCAGTGGGATAGCTCCACCCAGAGACCGGTGCCACCCTTCACCTGCTCCACTACCTGGGCCCAAAATTGTTGCACCCCAGGGCACCCCCATGCTAGATGTAGAAAATCCGCCCTCATCCGGGTCAATACTGCAGTCTTGTCGGGGTCATGTATATGCGGTGCAAGTAGTTGAAAAGTAGCAACTTAAAACGCGCATTGAAGGATACTGCGTGCATGAGTGCACATGCTGCTTTCCAAGTCTGGTCGCTTAGGGGTATCGTCAAGTCCCTATCCCATGCAGCCCGTGCCCTAGGGGGTGGGACTGTTGAGTCGGCCCTCATAGCTTTATACCATTCAAATACAGTTGAATCCAGCAGTTCATTCATAAAAAAGAATCCAATTGAGAGTAAATATATCCAGGGCCACTGGAATTATGCAGCAGGAGAGGGCCAAATGATCCGGCAGGGCTGAGCAAATTATGTGGCAAGAAATGGCCAATTATGCGGCATAATGCAGCATGTTTTGTAATAATATTACTTCATTATTTTGCCATTTTTAAACTTGGTAACACTGTATGGACATTGGTTGCACCTTATAAGTACCAGTTTAACACCCAAATATAGCTTCAAGCAACAGAAAAGTTTTCAGTCCAGCTCTGCAAAGGGCCTTGACTGCGAGGCAACATGAATCGCTGCATTTTTATTAACTTTTGAACCGTTTGAGCTAGAAACAAATTTTTATTTGTAAAATGTGCAGATTATGCATAAAATGATGCATAATGCGGCAAATCTATAATAATGCGAAAATCGCTGCGGCCACACAATCGCATAATTCCAGTGGCCCTGAACATATACTAGAAGAAACAGATAAATAATATTCTAATAGTAATAGTGCTCAGTTCAGTAAGATTAAAAGAATTTTAAATGTAAAACATCTAAATCAAGTTACATGAGTGGCTGAGGAAAAGTGCAATGTGCGAAGTGCAATTCCTGTTGGTTATGCTTGGCAGGATCTCAGCCTTCAGCGTTGTAGTTTTATCCAGATAGCAGCGGGGCTCAGAAGTGAGATAAAAATAAAAAATTAATTTTTTTAATGAAAACATCTGCATCAAATTATATGGACAAAGGTAAGAAAGTGCGGGTCCTATTGTTTGTACTTCACTGGGACAAGCTGCCTGTCTTTAGCTGTTGGGTGATCCTCTCAACGACTGTGTCCACATCCACTTGCGTCCCACATGGGCCACCCCGATTATTCACACACTAGCAGCCACATAAGCAAATAAAGATAAAATAGAAGCATTCGATCCCTTGCTCCAAAAGCCGCTAAGGTCAGGGTAACAGCAGCACTGTTCTCATCCCGAACAGTAAAACACTTCTCACATGGGGGTCATTACAAACTTCTTCCAGGTAAGCACCCTCCGGGGTTGCAGATAACCATCTAATGCAGTGATTGAAGTGCATTAAAAAAAATATGGGAGCGTATGCTGCGTGCAAAAGGGGGTGGAGTGTGTGGGGGCGGGATCAAAGACGTGGCTAAAAAAACAAAATATTTTGTAACTTTTTCAGTCTTTCACCTTCAGGAAACTATATATAAAATAACGCACAGCTTAAATGAAAAATAAATGCAAATTAAGTTAATCAGTGGGAAATGCACTACAGCACATTAAGAAATCACGATTAGTTAATGCACTGCAGAAGTCTGTCTGTAACTAGAGTCACAGAATTGAACCCTGGTTAGTGCAGTGGAGAACACTGACTTGTGTATGTTTAGTGCTAGGAGGTCCCAGTCTCAAACATTCACATTTGTTTCTGTCAAAGTCATTATTTTAAACTTGCATTCCACATAAAAGATAGGCTGCTATAAAAATGTGAAAAAGGTTTAAAATAAAAAAGTGCTTCCAAAATAAAGATTTTAGTAATACCCAGACTGTACATAGTGCAATTTGGTTTTACTAACTGTCCTTTAAAAGCACGCACCTCACAGCTCTGCTGGTAACTCGCTTGAAAACCACTCAAAAAGAATACATCTGCTTGATCAGGAAGCTTCAAGTGAAGTGATTCCTTTAATTAATGCCGATACTGGCTTCCAGGCACCCTTTGGAATTGTAGAATAACCAGTTGCGCACATTTACATTTCTTTCAGGCACCTTGGCAAGGCTTGTTTAGCTGTCTACAACTCCCAAGGTTTAGGAACAGGGGTGGGAGCACACCGCTTCACCCCCCAGCAAGGTTTCACAGCGCAGGAGACTCCCTGCCTTACATTTCAGCTGAAGCATTTCAGCTCTAGGAATCAACTGTTCCGGGATAGGTGTCTTACCACAAAAAGTAGGGGTACTGTTTTTCAAAAAATAAAAAAAAGTATGGGCACGTCGTGCCCCTCTGTTCCCGCCCACTTCGACCACTGGTTTAATGCACTCTGGCACCCATCAGATGTCTGAAGCTCTACACATTATCCAATACAATACAATGAAGCACTCATCCTTCTCACGTGCACCTATCATATCCGCTCCCAGCGCAGCCAACCGTGTTTAGCAGACCTTTTCTTGAGCACACTCCTAGCTGTGCAGATCAGTCGCACCGTGTCACCTACATCAGTGGCTCTCAGCATTTGCCATCACACGCAGCGCACGTTCAAACAATTAAACTAGAAAGGGCACTGTGCAAGATCACAAGCAACAGAGACTGGAGGCGGGGCTACCTGTAACTCTAGTTCTCTCGTGCTCAAAATACTCAAGCAGACTCCCTCAGCAGACTCCTACAAGAAAATCACAAGTGGGTCTTAAACGACGACGTGGTCCACGATGTCTTCAGAAGGTGGGGCATTCGAATATCGACTTGTTCGCCACTGCAGAAAACAGTAAATGCCAAAACTTCACATCGAGGTACTTCCAACTGGGAACGCTGGGGAATGCACTGTCGGCAAATTTCTCTACGCCTTTCCGCCAGTCCCCTTGATCCCGGTAGTCCTCAACAAACTGTCTCACTCAAAGACCAAGATAATACTCATAGCTCTGGAGTAGCCACGTCAATGGTGGTTCACAGACCTCCTTCACCGGTCCATCAGTCCACATCTCAGGCCGCCATGCAGGACAGATCTACTAACGAAATTTGGAGGCCGGATGGTGTACCCTAACCTCTCCTCTTTGAGTTTGGCAGCATGGCTCCTGATCTAGTACAGTATGGACACCTAAACCTGTCGCAAAACTGCATGGAGATCCTCAGGGAAGCAAAGCGGCATTCCACACGTTCCACTTATGCCCTCAAATGGAAGAGGTTCTGCATAAAGTGTTCAGGTATGAGGACCCTACCTCTTGCCAGGAACATGTCATCCTTTCATTTTTGCTCCATTTGGCGCAATCTGGCTTACAATTTTCTTCCATTATGGTTCACCTGGCAGCACTTACTGCCTACAGGAAATGCCCTTCACAAACTCCCCATCATCAAAGATTTCCTGGAAGATTTGAAGGTTTTTCCTTCCCATTAGACCTCCTTTTCCTCCATGGGAGCTTAATGTGGTTCTTTCTCACCTTATGGAGGAACCCTTTGAACACATACAAAAGGCTTCTCTTCAGCACCTGTGTTGGAAAACCGCTTTCCTTGTGGGTATTACATCGGCCTGCAAGGTTAGTGAAAACCAAGCACTCTGCTCTCATGAGCCATACACCATATTTCATTCGTCCAAAGTAGTCATGAGGACTCATCCGAAGTTCTTTCCTGAGGTGGTTTTGGATTTTCCATGTTGCCAAACAATCTCTTTGTCTACATTTTTTCAGCATCCGTCTACTCCAGCGGAAAGATCTCTCCATTCCTTGGATGGGTTCTCAAATTCTATCTTGACAAAACAAAAGATATATGGAGATCGGACCAATTATTTATCAATTATGGCTCCCTCCGTACAGGCTTATCTACCTCTAAGCAATCCATTTCTCGATGGATTGTGTCATGTATCTTAATTTATCAAAAGGCTAACAAAACTCTTTCTGCTAGACCTAAAGCACATTCTACCAGGGGAAGAGCACCTACTACAGCTTTGCTCTGCAATATTCCCATTCCAGAGATTTGCAAAGCTCCAACCTGGAAGTCAGTTCATACATTCACAAAACACTACGGTCTAGACTCTGACGCTAGGGCAGACGCTCAAGTAGGGCAGGCTTCCCTTAGGAACCCATTGCTTAATCGTTCTCTAATGATCCTCTGTCTCCTCCACTGCGCTCTGTGGGGATGGGCTTGCTAATCTATTTAAGTGCTTATAAGTTTACATGGAGATCCCCTCCGAGAGAAGAAACAGTTTCTTATCTGTAACTCCAGTTCTCTCGTAAGGATATTTCCAAGATAAGTCATAAGCAAACCTCCACGGTGGAATAGGCAGAGGTGTCCAGACAATCTGCATAGATCTCACATCGCCTTCAAAAAGAACTGAAGTAACTGCCACCAAGCTGTGCATGATGGGATACTGGTGGGCTAGGAATTCTTAAAGGAACAGCCTCTGTTTTTGAGCCATATAATGGCAGCCTATAGGGGCTACTCTGTCCTACTCTTATTCATCTCTATCATGAACAAGCATTGGCATAGCCAATAGGTCTCGCCTTTGGAACCTTATAAGTATTTAGTTATGCAGTACAATATCCTTGGTGCAACAACATCAACTGTTGCATGTCTAAACACTTATAAGGTCCCAAAGGCGAGACCTGGTTCCCTTGCTCACGGTGTCACTGGATTCAAGCTAGCATGGCTGATGAGAGGCGAAACCGCAACCGGTCCCAAGATGCTTGTTTACGGTCCAATAAGGACCTGGCTTGGCAGTCTGGGCTGGACTGTTCCCATGAGGAGCTGTGCCAAGACTGACGCATATGGCTGGGTCCAAACTGGGGTGGCATAGTGAGTAAAAGAACGATGGATTCAACCCATCTCTTGACTGGTTGTGAATGCTTGATTTACTCAGCATTCCGTCCATCATTTGCTCCTGTAGTACATACACGCCAGGATAAAACGAACTGTCGAGTATGCCCTCAATTGGCTTCTACAGCATCACAGCGCCTGCGCCACTTATGCTTCCGCCAAACAATGAGCACCCTCCGGTTTCAACACAGAAAAGAAAGAAGTGGACACATTCGCCTAATATGGGAACATACTACTTGAAGCGCATCATAAGCCTAATCAGCCTCCAATCTACAATGGAAAACGCGGAGCGTTTTGGAAAGTCACACCTAGACAACACAATGTGACGCCATACCGATGGAACACCTTACGCTGCACGGACGCAAACAACATTCAGTCATATTCTACATAACAGTGGTCGCATAGTGCGGCAAAGCAGATACAGGATAGTGTCTAGGTACCATTCAGTTAGCCTATGCCACTTATTATTACTCAAGTAGGTAGACCGTACCACGTGTGAGAATCATAGCAAAATAAAACAAAATAAAAACAGATCAAGTCAAGGACGCCCAACGGCACCATGCTATTGTTTATTTAGTCAGATGATTTGCATCAAAATGTAACTTGTGAGCACGTTTCCCTAACTCTCCAATAAGCCGATTACAACAGTTTGCATGATTGAGATTGAACTGCTAACACAGTTATGATCTGCATACGTTCAAAAGAGTTCTCTGGTCGGGTTTACTGCTTGCAAAAGGACCAGCCATGCGGAAGACACCCGTCCATTAGCCTCCCTGAGCAGACGAAAAGAGTTATTTAAAGGCAGTAAATTCAGGAATGCACGGATGAGATCGGGTGATAAAGGCAAACATGTCTTAACCGGATAACAGAGCAATACGGGCTCGAGTCTGGGAGTCACATTCTGAATCATGGGGTGGGGGGCGGCCTGAACTGTAGCGGGGGTGAGACGATGGGAATGCAGAGTGAAATGAATGAAATGAAATGAAATTTGTACTTGTAAAGCGCACCCATACCCCCAAAGGGGTGTCCAGGCGCTGTACGCATACCGCTGTGGAACCCTTCCTGGCTTTTCCCTGTGAAATGTCCACTCCTGGGCACCCCCAGGGTGAAGCCAGGCATCCCAGCGCTGTTGGGGCCGTTGTGGAGATTAAGCAAGCTATTGCCCAGAGTTGCAGAGTGGGACCCATGATTAGAATAGGCACCGAGGCGAGAATTATCAGGTCCGAGGAAATTGAGCCCAAGATCCGCCGAGGCGGGAATTGAACCCTGGTCCCGGGCCAGATCTCTGCATCAGGGTCTGCCGCTCTAACCATTGAGCCACACTTCTCCACCGGACCATTGGTGCAGGGAGGTGGGGGGAGGGGTCAAGACAGTGCAGAGGAAGTGGCTGGCTCGCAGTACAGCCACATATTTCACACGTACTCAGTTTTGCTGGAAAAGTTGCTAGGCTTTTATTAACACTTTAAAATGGGCAGACAGAGCTATTGCACAAGTTACTACTTGTGTAACGATATATCTGTAAGAGACATTAGTTAGTGATAGATTCCTTACCTTAGAATATCCCCATGCGTCAGACTGGATCCGGAAAGTTTTTCGTCAGCAGTACCCCTGCGCGTCGGTAGGTGGTGTCATGCGGCTCCGCGTTCGTCGCTGGCGTCGTAAGCGCCGAGATGACGTCACGGAGACTACTTAGGCGCCACCCATGCGCGCTGACGTCAGTTCTGTACACGACTTTCCGCGCCAGGAACGCAGAGCCATGCAAGAAACTGACCACTGGTGCCATGAAACTAGGGCCCTGAAAGGGATGACCTTAACCCTAGAATCAGTACGCAGAACGGGGAGGATGGGTGGGGCGGTAGGGAATCTATCACTAACTAATGTCTCTTACAGATATATCGTTACACAAGTAGTAACTTGTGCATCTGAAAGAGACACGTTAGTGATAGATTCCTTACCTTAGAATAGATACCCCAGCAATACCAACCCCGGTGGTGGGTCTGCGAATAGATTACACCAGAAAGTCACGGAGAACAGAACGGCCAAAGAAGCCGTCTCTCCGGACTTGACTGTCAAGGCAGTAATGCTTGGTAAATGTGTGCACCGAGGCCCACGTGGCTGCCTGACAAATATCCTGCAAGGGAACGCCGCGTCCCAAGGCAGTAGTGGCTGCTGTCGCCCTGGTAGAATGGGCACGCAGCCCTACGGGAGGCTCCTTTTTAGCCAACGAGTAACACGCTTTGATGCACAAAACGACCCACCGAGAGATGGTGCGTTTGTGCACGGCCCGACCTTTTTTGGCGCCCACGTAGCCAACAAAGAGCTGGTCATCCACCCGGAACTGTTGTGTGCGCTTCAGATAGAACTAGAGCGCACATTTTGGGTCCAGACGATGGAGCCTCTCTTCCTCTTTTGAAGGATGCGGAGGCGGAAAGAAGGTAGGCAAAGTGATGGTCTGCCCGATGTGGAAGGGCGCGACAACCTTTGGCAAGAAAGAAGGACGGGTCCTTAAAACCACCTTGTCCGGATGAACAGAAATGAAAGGAGGTTTAGAAGAAAGCGCCTGGTGCTCACTCACTCTTCTGGCAGAGGTGATAGCTACCAGGAAAGCCGTCTGTAGAGTAAGACGACGTAAAGGACAGTTATGAAGGGGCTCAAAAGGAGCGCACATCAGATAGGTCAAGACAAGATTTAAGTCCCATTGAGGCATTATGAAAGGCACGGGAGGAAACGTGTGTGTAATGCCTTTCAGGAAACGGTTAACAACCGGGGACCTAAAGAGAGAAGGCTGATCTGGAAGCCGGAGAAAGGCGGAGATGGCCGAAAGATAACCTTGATAGTGCCCAGAGCAGAGCCCTGCTGGGCCAAGGATAGTAGGAACAGAAGGACCTCAGAAAGAGGGGCAGAAAGGGGATCCACAGACTTTGCTGTGCACCATGCCACAAACTTGTTCCACCTGCAGGCGTATACCGTCTTAGTGGAGGGACGCCTGGCTGCCAGAATGACATCACAGACTTCGGGAGGAAGATCGAAAGCTGTCAACTGTCGCCGCTCAATCTCCACGCATGGAGGTGGAGGCTGGACAGGTTCGGGTGGAGGACCGTCCCCTGCTGCTGTGACAGAAGATCCTCCCGAAGAGGCAGTTGGATCAGGGGATCGATCGCCATGTTGAGTAGCTCGGGATACCAGTATCTTCGTGCCCAATCCGGAGCCACAAGGATGACTTGGGCCCGGTCGCGCCGAATCTTCTTCAGCACTCTGGGCAGAAGTGGTATAGGCGGAAAGGCGTACAACAGACCGCAGCTCCACTCGCGACGAAAAGCGTCGCCGAGCGAGTGCCGCCTTGGAAATTCCAACGCGCAGAACTGATGACATTGCACGTTCTCTTCGGTGGCGAATAGATCTAACCAAGGCTCTCCCCACTGCAGAAAGAGACCTTGCGCCACGTCCGAGTTGAGACGCCATTCGTGATCCATCAAGCACCGGCGGCTGAGTTCGTCCGACCTGGCGTTCAGAGAACCTGCCAGGTGTTGAACCACCAAGGTAATGCCTTGATGTTCCAGCCATGTCCAGAGGCGCAGAGCCTCCTGACATAGGGTCCACGACCCCACCCCGCCCTGTTTGTTGCAATACCACATGGCGGTTGTGTTGTCCGTGAACATCTGCACTACACTGCCCTGGACAGAGGGAAGGAATGCCTTCAGTGCAAGGCGGATCGCCCGAAGCTCCAAAAGATTGACATGGAGCCGGGACTCCGCCGGAGACCAGAGGCCTCTGATCTCCGCCTCTCCCAAGTGGCCACCCCAGCCCTGGAGGGACGCATCCGTCACCACTGTGTGCTCCGGTTGGGGGAGGGAGAGGGATCTGCCATTGACCCAATCGCGATTCGTGAGCCACCACCGCAATTTGTCGTGCAGTGCCCTCCGAGATCTGGACATTATCGGACAGGTTACCCTGATGCGCCCACTGGAACTTCAGGTCCCACTGCAGAGCCCGCATATGCCACCTGGCATGTTGCACTAGCAGAATGCAGGAGGCCATTAGGCCCAGGAGCCGGAGGGTCATCCTGACCGAAACCCAGGATAGAGGCTGAAAGGTTGGAATCGTAGCATGAATATCCCGGACTCGCTGCTCGGGAGGATAAACCCGAAACCGCGTTGAATCCAGAACTGCTCCGATGAAGGGGAGCTTCTGAGAGGGACTCAGGTGCGACTTTGGTACGTTGATGGAGAACCCCAGCAATTGCAGGAGGTCGGCCGTAGTCTGAAGGTGGGTGACAATGGCTTGGGGCGAGCCCGCCTTCAACAACCAATCGTCGAGGTAGGGGAAGACTGACACCCCTGACCTGCGCAGATGAGCTGCGACCACCGCCATCACTTTTGTGAACACCCGAGGGGCGCTTGTAAGGCCGAAAGGGAGCACGGTAAACTGAAAATGCTCCTGGCCCACCGTGAACTGCAGGCAACGCCGGTGGGCCGGCAGGATGGGATTGTGAAAATATGCGTCCTGCAAGTCCAACGCTACCATCCAGTCTCCAGGGTCTAGGGCAGCCAAGACCTGAGCCAGAGTCAACATCTTGAACGTCTCCTTCCGGAGGAAGTGATTTGACGTTCCGGAGGTCCAAGATGGGGCGCAAGCCCCCTTTGTCCTTCTTGGGGACCAGAAAGTAGTGGGAATAACAACCATGTCCAACTTCTGGCCCAGGAACGCGCTCGATGGCCCCCTTGGCCAAGAGGGCCGTGACTTCCTGTTGGAGAAGCGCTAAGTGATCCCCCGAAATGCGGTGGAACTGAGGTGGCATGGACGGGGGGCAGACTCGAAGGGGAGGGAGTAGTCCCTTCGGACGATTTGCAGCACCCAGCTGTCCGAAGTGACAGAGCGCCAGTGGGGGAGGTGATGTTGAATCCTGCCGCCCACCGGCGTGGGGTGCACCCCAAAGCGCGGACTAGGAAGGCTTTGAGGCGGATGCTGCGGGAGCGGAGGTGGGCTGACCAGCACGCCGGCCCCCTGTGCCGCCACGGCGGCCACCACGCCCTCAGCCGCGCTGAGGCTGGTTCTGCGCAGGCCTTTGGTTGAACGGACGTGTAGGGGCGCCCCTTCCGCGGCCACGAAAGGAACAAAAGGTAGACGTGGCCAGGCGGGTGGTGGAGAGACCCAAGGACTTGGCTGTAGCCAGAGAGTCCTTAAAACGCTCCAGCGCACTGTCTGCCTTATCGCCAAATAGGCGAGTACCATCAAAAGGCATGTCCATGAGGGAACTCTGGACATCCCTTGAAAACCCGGTGGACCGCAGCCAGGCATGTCGCCGCAAGGCCACCGTTGTGGAGATGGCTCTTCCCAAAGAGTCCGCGGTGTCCAACCCACACCGAATGGCGAACTTCGCGGCATCCTTCCCCTCTGCAACAGCTTGGGAAAGCACGCCCGAACCTCTTCCGGGCACTGGGGCAGAGTTTGCGCCATCGTGTCCCACACAGCGTGAGAATAGCGGCCCAAGAGGCATACGGTGTTGACCGACCTCAGCCCAGGCTGGCAGAGGAAAACAACCATTTGCCAAGCTGCTCCAGCTTTTTTGATTCCTTATCCGGCGGAGCGGTAGGGAATGCTGTTTGGGAAGTGGAAGCCTGAATGACCAGGCTCTCCGGTGTCGGATGAGACGTCAAAAAGGCAGGGTCACCTGGTGCCGGGCTGTGACGCCTGGTCACGTTTTTATCCACAGGAACCCCTGTGGCTGGCCTAGACCAGGTACCCGTCAAAACATCCGTTAAGGCCTCATTAAACGGAAGCAGAGGTTCTATAGAACTTGCTGCCGGCTGAAGCACTTCAGTAAGGAGGTTAGTCTGGAGGGTAACAGTAGGCAATTCAAGGCCAAGAGCCTCAGCTGCTCTACGGAGCACCACAGTGTATGTTGCGCCTTCCTCCATGACAGTGGGAGGAGACACAAACCCAGGCTCAGAGGAGAGGTCAAGGCCACTTGCATCCTCTGAGTCTTCTGCCCACTCCTGTTCGGACTCACACTGCCGTGCAAGAGGGTCCTCTGACCCCTCCTCGTCCTCGCCTTCCACAACAGCCCGAGGCACAGGCTGCAGGGGCGAGGGAGGCACAGGGGAAAACAAATGCTCCACTGGCGCCGGGAACGGTGCCAAGAACGGCGCCGGTCGACGCCGCTCCGCCTCCAAGGCCCAATCGGGGTCCCAAGATGGAAACGCGGGCAAGGGCGGAGGTGGGACGAACGGCACCCAGGGCGGCGCCCGGAAGGGGGCCGCAGGGGGCGCCGGCGGACGACCCTGCGGCACCGGAGCCGCCGGCAGAGGACCTTGCGGTGCCGCCGGCGGCAACCAAGGGCCCCCAAGAGGGACCGCGGGGCCCGAAGGCGCACCGGCGGGAGCCCGAGGCCTGAAAAGGCAGTCCATGGCAGCAAGAAACTCTTGCACCTGGGCTGGAGTCGCCGACGGACCCGGGTATGGCGGGTAGGCCGCGGGACTGACAGGCTCCAACGGAGCCGCGGGGGAAAGACCCCGGGCCCCCTCGTCCGCGTCCGAAGACCGACGGGGGGAGGTCGGAGAGCGTACGCGCTTCGACTTCTTTTTGTGACGTCGCTTACCCGAATCCGAGGGTGAAGACTTGGACCCCGAGGAGCGATGACGACGACTCCGCGGCCGGTCCCTCGAGCGACCCCGGGACCTGGAACGGCACGGAGACAGCTGTCGGGTCTCCAGCAGCTTTCGGGACCGCTCCCGCAAAGCCTTCGGAGCCAGGGCCAGACAGTCGGAACATGACCGGGAGTCATGGTTGCGCTCCCCAGGAGTCAAGATTTAGAAAAGTAGAGACAAAAGCCTCAAAAACAACTAGTCAAAAAGTGACTAAGGAACGTGCTCTAACCGGATCTGCGCTTGCTGGTGTGCAAAAAGAAAGAACTGACGTCAGCGTGCATGGGTGGCGTCTAAGTAGTCTCCGTGACGTCATCTCGGCGCTTACGACGCCAGCGACGAACGCGGAGCCGCACGACGCCACCTACCGACGCGCAGGGGTACTGCTGACGAAAAACTTTCCGGATCCAGTCTGACGCCTGGGGATATTCGAAGGTAAGGAATCTATCACCAACGTGTCTCTTTCAGATACACTTTTATAGTGACAGTGGAGTCAAAAGTTCGGCAGGGCTTTTACACATTTGTTAGGGAAACTCCTGCTTTTACCAATGGGACAGGTCTGCAATGGGTTGTGCAAATCGATGCACCAGGGCCGCTATGCTTTCAACGAGACGGCGGGGACTTTTTGAAGCAGGTAAAATAATGCCTTTAATTGAACAGTACAGATAACTGTGTGCTGTACAATTCCCACGCTTGAAGCATTGTAAGTCGAACAAGCGGAGCCATAGGAATACAGCGTGTGCAAACTAACACTTTGATGTGGGACGTGAGAGGCGACTGCCTGGTGAGAAATGCAGGCAAATGCAAACAGCTCTTTTCAAGCACACTCATGCTTGTGCTGGCCTCTGCCTTGCGGGCGCGAGCAGCGGTGGCGCGAGAGCCATGTTTTCAAATAGCACGCGCGCCGCTGCTCGCTCCCGCAAGGTGGATGCCAACACAAGCACGAGTGTGCTTGAAAAGGAGCAGACCGATGTCTAAAGGTCATCTCCTAGAGCAACGTATGTGCGCTGCCTAGGCGAGACCGAAAAAGGAGTTTGTGAAAGATTTTTTTCTGTGTATTAAACTTTTCAAATTCTTCAAAAAAATAGTGACTGGGACATTTTTCACTACATGATGAAGACTTTTGCCAGTGTAGCCTACGTACTTAAGCTGCATTATTTGTCTCTCCATCTCTGAAGTGTCTTTACAGGCCTTCCTGAAGAAAGGCGAAGAATATCCACTTAAGAAGATAAATCTAGAAGATAAATCTAGAAGAAGTGCTCCGGGGTCCCCGCACATTGGCGGGACTATTCAAGTGCTTATGACTTTACATGGAAATCCCTTACAAGAAAACTATTATTACCAGAACCTTCTATTGTGGCACTGCCCTTTCAATGACTTCTATTTGTATCTAAACCAAGCTCTCAGGACTTGTCTTAGGAACTCAAACTACACAGACTTCGTGCCCTCTCACCACCACTGTTCTTGTCTCCATCACTATTGCACCATACAGCTCTTTTTTCTTGTGTGGAGATACATTCAGTAAAAAGAAAAACTTCTGTCTTTTTTAGTGTTATGGAATGTACGGATTATCAATTAAAATAAAGTCGAAATCCAGACTCTTTCCGTTAAGTGTCTATCATTTCTCTTTATGACTGCACTGTATGTTAATTACAAATGTAATTTCCCAAATTCCCACCGATGACTCCCCCAAAATCGCAAGCAGTTTATGGCAGTGAACATGAAAAGGGCTCAGTGAAAGTTCACACACATGTGAGGGCCTGGTAAAAACTAATAAGCAGTGCATACCAGGAAGGGCTCGGTGCAAGATCATAACCAGAGCGATGGGGAGAGAGGATGTGGCCTAACGGGCTAGGGTGGTCGATCTCAAATCTGGAGAACCGGGTTCGAGTCTCAGCAACGATGCTCAACATCCTGTGATTCTGAGCAAATCACTTAATCTCCCCGTGCCCAACAAAAATGAATGTGTTCTTGTGTAATGTAACTGGTGCTCATGTAAAGCGCTCTGATACCAGATACCTTCCGGTCAAGTTCGCGCTATATAAAACTCCGGGGAAAAAAGGAGCATCTTTCTGGTGGAATAACAGAATATTCAATACATGATATCTTGAGGCCAAAATATCATGGCAAAAAAATAGAGGTCCAAAATATTGTGACAGTACATTTATATAGGTAAGCATCAGTTTACTATAGTTAACTCCACCCACATATATCTACCTTGACAATATATATATATATATATATATATACACATATACATATACACACACACACATCTTCAAGGTACATAGATGTGGACTAAAGAAAAGTAAATCTATACTTATCAATATTGACTCCCCTCTTGCATATTTTGGTCCTCATTATTTTTGCCCCACAATATTTCATACTCGATACTCTGTCATACAATTTATCTTTATAGGGAAGGCCTAATATAAAATGGCAAGCAATCCAGATTCAAAGGAAGGGCCAAGATTTTAACAGCAGTGGAAGTTCACAGGAAGGGCTTGGTGCAAGGTCAGAAAAAGTTCACAGAACCAGAACTCAAACCCATCAATTAACTCTGCCAAACAAAGGGCCCACGCAACCTCCAACATCATGCTCTCCTGCTGCAAGAAACTCAGCTCGAAGAGCCACAGGCATAGCACGATGTCACTTTTCAAGTGCATTAAAAACAACCAGAGCCAAACAGAACCAGAACTCTGTTGTACATGTTTAATTCCTCATCAATGTATTCTCTGCTGATTAAGCCTTTCTTTGTGTTTCCCTTCTTCATTCTCTTCTAGAATACCTGTGTGTATTCTAGCGTGTTGGTTTGATGATTCCATGATTTGTGAGTTACTAGTCTGGTCGGTTGGCGAGGTGTTCGTTTGGCTGGTGTCTTAAATAAAATCCATAATTACTTACCTGAAGGAGTCTTCAAGCTGCCCATTATTAAGAAATAACGCTTTTGGTCTATTTTCTCGCTTTTGATTAACAGAACTAACATCACTATCAACAACAACCAGGAGTCTATCCTTCTCTTTTTTGTTCTCTGTTGAAACTTCTTGTACTACTGCAACTTTAGATCGAGTTTTCGTTTTACACATTTTAGAAAAATGACCAAGGCGACCACACTTTAAACACTTTGTTGGAAGCGAAACAAAATTTTGAATCAGATGTGTGACCATTGCTACCACATCTTGAACAAAATTTGTTCGGTCCCCTTGTGAAAATTGCTTTTTGCTAAACGACCTATTCTTATTCCTTAGTAAGGCTACAGAATCCTCTTCGCATTGTTCATTTGCTTCCAAATCATTTTTTTCAGAAACCTCAGATATTTCCTGATTTGTATTGTGTTTCTGTAACTCTTTCATGCAACATTCAGATTGCTCTATTACTTTAGCTAAATCGATGGCTACTTTCAATGTGGGATTCTTGGCTGCCCACAATCTTTCTTGAATTTTCCTGTTGTTACATTGTACTATTAGCTGGTCCCCAATTAATTATTTATTTCTTATCGATGGGCAGCAAGTATCGCTTATGGTGGATACTGGGTCTACATACACTATAATTCCAAAAACAATGTTTGATAAAGAGCGGGGTGAGAAATCTTTACAACAGTGACATTTCACCTGCAGGTTACCAGGGAGAGTCTATAGATTTATTAGGCTTCTTCGAAGCGGATATTATGTTCTCAAATAGATCCACAAGAGGGAAAATTTATGTTGCAGTGGATGGACCTCCTATCTTAGGCTGGATCCATCAATACGATCTTCATATTATTGTAAATCCTAGGGCTCCTTCGCAAGTCATGGTAGTTGACGATGTAACTCTTCAGGACATACTTCACGAGGCTAGTACTGTGTTTAGGAATGAGTTAGGTGAACTTAAAGGCTATGTTCACAAGATCTTGTTAAAAAAAGATGCATTACCAGTGCAGCACAAACTCAGAAGAGTTCCATTAGTAGTTAGAGATGAGGTTAAGTCTCTTATAGATGAAATGTTACAAGGGGGTGTAATTGAACCTGTTGAGGCATCTAGTTGGGTGTCTCCAGTTGTAATTACTAAAAAAGCTGATGGCAAGATTAGGTTCTGTGTGGACTTAAGGTCCTTGAATAAATGTGTTGTTGCAGACACTTTCCCCTTACCAAATATTGGCGAATTAGTTTCTACACTAAAAGATGCAAAACAAAATTCAAAACTTGATCTCAAAAGTGCATACCACCAGATAAGATTACACGAAAATTCTAAACACCTTACAGCTTTTATTACGACAGAAGGGACATTTCAATTTACACGGTTGCCTTTTGGTCTGTCATTGGCAGCTAGTGTATTCCAACGCATGGTCACTGAAATCTTCAAAGGTATAGACAAGGCAATATTCTTTCAAGACGATATCCTTGTTTTTGGAGATTCCATTAGTGACCACAACATAGGGGCCGATTCCGATTCGGGCAGGAAATCTCTCCGACCGAGACGGACCCGGAGAGATTTCCGACCGAATCGGACCCTAGCAGTCCGACTGAACGAGTACGATGCGTTCGCATGCTATCAGACTCGATTCGGTCGGACTCCCATTGAAGTCAATAGGAGCCGGTCGTACAACGCGTACGCCGGCTCCCATTGACTCAATGGGTGCGACGCGAACAAGGGCGCCCCCTATAGCGGGTACGCATCGAAGCGGGTCGCGTCGTACACGCACAGGTAGGGGGCGGACCCATGGGTCCCCCCTGTGTGCGACTCGTGCGGCTAGTCGTACAGGGGGGTCCGACACGGACCCCCAAAGTGCGGCTCCGACTGCTCTCTCGAGCCGGACGGCGCAAGTCGGTCGGACTGCTTGCGGCGCGCATCGTACTTACCCGGCCGGGGAACGTCTCCATTGCGCGGTGCGAGTCGTGTCCGTGCGAGTCGGTCGGAGCGGTTGGGTCCCGCGAACGAGTCGGTCGGCGATTTCGCGTACGTTTGCATCGTACTCGCTCGCCCAGACGCACGTCCGACTCGGTCGGAAACAGGGCGTCCGAATCGGATCCGGTAAAGCCGGATCCGATGCCCTACCGGCCGAGATCGGAATCGACCCCATAGTCCTTAAGTCAGTTCTTCAAATAATTGCTAATGTGGGCCTCACCCTACGTAAAGAAAAATGTTGTTTTCTGGTTGAACACAGAGTACCTTGGTTACGAAATCTCTTCTTCTGGAATAAACCAAAGAAAAACTCATTAGCAGCCATTCAGTTAGCCCCATCTCCTGTCGATAAGGACCAATTAAGGTCCTTCATGGGACTTATAGAATATTATTCTAAATTTGTGCAAAACTTTTCAGACAAAACCTTGTATTTGAGACAGTTACTCAAGAAAGGTGTGAAGTTTGTTTTGGGGTGAACAACAAATCACTTGTTTTAATTCCATAAAAAAGAAATTTGCGAGGCAAATGTGTTGGCACCTTTCGATATCAAATGTACATCCATCCTTATGGTTGATGCCAGTGTTACTGGTTTAGGTGCGGTACTATTGCAAAAACATCCAGGTTGTGAGAAAACAATTGCTTTTGCTTCCAGAACACTCACATCATAGGAACAGAATTACTCTGTCATTGAAAGGGAAGCACTTGCGGCAGCATGGGGTGTTCAATATTTCCGAACTTACCTCTGGGGTACTAGATTCATACTTAAAACTGATCACAAACCTTTAGTGAAAATCTTGTCGCCCGGTGGTGCGGGTAAAGGTTCAGCGAGGTTGGCCAGACTAGCTGCAAAATTACAAGAATACCAATATGAGATTTCTCATATTCAGGGTTGGAAGAATCTTCAAGCAGATTGTCTGTCCAGACTTTCTATTAAATGGGAAAATTTAGACAGTTCGTCTTTTGTAGCTGGTGATGACGATGGAGCTGTTGCTTCCGTTCAAGATGTGGTCGTTGTTGGTGGAGGAACTTTTTCTGTGGATGAATGGTGCAGAGCGATGGATGCTGATCATGTTCTTAAGGCTGTTATGGATCTGATTAAGCTAGGTTCTAGATGTGAGAGTTGTGTGCTAATTTCAGTACGTCCTTTTCTAAAAAGTTTGGACTAATTGTCCATTTGTGGCACAAGTGTTCTTATGAGGGGTGATAGATTTGTTCCTCCTTTTGGTTTAAGATCCAAGCTTCTTAATTTGTCTCATGAGGGCCACTTGGGTCAAACGTTGACTCAACGGAGATTGAAAGCTGATTTTTGGTGGCCAGGCATGGATGAGCAAGTTTCCTCTTGGGTTGAGAAATGCTCTGTTTGCAAGGAAGGGGAGAAAAGGCTCAAGGTTGGTGCTAAGTCGTCTTTGGGTCATATCACAAACCCAGGTAGTGCTTGGCATAGCATTTGTCTGGATTTCATAGGACCCATGGAAGAATTACCCCCTAACCAATGTTTTGCTATTGTTGTTATTGATGTTTTTTTAAAGTGGTTGAGTGTAAGTTTTGTTAGAGACATCACTACTGATAGTACCATTTTTGTTTTGAAGAATTTGTTTCATGAAGGTTTTCCTTCTGTGCTAATTACCGACAATGGCACTCAACTGGTTTCTCATAACGTGTGCTTTCCTTGCAGAGTGTGGTGTGGTACATCATCGCACTTCTTTGTACAACCCGCAAGGTAATGGTTTATGTGAGAGAGCCAACCGTGTTGTTAAGGGCATTATCCAGATGGCCTGTGAGTGGAAGGTTTGTTCAAAATATGGTGCAAGAAATGGTTTGGGCATATCGCACTACTAAACACAATCAGGATAAGTCTCCGTTTGAGCTCATGCATGGTAGGCTTCCTGGAACTAAACGTACGCCTTCATGGATCAAGGAGAGGGTTGCATGGGGTGGTCCTTCAGTTTCTACGTTTATTGATAATTCTAAAGGTGAAAAAACCAAGATTTCGAAAGGCGATTTGGTAAAGGTTAAACCAGGAAGTGTCACTTAGGGCCTTACTAAATTCAGAGGGCCTTTTACTGTCAAGAATATTTTTCCACACTATGTTGTTTTGACTAATGGTGAAAAATTGAATTTTCGCCGTGTCGCTTTATATCAAAAAAGAAAATTCTCACTTCCTTCTGATGTTGCTTACTCTTTATGTGATGCTTTACAGACAACAAGTGGCTACATTTTGTCTGATGTGGATGATTTTGTTCCTCATCCTGTTGTTGGCAATCGAAGGGAAGAGGGAGGTGGTGATGCCTGTGACTTGGGTAACAATCCTATGAACACTCACAACTTACTGGAGTCCAGGAGTGTAAGATGTCGCAGACCACCTGCTTATTTAAGTGATTACTGTTGTGGAGTATTATTGCTTATCTTTGTTTTCCTTTTCAGGTTCACACTTATATTTTTATTTTGTTTGTATAAAGGAGGAAGATGTGTTGTACATGTTTAATTCCTCATCAATGTATTCTCAGCAGATTAAGCCTTTCTTTGTGTTTCCCTTTTCCTTCTCTTCTAGAATACTTGTGTGTATGCTAGCATGTTGGTTTGATGATTCCATGATTTGTGAGTTACTTGGCTGGTAAGCTGGCTGGTGTCTTAAATAAAATCCATAATTACTTACCTGAAGGAGTCTTCAAGCTGCCCATTATTTACAACAAACTCAAACCTAGAAATCCCAGAATTCAACCAATACTTTCAAAGACTGATAACCCACACAACTTAATACCACAAATACAGCCAAGTAACAAACATATCCTGACATCCAAAGGAAAGGCAAGGTGCCACTCTCCAAAAGCACTGAACTTTATGAACTGAACGTCTGAATGATATGCCCACATCTAATCAAATGGCACTCTACAAGTAAATTGGAAACAAGTGGAAACCTCAATCTGTCACTTTCCGAACTCTGGAAGCTGTCAGACCTGCTAATGTCCAGCAGGAAGTAAGTCATAGAGTTCAGTTCTGAAGACCAGTCTGACAAAGGATCTAATTAGACCACTTGGTTGAAACTATGATCCTGGAACCAGGGAGGTGGGCGGGGCCTTTTGAATTCAGTGCGAACAGCTGTGATGGAAAACTAGGATTAGAGGTAACTGCTTCTCGTCAGTGAATTCTCTGCGATAGTAACAAAAAGCAGAGTAACCAGCTCAAACCAACACCAGAAGCATGTATACCGCGACACTGAAGGAATCCTCGTGCTAACAGGCTCCGCAGGGACCCCAACAACTTATCTACTCGGAAATCCATCTTCAGAGCTGCAGTGGTCGCTTTCCCTCTATTGTAGTGTGCTCTTGGACTTCCTGAAAGGACCTATTGAATTTCAGTAACCGGTTAAAATTAGGGCTTCTTGTTTTACAGGGTTTATTTTTCGCCATATTAGTCCGTCCATATTTATTCTCCCCCCCCCCCATTCTTATTAGTGTTCATCCATATTTACGTTTTTGTTAGTTAACACAATGTCACAACTCATATAATTCCACATTTGTTTATTACACGTGCACTCACACATTTCCTTTTATGTCGGTGGCGTTTGTGTGTGCTACTTAGTCATACACAATAAAACACTACAATCACCTGAAAACATGAGTTGTACATTCTAGCTCACTTAACACATATACTGCTATTTAAGCTTCATTAGCATAGATCACCCTTTTGTGAGCCTTCTATGCAGTCACTATGCACAGATATTGGCCTTGCAATCATGGCTGACTGCATAGAGAGGCTCAAGGAAACACCTCATTTACAAAACTCTTTCTCCAGTCTTAAAATAAATACAGGCAGAAAACAGACAGTTTTCGCTCTGTATTTGTATGTGAAAATAAGTAACAATGGAACCTTAGTAATAACCCAAGAGCCATTCTTTCCATCTACTGCGTGCAGTTTCTCCGGATCCGGCCTGGCCCCTGGTGCATGTTCTGGGGTAAGGAGTCTGTGGTTAGATAAAGTATCTACCAGAAAGAGCATTACTGAAGGTGAGTAACTTGCTCGCCTATCACACACTTTATCACAGAAGTGGATCACGTTTCTGTGTAGTGTAAACACCACCAGGGTAGAAAGTATGTTCCATTAGGTATGTAAATAAATTACTGGAAGAGACAGCATTGTCACTGACGTGTACCATTTGCACTCCTGTGCATCAGTGGTTCCTTTGTAGGGTAAATAGCACCAGGCTGAAGGGTAAATAACACCAAGTGATGTAGTATCTCCACAGTAAGTGTGTAATTAAATTACAAAGACAGGGATTAGCAAACATGCAGGTGGGTAATGGACGGAACCCCCCGTCCAATTGTAAATGGAAGCAAATGTGAGAAACTTGCCTCAATGACTTTCACATATGCAGCAAACAGCATTGTTGGATACATCTGATGTTTGTTGCACGACATAAGGCTAGACAACATTTACTTTCAAATAAAGAATCACATAATCATTGTTTGAAACCTATGCACATTTTTACATCACGCAACTAATGATGGGAAGAACTTTCAATACCCAAACTAACATCTTCTTTATTACTCTGTTTTCCTTCTTTCCCTTGCATGTTCTCGGCACACCAGCAGCTAGAACAGCACCAGACTGCAGATTAACAAGTATATAAAAACAAGGCATCAGGCCTTTTCCATCTATGCACGCGGCTTCAATTCAGGAAACAGTTGAAGATACACCTCTGTAAAGAGCACTACATCAACGACGACTTCTCTGGTCACCAGCTGCCTCTATGCTCGCCTTTGACCTTGTACAGAGCTCCCCTGCATTACAGCTGTAAACACATACTTGTATATGCAAGTGTTTGAAGCAGGTTTACATTAACGCTTTTGTTTCCGGGCAGGAGCTGGTCTACATCATTTTCCATAATTCGGAGTGCTTTTCCTATTCGTGTAAATACGCGTATGAGCGCCTCACATAGGGATGGTGGTTGCCGTGCAAACGCCACAATACAATACACCATGTCACATGCAAATGATGTTTCCTGCCACAGGAAAACCTCTTCAGACTGCTTGCTATATCAAAAAGCCACACCCAGAATCTTCTCCAAATCGGATCTTGACACTGTAGATTGTTCTCTCACCTTTCTTCTAACGAATGACCCTTCCCTTTACATTTCAGCCTCTGCAGGACTCCTCTCTCAGCGTACAGCAAACTATGTCTCAGGCTGCCCTATACTCTTATTTTATTTCTGAAAAGGACCACACCTTATTTGATAGATCCCGACCCTTTCTTTGAAACCATATCACATCAACTGAACAATACCCAACCTCCTTTAGCATAGTTAGTAATTCCACCAACCAGTGCATGAACTCACATAACCCCCAGCAATCATCATACCCAACTCACATTAATGTGATCTACCCAGCAGCGGCTGCTACCGGACGGGGGTGGTGTGGCAGGGGGCGGGTGGGGGGATGGGGGTTTCGGGGTGGTGAGGGAGAGAGGAGAGCAATTAAATAATAACAAGCATTGGCATAGCCAATAGGTCTCGCTTTTGGGATCTTATAAGTATTTAGTTATGCAGCACAATATCCTTGGTGCAACAACATCAACTGTTGCATGGCTAAACACTTATAAGGTCCCAAAGGCGAGACCTATTGGCTATGCCAATGCTTGTTTAGAACTTGTGCCCTGGTGCAAATAAATTGCCAAACGAAAAGCACAATTTATGTGAAAACTGGCACGTGGTCTCCTCCACTTGGGCACAGGTACAGTCGGGCTCATGATGTTGCCCCAAGTTGCCTTTACATGTCCAGCGGTTTGTGTCAAAGTTTCATCCTTCCTTGCTTCTTCGGAAACTTATCTGACCTTTCCCAAGATCACACGGCATGAAAGTGGAAATGCCAGGATTCAAGCACCTGCACTTTGGAGTGATGCGAATTGGCACAAAATGCACAAAGCATTTGGCTAAGTCAACCATCTGGAAATAATGCTTAGAGTAATGATCTCGGCGAAATTTTTGCTGGCCACATAACTGCTGATAGTATGGGGAAAAATGTTTATCATCCAGTTACGTGCCAGAATGCTTGCAATCTGGGGGGCTATCTGGAAACAACCCTTTCAAAGGTTACCATTTAAAAAATGCAAAACGCTGGGGAAACATGCTTCGAGAAAGAAAAACTGTGACTTTCGACCTATACGTTTAAAAAATGAAAATGTTGGCAGGTGAAATCTCCCAGCACTGTTTGGGGAGGTCTAAGTCTTTTATCCCGTGCGTCGTTTCGCGCATTCTTGAACCTGCTCCAGACAAGCAGGTGCTGCGCATCTAAGACGTTTCGCACTTGGCTCCTCTTCCCCTGGTAATCCCGAACAGGCCCATTTGGCAAAACCGTGAAAAAAGAATTTCTCGTCACAGTTGGTCTCTCACCAGTAACAGTTTACATCTGAGGCTTCGGTTTAGGAAGAGTTATCTAAAAATAAACGTGATTCATTCCAGAAACAACAAGACGATGGGGGAAGCAGCAACTACTGTTGGCTGTCCCGCACATGCAGTGAGGTGTAGGCGTGTGTATGTGTTTACCCTGCCCTGATGTGTGTTCGCAGTTACTGATGTCAGAGTTGTACCGCTTTAATGTATGAGGGAAGTGAAACACTGCCGATACTAATACCGAGTGTGATTCTGTGGGGAAGCTTGTACTCCTGCAATCTCCTAGGTTCCTATTCTGTGTTGTGAATGAAGCTTGTACTGTTTGCTGCCACTGGTTTATCTATTCAATGCATGAAGAAAGCTTCTACAGCTACCGGCTGTGCTTTACCGGTTGTATGTGTGCAAGCAACTTTCCGCGCTACCTGCGTTGCACCAGTTTTAAGTTTGCGCTGTCATTGATGCCCGATTTTTATCTGATGAGTGTGCTTTTGTATTGTATTGGCATTTATATAGCGCTTACTACCCCCGACAAGGCGTCGAAGCACTTTTTTCGGGGAGTAGCACGCTTGCACTGATGATGCTAGTACTATGTACTCCTGCGTGGGAGAGAAACCAGGGAAGCTTTACTTGCTGACTGCACTGAACCTGTTGTATGTGTGATGGAAGCTAGCACAGCTGTTGTCCTTGATGTACAATACTGGCTGTATGAAAGAAAGGAGTATGCTGCCTGTGTTCCACCGGTTGTCTCTAATCAGAGTCTGCATTGCGAGGACTTCTGCTGTACACTACTTTTAGAGTGCCAATTAAATGTCTCCCCCGCCTGTGCGCGAGAAAGCCTTGTACTGTAGCCGCCCACATTAGCATTTGGAAGGTAATGTGCCCTGCCTCCTTTGCAAACTCTCTTCGTTAAACAAAGGTCTTCAGATCCCGCCTCTCACTTGCATCTTTAAAACTTTAAGAAATATCACATCTTTCTTTCTGCGGATGTCGCCCTCTCCAGCCGTGGCAGCACCATCTGGAGTTTCAACCATCGTACAGTTGCAATACAAGCACCACAGAGCTCGCTTCGAGGGCGGCCAACTTCCCTGAAAACAAACTCTGAACACATGATCGAGATGCCCTCTGAAAAGGGAGAACGAATGGCGTCTGGCCACGAAGCACTGGGACAAGGTGGGGGGAGAGGTTCGTGGTGGAAACTGACTCATCTCTGGAATTCTATGCAACTTCTGACTGACTGAAGACAGGGGAGCACGTGCCACAGCTTCAGCTTCACCATCACCTGCTGCAAATAGACGTGTCTCAACCATGGCCTCCACCTGCTCTCAGCTATTCTGCATAGATAGTGCGCAAGAACTCTGCTTTAAATTAGGGAAAGGCAGGGAGGGGACGGTAGGTAGCACGATGCATTTACACATTCCCTGAAACAACCACTGCCGCAACCCTACAAGTTAACAACTGAAGGAGACATGCATTATGACAAAGCATGCGAGTTCCACCCGCCAGCCCTGAAGGCTCTGTCCCCCATGACATTCCCGAGGACGACCTAACATTTACCCCTTGCTGCAATCTGAATTATCATTCTCTTCCTAGAGTCATAGCGAAAAACCCAGACAGGCCTGCTTACCGGACACAAACACAATGACTCCACTGGTGAGTAAGGGTGGGGGAGGATAGGAACTACGAAGGCGAACACACAAGCAGGAACCATTATGCGAAAGAAAACCATTAACAAAATGTCTACCGCAAACGCGAAAACAAGGCCCTCAGGGAACAACTGCTCTCAGAAAGAATGCATTAACGAAAACTCAGATAAGAAACGCGCGCCTACGCATTTGTGAAGGGAATGTTTGTAGTACAGAGTTCAAGTTACTCATAGTAGTGATTACCGAAATCACAGCAAACTCCTTTATTATTGTGCTGCGTGTGGGTTTCTGACTGCAGGCACACAGAAACCCTGGAGGAGGTTCGGCCACGCCCGAAACAGCTCGTTACCTTCCAATATTCCTGCCGACTCAACCGGCCGCACGCATTTTGCTTTCTGAGGAAACGAGAAAGGGACATATAATAACGGACTAAACAAGAGAGGAGCGGGGGCGAGCAAGTGCGGCAGCCTGGGCTTTTGAAAGCCGACCAGACGCTCGTGCGTCATGGCCTTTTTCCCCGCACGGCCAGCATGTGTTTCCAATTATCGCGCCCGCGTCTGGGCATGATAATTGGAAACACATGTCTACCGCTGTGGCATAACTGCAGGGAAGAGGCCATGACGCACGGCGTCTGGTCAGCTTTTCAAACTCCTAACTATAAGTCTCGCAGAGCAGCGCTTGCGCGCTACTCGAGGCTCGACCTAAAAAGGACTTGCCTTTAACGGCCGGCCGCCGCCTCTGCTCCGTCCTTGTTCTCTTCCTCTTCCTGTCCCAGCTGGCAGCAGGAAGCACCTGGGCAGGCAGGCTCTCCATAGCCAATCACAACGCTGCAATACAGCATTGTGATTTGTCCGAGCGCCGTGGATCGGCGCTCAGACTTGAACAGGGAGCCTGTGCATGTTAATACCATGCTGTGTAATGCAGCCTGGTAGGAACATGCAAAGTGCGTATGAACTGTTTGGGTTGGAGCAAGAGGGCCGGCCAAACAGTTCATGAGCACTTAGCAAACTACTCCTCTCCTGCTCTGGCCAGGCCTGCCCCACCCCACCACTGATTGCAATAGGGAAAATAAAATGATAATAACGATACTTATTTTATTTTTCCTTTTCAGCAGTCGGGGCGACGCTCCTCCGCCTTAGCGTAGGAGCCGCCACTGGATCTACCACAAAGAAACTTGAGTAAATGCAAGGCACGGTTTGCTTGGGAACTAATCCAATAATTAAGAACCACCTGCTGTAACGTGCCCCAAAGCAGTGTCACGGGTAGAAAACGCTACATCCATGCAATTACTATACAATACAATATATTTGGCCCGTCGAGACAGCTCTGTAATTAACTAAGTGTGGATTGTCCCTGTGTATGTATTTAGTATTGTCTAAGCAGTATTTCGTAGCCCTTTTAGCATCAAATGTATGCAACAGCCTTTCTGCTGAGGACAAAAGGTTTAAGAAGAAGAGCAGCAAAAAAACAGATCGATTCACTTGGAAATGAGGAAAGGCTTCAGGAAAGAAGACAGGTTGGATCTGGAGAGAGAAACTATGACAATGGAAGGCTGTGTATGGGCCTTCCGCAGGCACAAGGAGCATGGAGCTCATTCAACTACTGGCTGATGTTATACCTTTAAGACAAACAACTTTCTACGGTAGATGTAGCTGGTTTATCTATTACACGGTTAAAAAACATAGCCCGATCGACACCAGGAGAACAGTGTTCAATTTCACAAGGAGGAGAGGGCTTCCAAATAGAAGGGAAAACTTTTGTAAGGCCCTCTAGGACATCACCAGAAATGTGAAAAAATGTCCTGGCGGATCGCTAGGGGAACCATCAGTCGCTCCATGCTGGGTATTGGATAAGGCAAGTTTCACAGTTTTCTAAGGGATAGAGCAGTTTCCACAACTTTTCTGTTCAAATGTGGGAGCATCTATTCCGGCTTTAACTATCTTCAATTAAA
Source organism: Calotriton arnoldi (assembly GCA_963921515.1). NCBI lineage: Eukaryota > Metazoa > Chordata > Amphibia > Caudata > Salamandridae > Calotriton > Calotriton arnoldi. The sequence goes on along the minus strand of CAWUFW010008997.1, from coordinate 448,393 downwards.
AAAGTAATACAGTAGTGTTTCAGCGAAATTGCTACCTTTGGCTGAAAACAACGTTAAATGGGATAAAAACACAGATAATATTACCTCTAATAGGCATGTACTTCTGTTAACATTACCTTCGATTTGAAAATGTTAATTGAAGAATTGGGCTCCAGGATCACCCATCACAGAACATATATAGTCTGAGCCTAAACCCCAAATATGAAATCAGTAGTTGCAGCAAGAGGCAATCAATGTAGCCTGAATAGTTTGGGAGGAATTCAGGAGGGAAGCAGAGAATCACTGAAGGGAGGGATAAGTTCCAGGTGCCGAAATAAGACCATGGAAAATACAAAACGTTCTCTAAACTCCTTCCCCTTGCAGGAAAGTGAGCATGTTATCATTCTGAAGCAGATCTCTCCCTGGAGGTAGACTGAGATGACATTATGTGTCACAATGCGCAGTCTGTATAACCACAGACGGTTGGTGCATTGGAGAAGCGGGTGGTAAAGACACGGCCACTGAAAGAGTTCTTCTATTACGAAGTGAAGACTGTGTGAGTGTTTTTGCTATATGCAGATGATATTTTGGTATACATTAAAATCTCTAAACACTCCCTACCTAAACCGATGCATACCTTGGATATATTTATACACAAGGAGACGCTTCTGGTAGAAAATGGTATAGATGCAGACAACAGGAGACCATTTTGATATAGCGAAGGTGTCCACTCTGCGAGAGGCAAATGGTCACTTTAAATATTTAGGCATGCAAACTGTCCTCACCCGGCAACAGGCCTGGGAACTAAACGTGAAACCCCTGTTGACCTGTAACACACAAGAAATTATGGTGTGGAGACACCTGCCACTCACTGTGGCCGGTAAGGGTGCACTCTTCAAAATGATTTCCCTTCCTCGTTTCCTTTATGTGCTGCAGAACAACCCATATGCACAGTGTTTCAGTCCCTAAAGTCCTCGATTTCATTCTTTCAATGGGTGGGGTAGGAAGGGAAGGAGCAGACATGCCTGTATCGCCTTTCATAAATGTGTCCTGTTGCCTTATAATTTTATTTTTTATATGAACAGTGGTCCCTCACACGAAGGATAAAGTAAGAAAATTATTATAGAAGTACAATGAGATCTATAATTTGTTATCCAGCTGGACAAAAAATATTTAATATTCCAAATATAATAAAGACAACAAAACAATGGAGTGGAATCACAAACCCTGCAATAGTTAAAACATGAAAAGGAAACTCTGGCGTTTCTTGGTGCTTGAAAGAAATCGGGGAATTGTCGAGCAGAAATTAAGGAAGACACCTTAGCACAGATCAATAATGCATAAAACAGTGTCAAGGTGTTGAGGAGTCGACGACGTTTCGATCCCATACACAGAGGTTTCGATCCCATACACAGAGGTACCGGGATCCCGATATTAGGAACCACTGAAGGCGTTTAAGTGTTGGGAGAGGGCAGGAGATAAGTTTCATTCTTCAGTGATTGGTCAGTTTATGGAGGATGAGTGTGGAGTCAGGGAGATGTAAATGTAAGACAGGATAATAGAGGGTGCTGAAGGAGAGTTCTGGGAAAAGGGCTTTTGATTGCATAGGAGGCTTATTTGGTAGCAGGCGATTTCCACTCTCCTACTGATGTGGTATTTGAACGAAAGCCAAAGGTTATTGCATAAGTAAGGAATTTAGTGCCGCCAGAAAATATATATGCAATGGGGTGGTGGAAATTTTAAGGAGTTCATTGGAACATATTGATTTGCCAGGAATGAGGTCAACCACAGAGAAGAGTGTTTAGGATAACAATACATTTGCAGAGTGCTGAATAGTGCTTGGATGTCAACGGTGTCAAAGACCTCAGACCTCAAAGAGGTTGAGATGGCCAGAAAGCAAGGGTCCACTTTGTAATTCACAGAACATCGACTACTTGTAGGATTCAACTGTTAATGACTTCAAGGGCGTACGCCACATTTGCAGACTTGCCGGTTGTGGTGATCAATATGAATTTGGTGTTATAATGTGGATAGTTTTTTCAAATTTTGCTCAGAAAGGAGATGCGAGTAATAGACCAATGGCTTGCCTGTACATCAGGGTCCAAAGTTTTGGTGTTTTTAGGAGGATGATTATTGATTCAGTTTTCGGGACTGTCCCCAGGCCATTATTTTTGTGTGCGACTGCTCGATTCAAGAGGACGAGGCATGAGAGCAGTGGGTGGTACGTATATGATATTTCTATAGTGCAAATCGAACCACTAGGCAGCAGAGTGCTGTACACAGTCAAGAACCAGCATGAAGTCAACAAGGGAGGAGAGGTAGCTGGGTTGTGGACTGTTAATGCATTGTGATGTAGTCTTCTTTAAAAAGGTACATCTTCAGCTCTATCATAAATTGGAGCAGCGTTGGGACGGTCCTGATGGATACAGAGATGTTGTCTCACGATCCTGGGTCAACACTAGGGATAGGCAGCAAAGTTCAACGAATGGCAAAGCAGGCAGAATTCACCATTTTCTCATTGTGCCGGTAGAGAAAAATTGTGCAAAACCCATAAAAATGTGCAGCAGAGGTGAACCAGGCAGATCGCAGTTCGTTGGCGGCCTGCTTCCTTTTTTTTGTTTTATTCATGTCAGGAGAAAGCAGTTTCGAGACGCAACCCACTGTCCTACTAAAAAATGAAAAAGTACATTTCACCCAGCCCTGGTCATTGGACTGTGGATTCAAGGCCAGGGTTCTCTTCCTGATATTCATAATGTGGGACAATTCCCCAAAATTTCCAGGGGCCAAGCCAAAAAAGACACTAGGAGGCCTTCTTCTGTGGCACCAACACTCATTCAGCAAAACTTAACTGCACTAGACATGAAAAGACAAGACAGCACACTAGCAAGAGTAGTTCAAACAGACATTTTCTCACTTCCAAAACTTTATTGGCACAATATTTTTTTTTTATTAAAAAAAAGAAATTTCAGTCACTATCACCCTTTTCACTTTTTAGACATGATATTTAATAAAATACAATAGTGACCAAGAAAAAAGCGGCCTGGTAAAGGCAACAGCTCCAATGCCACAAAAGAATGACTTCTCCCATTTACCTTTATCAACAGATGCTCAGTTATTTTCCCCCTTACACCAGCTGAAAAAAAATAAAACTAGAAATCCCAAACTGGAATGTCTCACAAGCAGGAAAATGTGGAATCACTTTCAGATGGCCTCTGAAATGGAAAACGGAATAAAAAAAAAGCAAAAAAACAGTTTTGAGACATTGGTGTCTTCAAATTTAAAGCGGTGGAGCGAATGAGACGCTGGCGTCTTTAAATGTAAAGGGGTGGGGTGGACGGAACCAAGCAGGAGATTATGGAAGGGGAGTTGGTGTTTGCTTGGCAGCTTTACTTTAGTCCAGACCTATTTGAAAAGCGTTAGCATTCCTTTTTTTGGTATGCAGTCCTTCCTATAGTTTTTTTATGTTTATTGCTTATAGGTAACACCTTCTTCCCCCCTCTGCCCTGTTGCCCTTCCAAAGGAGTAAGCAGAAGTGGGAATGTGGTTGTCCAGTGATTGGTTACTTCAAGGCGCGAGCCACCTGCTGGTAGGCCAGCTCGATCTCTTTGGTGTCGGGGCACGTGCTCGCGAACTCCTCGCGCTCGTACGCGTGCTTCAGATAGCGGTGCACGCCCGTGAACTGCTCCGGGATCTTAAAGTTACGGTACTTTTCACAGATCACCTGCAGGGGAAGGTGCAGAAGGGGGCAGCAGTGTGGGCATTGAAGAAAGGGGAACAGAGGAGAGTAGTGGGAAAGGGAATGTGTAGCGTGAAGGAGGCATGAGAGACATGGGGAGGTTGGGAAGGAGAAAAAATAGTAGGCCGAGGAGAAGATGCAAGGTGGAGAAGAGGAATGTGTCAGAGTACCAGAGATAAAAGAGGTGCAGAGGGTAGCAACAAAGGGGTGGGGAGAAGGGAACAATATTAAAACAGGTAAACAATATAGTTGTAAAAAAAGCTTAGTGTGTTTAGTGCAGTCTTTCTACTCCTAAATTATCCAAAGTGGGGTTCAGACACCATGGCAATTTAACCCTCTGCCTCTCTGAAGGGATAATGAAAGTTGCTTCCCCCATGCCCACCTTTTCTTCACTATCCTCTAGAGTTACCCTGCTGGCTCCACCCTCAGCCCAGTAGGGCTCACCTGCACAATGTGCAGCTTTGGGAGCAGGTTGCAGTCGGCCAACGTCAAGTCATCGCCATCCAGGAACTTCCTGTGGGAGACGGTCTCATCCTCTGCGCTGTTTTCATCGATCTCGTCAGGCAGCGGCGTGTTCAGGTAGTCATCGAGGACCTTCAGGGCCTTCACCAGACCCTTCTCCAGGTCTGGAAGACAATGAATGCACGGTGAGGCGAGACACGGGGTACTGCACACGGCCTGACCCTCACACAGAGTCAGGCATCTGTTCATCAATAGAAGCGACCACAACCAGCATAGTTGTGATGGTTTACATTTGTTACTAGATGTGGAAAATCGTTTGAAAGATGAAATGTCAATTTATATTAATGATATAATTAAGGTACAAGGCAAAATGTTGACGATTTCGAGGATTTGAGTTTCAGAAATGAAAATAACACCCTGAATACGACCTTTCAATAAGATCCCGAAATGAACTGGGGAATGGGGAATTATGCAATGCATACATTAAAGAAGGAATCCATTACTTTGATGTACAAAGGATTTGGTGAAACAATAAATGGAAAAAAATTAAATAAAACGTGAAAATCATATTAGTCCTGTGGGAGATTCACGAATTTGCAGAAACAGTAAAGTGAATTTAGATTGTGACAAATTGAGAAGCCATCGGACTCATTATTAGTAGTGCAATGAAAGGAGGGCACTAAACCACGCGGCCAGTTCACATTTTCTAATGACAATTTCAAATTTTGAATGGAAAAGCTTCAAGAAACCCCATGAGATCAGTAGTTGCAGGCAATTCTGAAGATCCAGGGACCTTCCCACCCTTAACATTAGCCAAAGCCTGGGTGTCATCGGCGTTCCAACGTATGAGAAAGGTCAGAGGAGCAAGATATAAATTCAAATGCAGAAGGAGTGGATCTAAACCTCGCAGAAACCACAGGTGGGCTGGCATCACTTCTGAAGTGTCATTTTCTCGCTCCCGCCCTACACTGCTCTCCAGGATTTCTTCGTTTCAAACATTAGGCTTTGCTGCATAGGCCTGAGTTCACACCTCCCCGGGCTCTGCTTTGGCTCACATCTCCACCTAGATAAAGGGGACTAAAGGCCACGAGGATAGCATTAAGGGTCACATGGGAGAACATGGTCCTCTTCCATGAGCCATCCTGCTGGTCCAAGGAAAAATTAGACTTGAGACCTCTATTGAAGTCTAGCCTATCCACTATGTATGACTGTTTACACTCTGGACGAAGCGAACTCCAAGTGCTGGCCAGCCACAACAATGGTGCCCCACGAAAACCACAAGGTCAAATCTGTAAACCACTGCTTGGCAGAAGGTGCCCTCAGACTATTGTGAATGGTGGATCCACTTCATGCTGTTCTTAGGTGACTTCGCCTCCGAGCAACCATGCAGACCATCCACTTTCGAAATATTCTACCTCACAACCTATCCCTAATGGTGAGGATGATCGGGGAGGCCATGGGTGTTCCTCCGACGCAATCAGCCAATGGAATCAGATGACCTTTTGAAAAACATCCGCCTTCAACTTTTAAGGAACTGATGCATCTCTCTCGAGGCAATATTTTGAGACATAGGGGTCTCTCTTTCCGTCCACCACCTCACCGCCCATCAACAGCCTCTGGTAATAACACTGGGCGGAGCACCAGGGAGAGATGATAGGCAGGGCTGGCACTGACCCCGACTTGATTGACAATGCTCCATCCTTTGTAACATTTTAAACAACAGCGAAACTAAAGCACATTGACTGCAGAAAGGGTCAGGGACTTACTGTCATTCATGGCTGGGTTGGGGTTCTTGATGTAGGCTGAGAATTTGGCGAAGACGTCGAGGCCAGCAGTGTTCGAGTGAGGGTTCTTAGCCGCAAGTTTGGGGTACCTTTGACGGCAAGTAAAAGAGAGGTAAAGGGAGGCATTTGAGAAGAAAGAAAGGGAGCCAGGAGAAGAGGAGCAGGAAAGGGAAGAAAAGGGAGGTGGGAGTGGGAGAACGAAAAAGAGGACAAAAAGTAGCATGGGGTTATGGAATTTGCAAAATATCCTCAAAACCATTCTTTATTGCGAGTTGTAAAAAGGGGTGTCAATGCACCTAATCACTGACTAACACCACCCTCTGCAACACCAGTACCTGGTAGACAGACAGACACACCTCAATCCCAACCTGCAGCGCTCCTGCTATTCCACTGGTGGGACAAACAGATAGTTCAGCCAATGCTGCACCTCAGTCACTCAGGTAATATGGCCCATATGCAGCTCTGCAGATGCACCTCAATGCTGCCCACCTACAGACTTTGCTATTGCCGCATAAGCACAAACACACAAATATTGGACAATGCATAACGATGTAAACCTTTGGAGCCCCCTACAATTGAAGGGCCATGCTCTATACATTATGTCTCCTTACTCTACTTGCGTTAGAAGTGATGAAAGAGGACATACTTTGGTGGGCAGAGAGTATCCTCCAGATACTCCTCAATCTTGTTGGTGTCCGTCCGCACCTCCCCTCCGAAGTCGAGAAACGGTGGCTGTGCACCAGGAGCCAGGTCTTTAAGAATCTCTGGCTTCCTAAAATAAGGGAGAAGGTCAAAAGCAGGAACATAAACATGGAACTGATATGGTTGAGAGCACCGTCCAATCAAGAAAGGATAGAAGGACAAGTTACTTACCTTCGGTAATGCCTTATCTGGTAGAGACATGATCTAGTGGCAGATTCCTTACCTTTGAACTTTCAGGCGTCAGGCTGGATCCAGAAGATTTTTCATAGCAGTACCCCTACACGCCGGTAGATGGCTTCGGCCGACTCCGCGTGACATCGTCACATCCGCGTGGTCAATGTAACCACCACTCCGGCGCACTGACGTCAGTACTTTTCACGTCTTTGCACGCCAGAAGCACAGAGCCATGAAGTGACTGACCATGGTGGGTTAAAAACAGACTAGGGCCCTGAAGAGAACAGCCCTGACGCTAAAAGACAATTCCGCAGTGCGGGGAGGATGGGTGGGTCGGTAAGGAATCTGCGGCTAGATCATGCCTCTACCACATAAGGCGTTACCGAAGGTAAGTAACTTGTCCATCTGATAGAGACATCTAGCCGCTGATTCCTTACCTTTGAACAGATACCCAAGCAATACCTTCCCAGGAGGTGGGACTGCAGAAAAGCTTTAAACCAGGAAACCCTGCAAGACAGAGCGGCCAAACAGGCCTTCCCTGCAAACCTGAGAATTCAGGCAATAGTGTCTAGCGAACGTGTGCAGAGATGCCCACCTGGCCACTGGCAGATATCAGAAATAGGCACACCACGCTGTAGGGCTGTGGTGGCTGATTTTGGCCTAGTGGAATGGGTCCTAAGCCCTTTGGGAGGCTGCTTCTTTGCCAAGGCTAACCCATTGTGAAATGGTCCTCTTTTGGACAGCACGCCCCTTTGCACCCACATATCCTATAAAGAGTTGGTCATCCAACCGGAACTCTTTTGTGAAATCAAGATAGAACGATAACGCTTTTTTCAGGTCCAGACTGTGGTGACGCTCCTCTTCCTTGGAAGGATGCAGAGGTGCATAGAAAGTGGGCAGAGTAACGGACTGTCACAGATAAAAGGGAGTTACAACCTTGGGTAAAAAGGATGCCCTAGTCCGGAGTACCACTTTGTCCGGGAAAACTGTCAGGTAAGGAGGCTGTGATGACAGTGTCTGTAGTTCGCTCACCCTCCTGGCAGAGTTAATTGCCACAAAAAAGCTGTTTTGATAGTGAGCAACCGTAGAGGACAGTTGTGCAGCGGCTCAAACGGTGCGCACATAAAGAAAGGAAGGACCAAATTAAGGTCCCATTGTGGCATTAGAAAAGGAGATGGGGGAAACAAGTGGGTTAACCCCTTCAAATATCTCTGCACTAGAGGGGACTTAAAACTGAAGGCTGATCTGGCAGCCGAAGAAAAGCCGAGAGGGCTGAAAGGTAGCCCCTCAAGGTGCCCAGAGCAGAGCCCTGCTGGGCCAGGGAAAGGATAAACATGAGAATATCTGCCAGAGAAGCAGATAAGGGGTCAATAGACCGTTCTGTACAATATTTACAAAGTTTGTTCCATCAGCAGGCGTATACCGATTTTGTAGAGGGACGCCAGGCTGCCAGCATAACCTCGCAGACTTTGGGAGGAAGTTCAAAAGCTGTCAACTGTCGCTGCTAAATCTCCACGCAAGGAGGCGGAGAGTGGACAGGTTCAGGTGGAGGAACCTCCTCTGTCACAGAAGATCCTCCCGAAGGGTCAGCCTGATCGGAGGATCGATGCTCATATCCAGAAGCTCGGGATACCAAACTCTCCGTGCACAAACCAGAGCCACAAGAAGGACTTGTGCCCGGTCGCTCCTGATCTTCTTGAGCACTCTGGGCAGGAGTGGTATGGGCGGAAAGGCGTACAAGAGGCCTGAGCTCCACTAGCAACAAAAGGCGTTGCCGAGAGAGAGCCACCTTGAAAACTCCAAAGCGCAAAACTGCTGACATTACGCGTTCTCTTTGGAGGCGAACAGATCTAACCAAAGCTCTCCCTACCGCTGAAAGAGACCTTGTGCCACCTCTGGATGGAGACGCTACTCGTGATCCGCAAGGCACCGTCGACTGAGTTTGTCTTCTCTGGTGTTCAGAGAACCAGCCAGATGTTGGGGGAAATGCCCTGCTGTTCCAGCCAAGTCCAGAGATGCAGGACCTCTTGACAGAGTCCACGACCCCACTCCACCTTGTTTGTTGCAGTACCACATGGCGGTAGTGTTGTCCGTGAACACCTGAACTAGCCTTCCCTTGTTGGATGGTAAAAAGGCTTTCAGTGCCAGTCGAATCGCACGAAGCTCCAAGAGGTTGATATGGAGCTTAGCTTCTGCCGGAGACCAGAGTCATCTGATCTCCACCTCCCCCAGATGGCAGCCCCATCCCAGAAGAGATGCATCCGTCACTACTGTGAGATCTGGGTGGGGAAGGGAAAGGGGTCTACCTCTGACCCTATTGCAGTTGGTCAGCCACCACTGCAGGTCTTTCGCAGTGCCCCCTGATATCTGAACCAGGTAGGTGAGATTTCCTCGATGCTGTGCCCATTGGAACTTCAGGTCCCACTGCAGAGCCCGCATGCGCCACTTTCATGGTCCACCAACAGGATGCAGAAGGCCATGAGGCCCAATAGCCTCAGTCATTATCACTGAAATCCAGGATAGAGGTTGAAACATCGGTATCATAGCCTGAATATCCTGGACTCGCCATTCGGAAGGACGGGACCGAAACTGCACCGTGTCCAGAACCGCCCCAATAAAAGGGAGAGTCTAAGAGGGAGTCAGGTGTGACTTTGGCACGTTGATAGTGAACCCCAGCAAATGCAGGAGATTCGCCGTAGCCTGGAGGTGGGAGATCACTGCCTGAGATGAGCCCGCCTGCAACAACCAGTTGTCAATCTAGGTGAAGACAGGAGCCCCTGATCTCCGCAGATGGGCTGCGACCACCACCATCACCTTTGTGAACACCCGAGGGGCACTGGTGAGGCCGAAGGGGAGCACTGCAAACTGAAAGTGTTCGTGGCCCCACCGTAAACCGCAGATAGCGACGATAGCCAGGCAGGCCGGGGATATGAAAATAGGCATCCTGCAAGTCCAGCGCTACCATCCAGTCTACCGGGTCCAGGCAGACAGGACCTGAGCTAGGGTGAGCATCTTGAACTTATCCTTTTTGAGGAAGTATTGGAGGGCTTTGAGGTGGAGGATAGGATGAAGGCCTCAGTCCTTCTTTGGGACCATAACATAGCAGGAATAACAACCACAGCCTATTTCTGGCCCAGGAACCCTCTCTATAGCTCCCTTGGCAAAGAGAGTTTTGACTTCCTCCCGGAGTAGAGCAAGGTGATCCTCCGTCAGCCGATCGTACACTGGAGGCATAGATGGAGGGGTAGTCTCGAAGGGGAGGGAGTAGCCTCATTGGACGATTTGCAACACCCACCTGTCCGAGGTGATGTTTCGCCAGTGGTGAGGATGCTGGCGTATTCTGCCACCAACTGGTTATGAATGATCCCGAGGGATCGGACTAGAAAGGTTTTGCAGTGGAGGAGGGGATCGTGGCTTGGTTCGACTTCTGGCCTTCCGACCCATGGGGTCGGGGTGAACTGCGTCCACGCCCCGCAGAGTCTGCTGAGCTTGCGGGGACCTCTGGCTGGAATAGGGTTGGCGCGGTTGGTAGCCCCTTCCGTAGTCACAAAAGGAGCGAAAAGCAGATACAGGCCGGGATATTGTGGTGTGGCCCAAGGACTTGGCCATAGCCCGCGAGCCCTTGAAATGCTCAAGGGCAGAATCTGCTTTGTCTCCGAAGAGACGGAAGCCATCAAAGGGCATGTCTATAAAGTTAACTTGGACATCCCCTGAAAAAACAGATGTCGTCAGCCAGGCGTGGCGACGTACGGCCACCATTGTGGAAATCGCTCTGCCCAGAGAGTCCGTCGTGTCCAAGCTACATTGGATGGCGAACTTTGCTGCATCTCTCCCGTCTGAAATGGCTTAGGAGAGTAGGATTCGGTCCTCCTCCGAGACCCTGGGTAGCACCTGCGCAACCATGTCCCATATCGAATGGGAGTAACAGCCCAAAAGGTATGCAGTGTTCACCGACCGCAATGCCAGACTGGCAGAAGAAAAAGGTTTCTTCCCAAAGCTTTCCAGTCTCCTCGATTCCCTGCCCGGAGGTGTGAAAGGGAACGCGCCACAGGAAGTGGAAGCTTGAACCACCAAGCTTTGTGGGGTGGGGTGAGGAAAACTGGGTCACCCGGTGAAGGGTGATGGTGGCGGGTAATCGTCCTATTCACAGGAGCCCCTGTGCTGGGCTTGGACCAGGTGCCCAGTAGGACGTCCGTTAAGGCTTCATTGAATGGCAGCAAGGGTTCTGAGCTGGAGACACCAGGCTGCAGGACTGCCACCGTAGGAAGCTGCAGGTCCAAGTCCTCCGCAGCCCTACGCACCACCATAGCGAATGACGCCCCCTCCTCTGTAGCCAGATTAAGCGGAGACAGCATGCCAGAATCTGGGGAGGGGTCCAGACCACTGGCATCACCCAGTTCCTCATACCAGTCCATGTCTTGTGGTTGCGGGATTTCTAAGGGATCCTGCTCAACCTCTCAATCCTCCTCATCCATTCCTAACCCTTCAGACTAGGGCAGGTTAAACGGCATGGAGCTGTACGGCTCCGTCGGCGCCGGTCTCTGCGTCGGAGGACGCCCGACCGGCTTTGTGTCGACCGGGAATGAGGATTGGGGAGGCGCCGCTGGTGGGCCCCTGCGACGCAGGGGACCTCGGCGGTGGAGACAGTGCTGGGGAAGGTCGTTGTGGACGTGCGACCGGCACTGGTCCGGACCCTGGCTGGAGGCCTTGGCGCCGGGTCGGGGCCGAAAGCGTGGAACCCACGGGAACCCCTCCATCATCTGAGCTGTCTTGTGGATTGTTACCTGCCTTGTTATGTTGGCCTAGGCCTGGCTGCCATGCTGCTTTTCTTTGCGCACGTTACACTGAGCCGGGCCTTCCTCGCCCTTTGCTCGTGCCAAGTTCTTTTGCACTGTCTGCATTTTCTGTTGTTCACCTTTTTGGGCTCAGTCTGCACAAACATGTACAAGGTCACATAACAATGTATTCTGGTTCTTCCTGATATGGCCAGTCTCGCGCACCCAGACATAACATTATGTGCAATTGCCATGAAGGATTTGATATGCTTTTAATACTGTGGTTTACTAGCGCTTAAACACACTTGGAGAAATCCCTTTCAGTGAGAAGAGCTATGATGTCCTGCTGATGTAATTCTGCATCTAGAGACTGAGGTATGGGGGTTCGCTAGTCAAAGCCCAGAGGTCTTCTATTACTATAATAAACTATCTTACTGCAAGGGGAGGGTGGTAATGTTATTTATACGTTTATCCACTGAGCTCTGAGATGCTTTCCCCGTTTGTATTCTATGGAATTGTAACCATGCTGCTTATATTAGTAATATGCATTATGTTATTAGTACTGACACGTGTACTGTACATTAGAGCACGTAAGTTGGAATAAACATTTTAACCTATCCAGTGTCTCTTCCTACGCACCTTGTGGACAAGTACGAGTGAGTGACGAAAGAGTGTTCTTGCTTCTGCGAGTCCTGAGATAAAGATACCGTGTTCTGGGTTGTCCAAACATTAGTACTTGGGTGCTAATGGGATGCTAAGCTAGTTGGGTTGGGGTTTTTGGGTGCTACGGTATATGGTGGCAAACCACTGTATTCCGGGGTCCCATTTTCCTGTGCATAGCTCTGTGTATGTGCAGAAACCTTATGACATGGCGCGACCACCGTGGGGCTGCTTATCTGCGAGACGCTTGAGTAGTACTTGTGCTTGTCCACAAACCCCTCGCGTACGCTTCCGGAGGCGTATGTGACGGTGATACCTCCTATATTGAATGTTTTATAGGTTCTTTCAAGCTTGATATTATTAAAAAAGGTTAGTTAATAGACCCATTTTGTGCTCCCTGTTAGGTTGTCGAATATAATCTGTTTAGTCATGGCTGGTGTGGCGATTGCTGCACATAGTCGAGGAGCACTCCGAGACCACTTACGGTGTGTATGGAGTGCCTGATACAGGGATCGAGTTGGTCTTTGTGGTTCAAGCCGATCCGGCTTACCACTTTGAGGTGTTTTACACTTGGATCACTTTTGAAGCGGTGGAGGCAGATGATAATCTGTTTCATGAATATAAGCCCACCGCTATTCCTGCTGCCTATCGACCCTATACCACTCTTGAAGTACCTCTCACGGCTTGGCAGCACCGTGTTTGGTTCAATGGCGCCCTACCACAACCAACTACCGCAGTTCGTTTAGGCCCCTTATCAATTCAGGGGGCCACTTGGCCTGTATTGGCCGGGTATACCCCGCATCCAAATTATCTGGCATTACCGCTAGCGGAATTGCGCACTATGCATACCGAATTGGTGCGAGTGCATCGAGCCTTAGTGACATACGTTACAGGTAGCCTCCATGGAGCTGCTCCTGTAGTCGCAGGCCAACCAGCTATTGCAGCTGGAGTGACTATAAGTCCTGTCATGGTAAATTCTGTGATGGGCAAACGTCCACAAAACAAGGACGACTATCCTTACTGGCTTGCAGAAAAGTTCGATCAGATAGAAGCAGTGTTTCCACATACATCCCCAGTAGATAAACACCGCATCCTCACGATAAGTTTGCCAAAAGACATAATCCCCGATTTGACAGCATGTGAAAACTGGGGTAAGGTATTCGCAGCAGTTTATTCAAAATGTTTTGGAACTCCTTCCATGACGGTTCTACCCTCTGTAATTAAAAAAGTACAGGATGAACATGGCCCTGAAGCGGCTGTGGAATTAGGGATGAGACTAGTGGGAGTGTTTGATGTAGTAGCTGAGCTGATCCTTGGAAATGTCAAGGGCGATGCTATGAACTTTCAAGTAGCGAATGCTTTGGCTTTGGTCCCAGAGTTGGACAGGCCTCGCGAATTACCGAAAATCATTGCCCGGGCTTATAAAACAATTGGAAGAAATAGCCTAGGCAACAAGCCTTTTGTAAAAATGCAAACTCAATCGCAAACACAAGTTATACAAACAAAAAGTGCATCTGAGAAAGATGATAAACCGGTCTTCACTAAAAAAAGTTGGAGACAGAAAAAAAGGGTAAGCAACAAAAGAAGCCGGGGTCGAGAGGCGCTTCCCAGTTTCGGTTTCTTCTGAACGTACTTATGATTTACGTGATAGGTCAAGGATTAAATCACCAGAAAGGTTTCAGAGCTCTGATACGCGTTCTCCTCGTTCTTCACAGGCCCAGACGTCGTCACAGGCTGGTGGAGGAGGACGGCAAGATAGAGGAAGGGGCCGAGAGGCTCCCCAGGAGCGAGACCAACCTCGACAACAAGTCAGAGGGAAAGCAGAAGATTTTCATCTTCCTCGACCGCAATTTCAGAAGAAAAAGGTTGCCGCTGTTACAGCGAAATATGCCTCAGACCGTGAGAACGAGACTCCAGAATTGGACGTGGGCAGTGACCCTCCTAGACAGCGCCGCGGAAGTTACCATAGTGCGGGAGGCGCTACGTCCTCATATGGAGGCGACAGCAACTAAAACATTCGTTACTGTAGAGACAGCTGACACGAGAGTGGCACCCCTGACAGACTATATAATATAGTCATACAAATTGAAGGTGACATACCGCGTGAAATAAAAGGGATTTTTTGGGAAAATCTAACCTCTTCATATGACATTTTGTTAGCAGAGGTGGATTGGCCACCCCCATTCGTTTTAGCTGCACATAAAGGAGAGGAGGTAATCCTTCCAAGCTTATCAAGGCATGTCCCAAAAGACAAAGCTGAAGCACTTGCAGCTGAGTGGGCTGTGTACCTGGCACCAGCGTTATACCGCAACCATGTGGGATGGGATGAAGAATCACCTCCTCATGCAATACCTTTGCGGTCACTACCGCAGCCACAACCCCAATATCCCATCAAACGGCAGGCAAAAGGCCCCGTCTCCGAAATTCTGACACAGTTGGAATATCAGGGAGTAATCGAACCATGCGTATCACCTATGAACAATCCCCTTTTCGTGGTTTCTAAACCCGATGGATCGTACCGCTTAGTTTTGGATTACCGGCATTTAAATACTCATTGTCGGAACTTTGCGGTGCAAAACACACACAGTTCTGCGCTTGTAGACAGTCTTGTTCGTAAAAAATACAAAACGACACTTGACCTTTCAAACGGTTTCTACACGCACAACCTAGCCCCGGAGAGTGGTCAATGGACCGCATTCACATCCGGTGGTAAATTATTCCAGTTCCGGCGATTACAACACGGGCTACAAAAATAGTCCGGGTATATTCGCCGCCCGTGTTGTTTCTTTGTTAAATGACATTGATCAAGACGCATGTTCGTACGTTGATGACATCTATCTGACAGACGACGAGTTATATCAGCATCTGTCCCGTGTGGACCGCATTATTCTTGAATTTGCGGAGCAGGGTTACAAATTTAACTTTGCTAAGTCACACATTGCTGAATTTACTGTTCTGTTCTTGGGCTATGAGCTCAATAACGAAGGTAAGGGCTTAGCCCCCCATTTCTTGGAAAAATGTGCACATTTGTGCCCCCAAATACTCTGAAGAAACTTCAGTCTTTGCTGGGTTTCTTGAATTTCGGGCGTACTTACATTCCCGAATATGCCCAGCGTATCAAGCCTTTGTATGCTTTGATACAACCTACTTATTCAAGGTCTTGCTGGCTGCCTGAGCATACCTCAATTCTGCAGTCTTTGCAGACAGACCTTTTGGAGTCTAAATATCTTTCGACTCGTGATAACCACACAAACCTGGTGATTAGAATAATTCCGGGGCGGTGGGATTCACCTATTTAACCTTTAATGAAGGTGATACAGTACCCATCGCATACAAGTCACATCTGTACACTTCCGCTGAATTGCGCTTTACATCTGTCGAAAAAGTTCTAACTGCAGTGCAAATGGCGATTCTGAAAGAACGCGCACTAGCACAGGGAAAGCGGATTCTGGTGGTAACACCCTGTCCTGCCCTAGAGGCAGTAACAAAGGCAAGTGTACCGAACTCAAAAGCAATGCATCCCCGTTGGATACAATGGGCTACATCCTTGACGTCTTCGGACGTCACTTTTGTATTTGATTCTTCTCTTCAGACTCAGGAGTTTTTGCAGTATGAATTCGTTCATCCTCCTCCTTTATTTTTACTACCGCTTGAGGATTACAAATGTGTGATCTACACCGATGGTTCGGCGCAACCGGCCACTGGGTCCAAGCACGCTTATTCAGCTGCATGTGCTATTGTTGCGGGTTCCTTTGTGGATGGCAAGTTCAAATCCACTGTAGTGCACACACGCACACTTGGGGATAGTACCGCACAATTGGCCGAGCTGCATGCATTACTACTTGCACTTGAGTTCGCTTCTCAGGATGAGACCACTCTTATTGTATGTGATTCTTTTTACTGTGTACAATCTTACAATGACAATCTGTTTTTCTGGTCGAAAAACGACTACAAGGACGCAAAAGGGAGCACAATCAAGCATAAAATGCTTTGGGTTCGAGTGGCAGAATTGCAACAACGTCTGCCCCTCACACAGGTGGTTCACACCTTAGGCCATCAGCGGGTGGGCGCACACGCTATTGGTAACGATCTGGCAGATGAAGCTGCCCGTTCAGCAGTAGTCACGTGTTCAGTAGCAGCGGTTACCAGGTCCATGTCTAAAATAGACCCTGTAATATTAGCAGCTATTGCTGCAACCAAGGAAGGTAATAATTACCCTACAGGTTTCCCTTCCAAGTATTCTTACAAATTAAGTCCCGATCAGGTTCCTTATGTAACTATACCTGACGTTGGAGATCGGCTGATCCCCAACGCGGACCGCAGGAGTGCCTTAATATCAGCTGCACACGAAGGCATGGCTTCAGCACATGCAGGTGTGTCAGCTACGGTTTCCATCTTGCAGCAGCGTTATTGGTGGCGTGGGTTGTATAAAGACACCCGTGCTTTTGTGCTTTCTTGCGACGTTTGTCAACAGATTAAGCCTTCCACGGTAACACGTCCACCACAAACACCGCTCTGCATTGCTAACAGACCCTTTGGGTGTGTTTACTTGGATCACTGCGGTCCATTCTCATCAGACACTGCCTATAAATATATCTTAGTGGCAGTGGACTCGTGCACACGGTTTCTCTGGGTCTGGCCACAACGGAGTGCTGACGCCCGAAATGTAATCAGGGATTTGCGTGTCTTTGTGGGAATTTTCGCATGCGGCACCTTCCATTCGGACCAAGGTCCAGCGTTTGCCTCTAGGGCTTACAAGGATGCAATGGCTTCGCTTGGGGTGCGGGTGAAATTTTCGTCTCCGTATAGGCCTGAGGGCAACTCTATCGTTGAACGAATGAACCGTGACTTAAAGCAATCCTTAACAGCTAGGGTTATAGGTACTGGCAGGAACTGGCTGGCCCATTTGTATACCGTTCAGCGTGCACTTAATAATCTCCCTAGAAGACCTCTGGGTGGGCGGACCCCATACGAAATGCTCTTTGGCATAAGAATGTTTGTGCCTGACCTTGAGGGTCCAGACATCGCGGCGCAATCCGCCAAGTTTGATGTAGATAACCATTCTGCTATGTTACAGGACTTACAAGAAGCCCGAGACAAACTTGCAACTACACATTTGCCTTCAGCCACAGATCCTGCGTTGCAGATTCCGGTAGCCGGCTGGCTTCCGAAAATTGGAGAACTGGTTCGAGAGAAGGTTGAAAACAAAAAGAATTTGGCCCCTCTTTTCGTGCACCGGTTCCAGTTCTTGGCCTGAAGGGAACACGTACAGTCATTTTACCACCGCTTCCTGGTCGCAAAGAGAACAGATACATCTCAGTTGAAAATGTCAAGCTACAGCGCCTGGCCGATCCTGAATAGTGTCACACCAGCGGTCTCTTGTCCTGCCATTTATCGGACATATGTTCATAGTCCATCTGCACGAACGATCGCTGATGCTGTAATTGAGATGGTCGATTTGCCTGAATCCTCTATTTTGCCTGAAACTATGATTGATCCCCAACTCTCCACCAACATCGACGAGGACGAGTATACTTATCCTGCATCTGAATCGGTGGCACATCAACCAACAACGCCACTTGAGCCCGACTCGTTATTCCTTTGATTCGGATTCCACATCTTCAAAAGTTCCATCCAAGTTCAGTATTTTTATATCCTGGTTTAGAGACAATTTTTTGATTCCCCCTGGACATACATCTGGTTGGTACTTTTCTTGATATTTTTGTTCATGTCCATTGGCTTTGTCACAGTGTTTTTTCTACTAATCAATGGTCACTATTTACCTGAACGCTCTGCTGTAGACTATGTTTCTGGAACTTTGGCTCCTCATTCCTCGTCTCACATCATGAAGCGTGACCACACATTTGTGAACATTTCAGCTTTCCCAGTTGCTGATGGCATCGTATGGGATGCAGTGAACTATCAAATCCATGGTCCGACGGAAATTATTAATGTACCTAATGTCCTTCGTGTTTCAATGGGTGATGTAGTACAAAATAATATTCATTCTGATGATTGGGATGTGCATGCCGTTGAAGCATTGTTTGCCGATTTAAAATATTATGCATCTTTTAATGCTGAAGATTTATATATGAATTCTGCTAATTATGCCGATTTGTATTGTTACCAACATTGGGGTAATCATTTTCTCCATAAGCCCAGTGCCCTGCGTAGTTCTGTTAACTATACCCAATGGGAACATTGTCCAAACCCCTTGCCAGGTAGCTCTCAAACTCTTCGAAATAAGTTTAATTATTTCACTGATTTTAATCGGTCGAACCCTGCATCCTATTATTTTAGACTAAATAACACATCAACTCAGAAAATTATGTTAACACACACCAAATTGCTTTATTCAGGTTCCTTTCTAAGTGCCTTAGCTGTGGGTGGTTATGAGTACTGGGATAATACAGTGGATTTAAAATCTATTTGGGGCTCCAAGCCATGGCAGGTACAGGGAACCGAGGCGTTGCATCGTGCGTGCCTCATCCCTACCCAAATTATGTTCCTAAATGCTTCCATCTATCAGACTACATGTTGGGGCTTAGCAACCACTAAACAATTGAATACGCCATCAATACCATCCCTGTCGAGTTTTCCAAATGAAAGCTCACGATTCAATATGTCCCTCGTGTCCCTGCAGGCAATGTTACAAAATAATTCGTTTAATGTTTCTGAGCTGGTTCAGTCACCCTGGTTAATATGGCCTATATCATCTAATGCATGTCAAATGCGTTTTCATGATACTGGTGCTAGCTACACACAGAATAGGCCTGATCCGAGGTTTACTGATGCCCGTACTGTCACTACATACTCTGTTGGTAAATTATGCAAACAATGGCTGCAACATTCGTCCCTTGATTCTGTTAAACAACATTTGTCCCTCCTTACAGGCAATATTGATCTGTCCGACTTTGTTTTGGGACCTCGTGGTCCCCGACCTAAGAGATTCATTTATGAAACATATAATGAACTCTGGAAGCTATCACAAATGGAAGCTGCTTCCCGTCTTCGGGAAATAGATCAAGCAAATATGGAAAAGGTGCTTGCTGTTGTTGACAATAGTATTAATACCCTGTCTTCTCGCATTTACACTTTAGAGAATATTGTGTCCTCTGTTGTTGATATTGTACAAGATGATGTTTCTGTGTTATATCATGGTCAGAATCAATTGCGCTCAGTTATGCAGTTTGCATGGACTTTACAAACGCTTAAGTTAGGTAAAGTGCCTTGGCATTTTTTGAACACCTCTGCCTTATTTCTACCTTTTAACTTAACTGACAAACAGCAATTTATGTCCATGAAGGATGCAACTTACACTCTATTACATATCGAAAAGGTGGATCCTTTGCCGTTCTCTGTTGCAGAACTCGATTCTGCTGTATGGCTAGTCCATGGGGTTATAGCTTTACCATTTTCCTTGTTTGAATTTGACTCGTGCATGAAACATTATCCTGTGGGCCGTTACCGGCCATTGGGCAGTGCTTTCCTGCATGAACTCTGGTCCTTGCCTTTCATGTATAAATGCCTTCGGGACGGCAAGGAAGTCTTTCTCACGGGGGAGTACTGCGACTCGACTATAGGTCATTCGCTTATTTGTAAACACATTAAATTGCATGGCTCATGCAGCGTTTCCTCTCCTAATCTTGCTTGTGTGCTGAAAGGTATTCCTGCTCCTGTTATTTCACCTACTTTCACTCTCCTTTCCAATGGTAGTTATTTACTTTTAAATAACGAAAACTGTTGTGGCCTGCAGGCTGGCATTCCTTACATTGTAACAGTTTCGCACAGGGTTGTCTGCTGCAAAAATGTGCTGTTTCCTCCCCCTCACGGCAGGGTTGATATCTCTATTTGGCCTTCCATCCCTACCATGGAAGCAGATTTCAATAGACTGAGCAGAATAAAGGCACTATTATTAAACGAGGAAGTTATGCTCACGTCCGCCCGGGAGACATTCATTCTCCAGGTGGCGAGTACCCACAGTGAAATACAGGCCCTTTTGAACACTAATCTCCCCCAACATTTTGAGGAGTTAATACATCGTATTTTTAACGCATCTAACACTGAAGGCCTAGTGCACTTTTTTAAGGTCGTGGGGTCGGGCTTGGTGTCCTCCTTCCAAACTATATTTGGTGTCATACCGGCTTTCATACATTCTATTTTTTCCAGTGTCTTTGGCGGTTTCCCATTGATCCTCGCTTTAGCGGCTGGTGTCTTGCTCTTAATTTGCTTTCTGCGCAATGGCTGCTCCCCGATGGGACCTGCTCGATCCAGAACGCCTCCAGCTGCTCCGTGAACGCCTTTTGGCCGGTTTTGGTGTCTTGCCATTGGCGACACTGAGTGTGTCATATACTCTTTCATTTCGCTTTGCGTATTTCACTTGCGTGCAACCTGTGATGACTTGTGTCCGCTGTCCTTTCACCTGGACTCTGGATTATTGCCTCTCCAATTCGTCATTGTCTGTTCCGGATTTTGTTCAGTTGATGGGTCCCTTAGAGATCCATGAGCAGGACTGTTCCGTTGCTGGCTGTATGGCACGTGCGGCTGCACTGGGGATTTTGGCGCAATGGGATATCTGGGCGGCTGCCCAGGATCTCCTACAACGAAGCTGTTTCAATTATCACGCAAGCTGTCCCGCATTGCTTCTGGATGCTCCCTTTGCTGAGGAGCATTCCTGCTCTTTTGAACTCATGGATTGGATGGCATCTATGTTTTTTGACGATTCCAATGATGAACTCTTGGAGGGTATGGCTTTTTTCTGCACTTTCACTTTCATGGATTGACCTGCCCTTCGCCGTTTGGGCGCTCCCTGTGCTCCGACGTCAATTTTTCTCCTCTGATGGGCCTCTGTCCTGGCCGCCAGACTGTCCAGGGGAGGGTGTCTTGTGGATTGTTACCTGCCTTGTTATGTTGGCCTAGGCCTGGCTGCCATGCTGCTTTTCTTTGCGCACGTTACACTGAGCCGGGCCTTCCTCGCCCTTTGCTCGTGCCAAGTTCTTTTGCACTGTCTGCATTTTCTGTTGTTCACCTTTTTGGGCTCAGTCTGCACAAACATGTACAAGGTCACATAACAATGTATTCTGGTTCTTCCTGATATGGCCAGTCTCGCGCACCCAGACATAACATTATGTGCAATTGCCATGAAGGATTTGATATGCTTTTAATACTGTGGTTTACTAGCGCTTAAACACACTTGGAGAAATCCCTTTCAGTGAGAAGAGCTATGATGTCCTGCTGATGTAATTCTGCATCTAGAGACTGAGGTATGGGGGTTCGCTAGTCAAAGCCCAGAGGTCTTCTATTACTATAATAAACTATCTTACTGCAAGGGGAGGGTGGTAATGTTATTTATACGTTTATCCACTGAGCTCTGAGATGCTTTCCCCGTTTGTATTCTATGGAATTGTAACCATGCTGCTTATATTAGTAATATGCATTATGTTATTAGTACTGACACGTGTACTGTACATTAGAGCACGTAAGTTGGAATAAACATTTTAACCTATCCAGTGTCTCTTCCTACGCACCTTGTGGACAAGTACGAGTGAGTGACGAAAGAGTGTTCTTGCTTCTGCGAGTCCTGAGATAAAGATACCGTGTTCTGGGTTGTCCAAACATTAGTACTTGGGTGCTAATGGGATGCTAAGCTAGTTGGGTTGGGGTTTTTGGGTGCTACGGTATATGGTGGCAAACCACTGTATTCCGGGGTCCCATTTTCCTGTGCATAGCTCTGTGTATGTGCAGAAACCTTATGACAGAGCCTGCGGGGCCCGAAGGCGAGCCAGCAGGATCAGGCCACCTAAATATGGTGCACATGGCGTCATAAAACTCCAGAGAGACCTCTGACTCGTCGCAAGACTGGCGGGCGAAGTTAAAGCATGCTTCGACTTCGTGTGCTTTTTGTAGTGCCTCTTACCGAACTACGACGATTTCAACGAAGAGGACTTCAATTCACCGGAGCGATGCTCGAAACTTCCTCTTGACCGAGACCTGGACCGGGATCGTGATTGGCGAGGCGACCTCTGTGGTGCCGGACGCCGGGCCGCGATCACTCTTAGGGACCGCTCTCTCAAAGCCTTCGGCGCCATGGCACAGCAATCAGAGCACGACTACGTGTTGTGGTCGCACTCCAGATACCAGAGACACACTAAGTGGGGTCCATGACCGATATGGTGCGGTGACAGGCGCCACACGGTTTGAACCCCAAGGTCTTCTTACTAGACATCCTAACACCCCAAAAGGAGTCGACAAATAGTCGAAAAAAGTCTGCCAAAAAATGACAGGGGGTAAAGCTCTCTGACAGATCTGGCGCGGAAAGAAAAGAACTGACGTCAGCGCGCCGGATTGGCGGTTATATGGATGATGCGGACGTCACAACCAACATGACGCCAACCAAGTCACGCGGAGTCGAACAATGCCACCTACCAGCGTGCAGGGGTACTGCTACAAAAAATCTTCCGGATCCAGCCTGACGCCTGGAAGTTCAAAGGTAAGGAATCTGCAGCTAGATGTCTCTATCAGATAGAGTTTTAAGAAAACCGGAAAAGGAAGTAAAATAGAGGGTGAAAGGGGGTATCGGAGGGAGAGGAGAGCAGGAATAGGCAGTCATGGATTGAAAAATAGTAAGGAGGGTAAAAAGACGTGCAGAACGGGAGGCGAAAGGAGACAGACAAAGGTCACGTGGAAGGGGAAATGAAAAAAGATACATAACAGTTGCTTTTAACCAATGAATTTACATATCTTAAGGATACCACCTCATTACGTATGCGTGGTAATGCTAAATGAGTATAATCTGCCTTGTAGTAGGAGGAGACAAGCCAGCTCCATGCTTCTTCAGGAGCACGTCAAAGAAACATAGTAGGGCATTTAAATGATAACGAGCCGGCTGAGGTAGCATTCATGAGTTGGTTCCTACGACGATCACTTAAGCAAGATATCATCAGCTCATGACATGTTCGTGATAACACAGGCAGTGAGCAGCCTGCTCATTACATTTTCATTATCAAACTGGGGAAGTGTATGGCTATCTCATTACATATTCATTATCAAATTGACTGAGCCTACCACCAGCTCATTACATATTCATGCAGAGGCTGAAGCCGTGCACTGCTGCTCAGTACAAGCTGGGGTTCTCAGGTAAAGTACCTGCAGGAAGCGCATTAGAATCTCTTCACAGATCCATGAGGTAACTGGCTGATCATTATATATGAACAGATATGATGAGTGAATAATTCCAAGGTCAAAGCAGTTTTATGTGGCGCACTAGTGCCATGAATGACAAACTTGTGGCAGCCAGAAGGACCATTCAAGGAAGCAATCAATCAATCAGGGTTTTGTAGAGCGCACTACTCACCCGCGAGGGTCTCAAGGCGCTGGGGTGGGGTGCGGAGTGAGCAGCTCCGTTAGGGTCATTCGAAGAGCCAGGTCTTGGAAGGAAGGACACTCAATCATTATTAACTCATTCATGAAGACTTTGTAGAGTCACTGCATGAACCTGTTGCCTCAGGGACACTCAGGAGCATTCCTACTCTGAGAAGTGCAGGAAGATGACATCATCATGCTGTGCACACCAATCTTAGAGCACGAGCCTCAGTGCAGCGTGTGTGGGGCACTTTCGCTTTCAGCGCTATGTAGCGGCAGTGCTGCGGCTCAGCATCTGGAAGGGAGCTCATTAATTAAGATGCTGACAAACTGATCAAAGCTGCTTCGGTTCACGATGGAAGTCGCCCTGTGTGTCGGGGTGCTACGGTGGGCACAACGGTACCTGTGACTCCAAGCTTGATCCATATAGGTCTGGGAACTGAAAGCAGTAAGTTATGACAGACTAATAAGTGCCATGGGGCAACAGCACCAAGAAGGGCACAGACAAAAGCTTTTCCTAGTGGACAGGACAAGAAAGCCCTTGAGACGGGAGGGACATGACAGCACCTGATTTCCATAAAGCGCTCCTGAACTTGTTCTCTGCTCGGATCAAGCGCTTTGTGTCCTTCAAGCTCCCTGTGACCCTTCAGGAAGAGCAATAGCCCACCTCTTACCTCTTCATGTCCACCGTGGTGACATTGAACGTGACGCCCTTCAGCCACAGGACCATGAAGAGCCGCTGGGAGAACGGACAGTTGCCGATGCTCTGTCCATCACTGCCGGCCTGTGGAGAAAACGAGGTGGTCAGCTGGAACTCACGACAAACCATCACAGGAGGCAACACAATTGTGGAGCAGAAGAGTCAACCACCACACTCCACCCCAGCTTCCCATCTCCAAACACACACTACACAACAGATCACTCAATGGGAATTTAGATATAGAGGGGAGCCTTGGAAGAAGAGAAGGCTTCACGGCAAAAGGAGTGAAGGGCGACAACCTTGCAGATGTTCTGCAGTCAGCCAAATGCCTGGACATTTGGACTGAAGAAGGTTCTGGGCATTTTGGGAAGTCACGACCCTGGTAGAATAATGACAGGGAATGTCTGCTGCCGAAGGGAGGAGAATCATCTTTCATGGAAATAAGCCCCAGCCCAGACACCTCAAGACCTGTATCTAGGTGGGAAATGGCCGAGGCTGGAAGGACACCTGGGCGAACAAAGAAGCGGACAGCAGGACAGCTATCGGACGCCACTGCTGGGAAGCGTTTCTTCTGCCTATGGTAAACTTACGGTGAAATGCTTACTCTACATTTGAGTGTGCTTTTAATTTACAGCGCTATTTTATTCCCTGCTTTAAAAGCATGAGGGTAAAAAGGATCATCTTATTGCAGGAGGTAATACTTTTCTTAATTTCACTGCTGAGCGATAAAGGCAGGACAAGTAACAAGCATCAGCAATGCAATAGGTCTCGCATTCACGTGAGTTTGAGCGATTGGCTTTGTAAATGACAATGCCTTTTATTTATGTTTTGGGTTTTAAAACATATAAATAAAAGGCATTGTTTTACAATGCCAATAGCTTAAACTCTCGCAAATGCGAGACCTATTGCATTCCAAATGCTTAACCCTCCTGCCCTCCCGCAGTAAGAGAAACTCATTAAAGAAAATAGTGCTTAGAGTAAAGAAGACGTACCGTGTAACAACCGAAGTAAAAGGGCCAGTCCTCATGGGAGGTTACAAATGAAAAGGAGGCGGTACTAAGGAGGGACTAACAAGCCTATTAATGAATCAGAAGCCAGCATTTACGAAGGACAAAGACACAAGCCAATGACAAATATGGGCGGAGAGTGGGTGGGGCTTCAATTACATACTCGAATACAGCATGAATCGCAGAGGAGCGTATGCACTGCCCAGGCTCGACCTATAAAGGTGTAAAACAAGTACATCTCCTCCACCCTGTAACCAGAGGACCTCTCTTTCCAGCACCTTCTCCTCCCTCCACTACGCAGAGCAGTAGGATAAACTCTGTAAAACCGTTTACTCCTTCAAGCCGTCAACATACCGCATTTGTCCCACTCATCACAGAGCTCAGCCATACCTCTCTCTCCAGGAGGATTATCCCTCAGTCTCAAAAGCACCCATCCCGAAGAAACCTTCTTTGGATCCCGATAATCTCTCCAGCTATAGACTGATTTCCAGCCCACCTTCTGTTGTCAATGCCCTGTAAAAAGTGGTTGAGCACCAACTCTCCTCATCTGGAAGCTCATGGCCTTCTCAGTGACTTTCCATCAGGCTTCACACTTGGGGGGCACACAATCTACACTTCTAAACATCAGGGAAGAAGTTCTGAACTCGCTAGACCAAGGCACGCTCTTTGCCTGAATCTTCCTGGACCTTTCTGCGGCGTTTGACATGAGTGACCATCATTTACTCATCGATGGCTTAAAATTCTCAGCTGGCGTCAATGGAACTGCGGTATCTTGGCTCCTCCCTCCTCCTAAACCCAACTTATCAGGTCAAATCGGCCATATTCCTCGCCAGATCTGCGCTTGTACCTGTGTGCCCCCCAGCCTCAGTTGTATCATCCATGCTGTTCTTCAGCGTCTACATGATCCACCTCACCAGAATCTTTGACTCCTACAACCTAGGATATCATGTGAATGCTGATGGTAACCAACTACAAACACATCTTACACTGCTTCTCTCAGCTTCCCCGATGGATGCTCAAAAACGGGCTGCACCTGAATGGAGAGAACCCGTAATACTGCTAACAGCGTCAGTCTTGCCAACTTATCTTCTTTTCGCCAACCCATCTCCCTTTCCCCTGACCCAAGGCCTTGGGCACCCACTCCCAGCCAGTGGAAAAGGCCTGCAACCTGGGTGTGCTGTTCGACAGCAAACTCTCCTTCATTCCTCATGTAAACGGAGTGGCTAAAGGTGTATACGTTGACATGATTTTTTTTTTTTTTTTAAATATTTGATCAATTGTCCTACTTCTAATGGTTGGACGTGCACTTCAAAGCAAATGTTTTCATTGTAGAAGCTCTTGAACACAGCACAGTGCCATAAGACACATGCATAGGACATCTGGTGTGTGGGATCCAGTGGAGACTGGAATATAGACTCCAGGATCTGATGGGATGGGGTAGGAGTTACACATGATTACGATAGTAGTAGAGAGCACACTTTAGGATGTTTTTGTTCCATATTTACATTACATCATACACTTTTACAGTATTAAGTAATGTGAGCTCTAGTGGCAAGAATCAAACTTTTTTTAGTGAAGTGCAGAAGAAAATATTATTGCCTATGCCTCAGGGTTCATGTCAGCCAATAAACAAACACCTCCTCCACTGCCAGCATACACATGATGACAGGCAAAAGATGGTCAAGGGCAGATGGTGGAAGGGCAGGGGTGAGTTGAAAGGAAGAGGACGGTAGTGGTGTAAAATACTACTCATTAAAGAGAGAATCCAACAGCCAAAAAACATGCCTTGGAGGGATACGTGGTAACATCTTGGGTCCAGTAAATCACTATTTTAATATCAAAAGATGGCACTGAGGACCAGGTGCAGAATAGCAGGCACTTATTCACAAAGAGGCTGCACGATCAGGCCTAATACAGCTGGTATTAGCTCACCCACACAAAGATGGCGCCATGAACAAACCTAGAACAACAGACTGTCTTTATTACCCACACAAAGATGGCCCCTGTGCATGCTAAGAGAGCACGAGATGCAGCCTTCATCTCAACTAGTGAAACTCAGTCATTGATTTGTTGTAGCAAATTATGTGTGTGAACAGGCAAATATTCTACTCTGATCTCACCATCAAAATGTGGACATATTTTAGACACTAATGAAGGATCACAAGCATTGGCATAGCCAATATGTCTCGCCTTTAGTACCGGATTCGGATTCCCTTAGGAACTGGACTTAATATTCCCTGGGGTGGGGCAGTGCCCAGTATTACTGTTCACTCACCAAAATGTAATAAGGAGGTAAAGCCAGGGCTTTAAGTGGAATGAAAAAACTGATGGGGTCTCCCAAAGGGGCGTGGCCGATCTAATTAAGGGTGTGGCTTAAAAACACAATCTAAAAATCAGTGCTTAGCATAGTGTGCCTCCCAACTGGTATTGTGCTGCTTCTGTCATTGTATCCAGACATATAATACAAGTAGCATTACACCAACAACAAGCCAGGACTATTGGCTTTGTCAATGGTTATTAGTTGTGTAAGATAAATAAGCAACAACTATGGCTTCGTTGTATAGAATATTGAAAATGCTTCAGTTCTGAAATGATGAGACTGTGAAAGAACTATGAGGAGTCTCTTTGAAGTTACCTCAAAGGCAGTGAAGTGTGGTACTGCTGCAGAGTTAAGATTTTTTTTTTCACCCTGAGGGTGAGGGCAAAAACGGAGAGCCCGATAGGGACCTGTCTCAGTAGCTGCTTTTTAGAACTACCGGTGCTGAGCACTGGCAGGATCCGGCCCACTTAAAGCCCTGGGTAAAGCTATAGTCTTTGGAGTAATTTGTACTGTCTCTCCAACTTTAGCAAACTGTTTGATCTTGGGTAAATCATACTCTCCCTGTGCCTCGGTCCACTAATGTGACAATATGCAAGCTGTAAACACATGTGACAATGAAGTGATGAAGGGTCTGTAGAAAGGTTGAACAGTGAAGAGATGCCACGACTGGCTAGACGGGACAGCGAATAAATGCTGGAAATGTGGAGGTATGGGCAGAGTGAAGAGATGTAGAGGCTATAGAGCGATTTGACAGTGATAAGATGCAGGAGCAGTGGAGAAATGAGGGGTATTTCAAGTGATGCTGGGACTGCAGAGGGACAGGGCAGTGAAGGGATGCAGAGGCAGTGAAGGGATGCAGAGACTGTGAAGACATGGGGCAGTGAAGAGTTGCAGAGGATGTTACAAGATATGACAATTAAGAAATATAGGGGCTGTGAAGAGATGGGGCACTGAAAAGTTAATGAGACTGTACAGAGATGAGTCAGTGAAGAGATACAGTGTGTTTGCAGAGAGAAATTAGTGAAGAGATGCTGGGTTTGTAGAGCAGTGTTAAAATGTAGAGAAGTAGGGGTGGGAGAATGAAAATAACGGCATTACTGTCATTTAAAGTTGCTCCGGAGTTTTGTGTACTGAAGATGTGATGCTTTGTAATGTTTTCATGTTTGATTTCTGACACTGAAGTTTTCCCTAACATGGAACTTCTTCCCAATCAAAAATTGCAGAAGCACAAACGGTCATGCCCTGTCCTGAACACCCATCCACTAAATGAACTCACCTAGACATGTTGAGGTGACCCAGATCACAGTGCGCACTACACAAGGGTCAGATACTGCATGAATATACTCTTAGGGAATGCAAGAAAACAAGAAATGTGAACAGGAACTGCATGGATAATGTGATGTTTGGGGGCTGTACGTGTCGCAGCAGTGACCAGGTGAGCCAACAGCAATAAAGTACACACACACCTTGCTACGCTGGTCTGGGCCGGAAGTCCCGTGCGACCCCGGCCCCTTTATTTATGCTCTCTGGCCACGCCTGGCCAGAGAGTGATACATTGTGTGGGGGTTCTTCCGGGCCAGGTCCCGGGTACGGCCATGAGCAAACTAGACCGCTACATCCCATCCCAACTCAGTTTTCCACAGAACAAAAACTCTCAAATTTTAACATACAAAATCTGCAAGTCTCTGGTTCGGCATGGGGTTCGGCCTTAGGTCATATCGCCGTTGTCTCGCTCTTTGGCTCACCTCTGGACTGGTCACTTCCGAACTTCTGGGACTGGGTGTCTGTTCTCCTTCCAGCCCCAAGGGCGTCGACGGTAGGTCCCTCGCTCTCTCCCCCACCAGGCACGGAGCCGGCCACTCGTTGGCAACATTGCCATCCGTTGGTCGGTTGTCATGGATCATGTCAGTCTCGGGAGCGGGCACCATTTTGAACCACGAGACATTCCTGGTAATTGTCTCTCCTCCCTTCTTCGCAGTGACAGCTGTGCCCCGGGTCTTCACCACGGTCCACAGACCGGGTTCGTAGGCAGTGCGGAATTTTCCCCACCACGACGGTTTCTTACTAGAACAGTGCGCCCTGGCATTATTGCTCGAGGTCGTGCCCTCCTCTGCTTGCTGGCTTTTTCGTTGGTCAGGGACCTCCTTATTTGAGTGCCGACAGGGTCGTATGGTTCTGGCACCCAATTATCCGCCATGGGAAGAGTGTCCCGCCGTGGTCCAGCTAACATCAGCGCCCACGGGGACCGCTGGGTGGTGCAGTGTGGAGTGCTTCGATATTCCCGCAGGAACCTCTGGAGCGCTGCCTCGGGATCCGCCTGATCGGCAACAGTTATTCGGAACACTTTATTTAGAGTCCGCATGAATCGTTCTACTTCGCCGTTGGCCTGTGGCCATTGTGGTGTGATGCGGTGATGTTTCACCCCCAGGTGGGTCAGAAAATCTTTGAATTCTTTTCCTTGGAACGGTGGGCCGTTGTCCGTCTTGATCACTTGCGGTAGCCCGAATAGGGCGAACGCCTTTTCTAGTACTGGCTGCAGTTGGTTGAAGGCCGTGGACGGGAGGACCTCCACGATGGGGTACTTCGTGTAGCTGTCAATGAGGACGGCTGTCACCCTTCCGTCTGGAACACTCCCAAAGTCCAGGCTCACCCATGACCACGGTGATGGGGCTGGCTCTTCAGTTATTACTGGAGCTGGGGCTTCAGGACTACTGGTGAGTTGGCAGGCCCGACAGCTCCGGACGACGGTGTCCACAGCTTCTTCGAGCCCGGGGAACCACACTTTTTCCCTCATTCGGGACTTCATCCTCCCGGTTCCTTGGTGGACTTCGTGCGCTAGGATGGTGGCCCTTTCTTGAAGGCTCGCTGGTATTACGATCCGTGACCCTCTCAGCACTACTCCACTGTCAGCGGCGCTCAGCTCTTCACGGACCCTCCAGACTTTTCCCAGCCTGGCTCGATCTACCTCGTTCCACCCACAGGTGTCGTGGAGAAAGTGTTCCAAGGACCCTTTCCTTAGTGCTTCCGTCACGCGTTGAAGGACCACATCGGTCTCAGTGTGTGTCTTGATCTCGTCGGTGGTGAGGGCTTTCGGGCAGGCCCACTGGGAAATCATATTTACATAGTCTTCCGTTTGTCGCTCCTGCTCGGCGTCTCCGTCAGAGGAGCCTGAAGGGTGGCGCGAGAGATAGTCCGCCGGGTTTCTTGCCCCGGGCCTGTATACCAGATCCAGCTGATAATGTTGCAGTTGTATGGCCCATCGTTCAATCCTGGGTGGCGGATGCGGTGAGGTTCCTTTGAACAGAGACAACAGCGGCTGGTGATCCGTTACCACCCGGAAAGGATGTCCGCTGAGGTATAGATGAAAGTGGTTGCACGCCCATTTGATGGCAAGCGCCTCCCGTTCAATCTGTGAGTATCTGGTTTCGGTGGGAGTAAGTGCCTTGCTTGCAAAAGCCAGCGGGACCCATTTTCCTGGCTCAGCCTCTTGCGCCAGCAGTGCCCCCAGACCGACTGGTCTGGCATCAACTGTTAGTTCAGTTGCTTTGGAGGTATCGAAGTAGGCCATGGTCGTCTTCTCCAGCAGTGCTGATTTCACCGTGCGAAACGCCTCTTCTTCCGCTTGTCCCCACTTCCACATGGCATCCTTCTTTGTTAGCACCCGTAGGGGTTCGGCTAGGGTTGCGAGGTTAGGTATAAACCGCCCGCAGTATGTTGCCATCCCCAGGAAGCTCCTCACTTCTGACGCCGTCGTGGGGGCCGGGGCATGCAGGATGGCTTGTGACTTCTGGGGGTCTACCTTCACGCCTTCCTGGCTGAACACGTAGCCGAAGAACTCAATTGACTTTTGAAGAACTGACATTTGTCCTTGTGGAGGGTCACTCCCTGATCAGCGAGGCGTTGGAGCGTAGCCCGAAGGTGCCGGTGGTGTTCTTCAATTGTCGGTGAGTGTATCAATATGTCATCGCTGACGTTTAGTACCCCGTGGAGGCCTGACAACACTTCTTTTACGGCGTTTTGGAAGATCTCTGCTGCTGAGGAGATCCCGAAGTTCAGCCTTTTATATCGCCGTAGTCCCAGATGCGTCGAGAAGGTCGTGATGTAGCGACTCTCTTCGGCTAGCTTCAGTTGGTGATAGCCGGCGTTGAGATCCAGTTTGGAAAACCAGCGAGATCCATTAAGGTCTGCCAGAATATCATCTACGGTCGGCGTAAGGTGTCTCTCTCGCTTTATTGCTCGGTTGGGCATGCGCATATCAATGCAGAGTCGGATTTTTCCAGGCTGTTTTGGTTTCTCCGCTATCACCATCGGTGAGACCCACGGGGTTGGTCCGGTGACCTTTTCTATGACGCCTTGTTGTTCAAGTTTTTGTAATTCCTGTTCAACAAGCGGTCGGAGATGAAAAGGTATACGCCGATGTCTTAGAGCTACTGGCGCTACTGCCTTATCGATGTGGAGTTTCACGGGTGGCCTCTTCATGCTCCCAAGACCGTTGAATAACTGGGGAAACAGCTCGAGGATGTCCTCGGTTTGTAGTGTCCTGACAGCGTTGGCGAAGGTCACCCGACCTAAATCTTCTGCGGTGTGGCTCCCCATCAGGATGTCCGCCTCTCTGTCGACCACGTGGAAAGTCGTGGTGACTTCGTGGTCGTCTGATTTCACCCGGACCATCATCTTGCCTTTCAGTGGTAGTGGTGTTCGGCTGCCGTATGTGAGAATCTTCACTTGGGACGGTGATAGCTCAGGCCTGGGGTTGAGTTGTTTGTACTGCTGGCATCCCATGACATTGACGGAAGCCCCCGTGTCAATGAGCGCAGTTACGGGTGACCCTGCAATCTCTATAGCGCATGTTGGCTGAGGTCGCCGTCTCCGCTTGAGATCGCTGGCAAAGAGATCAGATAGCATTCCTCTTCGTCTTCGGTGGACGAGTCCTCCAGGTATTGCCTGCGCTGCGTTGGCGGCTTACTACCCCTCGGGGCCTCAGCGTCCTCCAGGGTGAGGTGCTTCACCGTTCTAGACAGATGTTTTCGGCCTGGTGTTCCTCTGCTTCTCATTCCTCCTCGGCATACACTTGCGAAGTGGTTGGGGATGCCGCATTTCGAGCATACCTTGCCCCGCGCTGGGCACTCGTCTGGTGGGTGTTCCTCCTTCCCACAGTATCCGCACAGCGATCTCCGTGTGCTTCTGGTCTGCCATCGCCCTCGGGTGCTTCTTTGCTGTGTGCGCACTGCGTCCACTTTCTCAACCTTCACCGTTGTCGGTTGCTCCACCTGTTGGGTAAGAGCAGCGTCCATCACTGTCGCCCTGGCTTCCGACAGGTCATGTGACCGTGCCAGGACCAGTATATCTTCCAGAGAGATACGTGGTTGACGGAGGATGAGGGTCCGCAGAGTTTTATTGCGACATCCTTGGATTATTTGCGCACGAACTTCTTTATTCTGGTCATCTTCCGTGCATGTACTGGCCAGTTCCCTCAATCTTGCATGGAAAGCGTCCATCGACTCCCCTTCCCTTTGGCGCGCTTGCCAGAGTTTAAAACGTTCATAATCCGGGTTCAGCTGGGGATCGAAGTGAGCATTCAGGGCTCTTACCGCCGCCTCATAGTCCGTTGGTGCTCCCGTGTTCGGCAGGTGCGCAAACAATTTATATATCTCATCACCCGCGAAATGGAGTAATAGCGACCGCTTCACTGCTCCGTCCGTTTCTCTCGTGGCGATGAAATAATTGTTCAATCTGCCAATCCAGACTGTCCACCTGGGTGACGCTGTGGCGGGGTCGATCAGTTCACTGAATGGGGGTAGTGCGCTGATCTGAGTGTGTGGGGACACCGGTATTACTGCTGGGAGTGCAGGCTGCGGAGCCGCTTGTTGAGCTGCTGGAGCTGCCTGGTTGGACATGGTCTTCCTCGCTGCGTGGACTCACTGTTGCTGCGCTACTTGCCCTTCCTGGTGGCTGAGACAGGCGCTGGACTGCACCCCTGCCTTCTGTCTGGGGATGTGGATGCAGCCTCTTCCACTCTTCCCCTCCTCCACCGTGTAGGTGCAGTTGTCAATTCCTGGTGTCCCACACCGGGTCCAGGCTTCTCATTTACTCTTCTCCTGGCTTGTGTGAGGCCGTGTTGTGCTGATCGCCGTGTCACCTGGGGGCCCCTAGGTGGCGCTGTTGAGCACTGCTGCTCGGCAAAAGGGACGAGTGCTGCTGCGCATGCGCGCACGTTGGGGCCGAGCGCGGGCTCTACCGGGATGCGGCCGGGAGCACACAGCACAGTCGGCGGCGTTTGAGGAGGCCGCTGGGACAGACAGACGCTGGTAGCGGTTCCGGTACCTGGAAGGCTCTGCAGAGCGCTGCCGGACGCCGCGCGTCGGGGACGGCACTGGGGCTGCGCTTCTTCGCCGGTTGGGCTCTGCCAGGCCGACGGGCTAGGAGCTCTGCCGTGCTGCACTGGTGGGGCGGGCCGTGATTCCAGACCCCCACCCTCGTCGCCAATGTGATGTTTGGGGGCTGTACGTGTCGCAGCAGTGACCAGGTGAGCCAACAGCAATAAAGTACACACACACCTTGCTACGCTGGTCTGGGCCGGAAGTCCCGTGCGACCCCGGCCCCTTTATTTATGCTCTCTGGCCACGCCTGGCCAGAGAGTGATACATTGTGTGGGGGTTCTTCCGGGCCAGGTCCCGGGTACGGCCATGAGCAAACTAGACCGCTACATCCCATCCCAACTCAGTTTTCCACAGAACAAAAACTCTCAAATTTTAACATACAAAATCTGCAAGTCTCTGGTTCGGCATGGGGTTCGGCCTTAGGTCATATCGCCGTTGTCTCGCTCTTTGGCTCACCTCTGGACTGGTCACTTCCGAACTTCTGGGACTGGGTGTCTGTTCTCCTTCCAGCCCCAAGGGCGTCGACGGTAGGTCCCTCGCTCTCTCCCCCACCAGGCACGGAGCCGGCCACTCGTTGGCAACATTGCCATCCGTTGGTCGGTTGTCATGGATCATGTCAGTCTCGGGAGCGGGCACCATTTTGAACCACGAGACATTCCTGGTAATTGTCTCTCCTCCCTTCTTCGCAGTGACAGCTGTGCCCCGGGTCTTCACCACGGTCCACAGACCGGGTTCGTAGGCAGTGCGGAATTTTCCCCCACCACGACGGTTTCTTACTAGAACAGTGCGCCCTGGCATTATTGCTCGAGGTCGTGCCCTCCTCTGCTTGCTGGCTTTTTCGTTGGTCAGGGACCTCCTTATTTGAGTGCCGACAGGGTCGTATGGTTCTGGCACCCAATTATCCGCCATGGGAAGAGTGTCCCGCCGTGGTCCAGCTAACATCAGCGCCCACGGGGACCGCTGGGTGGTGCAGTGTGGAGTGCTTCGATATTCCCGCAGGAACCTCTGGAGCGCTGCCTCGGGATCCGCCTGATCGGCAACAGTTATTCGGAACACTTTATTTAGAGTCCGCATGAATCGTTCTACTTCGCCGTTGGCCTGTGGCCATTGTGGTGTGATGCGGTGATGTTTCACCCCCAGGTGGGTCAGAAAATCTTTGAATTCTTTTCCTTGGAACGGTGGGCCGTTGTCCGTCTTGATCACTTGCGGTAGCCCGAATAGGGCGAACGCCTTTTCTAGTACTGGCTGCAGTTGGTTGAAGGCCGTGGACGGGAGGACCTCCACGATGGGGTACTTCGTGTAGCTGTCAATGAGGACGGCTGTCACCCTTCCGTCTGGAACACTCCCAAAGTCCAGGCTCACCCATGACCACGGTGATGGGGCTGGCTCTTCAGTTATTACTGGAGCTGGGGCTTCAGGACTACTGGTGAGTTGGCAGGCCCGACAGCTCCGGACGACGGTGTCCACAGCTTCTTCGAGCCCGGGGAACCACACTTTTTCCCTCATTCGGGACTTCATCCTCCCGGTTCCTTGGTGGACTTCGTGCGCTAGGATGGTGGCCCTTTCTTGAAGGCTCGCTGGTATTACGATCCGTGACCCTCTCAGCACTACTCCACTGTCAGCGGCGCTCAGCTCTTCACGGACCCTCCAGACTTTTCCCAGCCTGGCTCGATCTACCTCGTTCCACCCACAGGTGTCGTGGAGAAAGTGTTCCAAGGACCCTTTCCTTAGTGCTTCCGTCACGCGTTGAAGGACCACATCGGTCTCAGTGTGTGTCTTGATCTCGTCGGTGGTGAGGGCTTTCGGGCAGGCCCACTGGGAAATCATATTTACATAGTCTTCCGTTTGTCGCTCCTGCTCGGCGTCTCCGTCAGAGGAGCCTGAAGGGTGGCGCGAGAGATAGTCCGCCGGGTTTCTTGCCCCGGGCCTGTATACCAGATCCAGCTGATAATGTTGCAGTTGTATGGCCCATCGTTCAATCCTGGGTGGCGGATGCGGTGAGGTTCCTTTGAACAGAGACAACAGCGGCTGGTGATCCGTTACCACCCGGAAAGGATGTCCGCTGAGGTATAGATGAAAGTGGTTGCACGCCCATTTGATGGCAAGCGCCTCCCGTTCAATCTGTGAGTATCTGGTTTCGGTGGGAGTAAGTGCCTTGCTTGCAAAAGCCAGCGGGACCCATTTTCCTGGCTCAGCCTCTTGCGCCAGCAGTGCCCCCAGACCGACTGGTCTGGCATCAACTGTTAGTTCAGTTGCTTTGGAGGTATCGAAGTAGGCCATGGTCGTCTTCTCCAGCAGTGCTGATTTCACCGTGCGAAACGCCTCTTCTTCCGCTTGTCCCCACTTCCACATGGCATCCTTCTTTGTTAGCACCCGTAGGGGTTCGGCTAGGGTTGCGAGGTTAGGTATAAACCGCCCGCAGTATGTTGCCATCCCCAGGAAGCTCCTCACTTCTGACGCCGTCGTGGGGGCCGGGGCATGCAGGATGGCTTGTGACTTCTGGGGTCTACCTTCACGCCTTCCTGGCTGAACACGTAGCCGAAGAACTCAATTGACTTTTTGAAGAACTGACATTTGTCCTTGTGGAGGGTCACTCCCTGATCAGCGAGGCGTTGGAGCGTAGCCCGAAGGTGCCGGTGGTGTTCTTCAATTGTCGGTGAGTGTATCAATATGTCATCGCTGACGTTTAGTACCCCGTGGAGGCCTGACAACACTTCTTTTACGGCGTTTTGGAAGATCTCTGCTGCTGAGGAGATCCCGAAGTTCAGCCTTTTATATCGCCGTAGTCCCAGATGCGTCGAGAAGGTCGTGATGTAGCGACTCTCTTCGGCTAGCTTCAGTTGGTGATAGCCGGCGTTGAGATCCAGTTTGGAAAACCAGCGAGATCCATTAAGGTCTGCCAGAATATCATCTACGGTCGGCGTAAGGTGTCTCTCTCGCTTTATTGCTCGGTTGGGCATGCGCATATCAATGCAGAGTCGGATTTTTCCAGGCTGTTTTGGTTTCTCCGCTATCACCATCGGTGAGACCCACGGGGTTGGTCCGGTGACCTTTTCTATGACGCCTTGTTGTTCAAGTTTTTGTAATTCCTGTTCAACAAGCGGTCGGAGATGAAAAGGTATACGCCGATGTCTTAGAGCTACTGGCGCTACTGCCTTATCGATGTGGAGTTTCACGGGTGGCCTCTTCATGCTCCCAAGACCGTTGAATAACTGGGGAAACAGCTCGAGGATGTCCTCGGTTTGTAGTGTCCTGACAGCGTTGGCGAAGGTCACCCGACCTAAATCTTCTGCGGTGTGGCTCCCCATCAGGATGTCCGCCTCTCTGTCGACCACGTGGAAAGTCGTGGTGACTTCGTGGTCGTCTGATTTCACCCGGACCATCATCTTGCCTTTCAGTGGTAGTGGTGTTCGGCTGCCGTATGTGAGAATCTTCACTTGGGACGGTGATAGCTCAGGCCTGGGGTTGAGTTGTTTGTACTGCTGGCATCCCATGACATTGACGGAAGCCCCCGTGTCAATGAGCGCAGTTACGGGTGACCCTGCAATCTCTATAGCGCATGTTGGCTGAGGTCGCCGTCTCCGCTTGAGATCGCTGGCAAAAGAGATCAGATAGCATTCCTCTTCGTCTTCGGTGGACGAGTCCTCCAGGTATTGCCTGCGCTGCGTTGGCGGCTTACTACCCCTCGGGGCCTCAGCGTCCTCCAGGGTGAGGTGCTTCACCGTTCTAGACAGATGTTTTCGGCCTGGTGTTCCTCTGCTTCTCATTCCTCCTCGGCATACACTTGCGAAGTGGTTGGGGATGCCGCATTTCGAGCATACCTTGCCCCGCGCTGGGCACTCGTCTGGTGGGTGTTCCTCCTTCCCACAGTATCCGCACAGCGATCTCCGTGTGCTTCTGGTCTGCCATCGCCCTCGGGTGCTTCTTTGCTGTGTGCGCACTGCGTCCACTTTCTCAACCTTCACCGTTGTCGGTTGCTCCACCTGTTGGGTAAGAGCAGCGTCCATCACTGTCGCCCTGGCTTCCGACAGGTCATGTGACCGTGCCAGGACCAGTATATCTTCCAGAGAGATACGTGGTTGACGGAGGATGAGGGTCCGCAGAGTTTTATTGCGACATCCTTGGATTATTTGCGCACGAACTTCTTTATTCTGGTCATCTTCCGTGCATGTACTGGCCAGTTCCCTCAATCTTGCATGGAAAGCGTCCATCGACTCCCCTTCCCTTTGGCGCGCTTGCCAGAGTTTAAAACGTTCATAATCCGGGTTCAGCTGGGGATCGAAGTGAGCATTCAGGGCTCTTACCGCCGCCTCATAGTCCGTTGGTGCTCCCGTGTTCGGCAGGTGCGCAAACAATTTATATATCTCATCACCCGCGAAATGGAGTAATAGCGACCGCTTCACTGCTCCGTCCGTTTCTCTCGTGGCGATGAAATAATTGTTCAATCTGCCAATCCAGACTGTCCACCTGGGTGACGCTGTGGCGGGGTCGATCAGTTCACTGAATGGGGGTAGTGCGCTGATCTGAGTGTGTGGGGACACCGGTATTACTGCTGGGAGTGCAGGCTGCGGAGCCGCTTGTTGAGCTGCTGGAGCTGCCTGGTTGGACATGGTCTTCCTCGCTGCGTGGACTCACTGTTGCTGCGCTACTTGCCCTTCCTGGTGGCTGAGACAGGCGCTGGACTGCACCCCTGCCTTCTGTCTGGGGATGTGGATGCAGCCTCTTCCACTCTTCCCCTCCTCCACCGTGTAGGTGCAGTTGTCAATTCCTGGTGTCCCACACCGGGTCCAGGCTTCTCATTTACTCTTCTCCTGGCTTGTGTGAGGCCGTGTTGTGCTGATCGCCGTGTCACCTGGGGGCCCCTAGGTGGCGCTGTTGAGCACTGCTGCTCGGCAAAAGGGACGAGTGCTGCTGCGCATGCGCGCACGTTGGGGCCGAGCGCGGGCTCTACCGGGATGCGGCCGGGAGCACACAGCACAGTCGGCGGCGTTTGAGGAGGCCGCTGGGACAGACAGACGCTGGTAGCGGTTCCGGTACCTGGAAGGCTCTGCAGAGCGCTGCCGGACGCCGCGCGTCGGGGACGGCACTGGGGCTGCGCTTCTTCGCCGGTTGGGCTCTGCCAGGCCGACGGGCTAGGAGCTCTGCCGTGCTGCACTGGTGGGGCGGGCCGTGATTCCGGACCCCCACCCTCGTCGCCAATGTGATGTTTGGGGGCTGTACGTGTCGCAGCAGTGACCAGGTGAGCCAACAGCAATAAAGTACACACACACCTTGCTACGCTGGTCTGGGCCGGAAGTCCCGTGCGACCCCGGCCCCTTTATTTATGCTCTCTGGCCACGCCTGGCCAGAGAGTGATACATTGTGTGGGGGTTCTTCCGGGCCAGGTCCCGGGTACGGCCATGAGCAAACTAGACCGCTACAGATAACAAGGGTTACATTAACGCCTGTTATTGTCGCTGTTGAGAAATCGCTCATTTGTTTTTGATTGTAGAGTTAAGCGTTTGAATAGAGAGGCTGATATGAAGCCGTTTTAAAATGACTGCCAGCTTTGAGACTCGGTGGGACCTGAGCGACTGAAAGCACTGGCTGATCTCGTGGAATTTGGCTGCGAGAACAGTTAATAAAGCGCCTTCTTTCTTCTCACGGCTCACCGCAGGCTGAGATCCTGCGCATGCTCCGTGCAAGCCGCTGCCTCGTCTTCCACTTCGTCCCCGTCGATCAATACCAGTCGTTGTCATCAAAGAGCCCCCTAGTGGACGCATGCAGGGTGTGAATGAGGTGCAGTGATAACAAATATATATCGTGGAAGTAAGCCCCCTGAAGAGATTTCTGAAAGGAAACCCTGTCTCTTTGGCTTTGAATACTAAAAGATGAGGGTAGGGAGGCAATGTGGTCTAATTGGTAAATGACCCCGAAAACATGAATTATAATTCCATCGCTGCAAATTATCGAAACCGTGTGATCTTGGGTAGCACTTTGTGCCCTAGTTCCATACTCCCAGTTTCTGTCGAGTAAGGCGTGCGTAAAGCCTGCATGGATTCATAAATCCAAGCTTCACTCTCCCCGTTTGGGAATATGACATCATGATTTCAGGAGAAAGGCAAGAAACAGAGGGTATTCGAATACATACTGTGTGTGTTGTAAAGCGTCCGTTCATCCTGGCCAGGTTTCTTAGTGCTAACGGACGCTGTTTGTAACCCATGTCAATAGCAATCTTGTTATTGTTGACGGGGAATCTTAAAAACCAAGCATTTGCAATGCAATAGGTCTCGCATTTACGCAAGTTTAAGCTATTGGCATTGTAAATGACAATGCGTTTTTTTATGTTTTAAAAACAAAAACATAAAAGACATTGTCATTTACAATGGCAATAGCTCAAACTCGTGTAAATGCGAGACCTATTGCATTGCAAATGCTAGGCATCACGGACACCGGGCGGGCGGGCGGGGGAAAGGGGGGGCAAGGAGGGAGAAGGCAAGGACACCGGGCGGGCAGGGGACGGGGAGGGAGAAGGCACGGACAACGGGAGGGAGGGCCGGGGGGGGTAAACAAGGCACGACAACGGGAGGGAGGGGGGTAAAGAAGGCACCAAAGCACGTCGTGCCTGCAGTAAGAGAAACTAAATAAAGAAAATAGAGCTCACAGTCTAAATAACACGTACCTTGTAACAACCGAAGTAATGGGGCCAGTCGCCATGGGAGGTGACAAATGAAGGAGGCGGTACTAAGGAGGGACTAACAAGCCTATTTACGAATCAGAAGCCAGCATTTAGGACAGACAATGACACAAGCCAATGGCAACTATAGGCGGCGAGTGGGCGGGGCTTCAATTTGGTACTCCACCACAAGTCTCGGAGAGCTGCGCATGCGCGCTGGCTCTAGGCTCGACCTAAAAAACTGAACATACACTTAAACAATGCCACATAACAAATATTTAGTAAGTGCATTAGCTAGTGGTTGTATGTATGGAATAAAAGAAGGATATAATAATGTGATTCATGTGTAACAATAGGCGATGCATCGGCTTTGTGGTTTGTAACTCATTTTCCTGATTCCCATCCCCCCCCCCCTCCCAAAGTAACATTAAAAGGAGGAATTACAGTGACCCCAGGTCTTGGCCCTCCCTTCGGGGGAACTGAAACCGAGATCTAGCAAAGCCCCACACGCTCATATTGGTTCGTCATTTTAAAAGGTAAATCTTTAAGGCTGCATATCTATGGACCTAGTGGGCCGATTTTCTTCATCTTTGCCTTGTTTTGCCACATAATTTTTAGTAACCACTACTGACCTACACTCTGAATGCCCACTCATATTATAAGACCTATCACAGGTCACCACCAAACCTTGCAAAGTCCAATCTGTGACAGGCTACCTATTAGGAGATACCAGGCTGAGCACAATAGTGGCCTCACCTGAGCAGCCGACGCTCATGCACACACGTGTATGCACACGTGTAAACAGCCAAGAGTCTCTTATCCTAGCTGCGCAACAGTGGCCTTATCTTAAAAGGCGGACTCAACGTGCTAAATGCCAGTGTCTAATTATTACAAATTTCCTGTGAGTGATACCCAGGTAGTGAGACTCGCTCACAGTAAAAGTCCAAAAATCGGGTAGTCAATTGTGAAAAATCCTGGTTGGCAGACGCCTTGTAGCTAATTGCTACAAGGAGCATAAACAACAAGTCACAGGACAAACTCATTTGCTCAACCAGTGCCATTTGGAGTCTAGAATCACAACTAGCAGATGACACCAAGAGGTGCAAGATAGCAGACTAGTAAAGAGGGCTTTATTAGAAAACACATCAGAACGTTGTTTGTTCAAAGATGCACAGCTACAGACTATTGTGTGGAGCATCTATGTCATACATTAGAGGGCATTGAACATGCATGCATGCAGATAACACCAGCCTTCTAGAACAAAAAGCAAATATTTAATAATGATATCATTGATTTAGAGGAAGTGCAAATGGAAGAAATAAATATCACAAAAGAGCTCTGAAATAAAAGCCAAGAAATGCTCAAAGCAATATTGAAAGGTGACTAAGTATGAAGCAATATTAATTTTGCAACTAAAGAGGGCCACAAAGAAAATCAAACAAGGACAGAACAATTGAGCAATTGTCGGTGTAAACTTTAATATCCGCTTTTGATACATCTATTTGAAGAATGGGATTATGAAATACACTTACAAATAATCGTTTTTAGTTTTATAGGGCAGACTTGTGTGACACAAAATATGGCCTCTAGAAACCAAAACTAGAGAAAGTGAAGAGCAGCTGGGGATGGACGCTGCTGGGCTAAAATGTGAAAGCAATTTGAAAATGCTCTCTTTTTAGGTCTCGCCCAGCGACGCAGCGCATGCGCTGCTCGCCTTGGCGAGATCTATTGTCGTCGGTTTCTGTTCGGAAGGGAGACAGGAGATGTGCACGCGTAGGGACAGGTGATGTGCACGCGGTGTTTCAACACAGCGCGCGCATGGCGCGCTTTCACTTTCCAGCGTGGAGGCGTGCTAGGAGCATTTTGTTCGTGTTTTGGTGCGTACTCTCGTTTTCGTGATTTATTTTCTTATTTTCTCGGATTCACTCTCTTTCTCCTTCAATTCTTGCTCTATCTCCTGTGCTTTCCCCTGTACATGCACTTGTTAGGTCTCGCGTAGCGTTGCGCAG
This sequence comes from Calotriton arnoldi, assembly GCA_963921515.1. Classification (NCBI taxonomy): domain Eukaryota; kingdom Metazoa; phylum Chordata; class Amphibia; order Caudata; family Salamandridae; genus Calotriton; species Calotriton arnoldi. The sequence goes on along the minus strand of CAWUFW010008997.1, from coordinate 405,689 downwards.
GGCTGTCCACAGTGAGATCTGTGACACACAGTCCTCGTGAAACAACAGAGGTGATCTGAACGTAAAACTGCTGGTATGACTCGGGGCAGGCAACAGGAAGAAAGGGATTAGGAGCAGGATTTTGGTTCGGTTTATTCCGGTGCGGGGAACCAGTAGTCACAAAAACAGAGAATACTTTTTATTTGCACAAACTCCTCCGAGTCCTATGGGGAATGGAGTGCTTTACAGGAGCACTAGATTTCATTACACATTTGTTTTTTTTTCTTGCCACAAAACATTAAATGGTGTGCCTGGAATCACACAGCTTGGTGCACCCACGCCTAGACTTGATCTTCGTTCTCTGCTGTAGGATGTGAGGTCTGCAGACTGCCATCCTAGGGTGGTCTTTAGACTGGCTAGATAGAGCCCCAGACTCGAGAGAGGGGCATTTGTGGGTTTTATCTGGCGTAATAGTCAGAGCTGCCGACTTCAGAGCCAGGGAACCAGGTTCGAGTCTTGGCGTCGGCTCCAACAAAAAAAATAATGTGTCATTGTGTAACGTAACTGGTCCTCAATACCTTCGGGTCAAGCTCGTGCTATATAGAACTGCAAAAACAAAAATCTAAAGTCAGAAGAAACACCCATCAAGGTGCAGGATGTGGCAAATTGGTCTCCTGATGTATGGAAATGCTCATGCAAATGTTAATCTTCATATGCAAGACACTGGGAATAGACAGCGAATTATCTTCACGTGGGGGAAGGAAAGTGGGCATGCTTTATTAGGAGCGTCGTAAAAATGCTTTGTTATGATATAAAAAGGCCAAGTCCCTGACAGCGTGTTGGACTGTTGACGGGTTGCTGCTCCAGAGCCATTTTTGCTGTATTGTGCTGAGCGCAGTGGCGTAGCGCAAAATAAGAGGCCCCTGAATCTCAAACATTCATTTGCTTATGCTGAATGGAGGGCTCTGAAGGGTTTCTTCCTCCCCTCGCGCCGCCATACACCTCCCCCACCCCTGCTCACCCCCACCGCACGTTTGGCGTGGGCCTGACTATGCCTCTGGTAGTGTGCCCCGGTGCACTAGAGACAACCTTGCACTAAAATTCCTACTGTGAGCTTCTACATAAAACATTGAACCCCAGCGAATGTATTTCCGACTTTCTTTCGCTGCAATTTGTAACAGCCTCGGAAAAAAAACCATTTCCTGACCATTTTAGACCTCTCCTTGAAAGCTTTTCTCAATACTACGGGGGATGGTACGAGAAATGACTGATTGACTGTCAATTTGTAACAGATTCCACTGTAGGCGCGTATGGATTCACAGTTTAGGAAAGCGCCTAGAGAGATAACTCTGGAAAATAAAGCACCCACACCATCGCATTGCGTGGCGATATACACCCCATATTTCCTTAGGTAGTTCAGTGGTAGTAGTTTTCTTTAATTATTTTGCTAAGTTTTTTGTTAAACGTAGATCAGGGCATTTCAGTTGGTGGACGCGGTACAAAGGCCTAGAAAACAACACCTTTATATTATGTGGCGAATGGAATGCGGGTGTTCTAAGCTGTTGGGTGCGAAACTGTGAAACTTCCTGAGTGTAGAAATTCACATTGAACCATATTAAATAAATGTTCAAATTTGTGAATACATCAAATGTTTATTTTTTTAAACAAATTAAGTGAGTAATTCAAATAATAGGAGAAATCATCAAAAAACGAATCCGGGGTCATACTCTTTTTGATAAATATTACATTAGAAATATGCCAATTGATTATTGTCACATACGAGTGCGCATTAGGTACATTGTGTAAGAGAACACCATTTCTCATTGTTTTATGGGACAAAGATTGGAATATCTAAGTAAGAGCATCTAAGATCAGAATAAGAGATATGATTAACAGCTATGAGTATGTGTGTGAAAACATAGGCCCAGGAGGCTCAAGTGTGGACCCCACCCCCCACCAAATCAAACGAAACAATGACTTGCCAAAACATTTAGATTTGGGTACAGATATCATTTTTATTTATCCAAAACATAGCATCAGAGAAAAGTATAGCCTTAACATTAAGCATTCTACATGAGCCAGAGAAAGATAAACAGCTGTCTTCACATTATCATATTCAGAAATTATAGCACATCTCAAAGACAGTACGAGAGAACAGTTGCATCCTGCTAAAATTACCAGAGAATATCTATCTAATTACAATTTCTCACTGCAGGATACTTTACATAGCACTCAGGCCCACAATTTACAATTCTACTCGGACCACCATCATCCCTGAGCGATGGTCCTCGACCTCCATATTCCGAACAGCTGTCGAGAAACCTGATCCTGCCCAGCACCAGATATAACAAGCATTTGCAATGCAATAGGTCTCGCATTTTAGAAACTTTAACATATTGGTATTGTAAATGACAATGCCTTCTATTATTGCAGGTTTTTTAAACACATAAATAAAAGGCATTGTCATTTACAATGCCAATAGCTCAATCTCGCAATTGCGAGACATATTGCATTGCAAATGCTTGTTACAGTAAGTGTTTACCCAAGCTAGGACGACCTGCAGGCTTGGGGGAGGTGCTGCCTGCATTTCTGGGACAGGAGAGGGGGGCGGGTGGGTCGCAGGAGTTTCCTCTGAGGATGAGGCGCAGGTACCTCCTGTTACAGATGCTGTTGCGCCTGCGGTGCCACGAGAGGAGAGTGTTGGGACCGGACACTTATGATTTCTCCTTCTGTGGACACTGACCTGCGATCACTTCTTACTGCATGTCAAATGTTTGGGGATGGCAGTCATTTTTGTCTTTTTTTATATGTATTGCGGTTATTCAGCTGAAAACAATAAAAGATGTCTTTAAAAAAGTGTTAAACAAACCTTAATGAATACTCAAGAGCACTCTATATACATAGTATCAAAAACCCTAGATGGATATTCTAAATCTTGGCCCGGATAATGTACATTTACAGCCGCTTCTCTTAAAACCCACTGATACGAATGTGCATTATCATTCTTTCACAGGGTGTACAGACACATTTCTAAACCGAGCAACAGGTAATTGTTCTGACACTGGGGGTGGGAGCTTTGATTTGAAATCACCTTTGTCTGGTACAGAGTGTATATACCTATGAACACCCCTCTGGCAATGGCAGCAACTGACACAGAAAAAAAAAACATTTAATAGGGTGTGCTGGAATTTCCCAAAGTCTGCAAGTGATGAGCCTGCTCCCTAGAATATATTAAAACTCAAGAGTGCACTGAAAGCTGCTGCCTGGATAAAACACTTGCCTATCAAACATGTGAACCTGTAGTGAGTATCAAGGGGTGTTCTGTAGGGTGCACCCTCATCCTCGTTAGGTCTGGAGTTAGCCAAGACCATCTGATTTTAATACAATTGTACATGTAATATACTTACTTTCAGCCAGCCCTTTTCATCCATAGGTCTGTTACTCTACTATTCACAGTTTCTTTCCACCCACTACTTCATACAGCCCACTCCAGATATCTGGCTAACTTCTCTGTGACTGACAGCATTCTGGTTTTTCACAAGGAGCACATCTACACACAAGGTAGTTCCCTTCAGTGTCAGGGACTAGGATGGCAATGTGGGCGTTTTCATAATATAAAATATTTTTGCTTTAGGCAACTTTATTTGATATTTTCAAGTGCCCTGCAGCTTCCCCGAAAATAAAGTTTTACAAAAGCAATGAAAAAACAAAACAAATGTTGGAAAAACCAAAGCGCTGGCAGTCGACTCCTACACCCATTGGCTTTGTCAATGCTTTAAAAAAAATAATAATAAACCCTTCACAATGACCTTGGCCCACGCAGTGATTAAATCTTAGGCAGTTGAATACATTAGGTAGTAAAAGTCGGCTTCTTCTGTAAGTGAAATAATCAGAACCTTCTCAATATAATTAAAATTCTCATGCATGAAGAGGACCACCATAAACCGACAAAAGAGGAGTTTGAAATATTCAGCACAAGAACCAAAATGCTAGGAACACTCATGAAATTCCTTGACACAAACATTACGCTCGGATGCTTCCTCCTGTTTAAATGAGGGGAACAAGAGATGTCAAAGGGCTCTAAACTAGAGCTCAATGTCTGGTCGCACCCTTCATCTTTAATCACCAGGACTAACAATCTGTAGAGGGACATTCAAACTAAGGAAGACTTTTGTTTCCATCATCATTTCAGTATCCCCACAAGGTCTAGTTGTCTTAATATGCAGAGGGCAAACATTCCAGGGCATAAGTCGCTCACCCTCAAACTCCCAATGCCTCAAACTGGGGCATATTGGTGTATAACGCTTCTATAGAAAGCGGACTAGTATATCTTTTACTTGTGTCTAATTGATTCCCTCTATTTATTTATAAAATCCATTGAATCATTAATGTAAGCTTGGATCTGTTCTACCAACTGTTTGAGAAATAAATTGATATATTGAGAGTGGGGTTCTAGTAAGGACCCATAACCTGAAATAATGGGGCCACTAAGTGGATTCTCTAAATTCTTGTGTAAATTAGAAAGCATATACATCACAGGCAGGCATGTTTTTTTTTGTTGCTCAAAAATGTCAATTCCTCGTTAGTGATCCAGCCTCTCTGTTGTGCTTCCTCTGAAATGTGCAGCATTTGGTGCTATTAGTCGCTGGAGGGGTCCTGTCTAATCATCATGTAATGTGATCTACAGTCTAGCGGTCTCGGGACCTCAACCTCATTCTTATCTTGGTCCATTTTGACAATGCCACCACCATTATCTGCTGGTTTCACAACTGAGGTGTCTTGACCAAGCTGTACCAGTACCTCTGATCCCTCTCGTTAGATTAAATCTTGGTGCAAAATTCGTACGATGCAAATTATCTAATTCTCTCAGAGTTATGTCCTCTACTGCAATGGATCAGAGACCACGATACGACTTACAGGAGACTTGGGGATACACTTTTAATATCTTCTGATTCGGGTCAGCGCTTAAACTTTAATGTTATGTTATTTGAACTTTTAAAGCGCACGGTTACCCTTGGGTGTCCTGGCGCTAAGCATGCCTGCTGGTTGTCAGTACTGAGGGTGTTACTGTGAGAAAAGCCAATTTTTCAGGCCCTCCCTGAAGGTGAGGAGATCGGCTGAGTTCCTCAAATGGAACGGGAGCTCATTCCAGTCTTTAGCGGCGCAGGTGATGATACTTCTGCACCCCCAGCTGGCCTTTTTAATCGGGGGGACTAAGACTTGTTTAGCTCCTGCGGACCGAAGAGTCCTTCCAGGAACGTACCACTTGAATTTTAGCCTCAGATGGTCGGGGCCTACCCCATTGTGGGCTTTATAGGCTATGCAGAGGGCCTTAAAACGTACCCTTTGCTTCACGGGGAGCCAGAGCAATTGGTTTAATTCCTTTTTTACTGAGACAAATTTTGGTGTCCCTGTAAGCAATCTAGCAGCTGCATTCTGTGCGATTTGAAGCCTATTGATGTACTGTTTTGGGGCATTCAAATATAGACTATTACAGTAGTCTAGCCGCGCCTTAATGAGAGCCGTGATCACTGTCCTAAGACTGCCTTCAGGGAGGACATTTTTTATTTTCCTTATGATTCTCAGAATATGGAAATATGCTGGGACCACCGAGCTTATGTGATCGCCAAAAGTGAACTTATTGTCCACGATCACCCCCAGGTTCTTTGCTTTCCTGGTGGGAACGGGGCATACACTCAGCTCGGCTGGCCACCAGTCTGGTGTCCACAGGTTGGGGTTGTTCCCGAACAAGATGACCTCTGTTTTGCCTGAGTTCAGTTTTAGGCAATTGGACGACATCCACCCTGAGATGGCTTTCATGCAGTCCTGAAAACGGGCCCCTGTTTCCTTCTCTTCCCCATCCCTGAGTGACAACACTATTTGAGTGTCGTCTGCGTAGGAGGTACGTTTGAAGTCATAGGATCTGATAAGGCCTGCCAGAGAACTAACATATAGGTTAAAGAGCGTCGGGCTTAGCGAAGAGCCCTGCGGCACCCCACATGGTAGGGAGAAGGGCTTTGACCTGTGGATGCCCAATTCCACTGTTTGCGTCCTTTCAGAAAGTAAGGACTGCAAAAGATTCCAGGCAGCTCCTTGTACCCCTGCTTCCGACAGCCGGTCCATCAGCACTTCGTGATGGACCGTGCCAAAGGCTGCTGATAAGTCTAACAATATCAGAATTGCCTTTCCTCCACTATCCAAGGCCTCCCTCACTTCCTCAGTTGATTTAATTAAGGCCAACTCGGTGCTGTGTTCTGCTCTAAACCCGTATTGAGATGGGTCGAGTAGATTATTAGACCGAAGGAATGTACTGAGCTGGATATTCATGGCCTTTTCAATAATTTTTGCAGGAAGTGGAAGTCTCGAAATTGGCCTGTAATTGTTTGGATCATTGGGGTCAAGGGTTGATTTTTTTAATAGGGGGAGTATAGAGGCCTTCTTCCAGTTTCTGGGAAATTTGCCTGTTGTAAGTATGGCGTTAAACAGCGGTGTAAGGGCCGATCCTATAACTTCTGGGATTTGTTTTAATGCCGAGGCCGGACATGGATCCGACGGAGACCCGGATCGAATGGAACTCAGAAGTTTAATCGAGTCGGGTGTCCCTAACAGGGAGAAATTATCTAGAACCGGTGTAATTAATACCTCTTTCTGTGGCATCACCCTTTCCCCCCTGTGAGCTAGGGTAAATGAGGAAAAGATGGATTCCACTTTTTGTTGGAAGAAGTTAGCCAATTTTTCGCAGAGCTCAGGACTGCTTTGGCTCTTGGGGGCCATGAGGGCCGCTAGTTTAGAAATGGTTTTCAAGAGTTCTTGGAATTCGATTTGGCCTGAAAGATTTGTTCTGCAAATAACTTCTTTTTGGTTTCCAACAGTGTACCCTTATACAGCCTGAGGCTTTCCTTATATTTTTCTTTATCCAAGCTTTTGTAGCCTCTCCTCCATGCCCTTTCTAGGCGTTTGCAGGCCTGTTTTTGGTTTTTTAATTCGTCCGAATACCAAGGGGCTGACGGTTGGGCCCGTTTAGAGGTCCACTTTTTAACCGGAGCTAGTTTGTTACACGCTGCACCTATCCATTCCGTGTACACAGAGGTAGCTTCATCTACCTCGGATTGAAGAGGGCGCAAGGTATTCTTTAAGGCCATCTCTAACTCTTTACTGTCTACATTTTTCCAGGCTCTTTTTTCAATTTTCTTTGTGAGTTTCGATCTAGGTGTATGGCCCTTCAGCTCTTTCAGTTCAAAGAGAATGGCGCTATGATCGGACCATACCAATGGGAGTACCGAGGTGTATGCCAGATTTGGGTTGTTAGAGTAAATCCCATTCAGCGTGTGCCCTTTGATATGTGTAGGAGCTCCAACCCGCTGCTTCTGTTCACCGGCCTTCATCACTTGTTCCAGTGTGATGGTGTCTGAGTCGGATTGGGCCTCAAGATAGAAGTTAAAATCCCCCAAAACCGTGAAGGAATCTGAGCATAGTCCTTCTTCAAGTAGCGTCCCCAACGACTCTAAAAAGCCACCCCTGGGGCCTGGTGGCCGGTAGAGGAGTAGCCCCTTAAAGGTGCTATGATGCGAGGTGCATAAGCTGAAGGAAAGAGCCTCGCACGATGCGTTTGATGCGTTATGAAAGATAGGCTTTAGTGAGTCATGATAAATGACTGCTAGTCCTCCCCCCCCTCCTAAGAGGTCTGTCCTGGGGGTGTAACAGTAGAATCCTAGGGGGGGTTGCTTTCGCTAAGTCAGGTCCGGAGGCTTGATCTGTCCAGGACTCTGTTATGAAGGCCAGTTTAATATCTGGTTCATCTATGAGCCGCGCACATTCAATGCTATGTTTAATCAAAGATCTTGAGTTCAGCAGTAGGTGGATCCGTTATGTTATTACTCCTTCCTGGCCTATTAATAATCTCGCCATACTTCCAGGCCGCTCTAGTTTTACAATGCGCCCATAACCTCATGCTCCAAAGACTCCAAGGCCGGCTTTCGGAGGTTACTTGGATATGTAATATTTATACTTTTCTGTGATCTGTCGGATGAGACAGTCCCATTGCAAAGCGCAGTATCAGTTATTTGAAACCTATGAAAAAACCCTTTGATACAACATGGCGTTCCATTCTGATTAACTTGCGAAAATGTTGTTTGTATCAGATACATGTTAAGTAGATGGATTTCTGACCCCAGGGAGACATATGGAATAAATGCAGAAACTAAATGTTAATCCCACTCTTCGGCATGTTGAACAAACAATCTGTGTAGGAAGGACCTAGAGCAAGGTCTAAATAGGTTTACTACATAAAATGTTACACTCCATCCAATATGCAGAGGCACACACAGCACGTATGGGCAGATATTGTACTAACAATTATCAAGCATTTCTTGCCCATTTTTAAGAGCAAATTTGTATATTATTTGTTTTTGCAACTGAGAATACAAAGCATCGACTCATTCAGATTTGTGTATATAACTTTTTAGGTCAATCAATCAATCAATCATGTCACTTATAAAGCGCACTACATACCCGCGAGGGTCTCAAGGCGCTGGGGGAAGAGGGGGGTGGTGCTGCTACTGATCGAAGAGCCAGGTCTTGAGGAGTCTTCTGAAGGCCAGTAGGTCTTGGGTCTGTCGGAGGTTGGTGGGAAGGGTGTTCCAGGTCTTGGCGGCGAGGTGGGAGAAGGATCTGCCGCCGGCGGTCGTTTTCCGGATGCGGGGGACTGTGGCGAGGGCGAGGCTGGTCGAGCGGAGCTGGCGGGTGGGGGTGTAGAAGCTGAGTCGTCTGTTGAGGTAGGCTGGTCCGGAGTTGTGGAGTGCTTTGTGTGCGTGGGTGAGGAGCTTGAAGGTTATCCTCTTGTTGACAGGGAGCCAGTGCAGGTCTCTCAGGTGGGGTGTGATGTGGCTGCGTCGGGGGATGTCGAGGATAAGACGTGCAGAGGCGTTCTGGATGCGTTGCAGCCGTCTCAGGAGCTTAGCCGTCGTTCCTGCGTAGAGGGCGTTTCCGTAGTCCAGCCTGCTGGTGACGAGGGCCTGGGTGACTGTTTTTCTTGTTTTGGTGGGGATCCACTTGAAGATCCTGCGGAGCATTCGGAGGATGTTGAAGCAGGATGAGGAAATGGCGTTGACCTGCTTAGTCATGGAGAGGGTGGGGTCGAGGATGACCCCTAGGTTGCGTACGTGGTCGGTGGGTGGCGGGGCTGTTCCCAGTGATGTTGGCCACCAGGAGTCGTCCCAGGCTGAAGGGTTGGAACCAAGGATGAGGACCTCCGTCTTGTCCGAGTTCAGCTTCAGGCGGCTGGTCCTCATCCATTCGGCGACGGCCTTCATTCCTTCGTGGAGGTGGGCTTTGGCGGTGTGAGGGTCTTTGGTGAGGGAGAGGGATCAGCTGGGTGTCGTCGGCGTAGGAGATGATGTTGAGGTTGTGCTGTCGGGCGACGTGGGCGAGGGGTGCCATGTAGATGTTGAACAGCGTTGGGCTGAGGGAGGAGCCTTGGGGTACGCCGCAGATGATCTTGGTTGCCTTGGATCGGAAGGGGGCGAGGCGGACGCTTTGTGTTCTGCCGGAAAGGAAGGATGTGGTCCAGTCCAGGGCCTTCTCTTGGATCCCGGCGTCGTGAAGGCGTGTTCGTAGTGTGTGGTGGCAGACCGTGTCGAAGGCGGCTGATAGGTCCAGGAGGATGAGGGCTGCTGTTTCTCCGTTGTCTAGCAGGGTCCTGATGTCATCGGTGGCGGCGATGAGGCGGTTTCGGTGCTGTGGTTGCTGCGGAAGCCGGACTGGGAAGGGTCCAGGATGTTGTTCTCCTCGAGGTAGCGGGTCAGTTGTTTGTTGACGATTTTCTCGGTGACCTTCGCGGGGAACGGGAGCAGAGAGATGGGTCGGAAGTTCTTGAGGTCCTTGGGGTCTGCCTTGGGTTTCTTGAGTAAGGCGGTGATCTTGGCGTGCTTCCAGCTTTCCGGGAAGGTTGCTGTCTCGAAGGAGATGTTGATTATTTTCCGGAGATGGGGCGCGATGGCTGTACTGGCTTTGTTGAAGATGTGGTGAGGGCACGGGTCTAGCGGTGAACCGGAGTGGATGGTGTTCATGATCTCGCTGGTGTCCTCGTCGTTGATGTTGGTCCAGGAGAGCAGGCGGTTGGTGGTTGTGGGGGCAGTGGTCTCGGTGGTTGCCGGGGCGGTCGTGGTGTTGAAGCTGTCGTGGATGTCGGCGATTTTGCGGTGGAAGAAGGTGGCCAGTGAGTCGCACAGGTCTCGCGACGGCTGGATGTCGTTGGTGTTGGAGCTGGGGTTGGAGAGTTCCTTCACGATGTTGAAGAGCTCTTTGCTGTTGTGTGCGTTGTTGTCTAGGCGGTCTTTGAGTGAGGCCCTTTTGGCGGATCTGATGAGGTGATGGTGACTGCGGGTGGCGCTCTTGTGGGCGGCGTAGCTGTCCGCTGTCCGTTCGTGGAGCCAGATCTTCTCCAGTTTTCGGCATGTTCGTTTGGAGGCCTGGAGGTCTTCGGTGAACCAAGTGGCTTTCTTGCTGGTGTGGCTGTTGGGCGGATTCTTGAGCGGGGCGAGGGTGTTGGCGCAGTCGTCGATCCACTGTCTGAGGTTGCGGGCGGCGGTGTCGGGGTCGGAGGGTTCGGCGGGTGGGCTCAGGGCGAGGGTTGTGGTTAGCTGGTCTTCCGTGAATCTGCTCCAGCAGCGGCGAGGCATTTGTTCGGTGCGGTGGTGCGTGGTGGGCTTCCTGTAGGTGAAGTGGATGCAGTGGTGGTCAGTCCAGTGGGGTTCGGAGGTGTGGTTGAAGGAGACGTGTGGGCTTGCGGAAAAGATGGAGTCGAGCGTGTGGCCGGCGGCGTGGGTGGGTGTAGTCACGAGCTGTCTGAGTCCGAGGGTGGAGAGGTTGTCGATCAGGGTGGTGGAGTTGGTGTCCTTGTTGTTCTCGAGGTGGAAGTTCAGGTCCCCGAGGAGGATGTAGTCTGTGGAGGCGATGGCGTGTGTGCTGACGAAGTCAGCGATGGAATCGCTGAACTGTGGTCGGGGTCCGGGGGGTCTGTAGAGGAGGGTTCCTCTGAGGGTGGTGTTGGGATCGGTGTGGATTTGGAAGTGCATGTGTTCGGCGGTGCTGAGGGTGTCGTCGGTGTTGGTTGAGACTCTGAGGGTGTTCCTGTGGACGATGGCGATGCCTCCTCCGACTCCGTTGGTGCGGTCCCTGCGGGTGATCTTGTATCCGTCCGGGATGGCAATGGCGATGTCGGGGGCTGAAGCGGGATTCAGCCAGGTCTCCGTCAGGAATGCGACGTCTGGGGAGGTTGAGTCGAGAAGGTCCCACACTTCGATGGCGTGTTTGCGGGCGGAGCGGGTGTTGAGGAGGATGCATCTGAGGTAGTTGGGTTCTTTCCTGGGCGGTGGTTTGGCGGGGCGGGTGCTGGCGAAGCTGCAGTTCCGGCAGGTGAAGGGCCCTTGGGTGCGCTTCGGGGTGGCCTGGTAGCAGGCGTGATCTTTTCCGGGGTTGAGTGCGTGGAGGGTGCTGGCGTCGTATCGGCGTCTGTTGATGTGGCGGGCGCGGGGGATGCCCGGACCAGGGGGTCTGGCGCTGGGCGCGGTCACGGCGCGGACGGGCGCAGACGGGCTTGCCTTAGGCGCGCCTTCGGCGCGCCAGCAGCGCGCGCCCGCTGCGCACGTCCGCTGCGCGGCCGCACAGCGGCCGCCATAAATGGGGAGGTGGGAGGGAGGAGCAGGGAATGGGGCAGCGAATGGGCAGTGAGGGGCGGGGCCGCAGTGCGCAGCGGCGGGAAACAGGCACAGAAGGGAAAACGAGCACAATCAGGGCATCAAGGGGGCACAGAAAGGAAAAAAAAACGAGCACAATGAGGGGCAGCAAGGGGGCACAGAAAGAGAAAAAAAACGAGCACAATCAGGGGCAGCAAGGGGCACAGAAAGGGAAAAAAAAAACGAGCACAATCAGGGGCAGCAAGGGGGCACAGAAAGGAAAAACGAGGCACAATCAGGGGCAGCAAGGGGGCACAGAAAGGAAAAACGAGCACAAAAAGGGGCAGCAAGGGGGCACAGAAAGGAAAAAACGAGCACAATCAGGGGCAGCAAGGGGGCACAGAAAGGAAAAAACGAGCACAATCAGGGGCAGCAAGGGGGCACAGAAAGGAAAAACGAGCACAATCAGGGGCAGCAGCAGGGCACACAGACGGAGCTGTGTGGTGGGGAGCGACCTACCAGTCAAGGTCAGGGGTCGCTCTCTTCACTGCGCAGCGGCCGCCATAAATGGGGAGGTGGGAGGGAGGAGCAGGGAATGGGGCAGCGAATGGGCAGTGAGGGGGAGGGGCCGCAGGGCGCAGCGGCGGGAAACAGGCACAGAAAACGAGCACAATCAGGGCATCAAGGGGGCACAGAAAGGAAAAAAAACGAGCACAATGAGGGGCAGCAAGGGGGCACAGAAAGGAAAAAGCTAGCACAATGAGGGGCAGCAAGGGGGCACAGAAAGGAAAAAACAGAGCACAATCAGGGGCAGCAAGGGGGCACAGAAAGGGAAAAAAACGAGCACAATCAGGGGCAGCAAGGGGGCACAGAAAGGAAAAACGAGCACAATCAGGGGCAGCAAGGGGGGCACAGAAAGGAAAAAACGAGCACAATCAGGGGCAGCAAGGGGGGCACAGAAAGGAAAAAAGCAGAGCACAATCAGGGGCAGCAAGGGGGCACAGAAAGGAAAAGCGAGCACAATCAGGGGCAGCAGCAGGGCACACAGACGGAGCTGTGTGGTCGGGGAGCGACCTACCAGTCAAGGTCAGGGATCGGAGACCTTGTGCGAGTCCCGAAGAGTTTATTAGTTATTTATCTATCCCAGAGGTTACCGTTTTTAGGCCGCAGCCTACCACACAGCTGCTGTGTGGTATTTGAAAGACATCTTGTGGAGTTTCAGAAAGTTGACCTGGGAATGCATTTTGCCCATCGCTTGCCATCGGCTTTGTGGTTTGTAACTCATTTTCCTGATTCCCATTTGCTGGCTTTATTTGTTTTAGGCTGTCCAGCTGGAGTTCGCACCTCCCGACGTAAAAGCCATGTTGTTTACAGTATTCTTCCACAAACTTGTTCTCTGTATTAAACAGGCCTGTAAATATTGTTCTTATCTCGTCACATCTGCTGAGCAATCAAAGGCTGAGATCAAACGTCAAGCGTCTTCCGAGGGCAAGTGTTATTCTTGTTACTGAAACCTATTCTTCTCCTCTTGTTGCTGAGGTACCTCTGTGTCTGTCAGAAGGCCTTTAATTTTTTGGTACATTGTAGACCTGTTTATGGTTTCATTTTGCCACAGAAGCATGGGAAATTTGACAGATTGTGCTCCTGCTACGTTCGCTTCATTGCATGTTATGAAAACTTTTTTTGTCATTGTTTAATTTGAATTGTGCGTTCATATTGGACTGTATGCCAAGCCTGAGGTATTTTTTAATTTAGGTTCCCCCATTTGGTTGTTGGCGAGAGCAGAAAATACAAATATAATTTTATGCAGTACATTCAAAGAGATGGTGGCATAATGGCAAACCAGTCAGTTTATCAACAGGGCTGGTGCCTCTAAAAGGCTGGTGGGTAGGTGTCCGGAGTCAGACTCATAACATATGACTGACTCACTCCAGCCCGTTTGGCCTTTCCACAAATCACAGATCAGTTTATATGCCAATGTGGCAGTGAGTACATCTATGCAGACTGCTGCTGAGCTGCTGGGTTTACAGCATGATGACGGAGCATACCACAGAAAGCTGTCTCAAAGCAGCACATCAGTGTCTCCACGAAAGGTGTTCCTCACCATAAAGGACTTCGAGAGACATTGATTTGTTTGAGGGCGGTCCATAAAGAAGCCTTAATTCACCCATTTCCTTCTAGGCTCCTTGCAGTGACGAAGTTACATCGCTCTTGGTAACTGCCATCGCATATGCCATAGAGCTCTCACGTTTCAGCAAAGGGGTGGAGGGGGGTACTCATACAGATTAACTGATTGTTTTTTTAGATCAATGCAGATGTGCAGGAACCCCAAAAGGAATCCTACAGAGTTGTGCACACAGTAGGCTGTGATTAAAAGACATCTCGTGGGAAATGTAAAATATATACCTTTATTTATTTATCTTGAACAGGGCTTTGCATTCTGAATGTAAGCGTCAGCCCGCCGATACGTACCACTTGAGGACGGCCCTTTCTATAGTATGTATATAACCAACCAGTAACACTCGTAAGATTAGAACAATTCAGAGATCAACATTTAAGGACATTTTGAGCAAAGCACCCAGCAAAAACCTCACCAATGCCTGCATATCTAAGATACAATTTATTTACATGTCGGTAGCCTGTTCAATGGTGTACATGTGCTCGCTCAATGAAAATAAGCATTGGCAAAGCCAACAGGTCTTGCCTTCGCAAGATCAAATGACTGTCAATTTTGTTTAGCCATATTGTACAGCAGCGCTGGCTTCAGTGCAGCATAGCTTAAAGAAAAAAAAAACACTAGTATGTGGTCAACGCTGGCTGTGTCATACTACTTTTTTCTTTACTTTCAGCCATGATGCAACATTGCTAAGAAACACTGGCAAAGCCAACTGATCTCACATAGGAGCAACCTATTGGTTTTGCCAATGCTCGTTGTGCTATGTATCGCAGATCGTAGGCCAGGTTGGGGGGAGAGGTCAGTAACAGCTCTGTGTGCGTGCAGTCAGTTACACCGCACACTATGCTTAGCAGCAGTGACTTCCTGTGTCCTCCCTCTCACCTCTCCCTGCCCTCCCTACACTCAGAGGAAGCGCTTGTGTAAACAGATGGACACACCTGCCCACTAATGGATGACAAGGGGCGGGCGCAGTAATATGGCGTGAGCACAGACCGGCGGCTGATGACGTCACAGAGCCCCACCCCATGAAGGGTGCAGCTGGGAGTGAAATGGATCAGCAAAGCAAGGCTCCACAGATAATAGATGACAATTTAGAAAGGGAATAAACAGCGCTTGTGTAGAATGCAGAATACGCTCCAGCGCGCCTAGAAGGTTGTGGGGATGCAAAGCTTCCGTAGGCCCCACCCGCAGGCGAGGGAACCCTGGCCATGAAAGCACTGCTCCGAGGTTTTGAGCAGGATGTAAACAAGGCATTAATGAACTCTGTGTAAACAGAAAGTGGAGGCCTGGCTGCTGTCATAGGCAGTATAACAAGCATTGGCATAGCCAATAGGTCTCGCCTTTGGGACCTTATAAGCTTTTAGCCATGCAGCACACTACCTGGGTGCTGTGCCTCCAGGGTTTGAATAGCTATACAATTACTATACACTGGGTCATGTAGTCTGATTTAGGAATACAAATAGAGCCAGCAAATATAAAGCCCAAAAATGTGATTGAGGTTGCAGGCCTACCCATGGGCTATTTTCTCCATAATAGTGAGAATGCCTTCACTCATTACCTGTAGCAATTCTGCAGCCAGGGTGTTTTCCCGTACAATTATAGATTTGCTGTATTTGCCACATAAACCATCATCTGCAGATTTTGACAAGAAATGTTTTGTTTCTAGTGCAAACGTAGTGTTTCCGCACAGTGGAAGGCCCTTCACAAAGGTTTACTGCTCACCTTTCCGTAGCTTGTTAATGTACTTGGGTGTTAAACTGGTACTAATTAGGTGAAAGCTTTACTCAGAAAGTGTTAACTTGTACAAAAATAATAAAATAACTAAGTAATACTAACGAAATCTGAGGAATGGTTTGCTTTTCTTGCTGCATAATATAGTCAACCCTCCCGCATAATGTGGTCATCTCCTGCTGCATAATTTCAACGCTCCTGCCTGTAGCCTAGGATATCCCACTGGAACTTACAACTGAACAATAAAAGAGTGATGGAGAACCATACTTCCCTGAAATCATGCTCGCTTTTTTCCACCATCTAGCCTTATTTGTAACAGGACAGAGAACAGAAGGCCTTGCCACAGTGCACGAATGGTAAAACAATGGTAGTTATATTACAATACCAAGGAAATAAAGGTTTCACTACACTGTTTTAGAAACGGTATTGCGTTTAAATTGTGCGCACATTTGCTGCTGGGATGTCATCAATGGCGTCCAGACGACTTCAGAAATGAAACTGAAAACGAAGAGAGAAAAATAACAGAAAAGCCTGAACAAGTCGAGGTGCTTGAGAAAACATTAACGCTCTGGCCGCTGCGCCTCAGGAGATTCGGTGTTCAGAACCTCAAAAACATTCAAGGATCAAAAGAAAGTAATAGGAACGACTATTGTTACAAGATAAAAGCTTTCTGAAGACACTTTTAGAAAAAAAATTTTTATCAATAGCATGATGCGTGGCAGCTTAACTGTGCAGGCGACCAACCCATGCAGAGACTGAGCCTGCCGGGACAGGAAAATGGTTGTGGATTCCTCTGCACATACACACCGAGAGTATTTTTGTTAAAAGAGTAAAATAAGTAGAAGCTTAGTTTATTTATATTTCCCCACGAAATGGTACAATGCACTTCTCGGGACAAATTGCGTGCATCAAAATAACAAAAGGATAAAAAATAATCAAAAAGTATCCCCAGTTCGAAAGATCGATGAAACACAGAATTTCTGTGACCTGTGCCTCTCCCGCGCTCACAAGTGTTGGTAAATAAATGGGGAGGCCAGGGGCCTGGCAATTGTCACTTGGACCCTGAAACTAAAATGCTTGCCTGCAAGACAGTAAAGACCAGAGAACATAACAGGAGCGGGGATGGTTACTGGAATACTATCTTCCTTATAGCACCTATGTTCGGCAGGGCACACGTATCCCAGCGCCAGGATGCCCGTTGGGTTATAGTGCGCTTTACAAGTCTCGATAACATTAACATGATTCTTGCTAACTTTATTATACATCCATATGTGCAGGAGAACAGGAAAATGGTTGCTCAGGGAATGATTTCGCATCTGTGGTGGATTGTCACTCGGTTTTTCAGGTCATGACGTCCCTTACCTGATGAAGTGCGCTGATGCCATAAATGTTGGTGTTGTTTATTAGGTCGCTCTCACTTTTGCCCTGCAGCATGGCTTCGGCGTCTTCCAGGTAGCCAGCTGCGCAAGCTGGCAGGAATTTGGCAGCCCCATTGAAGCAAACGGCCTGGGACTTAATATGGAGAACGGGAGGGGTGTGGGAACAAAGTTAACACGGACAACGGGAGGGGCGGGAAAAAAATTAACACGGACAACGGGAGGGGGGCGGGAACAAAATTAACACGGACAACGGGAGGGGCGGGAAAAAGTTAACACGGACAACGGGAGGGGGCGGGGACAAAGTTAACACGGATAACGGGAGGGGGCGGGACAAAGTTAACACGGACAACGGGAGGGGCGGGGACAAAGTTAACACGGACAACGGGAGGGGCGGGGACAAAGTTAACACGGATAACGGGAGGGGGCGGGAAAAAGTTAACACGGATAACGGGAGGGGGCGGGAAAAAAGTTAACACGGATAACGGGAGGGGGCGGGAAAAAAGTTAACACGGACAACGAAGAAACCTAACACTGACAACGGGTGTGGGACTAAAGGCAACACAATCTACGGCGGGAGGGGGCGGCAACAAAGTCGACACAGATGGCCTCCATGATAGCAGCAGGTGCTCGGAACAGGAAAGCCGAGGCACAAGAAAACAAGCATTTGCAATGCAATAGGACTCGCATTTACGCGAGACCTATTGCATTGGAAACGGGAGTGCGGGCACGAACGGGAGTGCGGGGGGGCGGGGGTCGAGAGGTCAAGGACTGCGGGAGGGGGGTAGGCACGGTAAGAAAATAGTTTTCGAAGTAAAGGGGCCAGTAGCCATGGAAGGATACAAATGACGACGTGGCCCTCATGAGGGACTACCAAGCCTAAAGCCAATCGGAAGGCAGCATTTAGGACCTAAGCCAATGAAAAAGATGGGCGGAGCTTCCACGCCATACTGAATACTGCATGCCTCGCAAAGCGAGCAGCGCATGCGCGCTGCCGCTATAGTCTCGACCTAAAAACATGTGGTGTCAGTGCAGGGCTAACTGCTGTCAGAGGCGGTAATGACTCCCCCTCAGTGCAGGGCTAGCTGCTGTCAGGCAATGACACCCGTCAGTGCAGGGCTAGCTGCTGTCAGAGGCGGTAATGACACCTGTCAGTGCAGGGCTAGCTGCTGTGAGAGGTAATAATGACCCCTGTCCTGTCAGTGCAGGACTAGCTGCTGTCAGAGGCGGTAATGACACCCCTCAGTGCAGGGCTAGCTGATGTCCGAGGCGGTAATGGCACCCGCCAGTGCAGGACCAGCTGCTGTCAGAGGCGGTAATGACACCCCTCAGTGCAGGGCTAGCTGATGTCAGGGGCGGTAATGACACCCGTCAGTGCAGAACCAGCTGCTGTGAGAGGTAATAATGACCCCTGTGCTGTCAGTGCAGGACTAGCTGCTGTCAGAGGCGGTAATTACACCCCTCAGTGCAGGGCTAGCTGATGTCAGAGGCGGTAATGACACCTGTCAGTGCAGGGCTAGCTGCTGTCAGGCTCTCATGACCCTCAAGTCTAGTGAGGTGCAATGGAGAGGGATTGGTAATCCCTGGTTGGCATGGACTGGGGTCCTGCTCTTTATGCAACTAGACCACTGGGAACCCTTTGATGGGGGAAGTGCTGACAGCAAAGCCGTCTCCCTCCAGGAACTCCTGGGAAGAGCATGCTGAGAGGATTTCAAGGACTAAGGATGCCCTATGCTGTGCATTGGTGAACACCCGCTCCCTGATAAAACACAGCATAGAGGTTAATGAGATGATTAGGACAGCCCAGGTGGACTTTCCGTGCATCACAGAAACCTGGGCCAAGGATGACTCGGGTCCAGATTTTGCCATCGCCACACCACCAGGCTACGGGGAGGTGAGAGTTGACAGAATCGCACGGAGGAGTGGGGGAGGCCTAGCCATTAATTTCAGAGAACAGCTGAGTTTCACATTAGAGGCTGTAAACACGGCCATCGAAAAATAAGCACTCAGTGCTGACGGAGGGGCTGCTGACTTATCGTCCGAAAGGTCCCAAAAAGGAATTTATTTCTTACTGGCACCAAGTGCTTGAGCCTTTTATTTTTTTGCAGCAACCTCATTATTCTGGGGGATTTTAATATATACCTGGAGGAAGAGGGGGACCGAGATACTAAGGCTCTCCTGGATCTCATGCTCAGTTTCAGCTTGACTCAACAGGTCATGTCCTCGACTCGTAAAGCCGGTCACATATTAGACGGGATCTTTTCCAACCTAGAGACCATGATCATGGGCGAGTGTCTGCCATTATCCTGGTCTGATCATAGTATGGTTTCATTTAAAGTTGATAAGGAACCCATGAGGGAAAGCTGGCAGAGCACCATAAGTGTCAGGAACTGGGGGAAAATTGAGGTAGGGGAGTTCAGGAAGGCCTCAGAAAAATCTATGGACAAGGCTCTGTGAGGTCCAGGTGCAACCATGGAGAATTTCAACAAATGGGTCAGG
This sequence comes from Calotriton arnoldi, assembly GCA_963921515.1. Lineage (NCBI taxonomy): Eukaryota > Metazoa > Chordata > Amphibia > Caudata > Salamandridae > Calotriton > Calotriton arnoldi. The sequence continues at coordinate 386,253 of CAWUFW010008997.1, read as the reverse complement.
TCGGCTATAGAAGAGGTTGCGCCTTTAACGAGAGGGTCGGCCCAAATGGTAGGAAGAAACCATAGTACCCGTGGTTTCCCGAGGAGTTCAGGGAGCTCCAAAGGCAGTATAGGAGGCAAGAGGGGAAAAGGAGATAGGCCCCGAAGGTGGCAGAGAAAATCAATCTGAGGGAGCTCACTCAAATATAAAAGTGAGATTAAAATAGCAAAATCTGCATACCTCTCCCTTAGGATAAATTAGGCCATCAATGTTCCGAAAGAACCTTTTAATACAGTAAGCACCCTCATGTCACCTCTCCCACATCAGGTGGTGGAAAACTCCCAGGTCTTCTGCAATAAGGTGGCAGAGTTCTTCAAAGATGAGATAATGAAGCTCTATGTAGATTTTCCACTCATCACTGACAGTCCAGTCAATTCTGGGATATTGTCGCCTCTCTGTGAGGCAGGTAGAGCCCATGAGCAACCGAACCCCAGTTGTTTAGCCAGGTTCTCCCCGCTGACTGCGCCTAAAATCAAAATCTTGTTAGATGGCACCTCCTCGGGTTCTGCCTATGAGCCCTGTATCCAGGGTCCTGCGGTGGACCTTAAAACAGAGGCCTTGGGGAAGATTTACTGGGATGTCCTGGACACAGGGGTGTACCCACAGGGCTGGAACGAGGCAGTTGTTCCTTTGAAGAAGCCCAATGGAGACTCCGGCGATTTGAAAAACCTGCACCCTATTACCTTGTTGCCTGCTCCTGCTAAGATCTTGGAGAAGCATTTAAACCAGGAAGTAGCTAAGTACCTCCTAAATCAAGAACTCCTGGACCCCTCTCAGAATGGGTTCAGGAGGAATCATAGCACTGAACCAACGCTTATAGCTATCACTGATAATATTTGGAGACAAGTAGATCAGGGAGGTGCAGCAATCCTGGTTTTGCTAGACCTGTCAGCAGCCTTTGACACCATATCTCAATCGTTGCTGGTGCAGAGACTGCGACAGGCCGGGCTGAGGGATGTGGCCCTCAAACTGTTGGAGTCTTTCCTATGGGACAGAACGATTACAGTCAGCTGCGGAGACTTCAGAGCAGCACCCTTTCATATTCCCTGTGGGGTTCCCCATTCTTAAGCCCAACTCTATTTAACTTGTATGTTGCCCCTCTAGCAAAACTGGAACGCTCTTGGTTTCCAGGTATCCTCCTATGCGGACGATACCCAAATCACTGTGTCTATCTCCGATGACTGGGATGAGGTGGCGGACAGGTTTAGGGCTTGTATGCGGGAGATCTGCAGATGGATGAGGGATAACTGGCTCAAAATGAATGGGGAAAAAACTGAGATCTAGGGGTTTGGAGAGGATAGCTCTATTTGGACAAACTGTTGGTGGCCAGAAACAGGTAAAATTCTACCCACCCCAGCGGCTGTGGCAAACAACCTGGGTGTGATTTTCGATAACACCTTGTCTTTCGACACCAGGTTAATAGAACGGTAAGTTCTCGCTTCTGCATGATCTTGAAGAAAATACTGCCTTTTCTTCCCAAAGAGCTCAGGGCGTCAGTGGTCATTGTTCTTATCACGTACCCATAGAGTACTGTAGCGCCCTCTATCTAAATGGCAACCAATACTCCTTAAACAAGCTCCAAATCATCCTGAATGCTGCAGCATGCCTTGTTCTGGGAATACCCAAACTTGCCTCGGTCAGGGAAGGACTGAGATCCCTTCATTGCCTGCACTCTGCTCCTAGGTGTCCTTTAAAGCACTCTGCTCTAGGGGTAGCATTATGTGCCTTTACTGTGGCAGCTGCCAGGCTTTGGAATTCCCTTCCGTTCACACCAGATGTTCCACAAGCAAGTTTGCGGATGTAGTTTGGTGCGGATCCTGCTGTTTTCAGCTCCCACTCCCCCCTACAGTTCTCTCCCCTGCATAGCGCTTGGATGCCTTTTTGGTCAAATGCGCTCTACAAATGCAATAACACCCCTCGGTGCAGGGCTAGCTGCTGTCAGAGGTAGTATTGACCTCTGTGCTGTCATTGCAGGCCTAGCTGATGTAAGAGGCAGCAGTGACACCCCTCCGTGCAGGGCTAGCTGCTGTCAGGCTATGACACCTGTCCGTGCGGGGCTAGATGCTGTCAGGCAATGACAGCCCTCAGGGCGGGGCTAGCTGCTGTCAGGCAATGACAGCCCTCAGTGCGGGGCGCTGCTGTCAGGCAATGATAGCCCTCAGTGCGGGGCTAGCTGCTGTCAGGCAATGACAGCCCTCAGTGCGGGGCTAGCTGCTATCAGGGACAGTATTGACCCATGTGCTGTCAGTGCAGAGTTAACTGCTGTCAGAGGCACGAATGACACACAGTGCAGGGCTAGCTGCTGTCAGTGGCACCAATGAAACCCCTCAGTGCAGGGCTAGCTGCTGTAAGAGGCAGCAATAACACCCATCAGTGCAGGGATAGCAGCCGTCAGGAATTGACACCCGTCAGAGCAGGGCTAGCTGCTCTCGGAGGAGCACTGACACCAATCAGTGCAGGGCTAGCTGCTGTCAGGTAATGACACCTGACAGTGCAGGGCTAGCTGCTGCCAGGCAATGACACCCGTCAGGGCAGGGCTAGCTGAGGTCAGGCAATGACACCCGTCAGGGCAGGGCTAGCTGCTGTCAGGCAATGACACCCCTCAATGCAGGGCTAGCTGCTGACAGGCAATGACACCCCTCAGAGCAGGGCAAGAGGCTGTCAGGCAATGACACCCCTCAATGCAGGGCTAGCTGTTGTCTGAGGCAGCAATGAAGCCCCTTGGTGCAGGGCTAGCTGCTGTCAAATGCGGCAATGACACCTGTCAGTGCTGGGCTAGCTGCTGTCAGAGGAAGGCTAGCTGCGGTCAGGCAATGACACCCGTCAGTGCAGGGCTAGCTGCGGTCAGGAAATGACACCCGTCAGTGCAGGGCTAGCTGTTATCTGAGGCAGCAATGAAGCCCCTTGGTGCAGGGCTAGCTGCTGTCAGCGGCAGTAATTACCCCTAAATACAACTAGTCCATGCAGGTCTAGCTGACTTTAGCAGTAATGAACGAATGCATCGTTCAAGTGCATGGCTAGCTGCTGTCAGATGCGGCAATGACACCCGTCAGTGCAGGGCTAGCTGCGGTCAGGCAATGACACCCCTCAGAGCAGGGCTAGCTGCTGTCAGGCAATGACACCCCTCAATGCAGGGCTAGCTGCTGTCAGGCAATGACACCCCTCAGAGCAGGGCTAGCTGCTGTCAGGCAATGACACCCCTCAATGCAGGGCTAACTGCTGTCTAAGGCAGCAATGAAGCCCCTCGGTGAAGGGCTAGCTGCTGTCAGCAACAGTAATTACCCCTAAATACAACTAGTCCATGCAGGTCTAGCTGACTTTAGCAGTAATGAACGAATGCATCGTTCAAGTGCATGGCTAGCTGCTGTCAGATGTGGCAATGACACCTGTCAGTGCTGGGCTAGCTGCTGTCAGAGGAGGCAATGACACCCCTCAATGCAGGGCTAGCTGCTGTCAGGCAATGACACCCCTCAATGCAGGGCTAGCTGCTGTCAGGAAATGACACCCCTCAATGCAGGGCTAGCTGCTGTCAGGCAATGACACCCCTCAGAGCAGGGCTAGCTGCTGTCAGGCAATGACACCCCTCAGAACAGGGCTAACTTGTCTGAGGCAGCAATGAAGCCCCTAGGTGCAGGGCTAGCTGCGGTCAGCGGCAGTAATGACCCCTATATACAACTAGTCAGTGCAGGTCTAGCTGACTTTAGCAGTAATGAACAACTGCAGCGTTCAAGTGCATGGCTAGCTGCTGTAAGATGCGGCAATGACACCTGTCAGTGCTGGGCTAGCTGCTGTCAGATGCGGCAATGACACCTGTCAGTGCTGGGCTAGCTGCTGTCAGATGCGGCAATGACACCTGTCAGTGCTGGGCTAGCTGCTGTCAGAGGAGGCAATGACTCCTGTACTGTCAATGCAGGGCGAGCTGCTGTTAGAGGCAGCAATGACCCCTATGCACTAGTCAGTGCAGGGCTAGCTGACTTTAGCAGTGATGAACACTTCAAGTGCAGGGATAGCCGCTCTCAGCGCATGCTCATACAGAAGTGTAAACACCCCATGCGTCCATTGGTTTTCCTGGACGGGCTTATTCGGATGAGTCGGGGGGGAGGGGGAGGGAGTTGTTGTGGAAGGACAGGACTGGTGAATAACAGTCACTGGTTCATTCCTCTATGCAATGTCAGCCATGGGCATGGCCGTTCCAAGGGAGGTGTGGCTGGAGTCCTGAAGCCTGACGCATAACATCCCGCCAGGCATTTTACCATAAATGGACTGTGCCGTGCACTGCCAGGCGAGGGCTGAGGGAGAGGCCGGCTGTTAACCCGAGTAACCTAGCAACGGATAGTGTGACGGCCAAGGAGGGCCTGGGCAGACTGTCCACCTCCTGACAGTGCTTTTAGCAGACCATGGAGGGCCTGGACAGACTGTCCACTTCCTGACAGTGCTTTCAGCACATGCTCTGCCAGAGTGACGGCCAAGGAGGGCCTGGACTGACTGTCCACTTCCTGACAGTGCTTTCAGCAGACAAAGGAGGGCCTGGGCAGACTGTCCACTTCCTGACAGTGCTTTCAGCACATGCTCTGCCGGAGCGACGGCCAAGGAGGGCCTGGGCAGACTGTCCATTTCCTGCCAGTTCTTTCAGTAGACCAAGGAGAGCCTGGGCAGACTGTCGACTTCCTGCCAGTTCTTTTAGCAGACCATGGAGGGCCTGGACAGACTGTCCACTTCCTGACGGTTCTTTCATCAGACCAAGGAGGGCCTGGACAGACTGTCCACTTCCTGTCAGTGCTTTCAGCACATGCTCTGCCAGAGTGACGGCCAAGGAGGGCCTGGGCAGACTGTCCACTTCCTGACAGTTCTTTTAGCAGACCATGGAGGGCCTGGACAGACTGTCCACTTCCTGACAGTTCTTTCAGCAGACCAAGGAGGGCCTGGACAGACTGTCCACTTCCTGACAGTGCTTTCAGCACATGCTCTGCCGGAGTGACGGCCAAGGAGGGCCTGGGCAGACTGTCCATTTCCTGCCAGTTCTTTTAGCAAACCAAGGAGGGCCTGGGCAGACTGTCCATTTCCTGCCAGTTCTTTTAGTAGACCAAGGAGAGCCTGGGCAGACTGTCCACTTCCTGACAGTTCTTTTAGCAGACCATGGAGGGCCTGGACAGACTGTCCACTTCCTGACAGTTCTTTCATCAGACCAAGGAGGGCCTGGACAGACTGTCCACTTCCTGTCAGTGCTTTCAGCACATGCTCTGCCAGAGTGACGGACAAGGAGGGCCTGGGCAGACTGTCCACTTCCTGACAGTTCTTTCAGCAGACCATGGAGGGCCTGGACAGACTGTCCACTTCCTGACAGTTCTTTCAGCAGACCAAGGAGGGCCTGGACAGACTGTCCACTTCCTGACAGTTCTTTCAGCAGACCAAGGAGGGCCTGGACAGACTGTCCACTTCCTGACAGTGCTTTCAGCACATGCTCTGCCGGAGTGACGGCCAAGCAGGGCCTGGGCAGACTGTCCACTTCCTGCCAGTTCTTTTAGCAGACCAAGGAGGGCCTGGCCAGACTGTCCACTTCCTGACAGTTCTTTTAGCAGACCAAGAAGGGCCTGGGCAGACTGTCCACTTCCTGACAGTTCTTTTAGCAGACCAAGGCAGACTTTTTGGGCAGACTGTCCACTTCCTGACAGTTGTTTTAGCACATGCTCTGCCGGAGTGACGGCCAAGGAGGGCCTGGACAGACTGTCCACTTCCTGACAGTTCTTTTAGCAGACCAAGGAGGGCCTGGGCAGACTGTCCACTTCCTGACAGTTCTTTCAGCACATGCTCTGCTGGAGTGACGGCCAAGGAGGGCCTGGGCAGACTGTCCACTTCCTGACAGTTCTTTTAGCAGACCAAGGAGGGCCCGGGCAGACTGTCCACTTCCTGACAGTTCTTTCAGCACATGCTCTGCTGGAGTAACGGCCAAGGAGGGCCTGGGCAGACTGTCCACTTCCTGACAGTTCTTTTAGCAGACCAAGGAGGGCCTGGGCAGACTGTCCACTTCCTGACAGTTCTTTTAGCAGACAAGGGAGGGCCTGGGCAGACTGTCCACTTCCTGACAGTTCTTTTAGCAGACCAAGGAGGGCCTGGGCAGACTGTCCACTTCCTGACAGTTCTTTCAGCACATGCTCTGCTGGAGTGACGGCCAAGGAGGGCCTGGGCAGACTGTCCACTTCCTGACAGTTCTTTTAGCAGACCAAGGAGGGCCTGGGCAGACTGTCCACTTCCTGACAGTTCTTTCAGCACATGCTCTGCTGGAGTGACGGCCAAGGAGGGCCTGGGCAGACTGTCCACTTCCTGACAGTTCTTTTAGCAGACAAGGGAGGGCCTGGGCAGACTGTCCACTTCCTGACAGTTCTTTTAGCACATGCTCTGCCAGAGTGACGGCCAAGGAGGGCCTGGACTGACAGCCCCCTTCCTCATGTCGAGATGGGACTAGAATTGGCTTAGCCCTAATGCAAGCAAGGTTAATAGGCCCCGGTTGGTACTAAAATAAAAGACACAACTGAAGTGCAGTAGGCCAGTCTCACCCTGGACCTCGGTGCCACTGCTCCTGCTGTGGTGATGAAAGCTGAGCCTCCAAGTTCCTCATCCTACCCGTGTTTCCTGTACCCCTCGCTTTCACTTTCCTCCTTAAAACCTTCATATCCCTGTTTTCCCTTTTATACCTCTTTTACACGTCTTAATCTCTTTTCTTTTCTCTTCTCTCCTTTTCTTCTTCCTTTACCACTTTTGCTTGTACTTTCTCTTTCTAAATTCTTAAAAACTTCCAACACCTACATGGCCCTTCTGGCAACCCTGGTCACCTCTCATGGCATGAACAAATTGTGCTACGCAGATGACACTCCGCTCATCCTCTCGCTCTCCTCCGACCCGTCCAACGCCAAATCCAACTTCCACAGGTGCATGACCAGCGTCACCAGCTGGATGCAAAACAGATGCCTTAAACTCAACACAGACAAACCTGAAATAATCATCTTCAGTAACAGAAACTCTCTGTGGGACGACTCCTGGTGGCCATCGAAGCTCGGCCCTACACCCACATCCAGAGCAAGCAATGAACCTCAAAATCGTACTTGACAGCAAGTTCTCAATGAGGAAGAAGATAAACTACGGCTCATCCTCCTGCTTCCTCCCCCTGCGCATGCTCACGAAAATTTCAAATGTCTCCCTACCAACATCAGACCCACCATCACCCAGGCCCTCATTACCAGTCACCTGGACTACGGCAACTCCCTCTACATTGGAATCCTAGCACAACTACTAAACAGACTCCAACCATCCAAAACGCAGAGGCCAGGCTCAACCTCGACCTCCCAAGTAGAACCCACATCACCCCCACCTCAAGGCGCTGCACTGGCTCCCAGTCAGTAAACTGTGCCAGTGTAAACTGCTCAGCCACGCCTACAAAGCCCGGCACAACAAAGGTCCAACTTACCTCAAAGCACAGGGTGAACTTCCACCGACCTACCCGGAAACCTCGCTCTTTTCCCTTCTTCTTGAACCCCCCCCCCTGCATTTACAGGAGCGGGGGTCGCACCTTCTCCTATCTAGAAGCCAAATCCTGGAACAGCCTCCTCCTCCTCTGCACGGCCCCCACCCTGCAGGAATTCAGGAGAAGCCTTTAAACCTGGTTGTTCAACCAGACCATCCCAGGAGCAGAAACACCCCTCCACCCAGCGCCTGGATAACCTCACAGGTGATAAGTCGTGCCCTACAAATCACATTTGATTGATTGAAAAATCTCAAAAACCATCCACTTTCCCACAGTATTCCCTAGAACATATGTCCGTCACCCGAAGCCCGCACAACAGGCAAAGGGTTCTAGAACCGAAGGATCTGTTCTTCAAAGCACACCCGCCAATGAGCATTACAACGCTAGAACCATCCACGGTTCCACAGCATCCTATATAGTAGGCAGGTCGCTTGATTGAGGCCTCTGCGACAGGTGAAGGGCTCTGTATAGCTCTGGTAACCAAGGGTCCGGCCTTCCACGCAAACTGAGCGAACGTGTGTTAAAGCTCCTGGAACCCCCCCCACCCTCTGGCACATGCCAAGGTCTCCAGGATGAGCCAGAGGGTTCCTGAGACCAGTTGGTTGATCTTCTGGTGTATCTGCCCATTGTGCTCTGGGACTTCTTGCTGCAACCCTTTTATCTCCTAGACCGAGGGCCACTGGAATTATGCGATGGTGCGGTTTAGAAGGCCCTTTCCAAAACTGGACTGGTTGCCTTTATGTTGCTTATTGATATATTTGGGTGCTAAGCTGGTACTAATGAGGTGCAGCCAATCCCCAGAGAGTGTTACCAAGTTTAACAAGCATTTGCAATGCAATAGGTCTTGCATTAGTGAAATGTTGAGCTATTAGTGTTGCAAATGCTAATGGGTATTTTTTTTTGGTTTTGTTTGAAAATATCCCAGCAGCAGATTAAGTAATAATAAAAGAAATTTCATGAATGAACTAAAGGGTGCAGTACCAGAGGCTGTTGTAAAGGGACATCTATTAGCCACATAAGGAACTGCACCCTTAATGGAATGATAAAGAGAAAGATTGCTGCTGAGCATACGTTTTCATTTGTTTTTATTGAACTCCACAGGGACACCTAGTAACAGCCTGTGGTACTGCACCCTTTCTTTGAGACCTAATAAGAGAATAGAATTACGTGGCACAAATGCTATTAAAGGAAAATAAATAGAAATTAATAGCGTGAGGCGGCCATGTGCAAAGTGAAGAAATTTAAAGTGAGCAATAAGAAGTGGGAGCATTTTTTTCTGAGTTTTGTAGCCTCTGCGTTGTGGCGCACTTTAATTTTATATGTGTAAAGCTAAAGCACGCCGTGACGTTAATGCCTGAAAAGTAAACGAATAGAAAATTAAGGTGGGTGGCCGCCACGTTGAAAGGTAAAAGCAACAATAATGTAAAGGCAGCCGCCCGATTTCTTTTCTATTTATTTACTTTTGTAGCAATCACAACATGCCGTGCTTTAGTTTTAAATGTGCGAAGCTAAAGTGCGTTGTGCTGCGAATGCTAATAAAGAAAAAAATTGTAAAAAAACCTTTACTTTGTAAATTCTACAGTAAGGCAGACTTCAAAAAAATGACCACCTCTGAGGCGCCATGTGTTGCAGAAGCAGGATAACATGTTGCGTCTCGTACAGCAACTACAATCCAGGGCGGGTTGCAAAAGCCGGAGAGCATGTCATGCCTGCTTTAGCAAGAGATTGATTAACTAAATAGTGCTCACTTACTGTTAAGGAAATCTAGAGAGTAAGGACAAATGTAAGAGGGGCTGTCCTTATGGGAGGTAACAGAAGAGAGGGAGGTACTAAGGAAGGACTACTAAGCCTATTCACAAATCAAAAGCCACCATTTACAAAGGACAGTAACAGGAGCCAATTGAAAAGATGGGCGGAAATGGGCAGAGCTTAACGTCCATACCTGAATACAGCAGGTCTCGAGATACAGCGCAAGCGCTGCCTAGGCGAGACCTAAAAAAGCCGAAAAAAAGTGATACTATTACAAAATGTGCAGCTTTGTGCCGCACCACATAATTTGCTTTTTTATTGCTGCTTAATTTACTGCACCCCGCCACATAATTTGGCCCTCTCCTGCCGCATAATTTCAGTGGCCCTGCCTAGACCCCACTTTTACATATAGTTCAAAACACGTCTGATAAGCAGGGCCTGGGTCCTTCTGCAGAACTGTCAAAGGATCCACCTGCCCCACTTCCATGGATCTTCGTCTTCTGGAAGCTTCCACTGCACCAGTTTGCCTTTGCGCCGCCTGCATTCTTCCCCTTATCAGGCAGATAAAGCATGCATTCCTGGTTCACAGGCGGGGAGGGGGGCATCCGGGAGAGGCCGTGCGGAGAATCATCCAGGCAGGGCAGCAGGGGCGGGCAGGAACACAGCGGGCCACCCCCGGCGAACACAATACAGAACACTCCATACTGGCCTCACACGCGCCAATGGAGTCTGAAACCCGCGCTGAGCTCACACTTCAGCCGAGTCTCACACATCACTGGCCAGGCCTGGGCTCACACACTTCAGCCGAGTCTCACACATCATTGGCCAGGCCTGGGCTCACACACTTCAGCCGAGTCTCACACATCATTGGCCAGGCCTTGGCTCACACACTTCAACGGAGTCTCACCCATCATTCGCCTCACACACTCCCCACCACTAGCCCTCCCCACCACTAGCCCCCCCACACACACTTCTAAGGAGTTTCACCCATCATTGGCCAGGCCTCGGCTCACGCACTTCAACGGAGTCTCATACATCACTGGCCGAGCCTGGGCTCACGCTCTTTAACGGAGTCTCATACATCACTGGCCTGGCCTCACGCACTTCAACAGTGTCTCACCCATCACTGGCCAGGCCTGGGCTCACACACACCAACAGAGTCTCACACATCACTGGCCAGGCCTGGGCTCACACACTTCAACGGAGTCTCACCCATCACTGGCCAGGCCTGGGCTCACACACTTCAACGGAGTCTCACCCATCACTGGCCAGGCCTGGGCTCACACACTGCAACAGAGTCTCACCCATCACTGGCCAGGCCTGGGCTCACACACTGCAACAGAGTCTCACCCATCACTGGCCAGGCCTGGGCTCACGCACTTCAACGGAGTCTCACCCATCACTGGCCAGGCCTGGGCTCCCACACTTCAACGGAGTCTCACACATCACTGGCCAAGCCTGGGCTCCCACACTTCAACAGAGTCTCACCCATCACTGGCCAGGCCTGGGCTCCCACACTTCAACGGAGTCTCACCCATCACTGGCCAGGCCTGGGCTCACGCTCTTCAACGGAGTCTCAAACATCACTGGCCTGGCTTCACGCACTTCAACGGAGTCTCACACATCACTGGCCAGGCCTGGGCTCACGCACTTCAATGGAGTCTCACCCATGATTCGGCTCACACTCCCATCACTAGCCCCCCCCACACACGTCAACGGGGTGTACCCTCTCCACCGCCGGCCTCACGCATTCAGCAGTCGCACCCTGCACTGCTCATCCCAGGCCACGTGTACCTCTGAGCGAGGGGCGCTTGGTGCCCGGCTCACGCTCAGAGAACATTCCAGAAGAAGCACAGACACATCTTTGTGCCCTTGACCCCTGCTGAGCCCTGGAAAGCAAAAACCTCCGCTCCCAGTACCAGAGCACAAAGAAGGCCTGTAGCGCTTCTGGAACGTTCCGTCACCGGAGAGGGTCTGTCGGTGAACACGACGCCCACGGGAGCAGCAGCCATTAGCATGGACGTGCTGTGCCCCCTGCAGGCACTGTGACGCGGTGGGGCCTGCAAATCAGTCATGGGTCCCTGCTGAGCCCGAAATAATTCTGGGGCATCCTTCAGAGGAACAGCATTCGGTGTTGCACAGCTGGAAGCGTGCACTACTGCTCTCCGTAGTGTACAGTGAAAAGGAAGCGTGCACACTGCTCTCCACAGTGTACTGTGAAAAGGAAGCGTGCACTACTGCTCTCCATGGTGTACTGTGAAAAGGAAGCGTTCACACTGCTCTCTGTGGTGTACTGTGAAAAGGAAGCGTGCACTACTGCTCTCCATTGTGGACTGGGAAAAGGAAGCGTGCACTGCTGCTCTCCATTGTGCACTGTGAAAAGGAAGCATGCACTGCTACTCTCCATGGTGTACTGTGACAAGGAAGCATGCACTGCTACTCCCCGTGGTGTACTGTGAAAAGGAAGCTTGCACTACTTCTCTCCATGGTGTACTGTGAAAAGGAAGCGTGCATTACTGCTCTACGTGGTGTACAGTGAAAGGAAGCGTGCACTACTGCTCTCCATGGTGTACTGTGAAAAGGAAGCGTGCACTACTGCTCTCCATTGTGCACTTGGAAAAGGAAGCGTGCGCTACTGCTCTCCATGGTCTATTGTGAAAAGGAAGCATGCGCTGCTACTCGCCATGGTCTACTGTGAAAAGGAAGCATGCACTACTGCTCTCCATGGTGTACTGTGAAAAGGAAGCGTTCGCACTGCTCTGCATGGTGTACTGTGAAAAGGAAGCGTGCGCTGTTGCTCTCCATGGTGTATTGTGAAAAGGAAGTGTGCACTACTGGTCTCCATGGTGTACAGTGAAAAGGAAGCGTGCACTGCTGCTCTCCATGGTTTTTGTGAAAAGGAAGCGTGCGCTGCTGCTCTCCATGGTGTATTGTGAAAAGGAAGCATGCACTACTGCTCTCCACGGTGTACTGTGAAAAGGAAGCATGCACTATTGCTCTCCATGGTGTACCTGTCCTGTGTGAAAAGGAAGTATGCGCTGCTACTCTACATAGTGTATTGTGAAAAGGAAGCGTGCACTACTACTCTACATGGTGTACTGTGAAAAGGAAGCATGCACTGCTACTCTCCATGGTGTATTGTGAAAAAGAAGCGTGCACTACTGCTCTCCATTGTGCACTGTGAAAAGGAAGCATGAGCTGCTACTCTCAATGGTGTATTGTGAAAAGGAAGCTTGCACTACTGCTCTCCATTGTGCATTGTAAAAAGGAAGCATGCGCTGCTACTCTTCATGGTGTACTGTGAAAAGGAAGCATGCACTACTGCTCTCCATGGTGTATTGTGAAAAGGAAGCGTGCACTATTGCTCTCCATGGTGTACCTGTCCTGTGTGAAAAGGAAGTATGCGCTGATACTCTACATAGTGTATTGTGAAAAGGAAGCGTGCACTACTACTCTACATGGTGTACTGTGAAAAGGAAGCATGCACTGCTACTCTCCATGGTGTACTCTGAAAAGGAAGCGTGCACTACTGCTCTCCATGGTGTACTGTGAAAAGGAAGCGTGCACTACTGCTCTCCATGGTGTACTGTGAAACGGAACTGTGCACTACTGCTCTCCATGGTGTAGTGTGAAAAGGAAGCGTGCACTACTGCTCTCCATGGTGTAGTGTGAAAATGAAGCGTGCACTACTGCTCTCCATGATGTACTGTGAAAAGGAAGCTTGCGCTGCTGCTCTCCATGGTGTACTGTGGAAAGGAAGCATGCGCTGCTACTCTCCATGCTGTATTGTGAAAAGGAAGCGTGCGCTGCTACTCTCCATGGTCCATTGTGAAAAGAAAGCATGCGCTGCTACTCTCCATGGTGTACTGTGAAAAGGAAGCCTGCGCTGCTACTCTCCATGGTGTATTGTGAAAAGGAAGCGTGCACTACTGCTCTCCATTGTGCACTGTAAAAAGGAAGCATGCGCTGCTACTCTCCATGGTGTATTGTGAAAAGGAAGCATGCACTATTGCTCTCCATGATGTACTGTGAAAAAGAAGCATGTACTGCTACACTACATGGTGTACTGTGAAAAGGAAGCGTGCAATAATGCTCTTCATGTTGTACTGTGAAAAGGAAGCGTGCACAACTGCTCTCCATGTTGTACTGTGAAAAGGAAGCGTGCACTACTGCTCTCCATGGTGTACCTGTCCTGTGTGTAAAGGAAGCATGCGCTGCTACTCTGCATGGTGTATTGTGAAAAGGAAGCGTGCACTACTGCTCTCCATGGTGTACCTGTCCTGTGTGAAAAGGAAGCATGTGCTGCTACTCTACATGGTGTACTCTGAAAAGGAAGCGTGCACTACTGCTCTCCATGGTGTACTGTGAAAAGGAAGCGTGCACTACTGCTCTCCATGGTGTACTGTGAAAAGGAAGCGTGCACTACTGCTCTCCATGGTGTACTGTGAAAAGGAAGTGTGCACTACTGCTCTCCATGGATTATTGTGAAAAGGAAGCGTGCACTACTGTTCTCAATGGTGTACTGTGAAAAGGAAGCGTGCACTACTGCTCTCCATGGTGTACCTGTCCTGTGTGAAAAGGAAGCATGCGCTACTGCTCTCCATGGTGTACTGTGAAAAGGAAGCGTGCACTACTACTCTCCATGGTGTACTGTGAAAAGGAAGCATGGGGTGCTACTCTACATGGTGTATTGTGAAAAGGAAGCGTGCACTACTGCTCTCTATTGTGCACTGTGAAAAGGAAGCGTGCACTACTGCTCTCCATGGTGTACTGTGAAAAGGAAGCGTGCACTACTGCTCTCCATGGATTATTGTGGAAAGGAAGCATGCACTACTGCTCTCCATGGTGTACTGTGAAAAGGAAGCGTGCACTACTGCTCTCCATGGTGTACCTGTCCTGTGTGAAAAGGAAGCATGAACTACTGCTCTCCATGGTGCATTGTGAAAAGGAAGCGTGCACTACAACTCTCCATGGTGTACTGTGAAAATGAAGCATACGCTGCTGCTCTCCATGGTGTACCTGTCCTGTGTGAAACGGAAGCATGAACTACTGCTCTCCATGGTGTACTGTGAAAATGAAGCATACGCTGCTGCTCTCCATGGGGTACCTGTGCTGTGTGAAAGGGAAGCTTGCGCTGCTGCTCTTCATGGTGTACTGTGAAAAGGAAGCATGCACTGCTGCTCTCCACGGTGTACTGTCCTATGTGAAAAGGAAGCTTGCGATGCTGCTCTTTGTGGGGTACCTGTCCCGAGTGAAAACAAAGCTTACACTGCTACTCTCCATGTTGTACCTAGCCTGTGTGAAGAGGAAACGTGTGCTGCTGCTCTTCATGGTGCCCTGTCCTGTGTGAAAAGGAAGCTTGTGCTGCTTCTCTCCATGGTGCACTTGTAAAGGAAGTTTTCCCGTGCTACACCTCTCCTACTTGTAAAGGAAGCTTGAACCACTGCCTGTGCTTTTCCTGCTCTGTGTGCAAATTAAGCTTGCACTGCTGCCCATGTTGTACCGATTGTGTGTGAGAAAAGATTGTGGTCCTCCAGTTTGTGCAGTGCCTGTTTTGAGAGTGAGGGGAGTTTTTGCAGTCACTTCCCGTGTATTACTGTTGTGTGTAATGCTAGCAGTTCACCTTTTATGGCTCTTGATATTGGTGCAAAGCCTGGTCTTTGTATGTGAGGGAAGTTTGCACTTCCATTGCCTCTTCCATGCCTACACTGCGAGTGAGGGAATCTTGCACTGCTGCTGTCTGTGCAGACCCTACTCTTTGTATGTGAGGAAAGCTTGTACTGCACTGGTCTGTGCAAGGCCTGCTCTTTCTGTGTTGGAATCATTTACCTAGTTTTGTATGTGAGGGAAGCTTGTACCTGCTCTTTACATGCAAGAGAAGCTTGTACCACTGCTGCCTCAAAGATACCTATGCTGCGAGTGATTTTTGTGCTGCTGCTGTCTGAGCAGGGTCTGGTCTTTGTATGTGAAGGAAGCTTGCACTGCTGCTGCCTCTACGATACCTATACTGGGAGTGAGGGTCACGGAAGCTTTTTCTGCCTTTCTACCTATTCTGCGAGCGAAGGAACCGCGAGCTGCTGCTATTTGTGCAGGGCCTGTCTTTGTGTGACGAGAACTTGTTTTGTGACAGCCTGTCTGGCTTTCAAGGGTGTGGGCACCTTGCCATGAGAGTCAGACAAACCAAAGAGGACGTGGATGGGAGGGAACAGAGGGTTCTGGGTAACAAAGAGCCGCCTGTTTCATTTCCCACGCAGATGGGCGTAAAATCTGACCAACATTGCAACAAAAGGTCCCATTCATGGCACTCCCAGCTCTAGGGATGTCCAGAAAGGCTGAAGAAAGAGTGCATAGGCCCGAGAGACATACAGACCCACAGACAAACGTCCCAATGAGGGACAGACAACATACATTATGCATGGAAGGCAGGGAGCATACATACAGGGCCCTCAGTGAGCTAGACAAACATTCACAGCTAGAGAGAGACTGGTCGATATACAGTGTGCACTGGAGGCAGGTGAGCATACATAACAGGTCTTCAGTAGGCTAGATGTACATACATACACCGCTAAAAAGAAACCGGTTGATATATATATATATATATATATATATATATACAGTGTGCATGGGAGGCAGGTGAGCATACATACAGAGCCTGAGTGAGCTAGACAAGCATACAAACACGGCTAAAAACAGACATATACAATGTGCATGAGGCAGGTGAGCATGCATACAGAGCCTCAGTGAGCTATACATACATGCATACACAGCTTAAAACTAGGCCTGGGCGGAGTTCCGCGTGACCAAAAAACTCTGCCGTGCTTTGCGGAGTTCTGCAAACCATGGAGTGCGTTAAGTCGCGCCGTTCACGCTGATTTTTAGTGCCAGGTGTTTGTCCTGCGCTGTAAAATTAGTGTGAACAGCACCACGCGCAGCGCAACAGGGTGCTGCTTCTTTCTGGCGCTCGGGTATAAATTCTACTAGAGCAGCAGCTTCCTGAACGTGAACGGAAGGTTTCTCAACGCGAGCGGTAGCGACCATCCATGACTGCCTGCATTGAGATATTTTGCCAGGAGGTGGTCTGGAGTAAGAATTTCCTCGCTCGCAAATAAAAAATCCGCAGAGTGGAGTTTTTCAGAACTCCGCGCTCTACACGGAGCGGAAAAAAACTCCACAAACTCCGCGTGCAAAGTGGAATTTCACGCCCAGGCCTACTTATAACAGCCCAACATCCAGTGTGCATGGTAAGCAGATTCATAGCAAAACAGCACAGCAGCGGGTCACACAGATACACACAAGGCAGAACGGGGCTAGGCAAACATCCGGGGCTCTATAGATGCAGGGAGAGACACACAGGGTCCAAGAGCCTGGCAGACGAACACAGGGCCAGAGAGAGCCTGGCAGACAGACATAAGCGGCACGAGAGAAAGGCAGACAGACATAAATATATACAGTGTATATGCAGATGTGCAGAGTGTAATATTTATTACTACTGCGGAGTGTGTGGAAGGACCATAAGTCATAATGCCCCTCCCCTTCCTCAGCAATTGTAAGAAAGGCAGGTTTATTGTACTTCACACATATGCATATATTGCTTATGCAGTGGTACTTTTTATGTGTATCTGTGTCAAAAAAAGATATTTAACTAAAAGCAGGAAGTAGTGGTGAAATTTGTGCATATAGTAAAATGACACTTAAAGAGTCAGACTTTTAGGAGAGTTGCTTCCATCTGTAAATAATTGTTGACTGAGATCGGAGGCAGTAGAAAGTATTTTTCTCATCTCCATCGTTCTATACTGTGGTAATAAAAGCGTATTTCACCTTTGCGCTGCAGTAAAGGGTGACTATGAGCTTACGAGTACAGTAGCTCTAAAGAAGTTATTCTTCCTCATTTTTTTCACTGCTGTGACATATGCCAAGAGAGTGAAAGTAACACTTATTTAGAGCAGCTGTACTAATAAACCCACATGCATCACTACAGTGAAAAGGTCAAATTGCAGTTTTTACCATAGTACAACAAAACTGACATGAGAAACATTTTACTGCCTCACAGATTGCAGGTAATAATTTTTTTTAATGGGGAAACCGCTTTCCTAACAGTCATGAGGTCTCTTCAGTGTGAATGAACCATACTGCAAAAATTGATCTACTTGCTTCCCTGTTTCAGTTAAATAATTTGTATTTAAAAAGGTCACATGAAGAAATAAAGTGGCATAAACCATATATACGGATACGCAGTCTAATATGCTATTTTTAGGCCTCGCCTGAGACCTTGCATGCGCTGTCGCATTGCAACGATCTTTTGTCAACCAAAAACAAATCCATTGGTTGGCTTCATCCTCGCTTCTGATTGGTCAGTGCACCCAGTTGCACTTTTCTTTGTGTGCTTGTCTCTTGATGGAGCATGGACCAAGTACTAATCAATGTGTCTTTATTAGTGTCCTGCTGCTGCTTCTGATCGGATTCCGATTCTTTTTTAGTTGCTTCCCCAGTTATTCACGAAGTGTGGCAACCTTTTGCTTGCCAAAATGTGCTTTTTTTTGTCTCTACGAGGAGGGGGGAATACTTCTGTTTTGTCAGAGTTGGGTTTAAGGTAGTTGTCTCTCATCCATTTGGCTATATTGGTCATGGCGCTGCAGAAGTTGGTTTTGGCTTTGGACGGGTCCTCAGTGAGCGAGAGGATTAGTCAGGTGTTGTATGCCTAGGAGTTATGTTGCGTTTATGGGACCTGACGACACCTGCAAGGGGGGTCATGTAGATGTTGAACAGGGTGGGGCTGAGGAATGATCCTTGGGGTACGCCGCATATGATGTCCTTGGGTACGGAGTTGAAGGGAGGCAATCGGGTGCTTCGTGTGCGTCCTATAAGAAAGAGTCGATCCACTTAAGGTCGTTTCGCTGTATGCCGATGTTGTACATTCTGTCGATGAGGGTGTGGTGGGAGACTATGTTGAACGCAGCAGAGGTCGAGGAGGATCAGGGCCACAGTTTCTCCACGGTCAAGGAGAGTTCTGATGTCATCTGTGGCAGCAATCAGCGCAGTCTCAGTGCAGTGGCTGGCCTGGAATCCTGATTGTGAGGCGTCGAGTAGGTGGTTTTGTTCCAGGAATTCAGTGAGCGGTTGGTTGATGGCTTTCTCAAGTACTTTGGCTGGGTAGGGGAGCAGGGAGATCCGTCAGTAATTTGTTACATCGCTGAGGTGAGCAGAGGGTTTCTTTAGGAGGGGTCTGATGTCTGCTTGTTTCCATCTGTCAGGGAAGGTTGCTGGGGAGATGAAGGAATTGAGGTTGCTGGTGAGTTCCGTACTGATTGGTTTGGTTCAGAGGTTGAAGAAACAGTGGGGGTAGGGGTTGGTGAGTGCCCCGGAGTGGATGGATGACATGATGGCTGTGGTGGTCAGAGTGGTGAGCAGAGAGCGGGTGGTGATCGTACGTCTGGTGTTCGCTGGTTGGTTGAGGTTGTCGAGGCCAAGTGGTGGGTATCGGGTCAAAGTTGTAGTAGATGGTAGCGATCTTGCTGTAGAAGTAGTCCGAGAGGGAGTTGCAGAGTTCTTGGGAGGGGTGGATGGTGTTCTCTGTGGCTGTCAGGTTGGAGAATTCCTCGACAATTTTGAAGAGTTTTTTCGTGTGGTTGGCTGCAAGTGTCGATGTGGGCGGTGATGGCAGCTCTCTTGGCCTCCTGGATTCCAAGGTGGTAGTTGCGGAGGGCTGCTTTGTGAGCGGCTCTGTTGGAGTGGCTCTTAGTGACGCGTCATCGCATCTCAAGTCGGTAGCAGTTGCGCTTGGTGGTTCTGAGCTCTGGGGTATACGAGCTGGCTTGTTTTGAGGTTTTGTTGGCTTTTGCTGGTTTCAGCGGAGCGACTGTCTGCGTATTTGGTGATCCATGCAGAAAAGTTCTGGACGGCCTGGTCAAGGTCTGATGAAGCTTCGTGTTGGGTGGTGCTGAGGGTCTGTGTCCACTGTGTCTCGGTTACTTTGCCTCAGCTGTGGTGGGGGGAGCTGTGATGCTTGGTGATGGTATGCTGAGCATCGGCGATGGTGAGGTGAAGGATGGGTGAATTCTATTTTGTCTCTGTAGGTAAAAATGAAGTTGAGTGTGTGTCCTGCTTTGTGCGTGGGTTCGGTGACCAGTTGGGTGAGGCCAATGTTGTCAGGTTCTCCAGAAGGGTGATGGAGTTGGCATCCTCGATGTGGAAATTGAGATTGCCGAGAAGGACGTAGTGGTGGGAGTCGATGGCTAGGGGAGCGATGAGGTTAGAGATGGCCTTGCAGATAGCTGGTTGGGGTCCAGAGGGTCGGTAAGCAAGGGTGCCTCTTATCGGGGTCTTAGCGTCAGACTGTAGTCAGAAGTTGAGGTGTTCCTCGAGAGGCGTTGGGTCATCGTTGGTGACGGTGCATCAGAGGGTTTCCTTGAAAATGATAGTGATGCCCTCGCCTTGTTTGTTGGTGCAGTCTTGGTATATCATCTTCTAGTCACTGGAAGAGCGGGGGAAAACTCGGGTTCGAAGAGGGATTGAGTCACGTTTCTTTGATGAAGGAAACGTTCAGGGAGATGGTGGTGATGGTGTTCCAGATTTCTGTGGCGTGTTTGCAGAAGAAGCAGGCGTTGAGCAGGATGCATTGGAGTGGTTCCGGGTTGTCGGTGGTCTTCTGGGCGGAAGCAGTGCGGATGGGATCCGGTGCAGGCTGGCGGTCCCATGCACATACACCCACACCATGCATTAAATGCACATCAGAGACATAGAAGGGAGACCAACACATAGGGCTCCAGAAAGTAAGGCAGAGAGAGACACTGAGCCAGAGAGAGAAGGCAGACAGACACAAGGTGCACCAGACAGCCAGACAGAGAGACAAACCAGAGAGCACAGACAGACACACTGGCTCCAGAGCCTGGCAGAAAGATTTAAAGGAGGTGAGACAGGAAGCCAAAGAGAGCAGGCAGATAGACACACTGGCTCCAGCGGGCCAAGCAGAGACATACAGAGGTTGAGACAGGTAGTCCGAGAGAGCAGACCGCCAAACACACTGGCTCCAGAAAGCCAGGCAGAGGGAGACAAGGGGCTCCAGAGAGAGATAACAGAGCAAGAGATAACAGGCAGAGAGAGAGACAGCACTCCAGAGAGCCAGGCAGAGAGACAACAAAGAGCCAGAGAGAACTGGCAGACAGACACACGGAGCTCCAGAGGGCCAGGCAGAGAGACATACACTGGTTGGGAGGGACAGGCAGAGATAGACAGTAGGCCAGAGAGAGCAGGCAGCCAAACACACAGCACCCAAGGAAGCCAAAAGGAGGAGTGCTTGTTAAACTCTGTTTCACCGAGCCTCCACTGACTTTGCTTTTTAATTCTCCCTTTGAACAGTTCACAGTATTTGGAAACGGACTACAGTTCTGCTGCTGATCTCGACAATATGGCTCTTCTGACCCACCTCTTTGCTCTAATACGACTGAAACCTCAGTCAACACTTCTTTTTGTAGACTGCTCGAGCCCAGCCGGCACACAGCTCAACCACAGCATGGGTTGTATGTGGTCTGTAGCTCAGATGACTCTAGACTCGTGCCTCCCAAACTTTTTAGAACCACGACCCAATTTTAGAACGACACTTTCGCGACCCACCTAGCTTTAATGGACATGAGGTAGGAGATTTTGTTAATGTAAGTAAAGCATTGTCTGGTAGATAGTGCACTGTCATTTACAGACAGCACATTTTCCATTGAAATGGCCCCTAAATTGTAACACAAATTAAAATGTGTGGAACTCTAGTTTCAGTGAATATTTATCATTTGTACATCACCAAGTACAGTGTTTTGATCCTATTAAAATTTTTGTTTGTTGAAGCCGGGTCTGGTGGCTAAGTGGACAAATGCGTCCACTGTAGGGGCCGGTGTTCAACCTGATGGTCACAGGTTCAAGTCCCAGCAGGTCCACTCAGCCTTTCATCCTTCTGAGGTCGATAAAATGAGTACCATTGAGTGTGGTAACAATAAACATCTGCTATTCAGCGCCAAGATATCCTTGGGTGAATGTGCGCTTTAAAAATACAGGTTATGTTATGTTTCCATCACACTTCAGAATGACAAAAAAAATGAGCTTCATTTATGCTTTCCTAACTGCTAAATATGTACACTTCATTTACAGGTATTTACATTTTGTTGTGTGCTACAAAAAATTGACATCCTACAACGTTTCCTTTCACACTCCCTGTACCCAAGCAAGATTATCACATAATTCACTTTACTTCTCTGACTGCAAGTTGAGAGGAGTTTGTAAACACCAATCCCCATGTTAAAAAACAAACAGCGATTTGTCATAAGACACAGCCTGACATTTGACCTCTGTCTTTCAAGCACAGAGAATGTGACAAGATAAATACAAAACGTAAAGGCATCCTTAGTTATTGCTTAGACTTTCGTGGCTCACCAAAAATCGGCTCCACAATTTGGAAAACACTGCACTAGACTTATCTTGAGAGGTCGAGGTGCAGCCGCTTCATCCTCCTCGACCTGTCGGCAACCTTTGACACTGCCTCTGACCCTTATGTTAGCTCACTGGTGGAGACCTTATGACGCAGGCACCCTTCATTCTCATTGGATGGTTCATCTCTTTTCCCAACCACACTCAGGACGTCTCTTAAGTCAGAACCCAAGCCCCTTAAGCAGGGAGTTCCCCAAGGCTCTGCCTGTGTTTAGCCCTACTCTCTTCTACATTTTGTAGTTAAACTCCCCCTTTCTTTTGGGCAGGGCTCCTTGTAGGCTAACAATACCCTCCATCGGTTGGGACTTGTTATGGAAACTCCGTCAATGCAGACGACTTCTGTGAAGTGCTTGTCTACTATGTCCAGACGGGTGAGCTGCAATCCTCTTAAACTGAACAATGATAAGACCGAGGTTCTCGACTCCCGACCTGGGACAGGCGCCTGGAAGCCCCTTTCTTGGTCCTGTGGATAAAGGAAGCTAAGCCAGCTATCTGTTGCTGCTCTGAACTTTACTCCACACTCCGGAAGCTCAAATCCGCTGGTCTCTCAGGAACACAACCTCCCGCTCCAGTCGGGAAATAGCGATTCAACCTAGTCACTTCTCGGATTAAGCCGTGTAACTATTTACCTGCACCTCTGTTAATACTCGTTCTCACGCCTACAGACCACTTACAATTCGGTGACTAATCCAGTCTTAAATGATGGATTACAGTGGCTCACTATACCCACAAGCATCACGATGAAATGTCATTGCATTGGTGCATTTTTAGTTCAGGGCCAGCCCTTCTCCAATTATACTTTGATCCACAAGTCAGCGTCTGAGAGTCCAACCTATGCCAAGGTAGTAGGTAGATCCAGGGTTGGATTGGGATTAGAAATCGGCCCGGGCACGCTAAAAAAAAAAAAGTGGCCCACGTTTGCATATTGCCTTTCCTCAAAACACGGCTTCAGGGAAGTTTTATAAACACCTGAAAACAAGAGAGGCCACTTCTGCTCAGGCCCCCTGCCCCACTCAGTATGCACACATTAATTGGCCGGCCCAGCGAGAGAAAGGGAGTGACACCTCTGCCCGTTGATAAAAGGAAGGTAATGGACGCTCATCTGCCTCCAGAAAGGCCACTCAGGGCCCCACTGGGCCGCTGGCGACATCTGAACACACCAGACACAGCCCAAATCTGCCCCCCAGGCTGCCAAAAAACCAGGGGCGGTTCCTCTATTAGGGCGGAAGAGCGTCGCCCCACTGCTTTCTCGCAGTGCGAGAAGCAGAAACATAAAATTGTATTTTAAATACCATTTTATGTTTCTGCTTCTCGCGCTGCGAGAAAGCAGAAGGGTATGCCTGGTTGGGGGCGGGAGGGTGGGCGGTTCGGGGAGGAGTGGCTTGCCCAATGCTGTGGGCCCGA
This sequence comes from Calotriton arnoldi, assembly GCA_963921515.1. NCBI lineage: Eukaryota > Metazoa > Chordata > Amphibia > Caudata > Salamandridae > Calotriton > Calotriton arnoldi. The sequence continues at coordinate 363,074 of CAWUFW010008997.1, read as the reverse complement.
CTGTTTGGTCGGCCCTCTGGGGCCGACCAAACCAGTCATGCGCACTCTACATTTTCATGCAGCCTACATAGAGGAAATGGCCTCCCTACAGGCGCCCGGATGGGCGCCGTCGGCACCAATCACAACGCTGCCATTGCAGCATTGTGATTGGCTTAGGGGAGGGGAGGGAGGATGCCTGCTTCCTGACGAGGGACCCAGCCAGGAGCGGAGGCGGCGTGGGACCCGGTAAGTGAAGTTTTTTTATTTATTTTTAACCCCCGCGTGACCCCCCCCCCCCGCGAGTCATGCGAGCTGTGACTGCCAAAAAGCAGCCCACAGCTGGAACTTCAATACCGGCCCACAGCCATTGCCCGAGTGCCCGCTTTATCAATCCGACCCTGGGTAGATCCTAGTCCCAGGTGGCCTATGAACTAGGCAACGCCAACCATGCCGCTCTACCTCTGCCTCCTGTCGATCACCCCGATTTTGGGGGAGTTTAACTACCTGTCAATTTTTGCATCTGCGAGTCAGATTTTAAATTTTGAACCGGTCACCGGAATGCCTTTAGAGGTATCTGTGCGCTATACAAACTCATTCATTCATTCATTCAAAGTGAGGAAGAAGTTGAGAAAAACAAAAAAAAAGCCAGCGAGGAATCAACGAGACAGAGTTAGTGAACAGGAAGTCAGAGGAAGAGTCAATTACAAAGTGTGAGAGGTAAGAGAGAGAGGAAGCTAGTGTGTGCGTGGTTCGTCATGTCCGGCCCGGCTGGAGCTCACCCACACTTACTGCAGTGCGGAGTAGGTTGTGTAGATGTATCACATCAGATATGTGTGAGTAGCAGCAAGGAAGGGACAGCTGGGAGGGCGCAGCCCACCCTGTCCGCGGCTGCTCCCATATCCCCCGTTTTCATGATTTTCCTTAGCAGACTCCTCCTGTTGGCCAGACTCCATGCCCATGGAGGAGGTGAGGCCCACTGTGCTCTTTCACAGCTGGTCGTAGGCGGGTGCGTTCCGGCTGACACCACTCATACTTTCCACGGCTGGATCGGGTGCTACTGATTGGCAGCCATTGGTGACGCTCTCGGTTTCTTGCTAAAGGTCTGTTTCTCTCCACCCCACCCGTCTTTCAATGACGTGTGTGAAGGTATTAGCATTCATACTAGAAAGCGAGGAGGAGTCTGGCAGAAAGGCCGAGGGTGACAAGGGTGCCCAGCGCAGGCCCACGAAGGCTGCACCCAGGCCAGGATGGCAGGGTAACCTCAGACTATGTAATCCCATTCCATTTAGATTCACTCTATGCACATTTATCTCAGGCGAGGGGGATGTTCAGAAACCCTAGCATAGATGGTGGGTCTACAGCACTTCTCTCTCCAAAGGACAGGCCCTGTGCTGCTGCTGGCTCGGGCTCTGGAAGACGAACCATTGCTGGACATAAGAGTGAATGAAAGGAGGGCTGACAATCCTGGGCTGGTCTGTACAGTCTCAGAAAAAAGTCCAACCACATTCACTGAATTTAAATATGCAACATCCATCAAATACCAGCTCACTGGCCCTCCGGCCCAGCGCGCGACGCACAGCTCTGCTGCCTACAGTATGGTCTTCTCCCACACAATGCTCCATTGCTTGGTGGCCAAGTTTGTGCTCTAACAATACACCAGTACATATTGTCATTCAGCATCTCGGGTGTAGGGGAAGCTGGCTTCTCAGTGTGCAGGAGGACTCTTGGTGATCTTCAAGGAGGTGAGCCTTCTGCTGTTTCCTGGCGAGGAGCAGTGCAGGGTAGTCCTGTTGGATGCAGGCATGTTGTACATAAAGGAGAAGGCCTGGTGCCTTCACTTCGAGGGGAGTGTGCAGATGAGTTCAATGGATCATGGAGATGCATCAAAGGAAGCAGTCCAAACACCAAGGTCAACCCGTCAATCAAAACCATTCGAAGAGCAGCTGCTACAACACAGTACATAAATATATATATATAAGAAATCTGTGGCTTCCAACTCATAAAATATACTGCAAGAATCCCAAAACAATACTTATACTTAATTCTTTGTGGTCCCATAATGAGCAAGTTATCTTAAATAATAGAGTTTATCCACGAGAAACTCGTTGATGAGTTAGCCTTCCTTTTACAATCTTGATTTAATAGAAAAGCAGATATTACATTAGTGAGTCCAAAAACAGGGACAGTGCTTTAAATGGAAATATAGAAGTGCTGGTACTCACTAAATAGAGTGCCTGTTTGCTCCTGAGAAGTGCCGGTATACTCCCATGAAATGTACTGCAGCAGTGCTGAGAAGTGCTGGTACTCTCCCCTTCAAATTAAAGGAGTGCAGGTACTCGGTACCGGGCAGTACCTGCCTATTTAAAGCACTGGTGGTGGTGTGTAATCATTTGTGAAGTTGATTAGTGCCACTTGTTGAAGATTTTGGGGAAAGTTGGTAAGCGTAGGAGAGAGCTAAGGAGAGGGCTTGATCTTTGCCTCTTCTATGGAATATGCAGAAATATAGATGGGCGACAGTGGAGAATGGGGATGTTTTTTCACCAAGGAGCTCAGAGTAACATCAAATAGACAAGATGACAGTCATGACATCAAGCTGACAAACATCATTCATTCATTTCCCCCCACCTCCAGTTTCGTGTTATGTGTGCCCCTCCCCTCCCCCAGTCATCTGCCTTCAATAGTTACACGTGGATAGAAGAACAATGGGGAAGCCGTACAGAGCAGGGCCTCACCTACCTCAGCCCTCTACCCCGTGATACCCTGTTGGCTGTCACCCACCCCACCACCCTCTGGCCATCCCTCCTTTCACCCATCCAAAAGTAAGATGAACATATGTGGAATTCTGTCCCACTCCCACACCAGCACCCTAACTCATCCCTTCCGTTCCCACATATTAAAAATATATACAATACTCAGCCTCCTAACACCTACCTCCATGACCCTCTGCATATACTCTTCTCTCCACTCACACCCAATTTGAAAAAAGAAAAAAAGCGTCCTCCTGCCACCAACCCCACCACCTTCTGTGCCTGCCTTCCCCTTCTCCTCAGACGTGGACAAGTGAAACACAGAGGAAGTGAGGCGCTTCCCTGGTGACGTAATAACAGTGAGACACAACTTTTGTTTCCTGTTGTTCCGTCGTAGCAGTAAATAACCAAATTTCCATCTAGTTATTCGTGCTAAAAGTTCTCTATGAGAGCCACAGATAACAGTATTTTCCAAAATACACGGTGGGTGTTTCCAGAGTGGCACAGACTAGGCATAAATAAACATGGACAGCTCTCCCGCCAAAACTCAAACAAAGAGTTACATTCAGAGACAAAGCTGTGAGTGTGTGACACGCAGGTTTACTACCTCCCATGGGATCAGATTCACAACTTTTTGGGATTCTCAACACCTCTACAGGGTATGCCTGAAAACTAGCATCATTCTCAGACTTTTTCTGCGCACTTCAAGTACTTCTGCACTGGGATACGAGTTAATTTCCACAAGCATTAGACATGCAAGTGCAAATGGCGCAAAGAGCTCAAGCAGACAAGAACTGCTAAATTGCACCGAGCACTAATCAAGATACATGGCGTATTCCTCACTGCTGTGGGTTTGTAGAACCCTCATTATGAGGTAGCGCCTCTACTCAATTTTGGACATGGGGCATAGTTTTGTGTTTTAGATCTTGGTTCCGCTCATGCTTGATGTGCCGTTCACTACATGTCTGACCGCTCCACGCAGTAGCAGTAGGCCTTTGCGATTTTCTGCCACGCGGAGCTGCATATGCCTTCCCCCTCGTGCTCCCTGCTCATACCTGTGTACAAGAATACTACATCTGGTACTGTTGCGGATGGTGCACGGGCTTCGTTTCATCTGGCGAAGGAGCTTAGGGTAGATGTGGCTTCTAGCGGGCTACCATCAAGTCTCATGGGCTCGGCTGGAGAGTGAATGGACCATGCCCAGTGCTTCTTTGGCTTCGGAATGTTGAGTCACTCGCATGGCTGGCAAGGCATGTGGTTGGTGGGGACTGTGGTCAATATTTACATCAACTGGAAAAAGAGGAAGGCCTAGTGCTCCATGGATCCAAGGATCAGTGCAGAGTGAACGAAGAGGGGAAGGTTTGTACTTGTCTGGAGAGCAGCCTGGTGTGGACCCTGCATGGGGCTGATGTTCAAAGGAAATATGTATATGTGAATGCCAGGGGACTACAGACTTTAATACGATACATGAAGGACACAAACAAGTGAAACTACAAGTGATAGTCCTTCATAAACACTAAGCAGTTGAGGTCACAGGTGGAAGCTACGAGTACAACGCTGCACGTTTTGTTAACACCTTGAGTATCAATTATTGTAAGAACGTTTTGTGTAAACAATGAAATCAGGATACAAAAGATGGGTCTTCCACTAAAAAATGCAGAAGAATTTGGTACAATATAGTAACCACTGATGCCAATCAGATGTCACTGGAGAGAAAAAAGATCTTATTGCATTGCTGAGGTTCAGAGGTCTTGCGGATGACGGTAGTGGTGGGCAGTTTTACAGATTTCTGGCTGAGGTTTTACAAGTTCAGCAGTAATCGCAGAAGTCAAGAGTGGTTGTGGGTGATGGGGGCTGAGAAGCGTGGATTTCCACTCCTAATGCAGTGTGTACCTGTCAGCTAAAAGTAAACCCGAGACAGAGGCGTGCAGGTAACTTTATCCAAGCGATGGGGCGATAGGAAGATAGAAATGACAGGGGAATGGAATGTTGTAGGTGTGGCAGTGTCACACACAGTGCAAGTTACAAGGTGTGCCCAAGATTGGGTAATCTGTGTTCAGAATGTGGCCCCAGGGGACACTTTGGTTATGTATGTAGAGATATGAAGCACGGGGAAGTTAGAAGAGTGATAGCAGTCAAGGCAGAAAAGCAGTGAAGAGGAAGTGATGGAGGTGCTCATGTTGAGAGAATTTATGAGACGAAGAGGGATCCAGAAAATGCCCAGAGTGACGGTGTGCAGAAGAAAGGTTAATATCATGACAGATTCCGGATCACCTTCCACCATACACAGGAAGGGTCTATAGAATACCTTGCTGAAGGAGAAAGTACAGCTGCTGCACAGTCCCAGAACATACCTGTGCGCATTCTACGGGTATGCAACATGGCTCCTGGAAGGCGTTGTGAAGCAGCAACACTTCACAGGTAAAAACACAAAGGTGACAGAAGAAAAAACAGCAGCACTTGGTTTAAGGAAGAAAGACCAGAGAAAGGTTTTTAAAAAAATGGAATTAGAACCATGCACCCAAGGACAAGTAGTGATACTGGACAACAAACACTAGCATACGTTTGGCTTAGCACTGAAAGCGCGCACGTGTGTTTATGTTGGATGGGCGAATTGGTAACCGCAAAATGGACGGACGAATGACTCATTCTAGCATTAACCGACTCACCCATCCTAACACATTAGGAACTTGCCAACCACAGAAGAGTCACTTTCATGTCAGAAAGACTGGCTTTAGCAATGCTTGCTTCTAATTAATTGTGATGTCGGGAAAGACAGCTATGGATTACCCCTCTTGTCAAATGGGAATATGACTGATATGTTAAATTCTGCACAATGTCCGCTGCGCCTCACCATCCACAGCCTAGAGCGCCGGCTGCATGTGAAGAGCAACGGGGCACCGGTGGCAGAGAATTGCAGCACCCAGATGGAACCACTGCCATACAAAGAGCACTCTGTGCGACTGCAAGAAGCCATTCTGTTTTTATGCCTCAGATTTGAGAACAAGGAATTTGACATACATGTCAAACTATAACAGGACACTTAATATTTGCTCTGCTATTAGCTGGTCAACATCATAGACAAAGTGTGGCGGAGGGGGAGGAGTTTAAAAAGTGGAAACAATCACATGGCACTGAAAGGCAGGTAAAGCCCCATCAATGAATGAATGGGGAGAGGATGTAGCCTTACGGCTAGAGCGGTCGACCTCGAAGCTGGGGTACAAGGTTCGAGTCTCGGCAACGACGCGCAACATCCTGTGATTCTGGGCAAATCACTAACAAAAATGAATGTGTCCATCCATCATGAAACTGGTGCTCATGTAAAAGAGCTCCGATACCGGATATCTTTGGGTCTAGTTCGCGCTATATAAAACTCTAAAAAAAAAAAAAAAATTAGTGGTTGTAGGGTTTGCTCTAATAGAAACGCCTATATGTGCTGCACGAGGCTGCCCTACAGAATACACAAGACCTGGGCCCGTGGAGGCAATGCTAGCCATCACCTGCTCTGCCATGACTTGAAATGCCTGCTTTACCTCCTTTTAACTGTCCGTTATGGATCAGAGCTCTGGCAACAATCTTGCCTACTCGGACATGATTATATGCTGTGGCTGTTTATATTATAGGCACAAAACCAATAAAAAATAACCTATTTCAAAAAAAAATTGGAAACAGACCACTTGTGCGTGAGTCAACTGGTGGTATGTGGAGGTCTAACATAAGTTCCACTGTGCAAGATTATATAGTAAAGGTTACCTGTAACTCCAGTGTTGGTCTCTATCATAGATTCGCATGTTTGAATCATTCACCGCTGTTAGTCCTGGAAACCTCCAATAACTTTAAATAGCATGAAACAGTATTAAAATGGACATGGCCCAACAACGGCGTTTGTGTCCATTTGAAACAACACAAAGTTCAGCTAATGAGGTGGCTGTGCTGAGCTCTCAACTACCACGAGAGGTCACTACAGCTCAGGTTTCATGTCAAGAATAGGTAGGGAGCCTATGACAGGGAAAGAGGCAGGGTCACATGCGAATCTATGAATGATACCCGTGCTGGAGAACTGTGCTAACTAACCAATTCATTCTCCAGAATTGGATCTTTCACAGGTTCACATGCTTGAATCAGATCAGCAACAGCATATCAAATATCCAATCACCCTTAATGAAACAGGCTGCGTAGGACTGCTTGGTCCACGAAGAGTCAGCTGCTGTATTCAAGTCCAGGCAGTAGTGCATGGTGAATGTGTGCCTGATCTTCCATGTAGCTCCACAGCAGATGTCCGGCAGCGGCACTCCCACGGAGTGTAGCCATCACGGACATGCTTCTGGTGGACTGCTCAAGAGCTTCGCTTTCTTGTGGCAGAAGGTAATGCAGGCTGGTAGCCAGTGGGCAATGTCCTGCTTTAACAGGGAGCGGACCATGCCAGGGCAGCCAAAAACGACAAAGAGTTGTTTGGATGTACTTATATCCGTGGTTCTGTCCATGCAAAACTTGATGCCCCTGCAAACATCTAGGGAGTGTACAGCTCTCGCAGCCGCTGTCAAAAGGTTTGGAAAGAAATAACAAAACAAAGTAGAACATGCTTTTTCAAATGGAAGTTCAAAGGCAGCTTAGGGATGCACTTAGGGTTGTGCACAGGTGACTTTACTCTTTGTGAAATGTAGATATCCCTTTATTGTGATGGCGTGGAGCTCTCGTAATAATCTTATTGGCATCAAGGCCAAAAGCAGTGCTGTTTTACACAAGAGAGGCTGAGGATCCAAATTACGGATTGGGTTAAGGGCGGTAGTATAAGCGGATTAACCACTGTGTCGCCTTCCATGCCACCGGGGAGAAAGCTCTTAAGTCTTTCATAAACTGCTGATCATCCTTGGAGAAAACAAGGCTAGAGAATAACTAGACCTTCTGTACCCGTTTATTACTGCCATATGGGCCATTGCAAGGTGTTACTGAAGGACTTCCCAAAGTCGAGTAGATACAGAGGAATTAAGTGCAACTGTACAGAGATGGGAATTGCTCTTTTACTCTTGCACTATTTGCAAAAATACTTCCTCTTGGAACGGTCAGCCTTGGTCGTAGTACCACTTTTGCCCATCAATCTGTGGTGATGTCCATATTCTAAGTGGTCAGGAGCTAAGCGGTCAGGTTTAGTGACGTCAAGTAATGATGCACAACCTGATTATTGTGTCTGAGGCGAAGTTTGAGGTGAATCTTCAGCAGGATCGGCCAAGGTAGTGTGCCAAAATTGGAATGGTCATGCACAGGCTACCAATATCAGCGAATATGAATCTCTCTTGACCTTCCGCAGTACCCAGGGGACGAAAGGCGGAACACAGGCAAAGATGCTCAACCATGTCCATAAAGAGGCTTTGCCCCAGGAGCCAGTATATGCTCGAGTAAGACAGCCATTTTTGGGTCTAGAAAAGGTTCAGTGTGCGATGACCCCATTTCCTAAAGATCTGCTATAGTAACTCTTGGTGGAGGTCCCACTTGTGGTAATCGAACAGGACACAGTTTTGGGCACCCGCGTCCTCGTTCTGGAACCCTGGTAGTTGTTACACTGAGATAGCTACTCTTCTCGATTTTTCCCAGCTCATAATAGTCGTGCTTCCTCTGACAGGATGCGGGAACTTGTGCTTCCCTGTTTGGCAATGTAATATATGGAGTTTGTGCTGTCGGATCTTATCAGAACAGCTTGGTTCTCCAGCTGTGCCAAAAAATCTTACAGACTGAGCCAGAAGGCCAGCAGTTTCAAGACACGGACGTGGAGGGATTTCTCTTCCTCCGACCAATAATCTCTTGTAGATAGCTCCTGCATGTGAGCTACCCAACCTTTCATGGAGGCATCTGTTGTCATGATGATGTTCATTGAAGGTTGAAATGGGACATCTGTGTTTAGGCTTCCAAGAAATATTCACCTTAGCAGAGCCTCTTACGACATTATCCCACACCATGTAGCTTGGTGCCACTTGAATTCCAGTTACTGTTTGATCTGTCTCATTCAAAGGCAACAGAATGGAAGGAATTCTCTGAAGGATGACATGAGGCCCATCAGTGACTTATGTTTTAAAAGAGATGATATTGCGCCTTCGGAAGTTGGCAGCCATACTCTGTAATTTTGCAACGCGCTCCTCTGACAAGAATGCATTGCAGAGTTACGTGATTCTAGAAATTGGATTTGTACAGCAGAATAGGTCGTTTTTTGGGTTGGGGGGGGAAGATTCTTCCAGTTTGCAGATTAGGCCAAGTTGATTGAACAGGTTGAAGAAAGTCATCAATTTCCTATGCAGATGACACCCAACTCATCCTCTTACTCACCGACAACCACACCATTACCAGAACCAACTTCCACAGATGCATGACAAACGTCGCCAACTGGGTGAAGAACTGCCTGCAGCTGAAGACAGACAAGACGAAGTACTGATCTTTGGCAACAGTAGGAACACATGGAACGACTCCTGGTGGCAATGAGACCTAGGACTCGCCCCCCTCCCTCCGACCACGCCAGAAACCACGGAATCATCACTGACAACAAGCTCACAATGAAATCATAGATCAACACCGTCGCCTCCGCCTGATTTCACAATCTGCAAATGCTACGCAAGATCTTCCAGTTGCTACCCCTACACACGAGACGCATAGTGACACAGGCTCTCATTACCAGCCGACTACGGCAACACCCTCTACGTAGGAATCGTCGCACACCTCCTACAGAGACTTCAGACTTATCCTCGGCCTTCCCCGACTAATTCACATCACACCCAACTTCAGGCAACTCCACTGGCTCCCAGTACAGAGAGATGCCAATTCAAGCTGCTGACCCATGCACTCAAGGCTCTACACAACCAAGGACCCACCTACATTAACCACCGCCTGAACTTCCAGCAACCGTCGAGAAGACTACGCTCCGCCTCCCTTTCACTTGCCAATATTCCCCACATCTACCGAAGCAGAAGTGGAGGACGCACCTTCTCCGAAATCGCAGCAAAGACCTGGAACAGCCTCCCTACGCACCTACGGACCAGCACCTCACTTCCGGAATTCTGAATAGCCCTCAAGACCCGACTGTTCGAATAAGCCTCCGGGACCTGCAAGCACCTTGATACCCTATCGGGTAATTAGCCACACTTTATAAATCCTGATTGATTGATCATGGAGGTGCAGACTTCCACTGCCAACAGGGATTACGCTAGCCAATCCTCCAGGCTACCTCAGTAGTCTCGCACTTCGTGAATATCCAAGAGACAGATTTTAGGCCAAAAAGGAGCACTTTGAATTAACAGTGCTGCCCGGCAACCAAGAATCTCAAATACTGTCCATGGTTTGATTATATGGGAACATGAAATTAAGTGACCGGTAGATCCAGAGAGGTGCAGAAACACTGGAACGTTCTGGAGGGTTAGCACCTGAATGGACTTTTTTTTTAGGAACTTGTTGAGTTCCCGGATGAGCCTTCATCTAGCGATCTTTCTTACAAAAAGAAACAGAGTAGATGATGAGGTTTATTTGGGACTTGGGACATTTTTCTGTTACTCCATTGAGAAGAAGCCACTGTAGCTATTGAAGATGCAAGTTATGTTTCTTTGCAGGTGGGAGCATGTGAAAGTGTTTGTAAAACTCCAGAGTTTGCCCTGATTCCATAACTTAAAACCCAGTACTGTCTAGATTTTATTTATCATTTGGATGCAAAGTATATCATTCTCTCTCTACCGTTTGAGTTGACTGTGGTGACAAAGGCAGCAGGGGGAGGCAAGACGTGTTTAGTGCCGTCTACAAAAGGGCTAACATGATGCTTCTTTTCTTGGCTGCTGGTTGGGTTGACGAAGCTGGCATCTGCCCGACCTATAACCTTCAATGTATCCCAACTGCCTTTAAGGGTAATATTGTCTGCTTTGTCCACTGTACTGTCCAGAAGCGCTCTATATGCTTTTGACATTCCAGAGACAAGAAAGGAAGACCAACTGTACTAGGGAGCCACAGAGACCAAGCAACGTCGGTCTCTCGTGTGCAGGGTTCCATTCACGTTTCCCGAAGAGAGTTTCCCCTGCATGTCGAGGACTGTGACTTGTACCTCAGGACAGACACAAGTGTACTTCAACCTGCCCTCCTTCCAACGCCCTGCAGTTCCAGCTAACTGGCAGAAGCCTGAATGTATAGCGTCCATGGCCGCATCAAGCTTGGCTGCTGCTGCAGTTTTGCCATTAACAATGACTTTCACTTTGCATATAGTCGCAGCGATGAGTTCTACCAGAGAAGAAACATCAAGCCATATCTGGCAAGTATACTACCCCAGAATGGCTGACGCTAACTGAAGCAATGGAGGGTGAGCCAAGGAGCCGACCGTTCATTCCAGGTTTTCTACACGTTTTCCATCCCAGTCTAGCGTAGCTCACGCAGCTGTGATGGGATTTTTGGATCTCCTTTAAACTGCAGCTGCAACAATACGAGTCTGCTACAGGATGAGCAGTGAGGCAAACTAGCCCTGAATCTGGCGCTCTTTTTTTTCTCCAGGCTTGGTATGGTAACCTGAACCATAACAGGTTTCTTCATCAATTTCGTTCCCTCCTTCCAACTGTACTCCAGAATCAGAATCAACTTTAATTTCTTCAAAGATTACTCTATAAAGTCGTAGAGATCCGCGGTCACCACTTGTTGACCAGACCTCTTGGCTGCTCCTCCCAGAAGCCTCCACAGAATGGAAGGAAGCAGTATCGTTGGACGGTGACTCAGGCTGCAGGGGTGCCTTATTTCCCTCTTCAGTTAGAATACATTCTCTCCAGTCTTCCCCCTCTAGAGGACTGTCGTGATCATCCAGACCGCCAGCAGAACTTCCTCTTCTGGTTCATCCCCCTGGTAGCTACCTTGCTGCTCCTCATCTTCACTCGGCTCTAGAGCTGTGGGATTCACTGGGCGCACAGTGAGGGTAGCACAGGAGGAGGCAGAGGCAGCTCTGGCAATGAAGTTTGCAGCGGAGGCACTGCCACAGGCAGCTGGGCCGGTGGCAGCAGAGGATGTTACTGAGCAATGGGGAAAGGGACTTGCTGGGGAACTATCTGGTAAGGTTGCAGTTGAAGAAACAGCCTCTGAAATGTCTCCATCATTTGCTTCAGAGTATTAAGCAAAGCCTAGAGGAGCCGGATTCACAGGGGAGGGCTCATAATAGGACCCACAATAGTACCTTGCCTAATAAGGCAGCTCATAGCCTCAAGGACGGCAGTGATGCCCTATACGCCTCACCAGCGGGCCCCAGTGGACTGTAGGCTGTATCCGACGCCTACTCCTGGTCACTAATGTCCCCTTCCAGGATAGGGACTGGCAGTTGCATGGACACCTTTAGCAGTGATGTATGAATCAGCGAAAATAAAAATTAGAACATTCAGCAAAGGAGGAAAAATGATGTCTCAAGACATGGTAGTCGACGGTGTGACTGACAGGGTAAGAGAGTCTCACCAATAGAGCCGTTTCCAGGAAGGTTCCGGTCAATGGAGTAGTTGTCGGCTGGGTCTTCGTGGTCGTCGATGGGACAGCTATCGGCAGCTGAGAAAAAGAATGTCTTGCTAGGTGATCACTGATGAGGAGGAGGCCGTAGTATCGACAGCATCATGGTCGCTAACTGAGTCACATTCTTCGCTGAACACCGACAGACCCTCAGAGGAGCCGAATTTTGGAGTCATTTTGGGTGTAGAGTGCTTTGAAGCCTTTTTCTTAACATCTTGTGAGGGGAAAATCAGAGATTTCCTTTGCGCGGCTGATACTGATGTCTTTACATAAAAAAAATATTAATCCAGCTCCGGAACCTCTAAACACTTCCTTTTTTGTGCCACGTTCATGAAATGCTTGGTGGAGCACTGCAAGTGAATCATCCCCAGAAGGGGGCATTCTTTTTAGAGGTTGAATCTTTCCTTTCCAAACGATACAAGACCAGAATCCTCCCTCAGTCCTTCAGGGTCTTTGTTATAAAAAGTCTTACAGGTGTCACAGAAAGAGGCCTTGTGCTTGGGGTATAAGCAGCATAGACACTGGACATGAAAGAGACCAGTTTAGATCTTTTGCTGCCCACAAGTCAAACAGGTTTTGAAGAGAGATCTTTTCTCCATGTATGTTATGATGACAAAACTTCTATGGCCGTTTCTGGGGACTTCCTCATACATGACGTGCAGAAAAAAATGGAGATATGGTGGACTTTACATTGAGCATAAAGTTGAGCACATTGGCCTCGTTAGCGGAGGTTTGGATTAGGTTACTAAACCAATATCAGTATCGGGCCTATGGACATTTCAACATTGTTTATCGCTGTTGTAAAAGTACAATGGATTCCCAGCCTGACAATGGGGAATGATTCAAGCATGTGAATCTATGAAAGAGCTTGAGAAGTGAAGTATATACCACAAAGGAACAATGTTGGAGGAGATTGTATACCACAAAACCAGGATAAACTAATGGGAGGAAGAGAATGTATTGTTGACCTTTGCTCACTCTGCGTTATAGAATAAGACCGTAAGCAAGTTGATAGTGAGGATGAAATTAAGAGCTGGTAAAGCATGTGCTACAAGGGTTGCCAGTGGTGAAAGATGAGGTGAGGCAATATTTGCCTGAAGCATAGTTATGCGGTGAAAGGGAAATGTGTTGAGAGTGTGCCTACCTATGCCATGGGGTATGTCTACTATGAAGAGGTTAGTCAGTGTTCGTACAGTTACAGGATGCTGAAAATTAGTTCTGTGCGCATGGTTGTTGTAGAGTGACTGAAAAGGACACAACAGACTGTTGCATTTAATATAACGTGATTGGTTAAGCCGTTACTAGGGAGGTAAGGAATGGAATTGGTCATGCTATATTACTTATAAGTGCCAGTAACCTCGCTACAGTATTTTCCACTGTTTTAGCTTTAAAAGCATTTTACAGTGAATGTTTTCCTAAGGAGTTAATTTGAGTTAATGGGGGGCATTTGTATCCAGTAAGGTTAGGTTTTATCTTGAAGGGGTTGCTGCTACACATCGCATTACTGCGTTACACAATCCACAAGGAAACGGGTCTATTGAAAGAAAGAACTAGATAATAAAGGAGTGCGTACAATTGGCTTGGACTGTACTGAAGACCAGTGAATGGGCAAACTGATGCAATTGCAGTCGTGATGCATCACTCCCTATTCAGTTGTTATATTCCATATAGGTACCCTATATAGGCGCGGGTAACACTGCAACCTTTCACCTATATCCTTCCCTACATTACATACATAACGGTTCATAGGGACTGACCTTTTACCTAGATACAACACTGCACTCAGAACGCGGGTTTTTCCCTGGTTCGAAACTCATACATTATGCATGAGGCTTCTTGGAAGCACAGCAGGACGAACATCTCCTGTATAATATCTATGTTAAAGTTCAAGCCCGACGTCATCCTTTAGGCCGACACAGTAACACAGCAAGATAGGACCCCTGGGGAGACCTGTGGGTATATATACACATCATGTCTTGCTTAGACAGACAGAGGAGACCGTGACTTCCCGGCTGACACACTGACCAGAGAAACTGAGGTTCCTGCATGCAGACGCTCCAGCTAGCAGTGGTCTAACATCCCTTGCGGGGTGTCCAACTCGAGACCAGGACGGGGTCCCACATTCTCTAATTCTCAGGTAATGGGGGTTGACTCGATCCTAGAGGGATTCTTGGCTTAACACCTACACAGATGCTAGGTACATCTAGTTAGGGAGGCATCGTAGAGTACACACTTTTAGGTTGCACTTTTTATCATGTGTTTTATGTACTTCTATATATTCATGACTTCTGCAAGATGGTAGAACTATACCATCCCTTTACTTTTGTAGTATTGCTAATCATATATCTATGCTACTGTCTAATGGTTGTTGCAGCTCATATATTCTACACTAGAATAACAACTGTTCAATAAATACTTATTGAAACGCCCAGACTGTTTATTCTGTGTATCTCTGAGACAGAAACTAAGTGAGCACGAGTGACTGAGCGAAAGGTAATATATAGTTTCCACGATCCTGGGGGATCAAGGTTGTCATGTTCTGAGGTTGCCAGAAACTATTCTCTCCCCGATAAGAGGAGATTCTAGTGGCACTGTAAGCTAGCTAATGCAAACAGGCTAACGTATCCGGTAGGGGTGCTCGGAACCAATCTGCCACCAAACCCACAGTTTATGTTATCCGAACGTGCAGGTCCTGTATAGGATATATAGGAACTACACGACACAGTAACTGTGAATGTCTCCATGGTAAAGGGGCAGAAGGCGCTGTCAGCATTACATGCATGGTGGCTGAGGACAATAGGAAATGGTGATGAGTGAGAGTGTGAGAGTATGGGAGGCGTGAGGAAGAGTGCCTCTACCAAAAAGAACAAGTGCAAGGAAATGTATGATAGGTGGAGTGTTAGAGGAGAACTGTGGCTGACAGGCTGGTGCAGGGGTGATCACTGGCTTCCAGTTTGAAAAGTGATAAGTTCAGTAAAGTTGTACGAGTATATCAGTATGAAAGAACGATGAAGGGGGAAATTGCTGGAAAGTCAGAAAGGCCATAATGTGTAGTACTGACATAGTCCTTGGAGTGTGTAGGGAATCAATCACATGGATAGTGGCATTTCTCAAAAGTGGAGAAGGCCAAAATCTCTATCCAGGACGAAGAGAGAATCCACAGAGGTTCATGAATGACATGATTTAAGGTGTGTGGTGTGAACGCCAGAGGAAGAGATGTGGCGGATGGAGGGAGGTATGTGGCAAGTAAACCTAGTTATGTGGTAATGAGAGGAGAGAATGAAGAGTGTCATGTCGGTCTTGATATGATGTCATTAAATGATATAATGTTGGAAAGTGATGCTAGAGGAGAATTTTGAGGTTAGTGGTTGGTTAAATGCTGTGAGGAGTCTGGAGGGTTAATCCTTGTTCAGTAAACACAGCTTTAGTTTCTACGGGTGATCTATGAATTTTGTTTACTAGAGGAACGACAGAAGGGTAACAATGCCTAATGCTGCTTTATAATGTGCCATCAGGATAATAATGTAGAATGTGCCAACATGCACTGCTCAAATGGTGGGATTGGTGGCAGGATGGGTGGTATTCGATGCTTGATGGTGGTTGGGAAGAGGGGTCGAGCGAAAGGTGTGTTTGGTGTTGCAGCAATGTTGGGCTGTTTTTAGTGAGCCAATGATTGCCGTTGGCGGTAGACGGTTGGAGAAGGGGCGTGTCAGGGGGGAAGGAGGTGATTGGGAATGACGATGATGGAGACAGAAGGTGTTGAAGCACGGAAGCTGGAGCCATGAGAGAGAGAGCTATGCTGGATGGAGCGGTTAAAAGATAATGGTAGAATGTTTAGTGTTGAAGGCAAGGTGGCATTAGGAGAAGTTGTTGATGTTAATGGGGACAGGATGGTCATGGAATACGAAGCTCCTGTGTCTAGTACCCGTGGAGAATGAATAAAGGAACAGATGTGGGGTCGTGGTGGTGCTGGGACAGTGTGGAATTAGGCAGACTGTTGCCGTATTTATTCCCAGTTTATTCAAAGTCTGTGGTGAGCACTTGTGCTAAAACCAGGTCTGTGGTGTCGAAATCATGGGTTTAAACCACACAGTGTATACCAGCAATCAAAGAGCTGCGCTGAAGAATTTTGGGAGGGCTGTAGCAATACCTTCCTACGCCTTGGCCTAGCCGCTGTGAAGGGGTGCTGAAGGACTGTCTTGGACCAATGAGCTAAATGTAGTTCAGTATATAAAATCTGTACATAGGGTCGGAATGCCCAAGAGAGGGCCCCTATGCAACAGGTGGAGCAGAAGCTGCAGTAGAGATGTGTTTAAGACTGTAGAAAATGGTGGAGACCAAACTCCTTATGGGTCATCTGGGGAAAGAGGGGCTATCACAAATATACAAGCTCCTGATCCACAACACCCCCATAGATTCTCGCTGTTAAGACCACATGAGAGACCTGGGTAGGACCCCTGGTGAGGCTGATTGGAGAGAAGCCCAAATGGCACAGAGAACCCTAGCCATTTCGGCAAGACTCCGACTGATACAGCTTAACTACCTTCATACCACATACTACATGCCACTTCAGCTGTGCAGAGCAGGTGTGCTCCCAAATTCGAGTTGCTTTCGATGGGGGAAACCAGCTGCAGATTTCTATCATATGGTGTGGTCCTGTCCCCATATCACCACTTACTGGCAGCAGCCAAGGTGGAAATTATTTGAGGGACTTGAAATCACCCTGGACCTAACTCCTAGGGTGGCTCTACTGGGTATACTGGAGGGTGTGGGCAATTCCAGGGCAGGACAGAAAGGACACTAATTGGGCTGTGTAGTATTCTGTACTTTGCATTTACTGATGTTGCTAGAACTTTCATACTTGCTTAGCTCCATATGTCATGGTAACGGAATGTGATCATTCGAATGATTGCTGTTGAAGCTGACATTCATAGCTGTGTGTGTAGGCTGAGGTGCATATAGACTTTCCTAATAAACTCTTATGGATTTAATCACATTTTTCCTGGATTGATCTTTACAATGGCGACGAGATAAAAGAACCCTTCTACTCTTCATCACCTCAACTCCACCAGACATTTAATATGAGACTTTTGATAAAGAAGGGTGTCAATTTCGAATGGAGCTCCGAATGTGAGAATGAGTTCAAACTCATAAAGAGACAATTATCTGAAGCCTGCTCACTTAACAGTTTTGATCCTAACCGAGAAGTAACCATCATGACTGATGCCAGTGGAACAGGTTTAGGTGCTGTCATGTTACAAGTATTCAATGGAGAAGAAGTCACGATATTGTTTTTATCCAGATGTCTAAGAGGAGCAGAGTATCACTACTCTGTGATCGAAAAAGAAGCTTTAGGAGTATTTTGGGCAGTGAGGAAGCTCCGGAAATTTCTGTGCGGTAACAATTTTGTGATAAGAACAGACCACAAACCTCTTAAAGAAATATTCGGGAAAAAAAGGTATTGACAATGTATCCTCCAGAATACGCAAATGGGTAATTTCTCTCCAAGAATTTAACTTTCGTGTGGAATATGTCCCGGGGGCAAAAAATAACATAGCTGACTGCTGCTCTCGCTTGACTTTCATGGAAAGTGATAGGGATGAGTCCTCTAAAGAGACTTCTAATGAATTTGATGAATATGCGGTCTGTTATGTTGATGACAGAATAATAAAAGAAGAAACCTGGATTAATGAACTCTCTAAAGATGCGGTCTTACAATCTGTTATTAGTTGCATCAAGAAGGGTTGGAGGAAGGATGATAAGACCAATGATGCTTTAGCAGGGTTCCATCGAGTCAAGGATGAACTATCACTCCAAAATGGCTTACTTCTCAGAGGTACCAGGTTGATCCCTCCCACCATCTTAAGGAATCAGTTAATCAGTTTTGCACATGACAGCCATCCAGGAATATCTAAAACTAAGGAAATAATAAGACAAATTTACTGGTGGCCTGGTATGGATACCTGCATTGAAAGGTCTGTCAGGGAATGCGTTGAGTGCATTAAATGTGACAAAGCCCTTAAAACCAGGGTCCAACCCATGGTTGTAAGAAAATTACCTAGAATGGCCTGGGAAGAAATTGTAATAGACATTCTAGGTCCCATCAAACAGTTACACTGACAAATATGTTATTGTACTGTTAGATCTCTATTCAAGATGGCCAGAAGTGAAAATAACCAACTCCGTGGAATCTAGAGATGTAATAAAATTTTTGGAGAACATTTTTGAAAGAGAAAGCTTTCCTAAAATACTGCTCTCTGATAATGGAGTCCAATTTACCTCTAAAGAAATGAGCGAGTATTTATCCAAAAGAGGCATCATTCACAAAAGGTCAGCACTTTATCACCCAGAGACTAATGGCGTCGTTGAAAGGTTCAACAAAGTGCTCAAAGAAACCATCCAACGAGCCTTATCTTACCAAAAGTGTTGGCAAACTGAACTTCTTCATAAAGTCAAAAGCTACAGGTTTTCACCACATTCAACAACAGGCAAAACCCCTTTTGAACTTTTTTGTAAAAGAAAACCTCAAACCATGTTATGCCCTGCTTGGATTCTCAACAAATCTCAAGGATTGAAGGAAATTAAAAATGATCAAGAGAAGTTTGAAAGGGAAATAAAAAAAATGATTGACAACAAGAAATACTATGATGTCAGGAAAGGTGTAAAAAAAATGTTCATAGAAGTAGGTGACTTAGTTAAAATAAAGAATCCTCGCAAAGGAGCATTTGTGAATGGTTCAAAGTTCTTGTTACCTAGGAGGGTCATCAAAGTTTTCAAAAATGCCGTCAAAACTGAGGATCACAGAGTTTGGAACATGAACAGGGTGGCCAAATGCTCCAATTCTTTCTTCTCAGAGGAACGCAACAGAAACAACAGCGAGGATTCCTCGTGCAAAGAAAGCAATTCTATGCCCAATCAGTTAAGACAACCCAGCACAAGACTACGTTCCAAACCTAAGTATCTGCAAAACTACTTATGATTTACATGTTCTTATGTTTACTTTATTATCCTTGTTTCTACCATTTTAACCTTTTTCTCTGTTCCTTTTGTTTTTGGTTCTTATGTTATTAGAGGGAAGGTGTGTAGTATTCTGTACCTTGCATTTACTGATGTTGCTAGAACTTTCATACTTGCTTAGCTCCATATGTTATGGTAACGGAATGTGATCATTCGAATGACTGCTGTTGAAGCTGACATTCATAGCTGTGTGTGTAGGCTGAGGTGCATATAGACTTTCCTAATAAACTCTTATGGATTTAATCACATTTTTCCTGGATTGATCTTTACAGGCTGGCCACGCTTTTAGCCAAGAGGGACATTGCATGTTGTTGGAATTATCCCCGATCCCAAACGATACTGGCCTGACAAAGAACGATGGACTGGCACACCAAGCTGGAGGAGCAGATTTACAGGGCAAGGGGATGCCCCCTGAAATATCAGAAGATTTGGAGGGCTTGGTGGGAACATTCTGGACTGGTTGCGGTGACATGGTGCTGTGTAGGAGCTGGGCTGGGGTTGGCGATGAGCGGGAACCCTGGAAATGGGGTGATGGAGATAGATTGGTAGGGTCCACGACAATGGCTGGTCAATAGCTGGTATATGCTATAAAGTGCAATAAAATTGGTTAAGAAAAACACATTAGAAAAAATGGACAATTCTGAAATGTTTTGGCTTGTAGACACTCAGTAAGGCATTGAGTAGTTGATATGAATCCCCTATTGCCCGAGTGGTAAGTTGGGCAAGACTCCAGTTTGTCGATCTAAATGAGACAGTTGATTGGAAAAGTCTGAATTTTAGGGGGCAGCCTTTCGTGTATTCTTGAGCAGATGCCGTTGCTATATGGTGGGCCATCATTTAACAATGAGCCCATTGGCTTTTGCACTGACACCAAGTCTAGTGCCATTTGGTCAGACCGTGCCAACTGTGATCTGAGATTTTTTTGCCCATAGCTCTCTTTCCTCCATATATCAGAGTTGAAATTCCTCTATCCTCTACTAACCAGATTTCTTACTTTTATCCACCATGGCCAGGATAACCTCTCATTCCTCTAATGCTGAGCTTCGAAGCCAGTTTCCTCCACTAGAAAGGATACATATCATAATATATATATACTCACTTAAAAAAACAAAAGGTTACAGGGTCGGTATAATTAGTAAATAAAATTTAAAAGCCTTAGAAATTTATTGAAAAAAACAAAGGTTACAGGGACCTCATAGTTAGGCTCAGATTTCAGTCGTACAAAACCAGGGAAATTCAGCCGTTATAGTTACTTGAGATAACCGTTGCTTATGGCCCCGCAATGCACTGCTTATGACCGCACATATTACATCACTCATGACATGGTCAGTGAAATCACTGATGACATCTCAAATGACATCACTGGTGACATCATCCACAGAACCACTCACACCCCTCTACAACCAGCAGTGCGCCAGGAGGCGCATTTGCAGAGTGGTGGAAAAAGGGGGCGAGGCCCTCTAGGGACTTGCAGGTCTTTTTTTATTATTTATTTCAGGGTCCCCTGGGGCCAGGCCTATTCTGAATGGGAGAGGAAGGCTGCGGGGCCCCCATCCCCCGGCCTTTTTAACAAAACAAAAATGGAATGTTTATATAAACTTAAAGGAGGGGGGCCGCGCAGCCCCCTCCAGGGCTGATTTTGACCCCCAGCCTCTTTTCTGGGTGCCCTGGTTCCACCCAGGGGCTGGGGCGGGATTGTCCCTGCATGTGTGTATATATATATATATATATATATATATATATATATATATATATATATATACATATACACACACACACACACACACATATACACACACACATATACATATATACACACACACATATATACATACACACACATTTTCAAAGGAGGAGGATAATTTTTGCACACACACACACATATATATATATATATATATATATATATACATATATATATATATATACACACACACACACACACACACACACACACCTGGAAATTTATTTTAATTACTCTGCAACTACTGAACGGATTTACACCAAATCACAAAAAGGCACTTCCCTGGACCAGCAACTACCTTCCTGCCAAATTTAGTGTAATTCCGGTCAGCAGTTCAGGCTGGTGCGTGTCCACAGTTACTATGGAAATGAACATGGGGAAAACGCGTTTTGGGACCCTCTCTTTTTTTCGGCCCCGCTTGACAGATCACCCTGAAACTTTCAAGACCGCAGCTGAATTGAGCGTCGAAC
Source organism: Calotriton arnoldi (assembly GCA_963921515.1). NCBI lineage: Eukaryota > Metazoa > Chordata > Amphibia > Caudata > Salamandridae > Calotriton > Calotriton arnoldi. Next base: position 341,619 of record CAWUFW010008997.1, on the reverse strand, counting down.
TAGTTTTGAAAATTTCACGAGGATTCGTCAAACTACGCCAAAGTTGTTTGCAAATCAAAAAACACTTCCTATGGAAACTACATCCCAACTATAACTATATATATATATATTTTTTTGTTGTTGTTGTAGGTTTGACATAGCAACACGTGTACCATTCATGACAAATTAAGTAATCTACACAGAGAGAGGAGCAAAAGGTTAGACCCCATAGACATTGGTTGTAGTGTCGGTTACCCACATTCAAAAGTCATTGGTTATTTTAATTGTCTGTCATGACGTGTGTCCTTGATTTCATTTAATGTAAAAGTCCGCCCGCGCATTAAGGGGTAAGGCCAGCCAACAGTAACAGCTTGCTGGTACCACCTGCTAAGCAGACCGAAACTGGAACATGACCGAAACTGGAACATGACCAGTATTGTGAGAACATCTAAGTACAGTACCTCTACCATCAGACCCCTAAGGAGGAGCCTTGCTGCAGTGCAGCGCTGCAGGGACCAGCCCCAAGTCTGAGGAGGAGCAAAAGAAGCAGAAGCCAGAGTCTGTTCGACCTCAGTGTCTCATGACTGCTGAAGGCACCACACCGAGAGCAAGACCCAACTACAGACTACTCACCAGCACAGCCCAAGCGACCTGCCTCTTGAGCAGCGACTCGTGAGCAGCGACTCTTGGAAATGGACTCTGGTGCTGACATACATCAGTGCGCGCACATGTGACACACAGCCCATCCTGTCACTGAGTGACTGCACCTGTGAGACACAGTCCATCCTGTCACTGAGTGACTGCACCTGCGACACACAACCCATCCTGTCACTAAGTGACTGCACCTGTGTCACACACAGCCCATCCAGTCACTGAGTGACTGCACCTGCGACACACAACCCATCCTGTCACTAAGTGACTGCACCTGTGTCACACACAGCCCATCCTGTCACTGAGTGACTGCACCTGCGACACACAGCCCATCCTGTCACTAAGTGACTGCACCTGTGTCACACACAGCCCATCCAGTCACTGAGTGACTGCACCTGTGAGACACAGTCCATCCTGTCACTGAGTGACTGCACCTGTGACACACATCCCATCCAGTCACTGAGTGACTGCACCTGTGACACATAGCCCATCCAGTCACTGAGTGACTGCACCTGTGACATACAGCCCATCCAGTCACTGAGTGACTGCACCTGTGACATACAGCCCATCCAGTCACTGAGTGACTGCACCTGTGACATACAGCCCATCCGGTCACTGAGTGACTGCACCTGTGAGACACAGCCCATCCGGTCACTGAGTGACTGCACCTGTGAGACACAGCCCATCCGGTCACTGAGTGACTGCACCTGTGACACTCAGTCCATCCGGTCACCGAGTGACTTGCAGCTAGGGACTGCACCTGTGAGTCACCTGCAGCAAGTGACTGCGACACTCAGCCCATCCGGTCACTTATTGGCCTGCAACAAGTGACTGCATATGAGAGTCACCTGCAGCAAGTGACTGTGACACACAGCCCATCCTGTCAGTGAGTGACCTCCAGCAAGTGACTGTGACAAAGAGCCCATCCCGTCACAGAGTGGCTTCCGCGCTCGAGGACAACAGTGGCTCTACATGCGAGGTTCCACGTGCGAGGAGGACAGTGGTTGGTTGCCCGGTGAGGCTTGGCACTGTCACCAGGGAGGGCTCTATAAGAGCCTCGTGGATGCTGCCAGGCCATCAATGTTGGCGAATGTTGAGATGACCATGATTTGTATATTGTCTCTCACATCACTTGACTGACTGTTGTTGACACATAAAACTGTGAACCTTCCGCTTGCGGCTCCATGTGCACCTCCCTACCCACGTCACCACCTTCTCCTATTTTTGTTGTTGTTATTTAAACGTTAAGCAGGCATGGATCTCTGCTGCGTGCTCCTTGTTTGGGTGGTGTTAGGACCTGAGAAGCTTTGCTCCTCTGCTGGAGTTTATACGTGAGAGATCTGCCTATCCTAACAACTGTTTTGAGCGCGGACATCAACAAGTACCCTGAATCACAGCGTGTGCAGCGTAAGGACACAAATTAAACCTAATCAATTGGTACTGGGTCCATGCTCCAAAGAAATAAAAGGAAGTGTCTTGATGCATATGGTGCCCAATTAGGAGGCCGCTAAAAAGACTGACAATCAAGCCATCAAATGGTAAGTAATGGGCAGGCTCCAAGCCCTTCACTGTGTACAATACCCTCTAGCAACAGGCAGCGCATGCTGTTAGCCAAGACGAGACCTAAAAAGGAGCCTTAATCAGCAGTTCAGTAGAAGGAGAAGAGCGTGAGAAAGAGGCGCAGAATAGAGGGCTGGAGTGGGGTGGAGCGAACGTGCAGAGGAGGAAAAGTGAAAATGGAAGGGGACTGAGAATGAAAGGGGAGTGAAGAAGATTAGAAAGTAAGGAACGCAAAGGAGAGAAAGCAATATCGAGTAAAGGAAAGACATCGTTATGGAAAGAGCGGAGCAAAGAAAAGGAGACAAAATATAACGAAAAAGAGATTGGGGGGAGGGGGGGTTAGAGGAACGCATGGGGAGTGAGAAAATCATGCGAAGATTCCAAAGCAGCACGTTTCACAAAAGGGGAAAAGGCAAAGACAACTGGAAAGCTGAAGGCGGCACCCCTGCCATGGGCCAGGGCCAGGGCAGAGAGTCCCGCACCGTACCCTCCCGGAAAGCAAACAGAAGCAGCAGAAACACGCGCCTTCTGAGGGGGACGGGGTGGAACCGGGCGGGTCCGCGGCACATGCCTTCCTGGGGTGACGCCATCCTTCTAGAAATAACCCCGAGCTAATGCCAACGGGAGGGGCCCGGGGGAGAAGTGGCAGAGAGGGGCTGGCAGATGTGGGCAAAGGAAACGAAAGCGGCAGAGAGGGTGAGGAGGGAGGGGGCAGAGGTAAGGGCGCGGAGGAGGTAACGGGCAGATGTACGGGAGGAGTGAGTAAACTGGAGAGCGGGAGAGTCGAGGGACAGAGAGGAGGCCCAGGAGACCGCATGGCCTTGAGTGAATCTCAGGGCCCGAGGGTGTAGGCCAGGCGGCGACAAAGGCAGAGAGAGCACTGCATACATCCGAGGATTAATAGGTGTGGCCCAAGTTATTGCTCAGGAGGCCAATGCAGGTTGCACTACAACTGTAACTCCCACCACTGTCACATGCCAGTATGAACGCTCGCTACTAAACTTCACACTCCTAGAAATGCGATGGCTTGGACAATTCCAAGCCACCCTAAGCAGTAAGACTAGCCTGGTCACTCCTGAAATATTTTTAAATGTGGATTTAATAGTTAAACATGTGCTTCCACGGAAATAGACAGACAGCATCACCATGTGGTGGACTGTCATATTTAAGTGATGGTGTTAACAATTCAGTGCATGTTCCGAGCACCGGAAAACACTGGCACAAATTAAGCACCGATGACTAACCATAGGTGAGCCACTGAGCATCTCTTCAAGCTGATGTGCCAGGTGGACCACGAGTAACGCACAGTACGCTGGCTATCTCTGGATGTCTCTGTGAATGAATAGTGGGTGGGCCAGGTAGCGGCCCGGGGGAACACACAGGGCTCTGTGAACCTGAGGGTCACGGTGCGCTAGATGGAGGACATGGGGGTAGCACAGGGCTCTGTGAACCTGAAGATCACAGTATGCTAGCTAGATGGAGGATCTGGGGAACACATGGGGCTCTGTGAACCGGAGGGTCATGGTGCGCTAAATGGAGGACATGGGAGTAGCACAGGGCTCTGTGAACCTGAGGATCACAGTATGCTAGATGGAGGCCCTGGGGAACGCGCAGGGGCTCTGTGAACCTGAGGGTCATGAGTGTGTCCGAGGCCCTTTAGAATGTGAGGTGCAATGTCAAGCGGATGATCCTGAGGATGAGAGATGCACGAGATAGATGCATTTGCGAATCTTACCCATATTGGTAAGTGGCGAGCCCGATTCCGGTACCACTTCACTGACAGCACATGAAAAACCGTCCACCAACGGCAAAACATGGCTAGCATTGTGCATTATGATGTGTGCTCTGTGCGTTGTATACCATAAGAGGCGCACCCCAGAACTTTCACACTTTTGTGTTCCCTTAACCAGAACTAACCATTAACTTTTTTTTTTTCAGTGAATATATTAATGCTTACTTTTTATTATGACTTTTTTTGTTTGGAAAACATAAGGCTAGCATACAACCTAAAGCTGTCTCTAGCCCAGACCTAAGAGAGAGAGCGTGGCTTGGGAGGGGCAGGAAGAAAATATATAGTTAAGTGGAAAAACTAACTGGGTTATATAATTTTTGATAACAAAGACATTCACAAGGTTAGTTTGTCAACCTTCTGAGTGCCACTGAAAGTGAAAAAATGTGTTGTAAAAAGGTTTATCAGAAATGGTTTCTTCATTTTTAGGTCGAGCCTGGGCAGCGCATGCACTGCTCTGCGAGGCATGCTGTATCCAGGTATGGACTTGAAGCTCCGCCCACTCTTCGTCCATCTTTTCAATTGGCTCCTGCTACTATCCATTCTAAATGGTTGCTTCTGATTCGTTAATAGGATGGTTAGTCCCGCCTTAGTAAGGCCTTGTCTCCATTTGTAACCTCCCATGAGGACTGGACTTTTTACTTGTGTTGTTTCACAGCCTGTTTTATTTACAGTCTGTGAGCACTATTTTCTTTAATGTCTTTAATCTAGCTGCTTTTGCAGGCACGACAGGCTCTCCCTAACCCACCCTGTTTTCATGACAGCGCGCGCCAGATCATGGACGCTGCGCTCTTTAAAAAATGCTGCCTACACAGCGCAACACTTGTGCATGCGTTATGCTGCTTAACAAATGCTTTTTATTTTTCAAAGCGCCCCATAGCGCGCTTTCACTTTAATGGCGTCCGCGCACCTTTCTTTAGATGCGGCTCGTCTAAAGAAAGGGGCGTGGCCGCCATTAAAGTGAAAGCGCGGCATGGGGAGCTTTTACAGAACAAGCATTTGCAATGCAAAAGGTCCCCCATTAGCGAGAGTTTAAGCTATTAGCATTGTAAATGACAATGCCTTTCATTTATGTTTTAAATACAAAACATAAATAAAAGGCATTGTCATTTTCAATGCCAATAGCTTAATCTGGCGTAAATGCGAGACCTATTGCATTGCAAATGCTTGTTTTCACAGTAACCGGTACAGATTGTGTGGCAAAGTCAATTTGTCTTTCGCTGCAGCTTGACTGATTCCTTAAAGAAAACGTTGAGAGACATGTTCCAGAGTACAGAGGTGCATTATTAACTCGAAGAGAAAGTATGTGTTTGCCATGTGAACCTGCTGTCATCTGTTTACAAGGTGACTCAGAGGACAAATGCAGACGGCAAAGAAAGTGTGCGCCTAAAAGCAGGTTTGGAAACCCATTATCAGCTGTAGAGATGTAAAACTATCTAGTGACAGGAGCCGTGAACTCGCAGCTGCGCAGCCCCAAAGCAGCAACGGCTAGTTTACGTTAACAGCCAGACTGCTTTGTGTCTCTCCCATTCTATATCGGAGGATTTGCTTTTTGCTGTTTGGACGGCTTAGAGATTGTTATGCAGTGGGGAGGCAGGATAGCTTGGTAGGAGCTCGCTTCAAGCTGCCTTTGAGGTCTGGGTTTTGACAACACAGCAGTTGTGAAGAAGACCTATTGTCTTCAACATAGAGTGGGCTTTGGGTCCATCCTATGAACCACTGGCTGCTGTGAACCAGCCTCTTTCAGACAATGGCCTGAGCGTCTGTCAGTCACACCTTGGCTCAGCCCAGAGGAGTATGTCTCGCTCGTCTGATGTTACTGGCTGTTAGTTAGTGTGCACATTTCCTCATCCGATGGAGTGTTTTCATTGAACTTCAGGAAAGAAAACCTCTATACGTCTCTGTCGGCTCTTTGATAATTGTTCCCATCCATTCCCCTTTCCCCACTTGTGTTTGCTCCTACTGGTCCCCTCAGACCCCTATTTTCCGTGTGTCCCAATCATATGTTTCTCTGACCCCCCGACACCCCCCGCCCCCCTTGCTCCGCCTCTCTTTCCCCTGTGCTCTTCTTTCACCCACTCGCCACCCCTTCTGGTACCTCCCTCCGTCTCCCTGCGTGTTCTCATCTCTGCTGCCCAACATACCCCCTTGCTCTACCTTACCACCCCTGCCTTTTTCCCATACGCATCCTCCTCGTTCCCTACATCCCACCTTTCCTTCCTGGCAGCTTGTCATTACTGCTATATGCAAGGACATGCTGACACTGAATTTAACTCAAAAAGTAGAGTCACAAACTCACCAAGGGGGACATATTTTGGACCCTATTTTCTCAAATTTTAGTGAGATAGAGGTAGGAGTGCCTTGGCCAGTCCCATGGTCGGATCACCACCTAGTCCCTTTCACAGTGCCATATCAGAGAAGGATGACGCAACACCCAATGAAGGAAATCACAACTAGAAAGTGGAATAAATGTAATCCCGCATCCTTCACCCAAGCACTTAGGGAGAAGAATCCTACGTTAGATAAAAAAATATAAATTTAGCCAATAATCAGGTGGAGACATGGATCACGGATGCCTTAGATAAGACGGCACCATGGAGCACCAGAATCCCGAAGAGACAAAAGGAAACAGCACCATGGTTCAATGAGAAATTAAGGATGGCCAAAAGCAAGTGTAAAAAATTAGAACGAGCCTGGAGGAAGGACTACTGTGATAGGGCTAAAGAAGAATATAAAAAGGAACTGAAGGACTATCATTCAGTAATTAAAAGAATCAGATGTGAATTTTACACGGAAAAAATAGAAAACGCTAGTAATTCCCATAAAGAAATGTTCACAATTCTGAAGTCTCTTAAAACTCATGAAGAGGTTAAGGACGTAACGTCCTCTAAAGAGAGCTGTAATAAGGTGGCAGAATTCTTTGCCAATAAAGTGACTAAAATATATGAGACCTTCCCAATAGAAACACGACAAGGCATCAAGCTAGGCGGAATAAGTCACGGGAATTTTTCAGGAATAACTCTGGATGAATTCAAGATGCAAGAAACTGAGGAACTCATAGACCTGGCAAGGGGAATAAAATCTGGTTCCCCTTTAGACCCTGCCCGACCAGAAAGAGTAATGGAAGGGGCAGACACGATCATGCCGTATATTGCTGAACTCATTCTCTGCTCCTTCCAAACTGGTGTGGTCCCAACCAAATGGAAACAGGCCATCGTTAAACCACTCAGGAAAAAGGCATCGTTAGAATATACAGTACTGGAGAATCTACGTCCAATCTCATCATTACCATTTGTGGATAAGATCGCTGAAAAAAATCACAAATAAACAGTTGATTGACCACATTAATATTAATGACTTATTACATCCATCCCAGTCAGGCTTTAGAATGGCGCATTCCACAGAATCAGCTCTACTGATGGCCACTGAGATGTTGAGAAAATATGCTGATGAAGGGCAAACGGCCGCACTGATCTTGTTAGATCTCAGTGCGGCGTTTGACACTATCTCACACCAACTGCTTCTTCAAAGACTAGAGGCTTGTGGTATCAGGCGGAATGCCCTGAAGTGGATGACTTCGTTTCTCTCTGAACGGAGCTTCCAAGTTGTACAACAGACGTATCTGTCCGAAAGCTTCCCTCTGCCTCAGGGGGTCCCACAGGGATCAATTTTGAGTCCCACCCTTTTTAATCTGTATGTGGGTCCACTGGCAGAATGTGTGGAGAAGCATAAGGTGTCGATAGTATCTTATGCAGATGACACGCAGCTAATCGTAATGCTGTCCCAAGACAAGGAGCAGGCAGCTATACGTTTTCCAACTGCTTAGAAGAGGTGGCGGACTGGATGTCAAACCACTGCCTCAAGCTGAATGGGAATAAGACGGAGGTGTTGGTGGTAGGCAAGACGCCATCAATATGGACATCCGCATGGTGGCCAGAATCACTGGGACAAGTCCCCACCCCGAAAACTGAGGTGAAGAACCTCGGAATCTGGTTCGACTCTAAACTGACTTTTGATAACCAGATTCGGAAGGTAGCCGGGAAATGCTATGGGGCAATGAAAACCTTGAGGAAGGTCATTGACCTGTTACCTTCTAAGGCCAGAAAGACCATAGTACATGCAGTAATCACTTCCCAATTGGACTATGGGAATGTATTATACTCTTGGCGCATCCAAAAAGGCCTATCCAAACTGCAGAGGATACAAAATGCGGCTGCTCGCTTGGTTCTCAGCCTCCCAAGGACTGCGAACACGAAGAAGGCCCTGACAACCCTTCACTGGTTGCCAGTGGAAAAGAGAGTCATGTTCAAAGCAATGTGCTATTGCCACCGCATTCTATCTAATAAGGGTCCGAACTACCTTCAGCCATTATTGACTAATTACATTCCAGGGCGCAGTCTAAGATCCTCGGGAAGGCACTGATGACAGTGCCAAGAATATTCAGAGCACGAATGGGGGCCCGCTCTTTCAGGTACCTGGCAGCAAAAACTTGGAACACTATGCCAATTGACATAAGAACTGAACCAAGCGAAAATATCTTTCGCAGACAATTGAAGACCTGGATGTTCACAAAAACTGTGTAAACACAGCTTGTCGGACCTGCAGGGGGCAGCAGTAGTCTCATTAGCTTTGTCTCAGCGCGGGGACACACCGGGCGGTGTAACCATGCGCTCTACAAATGAATAAATAAATAAATAAATAAATACTGCTGCTAGGGCTTGTCTATAAACACAAGTATATCTATTTTGAAGAGTCCCTTACTTTAATACAGTTCTCTTTTAGTTTCTATGGAAAACAAGTCAGGTGGCAGGGGAGCCTCCATTATTATAGTCCTTCCTTTCTACATCATAGAAACTAAAAAAAGAAGACTAATGAAGGCTCCTTTAAGTAAGGCCGATAAGGGTTGGGGAGATGGTGCTGATGAGATGCTGGGAAAAGGAAACAAGTAATTAGATATTTTTTTACTTTCTAGTGTCTTCCTTAGTTTCTGCTCACTGGTCAACACAACCTAAAATGCACTTTTCCTTCATTATAGGTTCTTCATAAGTGTATATTCCTTATTTGTCACATCTGCTTGGTGGTGCCCCTCCACGCTGGCTCTGCTCCCCTAGAAGGATGGCAGATATTGGGTACCTTTTATATATTCTGGAAGGTCAAGAGCCCAGAGGTATCAGAGCCTGGAAGCAGATCAACAGTCATGGATACTTTCCAATACCAGGCTTCATGGGTAAATTAAGGGACCAGAGCCTGTGCTCCACAGGACCTCTGAGGGCTAGGAGCCCCCGCTTCCCAAGGGACTCTGCCTCCCGCCAAGGTTCCACAAGGGCTGGTGGGGACGATGATCCTATTACGCTGAGGTGGCGGAGAGATCTTGGCTACGCACCAAGGTAGAGAGGCCTGTTCGGCACCGCAGTGGTTTGGTTTGTTAAATCTTGAACCAGCACCCTTCTCCATCATGACTGAAGAGTGCCGAGTGAAATGGAGGAGGGGTGGGGATTTTCATTCATCCTCATCACTACGAGAGGTTACATCTTCATAAAAAGTAGAGGAAGGAACTGAGGTGCCCGTCTCATTTAGGGGGAGCCAGGAGCTAGGGTGCTCTTGACTCCTCCATATAAGGCAAGCACTTATAAACGCGTGCTCTGTCTCCTCGCTGTGAGAGCTCTTTCTTGCCATGTACTCCAAGATGTGTGTGTTTGCTCTAACAGGAAGTATTAACAGGCGCTTGGCATCTCTAGGGAAGAGCCCCTTCAATTGCTGTGCCTCAACCAGAAGTTTACCATTTGCTTGGAAACTCATTAAGGAGTAGGGCCAGAGGTGATACATGCGTGCTCACAGTGGAAACGCCTACAGCCCTCCTACCATTGAGGCACTACCCCAGAGAGGTCTAACGTTTACAACATACAAACCTGCAGTTGCAGGGAAATCAAGGCAACTGCTGTGCTTAAATCTGTGGGCGGTAATGCCCTTGTACCTTCTCTGGCAACCCGAGCTCAGCGACTGGGCCTGAAGGGCATCATTTGAACTTGGACATTTTCAGAGATCTGTTACCCCCTTGCCATAAACATCCATTGCAATCTATGGAGACATTCGCATACTGTGGTTTGTGGTTGAATGTTGTATAAAATGCCTGGCAGCTGGAGACGGAAAGACCTGTGTAGAGTCCTTGGTGATTGGTAGAGAACGAAGCCTCCATCCTGCGACTCCTACTGTGTGACATGCTTTGCAGAGGATGAAGAAGGGTAACCCAGTGTTTAATGCTTTGTGACTAGTGAATGGCCCTGTGTAGAAACCTTTGTGGTTGGTGGAAAAGGATGGTTCTCTGTACAGTGCTGAGCAGTTGGTGGACAAAGACGCCCTTGCGTAGAACACTTTGTCAGTGGCAAGGACGGATCTGTGCAGAACAACTTGTAGCTGGGGGTGTGGGATGGTCCTGGGTGTAATGCTTCGTGGTTGGTAAAGAAGTATGCCCTGTATAGAATGTCATGTGATTGGTGGAGGATAGTCCTGTACAGAATGTTTTGTGGTTAGTGAAGAAGGAAGGTCCTGTTTAAAGTGTTTGGTGATTGATGGAGAAGGATACCTTCATCCTGCTATGGATGGTGGGTAATGCTTTGTGATTGGGGAAGAAATATACGTAGAGTATGGAATATTGGGTTATTGGAGAAGAAAATCCCACTGCCTTGATCTGTGATTAATAGAGATGATAATCCTGTGCAGGGCACTTGGGGATTGGTGGAGAAGGATACCTGCAGCCTGCTAAGGATGCTGCGTGAAATGCTTGGTGGAGAAGAACGACCCTGTGCTGAATGCTTAGTGATCAGTGGACAAGGGTGCTCCTGTAGAATGCGTTGTGATTAGTGCTGGATAGGCCCGTATAGAGCATTATGTGGTAGTGAAGAAGGGTGATCCTGTGTGAAGCGTTTGGTGACTGATGGAGAAGGATACTTTCATCCTGCGAAGGATGGTGTGTAAATTGATTTATGTTTGGTTGAGAACGACCCTTCATAGAAAGCGCTGTGGTAGGTGAAGAATGATTCACCTGAGTAGAATGCGCTGTGGGTGGTGAAGTGGGGTGCAACTGTGTAGAAGGGTTTGTGGTTGGCAGAAGATGATCCTGCGTAGATTGCTTGGTGGTTGATGGAGAAGGGAGCCCATGTGTATAATGCTTTGTGGCTGGTGGAGAGGAATGCCTCAGTGCAGAATGCATGGTGAGTGATGGGGAAGCATACCTACTTCCTGCTAAGGATGCTGTGTAAAGGGCTGTTGAACTGTATTTTTCATCAGCAATTGGGCAGAATAACTTCATCCTGCCTAAACTTGATGCCCAAGTTATTTTTAGGTTGTGCTTGATGTTGCATATGTCTGCAAGAACCTGGCTCTTTACAGCCACACCAGTCTGAGCCTCACTTCTATTTCTGTCTGATAGTCCCTCCTGTAGCGCCTTGACGCCTCTGGGCTAAGTTTGCGCTTTAAAAGACTAATATTCATTCATTCAAGAACTATTCTTTCCAATATACAAGCAGTGGAGTTTGTGTTAGCCCCCTTCAGGCACTGTCCTGTTTGGGTCCTACGTCAGCCACTGCTTTGAGACTGTCCATCTGTTGGGACGGAAAAGTCCTCTGCGTGGTAAAAGCCGTGCACCCCTACACGGACTGCCCAACTGTACTGTTGTCTGGGTTCCTAATGCTGATTGTTTTTTGTCATAGGTAAACACGGATCATGCGTGTGCACCATGACATAGGCCTGTCTCACGGATTGCAGACCAGAGGGGCGCCCAAAGCGCTACCCTCACAGTGTTGGAAGGCTACCTCCTTCACCAGGAGCTAAGCAGCACAAGCACAGTGGTGGCAACATCCCATTTACTGATCAGTAGTAGTGAACAGGAACTTTTTTACTCTGCATCACTGGAGTGAGGACTAAAGACTAACTCACCTTTTTAATAGTTTCGCTGCTGTGTGCTTAACTCACCCGTGGCTTACATCAGGTAGATGTGGAGTGCTGCATAGCGCAGGAGTAGAAACTCTGCGTTAGTTGTATGTTTGCCTGGGAAGGGTACAGTACAAAGATGGAGCAGTACATGTGTGGTTAGTACATGTACTGGGTGTATGAATGACAGATACATTACATGAAAGATGTAGTGCTGTGCAGTGTATGTGTGGATACAGCATGTGCTGGGTGTATGTGCTTGCGTGAAGTACAATGCATGCAGAGTGAAGCGCCGTCCAGCGCGCACATAGTGAATGTGTGTGCTGTCAGTGTGTGTGTTTTAAAATAACACACGCTGGTTAAAGATAGAAAAACGTCAGTGCTGAACAGTACGCACGGACTGAGTGTGTTTGACGGAATGCATGTGTACATGTGAGGGTGCCTGCCATGGTACATTGTATGAAGGATCCTGGGTTCCATTTTGGGAAGCCCAGGCCTCCTTGGTAAAGACATGAGGAGAGGAATCCCCCTGGACAGATTGATGCATTCCTGCAAGGTGGGTGGGGACACACTGAAGGGACAGGGAAGAGAATCCCTTTACGTTGCAAAAGGCCGATCTTTGACTCCATGATAGATCACAAGGAAGAGGCCTGGACAACTCTCACGAAAGGAGATGGGGCCGATAAGAGAATCATAAAGAGTAGGGCTAGGGGTCTGGGATTAAGCTTTTGATGTACATATCACTGTAGCTGACATCCAGGTGTGAACTCTGGTCACTCTGATTAATTGTGTTGTGGACAATCAGCTTCAGAGTTGTGCCTGCTGTGACAGACATCTTTCACAAAGGAAAATGAAAAGGAGAAGTGCCTACTTCGAAAGAAGCAGAACCCAAACATAAAACTTCAAAGACCCAGACCCTAAATCATATTTGGGGTCTGGAAAAGGATTATAAGACTGGGAGGTTGAGTCAACAAAAACTGTCATCTGCCAAGGAGCCAGAAGGGCAGTGTCAGAAGGGGAAGCGCTGCAAGACTTTTGTCTGTGGCCAGGACTGGGGTCAGGCCTGCTTGTCTCCAAGCTGGGTGAGGGGACATTGCACAGGGAAAACACCTGCCCTGGAGCACCAGCGCCCTACTGGCAAGACCAGGGTGCCCTGTGAGGAAGAGGAGAGCATTGGAGGGAGCAAGGTCCAGTGGGAAGCCCTACCATGAGGGCTCCCTGTGTGAGGTGAGAGGATTTCCTTAGCACTGATCAGGCCGTTGACCACGTGCAAGATTGTTTTCGGCAACCACCGTATGACAGGAGATGGCCGTCGTAGACTGAGCCTTGTGTGGAGTGCCGTACGGGTCTCGCTACACCTGTACCGCCGTGCTGCAGTGACTATGTATGCCACAGGGGGCCACCAGTAAAGTATCATCTGATTTATTTACATTGCTGAATGCAATTTGAACTATGAATTGTGTTCACCAACATTTATCAATCCATCTTTCAATCATTTATCAAGTGCGGCAAATCACCTGTGAGGGTCTCGACGTGCTGGGGAGTTTGGTTGCTGCATAGTGGTCTTCAATCAAACATCCAGATCTTGAGTTCTTTCCTGAATTGCTGTAGTGATGGTGAGGTCCTGAGGTGCAGGGGAAGGATGTTCCATGTCCTGCCCGCCAGATGCAAAAAAGATAGTCCTCCGCTGTTGGTTCGGCAGATCCATGAGGTGTCTGCAAGGAAGAGGGAGGCAGATCGGAGGTGTCTGGTCGGTTAGTGGAAGGTCAGGCATTTGCTAAGGTATGCTGGTCCTTCGTTGTGTAGGGCTTTGTAGGTATGTGTCAGCATCTTGAACTGCATCGCTTCTGTATCAGGAGCCAATGTAGCTTCCTGCTGCTGTGTTTTGGATGGTCCGAAATCTGTTCAGAAAGTGTGCAGTGATTCCTACGTAGAGTGTGTTTCCATAGTCCAGTCTGCAGGTGACGAGGGCCTGAGCGATGGTCCTTGCGTGGGGAGGAGGTCCCATTGGGTGCAGAAGTGTTCGAGGTTTGTGTCTAAGGGTATGAGCTCGTTGATACCGACTGCGGCGGAGGGTTGGAGTTTGAAGTTTTTGTAGATGGCTGAGATCTTGTCATAGAAGAAATCCGCAAGAGTGTTGCAAAGTTCTTCGGAGGGTGTGATGTTGTTCTCGGTGGCAGTGGGATTGGAGATTTCCTTCCCGATGGCGAAGAGTTCCTTGCTGCGGTTTGCGCGGGCGTCAATGCAATCTGCAAAGGCATTCTTCTTAGTTTGTTTCAGGAGGCGGTGGTACTGTTTGAGTGCTGCCTTGCCAATGCAGTCTGTTTTTTTGCTGATGCGCCACTTCCTTTCTAGTTTCTGACTGATGCACTTGGTGGATTTGAGCTCCTCGATGAACCAGCAGGCTCTTTTGGTTGGTCCTTTGGTGTTGCCTGTTTTTGTGGGGGTGATTGTGTCGGTGCATTCTGTGATCCATCGGGAGAAGTTTGTTGCTGCTTGTTGTTGGTCGCCGGTGTTGAGTCTGGGAGGTGGGAGCAAAGCATGTTGTTCCACTGGTCTTCTGATATCTTTTTCCAGTCTCAGTGTGTGTAGCTCGGGGGCGCAATGCCGGCGTTGGTAGGTCTTGAGATGATCAAGTGTATGCTGTAGTGATCGGTCCAGGTGAGTTGTGTGGCATGGCTGTTCTTGACTCTGTCCCTGCAAGTGAAGAGGGGGGGGGAAATCGAGTGCATGCCTCGCGATATGGGTAGGATCAGTGACCAGTTGTTTGAGGCTGATGCTGTTTATGCTCTCCAGGAGGTCGGTTGAGTTGATGTTGCTAGGGTCGTCGAGATGGAAGTTGAGATCCCCTAGGAAAATGTAGTGTTTGGAGTCGATGGCGACCGAGCGATGAGGTCCGGGAAGGCGATGCAGAAGCTGGGGCGTGGTCTGAATGCAATGATGCCTCTGATGGTGCTTTTTCTGTCTGTGTGGAGTTGAAAGTTGAGATGTTCTATGATCGGGGTTGGGTTGTCTGGGGAGGCCGTGCATCGGATGGTGTCCTTGTAGATGATGGCAATTCCAGCTCTGTGTTTGTTGATTCGGTCTTGGTGTGTTATTTTGTATCCTTCGGGGTGGCGATGGCGATGTCTGGTGCGGAGGCAGGGTTCAGCCAGATCTCTGTGAGAAAGATGATGTCCGAGGTGAGGGGTCAGATTATGTCCCATATCTCTGTGGCGTGTCTTCTGAGTGATCGTGCGTTGAGTAGGATGCATTGGTGGTTGTCCGAGGTGGTGTTGGTCAATGTAGTGGGTGTGGTTGTATTTGCGGTGCTCTGTTATTGTTACCTACTTTGGTGTTGCGAGTAAAGCAGCAGTGCTGGCACGAGAATGGTCCTCTGGTGGTACGTGGAGATTAGCGGAAGCAGTGGTATGTTAATGTTTTGTAAAGCGCATGGCTACCCGAGGGTTTCCCCGCGCTGGTGAGTGCTGTGCTGAGAATTAGACATATGTTGCGTTAACGGGGAAACAACCAAGTCTTGATTTTCTTCCTAAAGGAGAGTTCATTTTCCAGTGCTCTGAGACTGGGTGGAAGATCGTTCCACAACTTCGGTACCAAGTGTGCAAACGACCGTCCTCCCCATCTCATCCTTTTTATCCTGGTTGTACTGAGGAGATGGAAATGCTTGGATCTCAGATGTCTAGTTGGAGCATATGTGGTTACCAACTCTCTGAGCTTTATAGGACCTTTGTTATTTATGGCCCTATGCGCAATACAGAGGGATTTAAACGTAATCCTTGCCTCAATTGGGAGCCAATACAGCTGTTTGAGGGATTCTCCAGCGGAGACATAACTAGGAACCTTTAAGAGGAGCCTTGCTGCCGCATTTTGTACGATCTGAAGTCTCTTTATTACGTATTTGGGCGCGCCAACATAAAGAGAGTTGCCGTAATCCAGACTGGAAACTATGAGGGATTGAATGACCGTTTTCCTTAGATGCTCTGGGACCTATACCAGTAACTTCCTGAGCATTCGGAGTAGCGCGAAGCAAATGCCAGACAATTTATTTGCTTGGTGGTCCATTGTTAGTGAACTGTCCAACCAGATTCCCAAGTTTATCATCACCGGTTTGGGGTCCGGTGGGCAGCCCGTGTCATCCGGACAGCTACTCAGGGGTCTATGTATGACTTGGTTTCCTCATATCATTAGTTCGGTCTTATCGCCATTGAGCTTAGGCTGCAACTTGACATCCAGTGGCGCAATTTATCCAAACAGGGTGCCAATTGTTTATTTTCTAGATTAGGACCTTCTGTTAGAGAGACAACCAGCTGGGTGTCATCCGCATAGGAGACAGCCGACAAGTCAAAATCCTGCAGTAAGGTGGCAAGCTGGCGCACATATATATTGAACAGTGTGCTGCTGAGTGACGATCCCTGAGGGACGCCACAAATAGTTGGCAAGTTATCTGAGAGGCAGTCTTTGTCCATGACTTGGTAGGATCTGTTTTCTAAATACGAAGTGAGCCAGTTTAATGCTTTGTCCTGAATTCCCACTTACCGAAGTCTGTCTCTTAGGATAGTGTGATCCACTGTGTCGAATGCCGCGCTTAAATCCAATAGTAAGATGGCGGCTGAGCCTCCATTATCTAATATAGCTTTGAGCTCCTCTGTGCTATGGTGGGCACGGAAGCCCATCTGGGTGGGATGAAGGATGTTATTTTTTTCCAGAAAGTTTACTAATGTCCGGTTGACTTGTTTCTCTAGTAATTTTCCTAAAAAAGAAAGTAACGAGATGGGTCGCAGGTTAGCCAGGATTGCTGGATCTAGCCGAGGTTTTTTCAATAGGGGTCTAATTACTGCATGCTTACATTGCTTAGGAACCAGGCCCGCATCTAGTGAGTGGTAGTGGAGGTGTCCGGGATTTAGGGCTTGGCGAATGACTGCGGTGTCGCTGCATGGGGAGGAAGAGCCGGGGTTCCTGGCGCAGTCCAGGTGCGAACGGGCGCAGATGGGTTTGCCTTTGGCGCGCCGGCGGTACGGTCACACAGCGGCCTCCATATTTAGTCCTGGGAGGTGGGAGAGGCTGGGCAGGAGCGGCGAAAACCCAGACAGCACCAAAAACAGTAAAGAGCGGGAACAATAACGGGAAAATAAATAAAGTAATGACAGTATCTACACCCCTCCATCCCCGAGGGAGCCTTTGACTACTTGTCTACAGCTACCACGGACAGTCAAGGGCAGAAGGGGTACTTGGCCCAGTTGAGCGGGATCCATAGTAGGTCGGGTCATGGGGCATCAGGAGAAAAAGGCCTCATCCACCACGATTGGGCCCAAGAGCTCCTTCGTGCCCCATGGCCCTCTGAAAGGGGTTCTGACACCATCCCATACATCTTGGTTGAGCCCAAATGAGTATACACCTCTCACTCCATGCTACTGCCTGTTAGGCTTATTATTCTGTCACCTACTGAGTGTTTCTTATAGTAGTTTCATTCGTTTTATCATGTGGCTGGTATATTTGGGGAACACAGAAGACATCTTGGAAAGACTATTTTGCCCTCTAAAGGCAATACTTTCTACATTATAAGCTATTGCATAGCTAAGTGTGATAACAAAATGTACAACCTATATATTATGTCTCGTGGGTTACTCTTAAATAAATTCATTTGTGGTGTGGAAGAAATGCTACATAACAATTTTCTTTAGAATTAACACCAACAAATATCACCTAGCTTTCACATACTTTTCTTGAATAGCAATATCATTGCTTTACTCCGGATTCTGCATTATTCTCCAGTCAGATCGAAAGTTTTCTTTTTAATTTGAGCTTATTGTGTTCATCTGTCTCCTTTATGGGCTGCTCTTTCTTTTATGCTACTGGTTGTTTGTGCTAATGTGGGCCTTCTTCAGTGTAGCCAGTTGCACGTGCCACTGTAGTACTTCTCCTAAGTTGCTGGTTCTATGCAATAAGAGCTCCTTGTTAGAAGAATAAATCTCTGCCATCCTACGAAGAGGCCTTCCACTACAAGTAATGAAAGCCCCATCCTAAGATGGCTGACGTTTTCCATGTCACTCAAGATGTTAACCATCTTTTACATCTATGGTCCTTTGTTTTAGGTAAGCAAGCATTCAGCAATGTTACCATTCATTTGTTTCACGATTTATAATTACATGCAATGTACGAACAATGGGAATGAAGTCTCTATCAGTGTTAGGGATGTTTTTCTGCACTATGTTCGCCCACAAAAACTTTAAACCAGCCAAATCCGGTAACCTTTAGTAGAGTTTCGTTCAGGAATGTATTTGCCCTCATGAGAATGAAAAAGAAGTGTGTGGGGTTGCAATAAAGATTCTGGGAATGTACAAACGGGTGCTTGTTTAATTGCGCATAAATTCCACATATTCTATCACTGCCTTGTCCACTAAAAAAAATGTTCCAGTAAAGCCATCTTTCATGTTGATGTCCTTTGCTCCCCCATTCACAAGTAAGCATTCGGAAACCTGACCATTTTCAGAAGTATACGCAATGGATACAAAGAAGGAAAAATAAGACTTCTTCAGTAGTAGACAGATCTTCAGGGCTGGAGTGGTCTTCCAATTTCGATCATGGGCTGGGTTGCCTCAAGATGGTGGCCCTTCGCTGAATCATGTACACTTCGCAGAATTATCCGGTCAAGGTCGTGGAGTGCTTCCTTCGGGTTTTGAAGGGTAGTGTGCACTCTTTTGAGTAGGTGTCTCTATCAGTGGCTCTGGACAAGTACTATCAGTCCGTGTATAAAGAGGATAGCTAGCATCCATTAGTACTACTGGGAGGCATGGTGAATGACTGACCAGCCAGGTGTTGAGATCACCCATCCTTTAAAACTGAATGTGCTGTTCGAGTACCTCCCCATATTGGGTCTCAAATGGTGATCCATGCTTAACAACACTTCCTTCAGCTACACGGTTGGTGTCAACTCCTGGCAAAGCGTGCTTAGGAGAATTTGATAGGCGATTAGAATAACCAGGGAATCCCCTATGAGGGTGGGTAGATGGTTGCACCACTTGGCAACCCTCTCCAACTTCCACTTGTGAGACCATATACGAGCAAGTCATTTAAGGGACATTGGTGAACACTATCATATTAAAATCTTCACAGATCTCTCAGAGGAGTAGGAGCTTCACGGATTTCAATTCTATCGGTATCTGCAAACGTACATGCTCTGGGGTCCTATCTCCCTGGATGTCCCTGACTTCAGCCCTCTCGAGCACTAGTCATCAGCCGCCTGGAGGTGATGGGGGTCTCAACAGTATATTCATCTCTGATCATGATTGCGCCTTGTGACTTTCCTGCTCATAAGTGTACTGTTAACTGTATAATTTCTACTAGACCTTGTTTGGTTATGGGAGGAGGTCTTTGGCACGTGCATATTTTGCCTTATTTTACAGACACTGTGTAACTTTGAACCTCTCAGCTCTTCGTTGTCTTCCCCTCTCTACGCATCTTCCTTTCCTTCTTTATTTTTTTTTCTTTGTATCCTTTTTGCTGTTGCTTGTAAAGCGCTCTGCCGTTATAGGACCTAGTACGCATTAAATAAAAATCTGAAAAAATAAATATATAAGGAAAAATGAGAGGTGGGTGTGCGGGCCTTAACAGAATAGTAATGGACAGGCGAAAAGGGCCCTGTTTGAAGAAGCGATTGTGACCTGACCCAGAGTCATTCATTTGACATTCTTGCCTTGAGTTTACCTCGGCTGAAGCCCTCTGGCTGATGCTCTGAGGAGATCCCTGAATAGTCTATGCTTAGGCTATCCGGTTTTAGGTTTAAACCTATAATAACTGATAAAACCCCACCAAAAGGAAAATAGCCCTCATCAGTGTAAACATACAAACACTGAAAAAACACTTTCACAACCACAAACTGAATGCCATTCATAGAAAGGAAAAGATGAGTAAAAGAGTAATTTTTATTTCTTCCTGTAGGGGCCAATACATTGTAACTTTGTTATACAAGGCAGCAGCAGGAAAGGCTGGGCTAGCATTATTCTGCTTGAGTTTTGTTGTTTAGGGATGTCACTAAAATATTGTTTCTTCTTCCTTTTGCTTTTTTATTTTTGTTCTTTGGTCTAAAGATGCAGGATTTAGAAGCATGTTTTTAGGTCTTATTTAATTATTGTATAAACTGTAGAGAATCAGGAAATATTGATATTTTGGCTACGTTTGATTCTTTCACTGTCATAAGAATCTTTCCCAATATGTACCATCACATTTACCCACAGACAGAGAATGGGTGAATATCTTTGATACATCAGCCCCCTTTTCTAGCAAGTCAGTATAACACCCCAGGCTTTAAACATTCAATGCAATGTGTAGTGACAGATATATGTGAAAAGAGTGCTGTCACCAAGCATCTGGGATAGTGGTGAAAACATGACACCAGATGTTTGGCAAACAATGGAACGCAGTGTCACTTTGAATGCTGCTGCAAAAAAGTTCTTACCAAGTTCAATAAAGATTGGAGTGATATTGTTTGTATGTGCAGTAATTCAGCTACGTATATGAAAACGTTTTGTGATGACCTGTCAAAATTGATGCCCGAGCCGAAGTGCTTCCCTGTAAGAGATCATTGTCACTTGCTAGATGGTATGCTAAAAGCATCTTTACAATCTTTAGAGTTAATGAAGAATGCTATTGACTTTGCAGTCCATTGTGGTGCACTGGTTCGTTATGCGCGGGAACTAAAACGCAAATATTTCTCATTTTATGCTGTGTGTGGCATCAAAGAAAAAGTCACACCAACTGTCATTTAGCCGGTAATTCTCAGTCCTACAGGCCGTGAATGC
Source organism: Calotriton arnoldi (assembly GCA_963921515.1). Taxonomy (NCBI): domain Eukaryota; kingdom Metazoa; phylum Chordata; class Amphibia; order Caudata; family Salamandridae; genus Calotriton; species Calotriton arnoldi. The sequence continues at coordinate 320,913 of CAWUFW010008997.1, read as the reverse complement.
TATATTATCCATGTGGCGATCATTTATAGAATTCTTGCTTAGTGATAATGCCATAGGTAAGAAATGTGAGGATCTTTGTTCGCATATTGATAGTGATGTGAAAAAAGTACACTCTACTGCATTCTTTAATTTTTACAGGAAAGCATTACTGCTGTAGTGGGCATAATAAAAAAACTAGAGTTTGAAAACATCCTTGTCTACCAAGTGCTCAGCGTAGATGTGAAACATCTCCTTGAGAGTAGGCCGGGCAACACTTTTAGTGACTTTGGCACTGCAACATGTTCCATGCTGGAATTCTTGCCACTTGGTAAGCAAAGAAATGTTGAGAAGCAATTGAAGGAATGGCTTGCAATGAACAAGCCTCACTGAGGTGCTCTGCACAAGCTCTACATCCCTTCCGTAAAGGGGAATTTTCTTCGGACTTTGAAAAGTACTGCTTCATTCTTGACCGCTTCAATAACTGAGGGCATATGCGCCCAGTTCAACGCATATGTTGCAGAACCTGTCCCAGAGGATCGCAGTCTTCAGGTGCACCAGTATTGGCATGGAAAGCTATGTCAGTGGCCAGAGTTAGCAAATTGTGTACTGGCTGTTTTGGCATTGCCCATCTCAAGTGCCAATCTTGAGAGGGCCTTTTCACAGATAAACGTTTACATGGGAAGGAAAGAGCGAGCGCACATGACCAAAAACTCACTAAAGTAGTATTGTATGGTGTACTACAATAAGTTTGATTTGTAAAAATGTATTTGGACGTCATATACCCTGTATGCACACTGTCTATACTCATGCATATGCACTATCAGTGCAGAAAGCAAGCAATAATAAAAGTAAAACATCTCATAAACACCGGAAAAACACTTTCTGTTGTTTTTAACGGCGCGAAAATGTGTAACCATTGATAACCACTGTTTTTTTAACGTATTGAAAACACTGGGGAAAAAAACACCAGAATTTACCAAAAATAAAAACTGAAAACAGGAAAGCCTATCTATGCTGCTCTCGTCAGGCAGAAGGCTTCTTTCACACATCTCTTCAGGCGGAAGGCTTCTTTCACAAGTCTCAGTCTGTCGATAGTACTGGGGAAAAGTGGCCTGAATACTGTCTGAGGCTGTGTAAGAAAGGGACTTTGGTCAGCAGGTACGTATACAAGCAGCTTGTAGGATTGCCCCTTGTGCCACTGAACTCACCGTGAAGCCTAGTGCACTCTTCTGATGCTGACTAAAACTGGATATTACCAGTGATGGACGACTGGGTAAACAGAACTGGGTTTTCTCTCCACACCGAATGTCCCTATAAACGGGATAGTCACTGAAAATTTGGTATTTTACCCAAACTTACGTCGTCAACAATAAGTGTTCAAAAAGGGCTCCGTTAGGTGACGTCTGGCCTGTTTGTACAGTATATTCGCCCCCCTCCACCCCTCAGATAGGGGCATTGTGGAGCCTAAGTGTAAACCCGCAACAGAACTCATCTTACACAGGAGCATTCTGGACTCCCAGCCCTCGTCAAACCGGGGCATTCTCATTCTGGACTCCCAGCCCTCATCAAACCGGGGCATTCTGGACTCCAGCCCTCATCAAACCGGGGCATTCTGGACTCCCAGCCCTCATCAAACCGGGGCATTCTGGACTCCCAGCCCTCATCAAACCGGGGCATTCTGGACTCCCAGCCCTCATCAAACCGGGGCATTCTGGACTCCCAGCCCTCATCAAACCGGGGCATTCTGGACTCCCAGCCCTCATCAAACCGGGGCATTCTGGGCTCCCAGCCCTCATCAAACCGGGGCATTCTGGACTCCCAGCCCTCATCAAACCAGGGCATTCTGGACTCCCAGCCCTCATCAAACCAGGGCATTCTGGACTCCCAGCCCTCATCAAACCAGGGCATTCTGGACTCCCAGCCCTCATCAAACCAGGGCATTCTGGACTCCCAGCCCTCATCAAACCAGGGCATTCTGGACTCCCAGCCCTCATCAAACCAGGGCATTCTGGACTCCCAGCCCTCATCAAACCAGGGCATTCTGGACTCCAAGCTTCAAACAAAGATGCATGTTGGAATCCAGACTTCATTTAAACCCTACCAGATTTCAAACACTAACACATCCTGACAGCTGGTTCGGATCATCCAGTTGTGTTTGCTTATTGATTCTTTCCTGTTACACTTTAGGGTCCTGGTTAGACACGGCACACCGTAGACACTACATTACCCAGAATGCAATACTAGGGAGAATGATTGTGTGCGCTCACAGACTCACCACGTGACCTTGTGGGGGGATAAAGACAGCCCCTTCCCAAGCGCAGGTGCTTGGCAATCGTTCTACCTGCTGGACCACGCCTTGCTTCACCTGTGCCTTGTTTCCTGTTCGAGGAATAGAGATCGAGTGTTTGTCTATCTGAGGTCTCCCGTGGTTTGAACGCTCTCCTGCCTGCTGCTTTACCGGACGGCTCTCTCTAGGCTCCCTCGCAGTTCGACGAGAGAGTTATTCATGTTTCGCGAGTTTCACGTTCTGATATATATTTACACTATCGTTCCTATTAGGGAGCAGGATTTATTGGCTCTCCTTCGCCTAATTTTTATGAGTGTCGTGTGCGCGCACTACCTCTTATTTTTGTGTTCTAAACCCGGAAAGGTTTTACCGCTACTAGATAGTTAGCGGTCTTTGTTTATTAGTATCCAGTCCTCGCACTAATTCCCCCCTACCCTGTTGGAATTGGATTCAACCCTCTGCACCTCCTGGATTGAGTGGATCCTTGGAAGTTGGACTTCTGGATGGCCTGAACTCCTGACACTGAGTCGCTGTGAACTTAACCATTGCTTGGTGAGGATACCTGCTGGCTAGAAGTTGGTCTAAACTTACGGCGATTAACGGCTGTTATACTGGTGAGTCTGGGGTCGTACACAACTAGTGAAGGGGTTATAATCTAAACAGGAGGTGGGTGGTTAAAATAGGAACATACATTTGTCACTCATCTGCATTTCTTTTGTCTATTCTGTTGTAGCACCTCAAGGCTTCTCCTCTGCCCCTTCTGAGAGTCCTGTGGAAAACCTTGCTCTTGCCCTCACTCTGGTGGTCCTGAGATGTCTCTTCTCTCCCTTGTGGGTAGACAACTAGTAATCCGGTAATATCCTGATCTGGTGATACCCCGGGGGAGAGTGGAGGTCCTTCTTCGCTCCCGAGGAAATTGGCACTCTACCAAGTACACAGGAGAACCCGACATTTCCAGTAGACTTGAAATCACTAGATTGTGGCTGTGCCTGTCACTGACAGTGGAGGGGTCGATCATTAACTGCCGCTGTGTAGTGTGTAGAAAAGGAGGGGCGTACTGAGCTGGTGTGTGACTGAAAGAGTGAAGGTGGGGGGAGGGGGTGGCGTGTGCGCACGAGAGCTGGAGATGAGACTGAAGGAGGAAAATGGACATGAAGTGAGGGGGCAGAGGAAGGAGAGAGTTCATGTGTACGAGGGGGCTGGGTGTGAATGATTAGGTAAAGCTCATCTATTCCTTTTTATACTGTAGATTACAGAGAGTTTGTTAATTTCTGAGAAAGCAGGGGTATCCCTCAGATTACACCGCACATACGTAGCACCCTCGAAAAAGCAGAGCTATCCCTTGGGCGGTATAGCTCTCCGGTAAGTAGACAGGCCCAGCCCTCATGTTACAGAGCTTTCCCTAGCTTCTAAAAAAGATATATTTCCCTCAGGTTACAAAGCCGGGGAGATCTGAGCTACCCCTCAGTACCACGACACAAACATCAATTGTTTTTGGTAGCGCATACAGGTGGTGGGTGTTGCCAGGGTTCACACACAGTGAGACAGGTCCTAATCATTAATATAGCACGTACCTATCAGGTGGCTTCACCCATGGACCACCTAGTGTAAGATAACTATTCCAGAAATGTGATAGGTTTGTGCCAGAGGTAAGTACTTAAAATCCTAGGGTAAGAGAATCCGAAATTCTGGATTGAAGTTGTGGGTACAGGAAGTAGAATACTGTATTTTTAGTATTTTCTTCTTTATTCAAATGCATGTGAACACAAAAACAGCTGACACTTGTTTCGCCCAAAAGGCCAGCGGGCGGAGTGCTTTTTCAAGGCAATATATGACAGCTTCTGTATGCAAAGGTCTAGATTTGTAAGGGTGTCATTGCTATGGTTATGGAGCATCCCGGCATGGGATGCGTGTAATGGTCTCTGCGATCCGATCGGTTAAAGCCATCAGTGCCTGAGACAGCACAACTATCCCTCGGTTTCCACTGCACTCACTAGCCCATGTTCACAGAGCACTCATTAAAGACTAAGATGGAACATGGAAGCCCTATCTCTCAAGGAACCGAATCTCACTGATGTCGGAAACAGCAGTGCCATATCTCCGGTTGAGGGAAGCATGCACAAACCTACCCAACCACAGGGAGGTGCCTTGAGGCCTCGAGGGGTGTGTGAAGCACTATACGGATAACCCTGGGAATGCAGAGTGATCCTTGTGATCAGGGCCGGCTTTAGACGTGGTGGCACCCGGCGCAACAGTCTTTTTGGGCGCCCCACCATGACCTCCTACATAAACTCCCTCACTACCACTCTCCTACAGTGCCGCTCATCTTGCCATTGCCTCTCTCTGACAAACATTTCTTTTTTTACAGTGCTACTCATAGTTCACTCACACTGAGTTATGTGATCTGCATGGTACACGTTATTTGCAGATGGCATATTAACCCTCCGTGCTACTTTATGATGAGCCAAAACTGGCACTAGACAACATTCCGATCTCTCACCAGTAGGAACATTAATCAGAGTTATCTTGACATTTGTATCGTTTCCTGAAAACTGCTGGATGCACAAGGAAGTTCACCTGCTTTTAAACCCAAAGTTATTTTTAGACACAGAAAGACTTAAAAACCTTGGTACAATCTCTGGTTCTCTCAAGACTGGATTATTGCAATTCTCTTCTGACGGGCCTACCCAAATCCCACCTCCCCCCTCTCAAATCCATCCTCCATTCAGCAGCTCGCTTCATTTCAGGGTCTAAACGAAGCGACCACGTCACTCCTATCCTGTCCTCTCTTCGATGGCTTCCGATCGAGGCAAGATCTATTTACAAAACTGCCTGCATCACACACAAAGCCCTACACACGTCCTCCCCTCGTTACCTGGCGAATAAATTGAAACTGTCCGGTGGCTCTCGCCCTTCTCGCAATGCGGAAAAGCTTCTGCTTGAGCCCCCCGTCTTCAAAAGGGAAAGATCGATGGCGCAATCCTTCTCAGGCAATGCGGTGAGAATCTGGAACTCGCTTCCCCCATTGCTCCGTGTCACCTCCTCTACCCGGATCTTCAAAGCTGACCTCAAATCTCTTCTCTTCCAAAGACACTTTCAGAACTAATACTTTCATTCTCAGTCCCCTCTAGGAAGTTCGCTCTTCATTGTAAATTTGCACTTTTTCCTGTACATTCCTCACCCCTGCGTGCTGTGTTGGATTTTATGTTTGTGTACCCTTCATTTTATGTCTCCTGTTTAATCCACGCCCTCTCTACTCCCTCAAGGAAGTTCTTCCACGTTAGGAAATTCTATACTCCATGCCTATAGAAGTGCCTTCCCAGTGTGCTCTGAGTGACTGCCACTTATTGCAGTATTATACCTCTATTTGTATTTTGTATCTTATGTATCATGCACACCTGTCACTTTTTCCTCTTGCAACGTTTACCTCTTTTTGTATCTTTTTTGTTTTTGTTATTTGCACAATTGTCACTTTTTCCTCATGTAATGTAACGCTTGCTTTCGTATTATGCTCACTTGTAGCCTTCTCCTCGTGTAATGTTACTGTTCCTATTGTGAAGCGCTCGGACACCTTCGTGTAAAGTCCGCGCTATATAAAAACGCATAAATAAAGTGCCCCCGGGGGCGGCTGCACCGCCCTACCGTCGGCCCTGCTCGTGATACATATCTGTCAGTAGTGTGACATCGAACGGCTGTAGTAACTGCGGAAGTGGCACAGCACTCCATGTTGTTACACAGCTCTGGGGGATTCGCTCACACCACCACTAACTACCCCTCAGTTTACAAAGTACTCTGTAACCACAGGGACTGCAGACCGCTCCCCGCCACCCCATACCTGACGCCAGAGATGTCCGGTTCTTCAGTGTCCGGAGCAGGACTTCGACTCGCTATTGATTTTGTGCTTGCCCTCCGATTTTACTACTGCTCTTCCATTTCCAATGATAAATAATGCAGAACTACAGGTACCAGAATACAAAGCGGCGCAAGTAAAAAAAAAAAAAACACAAGAGAATTGCTTTAACAAAAAACACAAATTAAGCCCTCTTCCAACCACCATGCATCACACCCCCTTGGCAAACTGCAAAACAGGAAGGAAAGCATGCTTCCTCGATCCTGCAGTGTGGAGCCTCCGCCCTCCCCATACACATAGTGAGAGAGCTCCTATGTGCCTCACCCAGGACTGTAGCGGGGGAGGGCAGGAAATGCACTGGTTGCAGCTGGACAGAGAGAGAGGAGGGCAGGAAATGCACTGGTTGTAGCTGGGGGAGGGGGGCATGAAATGCACTGGTTGCAGAGGGGAGGGCAGGAAATGCTCTGGTTGTAGCTGGACAGAGTAAGGCATGGGGGTTAAGTCACTGACCCCTTCAGAGATCAGGTTAATCAGTAACCCCACCGCCCCACAAGAGTGCACACACATCACAGTGAGCGGCCAGCCACCTGTGGCCCTGCTGGTTAGGGAGGGGGTGAGCACCCTTCATGCGGATCTCTGCGTGGTCCATGGGACTGGATAGAAAAGGGGACTTCGCACGCCCCACGAATGGTCAATCTCCACCTTTCTCTCTTCCTGATTTCAAAGGGAGGACCCTTCGTTTCCAGCTCAAACGGTGTCTCTAATCCAGCGGTGCACTCTCTTAGTGTAGCGCTTGGAAACAAAGGCATCCATTCATTCTGTTTTTTCTATTTCAGGGCGTGCTTTACGGAAGTTACCTTGGCGCACATTATGTTTTTATAAAGAGGACCTTAAAGTTACATCAAACAGGTGAGCGTCTAAAGCGCTTAGAAAGTCGTCGGGAAAACTTGCGTCATTTTTAGGGAGGGCACATTCGCATCAGAGAAAGTTTCCAACAAAACAGTTATCGCAGAAACGAGGTACAGATGGGGAGGGGCTTCTTAGATATGGGGGTGGCAGCGGGGATCCCCGCACTCAGGGGTCAGCGACGAGTGATAACGGGGCGCTGGCGCCTCTTACCTTCACGAAGAGCTCCACTCGGCACTGTTCGTCCGACATGCTGGCCGAAGTGAGGGGAGTCGGTGAGGGGAGTCGGCGCAGGGAGGGAGGGGCCGTCTAGATTGTCCTCTTCTGACCGTCCTGCCCCTCTAGGGTGCCCCTGAACCTCAGTGTGTGCTGCCGGCACCTGCTGGCCCCTGCTTCCGGTCCCCGGCAGTCAGTCCCAAACTCTTCCCAATACCACAAGTACGAGAGGAGGGATCCTGCGCCCGGCACTCGGTGCAAGACTTCACCACACGCGGAACTCCGGGATCACAGCAAAAGCCCCAGAAACGCAGCTGGCTCCTCTCGGCGCAGCGCCCGCAAACTGCCCAAAAGTTGGTTTGAAAGGGAGCGATTCTGTGCTGGAAGCTCTGACCCCACCCAGGAAAGAGCAGAGGCGGGCCGCACTGCTTGCAGGAGTGAGTCACTCAGTCTGAGGCGAGCTCGCCCCTCCCACGCCCGACAATGCAGCAGTGAAGCACACTCCACGAGTGTGAGGGGTCCCGACACCTCCTGGCCCGACGCTGCAGCAGTGAAACACACTCCACAAGTGTGTGAGGGGGTCCCGACCCCCCACGGAGGCCTGGCCCGACGCTGCAGCAGTGAATCACACTCCACGAGTGTGAGGGGTCCCGACACGGAGGCCTGGCCCGACACTGCAGCAGTGAAGCACACTCCACGAGTGTGTGAGGGGGTCCCGACCCCCCACGGAGGCCTGGCCCGACACTGCAGCAGTGAAGCACACTCCACGAGTGTGCGGGGGTCCCTCCCCCGGAGGCTTGGCCCGACACTGCAGCAGTGAAGCACTCTCCACGAGTGTGTAAGGGGGTCCCGACCCCCCACGGAGGCTTGGCCCGACACTGCAGCAGTGAAGCACACTCCACGAGTGTGAGGGGTGTCCCGACACTGAGGCCCGACCCGACACTGCAGCAGTGAAGCACACTCCACGAGTGTGTGAGAGGACCTGACCCTCCCCCGGAGCCCAGGCCCGACGCTGCAGCAGTGAAGCACACTCCACGAGTGTGAGGGGGGGGGTACCGAACCTCCCCCGGAGGCCTGGCCCGCTGATGCAGCAGTGAAACACACTCCACGAGTGTGTGAGGGGGTCCCGACCCTCCCCCGGAGCCCAGGCCTGACACTGCAGCAGTGAAGCACACTCCACGAGTGTGTGAGGGGTCCCGACACGGAGGCCTGGCCCGACACTGCAGCAGTGAAGCACACTCCACGAGTGTGTGAGGGGTCCTGACCCTCCCCCGGAGCCCAGGCCCGACGCTGCAGCAGTGAAGCACACTCCATGAGTGTGAGGGGGTCCGACCCTCCCCCGGAGGCCCGCCCCGACACTGCAGCAGTGAAGCACACTCCACGAGTGTGTGAGGGGGTGTCCCGGCCCTCCCACGGAGGCCAGGCACGACACTGCAGCAGTGAAGCACACTCCACGAGTGTGTGAGGGTGTCCCGGCCCTCCCACGGAGGCCAGGCACGACACTGCAGCAGTGAAGCACACTCCACGAGTGTGTGAGGGGTCCCGACCTTCCCACGGAGACCTGGCCCGACACTGCTGCAATAGTGAGGTACACTCCACGAGTGTGTGAGGGGGGTCCCGACCCTCCCACGGAGGCCAGGCACGACACTGCAGCAGTGAAGCACACTCCACGAGTGTGTGAGGGGTCCCGACCCTCCCACGGAGGCCAGGCCCGACAATGCAGCAGTGAAGCACACTCCACGAGTGTGTGAGGGGGGGGTCCCGACCCTCCTACGGAGACCTGCCCCGACACTGCTGCAATAGTGAGGTACACTCCACAAATGTGTGGGAGTCCCGACCCTCCCAAGCAGGCCAGGCCCAGACACTGCTGCAATAGTGAGGTACACTCCACGAGTGTGTGAGGGGCCCCGCCCCTCACACTCCACAAGTGTGTGAGGGGTCCCCCCCACAGAGGCTGGGAGCAGACGTTACTGCAATATTGAGGTACACTCCACAAGTGTTAGGGGTCCCAGCGCTCCCCAGAGGCCTGGCACTGCTGCAGAGTGAAGCAGACTCCACGAGTGTGTGAGGGGTCCTGCCCCTCCCACGGAGGTCGGGCCCAGACACTGCTGCAATAGTGAGGTACACTCCACGAGTGTGTGAGGGGTCCCACCCCTCCCTCTCACAGAGGCATGGTGCAGACACTGCTGTATCAGAAAAAGCTTTGACACAGAACCGATACAAATTAGTTTGAGAGAGTGGTTCACTTCTGACGGAGGCCAGGATTCAAGTCTTCTGGGGGCAGACAGAGGAGACTGCTGAAGGTATTAGGTCAACCAACAGCAGTATGGAGACGAGGAATGTATGAATGGGGCTGTGGGTAAGGCGGGGTCTTAAATGCAGAACTTGAGTCAAGGTAAACGATACTGGCCCTGCCCTTCACAACACTTTCACACTAAGTGGAAACCTAACCTGTACCGGGGGAGAGGGCTTCGGCCTGTGCTCGGTCTTGTACATCTGGTACTGATGTATTAAATTAGGGGTGATCCAACAAATTTCTCTTGGATGTCATGTTAAAAGGTTGACATGTACATGTACAGCAGGATGTGTGTTTGAAGGGTGAGTGCCCACTGTGCTGCGCTTGATCGACCTGATGCAAACCTCCAAGGGAGTTTGAGGTGTGGAATTACCAGATCCAGAGCTTGTTTTAATTTACACATAAGACAGACAATTGATGGACGGAATGCAGAACAAATCAAAACATCCACCCCCAGTCAAGAGATCTGGGTTAAATCCATCATTCTTTTGCTCACCATGCCACCCCAGTTTAGACCTGGCCATATGCAAATCAGTCTTGACCCTGTGCCTCATGGGAACAGTCCAGCCCGAACTGCCAAGCCAGGTCCTCCCTGGACCGGAAACAAGCATCCTAGGACCGGTTTCGGGGTTTCACCCCTCATCATCCAGGATAGCTTGAATCCAGTGGCACAGTGAGCACAGGGTCAAGACATTTGCATATGGCTGGGTTCAAACTTGAATGGCATGGTGAGCAAAAAAAGACGATGGATTTAGGCCCAGATCTCTGAACTGGGGTGAATGTATGACATTGTTCTGCATTCTGTCCATCAATTGTTGTTTTTTAATTTACACATAAGCCACATTCACACTCGCCATGTGTGCTCTTCATTTAAAAGTGTGACACTTTGAGAACCTGCTGAGCCCTCTCCCCACCTCCCTCCGTCGTCCTTGCTTTCAACAGCCCATCGCTGCACGCTAGGTGGTCCAGCACACGAGTCTAAGGAGTAAGGCCGATCTACCCCTCAAATATAAAGAAAGCTCTCCATCTTGAAACCTATCCGCTCCCTGACAGGTTGGAGTGCCTCTGGTCAGAGTCAGACAGCCCTTAGGGCAATCAGGCAGCACCCAGCGTGGGCCTGTTTTGGGCCGTTTGTGGGCCTGCTTTATGGTCTGCCTGGCCGATTGTTACTGCTGATTTCCCTGATATTAAAACAAACATTGCCTGCAGCAAGCTCAAATCCACGCAATCTTCCATATCTTGAAAAACACTTTACAAGCTCAAATCTGCCCCAATTTCCAAACATGGACCACTTTTTCTTAGCTATCTAATTCACTAATTGGGACCACTTTTATCTATAGGTCTGGGCCTATTTTTCAGTCTCATTCCTCCCTGGCTCTGGTTCTGAGACAATCTAATCCTAATATTGTTTCTTATGTGCAAGTATTCCACTCCAAAGCTTGTAGAGCCCTTTCCCCCTGTGATGGTAACAGAAAAAAAACAAGTATTGGCAAAGCTAATAGGTCTGGCCTTTTGGCAATACTTGATTTGTTTCGTCAGGACTCTTGCAAAACTACATTGTTTGTGAAACTGCCAGGCAATTATCAATCTTAAAACAAAATATTGAATGGGCGCAGTATAACCAGTAAGATTGCAACATCCAACGGGCTAAAACAGGGGTGTGTATTGGCCCCCTGTTTATTCAACATTTACACCGCAGATCTAGACAAGCACCTCCAGCTTGTTCAAGCCGACCCCCCAAGATTGGGCAAAATCCCAACTCCAAGTCTTCAATATGCGGACGACATAGTCCTATTAGCACAAACCCCAGTAGGTCTGCAGCGACTAATCTCCAAACTTGGAGCCTATGTCACTTCAGTTCAACTTACTATCAACCAAAAAAAAACAAAGGTGATGTGCTTCTCCAAACACCATTCAACAAGTAAAAAAAGTAAATTCATTTGGAAATTAAATGAGAAACCGCTGATCAGGGTGTCTTCGTACAAATACTTAGGCTTCCAACTGGACTGCCACCTCAACGACACACAACACCTGGACCAAGGCCGCACGAAAGCCAAACAACTGCTCTTTGCATTCAAAAGCCTACAGCAAAAGCTCTCAGGTTGCTCAACAGGGCACTTGCTCAAAGTAATCGCCGTTAAATTTCTACCTTCCATCGCATACGGCTCAGAAATATTGAACACTAAAGATGCTACAGCACTAAACACAGCACAATCCACCCTATTCAAACGCCTGTTCTCAATTCCCCGATATATCTCGCAAGCCCAAATCCGACTGGAATATGGATTAAAAAACCAGCAACCAGCCAGACAAGGTGCACTAGTTAAATACTACTGGAGGATGAGAGCTGGCTGTCATGTTCCGCTAGGTTAGGGCATCCTGTGTGACTGCGGGAGGGTCTGCTGGCTCCGAGACACGTGCGGAAATCGGAGCACCCGACTTCCGTTCCATGGAGGTCGGCAGTCTAGCTTCACTCCGGATGCTACCTCTGCGGCGTCCAGCGCTTCCGGGGGAAACCGCATTTGAACCGCGATTTCCGCCCGATCGGCGCTTCGGATTCAGTGTTTCCAGTTGCCTGCATCCCTGGACCAGGTATTCCTTTCCGCGCTGGAGCGCATTTCCATAGCCTTGTCATTCTTTTTTCTAGCTGCGCTGGAGCTCGTTCCTCAGTTTGCCGCGCTGGAGCTCATTCCACAGCCTTGCCGCGCTGGAGCTCATTCCAGTCCTGCCTGCACTATACTTTCCGCGCTGGTGCGCTACATTTAGCTTGGCTCGACTTCCTTTACCACGCTGAAGTGTTTCTCTCTGTTTACCTTTCTTTCTTGCCGCGCTGGGGCGCTGCTTGCCTCAATGTTATATCACGCGCTGGAGCGCTAATTTACTTTATGGTTTGCACGCGCTGGAGCGCAGCTTACCTCACTGTTGTCACACCGTGCTGGAGCGCTTATCTTTGTTATGGGTTGCGCAGGAGCGCTTGTTGTCTGCTTAATCCAAGCTCCACACCGGGGTACCCGATTGGTTCCTCATCTCAGGAGCGCTATCCACGGTGACTCTACCGTGTGGATTACCTGGCTTGTGGTGTCTTCCTGACAAGGTAAAGGCCGTTTTCGCATGTGCATTGTATGGAGGAGCAGGAGGTGTGTTTGTGTCCTTACTAATAGGGGCTGTTCTTTCTCTTCTCAGTTACCGGTGCTCACGGATAGTCCCCAGACAGAGGGAGGTTCCTTAACCGGGCTACTAGAACACCACAGCGTTATTCCTGGCTTCCTTCCCCATGCCCATCGCCATCCTAGCCTGTTTTTAGTCCAGCTGGGGTAAAGTGGGTCCGGTGGTGGTGGCTCATGTCGTCTCTGCGAGATTGCTTCACAGGTTAAAGGTAAGACTTGTGGGGTACCTGACACTGCCGAAGAGAACACTTTAGCACATCGATGTTGGGTGGAGATTGAAATGCAAACTAGGCTAAAAAACTCCATCACATCAGTGCTAAAAAAATTAGCTTCTGGCACCGCAGTTAGAGGAGGCATGGGTGACCATCACAACGTTCTCCGGATTCAAAAAAGTCGTGAATAATACGATCAAACGAACATCCTTACTAATCGATAAAACAGCCATAACAAAAAAACATCACGTATGGGCAGTGATACAATCGTACCAGACTCTAAAACCCCAACAGTACCTGTCTGATCACTTCTCATATTATAATAAGCACTATTTGATGCTGGTGAGGCTGGGGGCATACCCCACGAAGGACCTGACCCCCAAATGGAAACACACATGGCCATCCAAAGAATGTCGGCTATGTGGACAGGGGGACGAGTCTTTGTTGCACCTCTTATGTATCTGCCCCGCACTATTAGTAATCAGGAAAACTGTTTTGCGGGAGGCACTAAGAAATGCACAAATAAGGACATGCACGGCGGCAGTTATAAAATGCCTCGGAGGGACGTCTATCCAACTGTCCTGCAGAGCGATAAACTTTTGGAAAATAGCGGCAAAAGAACTGGACAAAAATAGCGATTTAACATGAGCAGATGGAAAATAATTGTACACAGCTATTTAAAATGCACTGATTATATAATCGTTTTAATGATTTAGCGGCTAACTGTCCAGGACAGTTCCATCATGTCACAAACTTTTGGAAAGAGGAGGCAAAAGAACTTTTAATGTCTTAACTATTTATTGCCCGTTGACACGATTCAGTTTTAATCCTCTTCTGTCTCTTCACTGCCCTACAACTCTTGTCTTTTCTTAAATTCAAGTCTCCAAATGTTGATCCTCGGTTTTATGAAACATGGTGGTACGCCCACCCTTTTATGATTTTAATGAAATCAAATAAAAGTATTTTTGATTGACTAAAAACAAAAATGTTTTTTGGTCTCAAAAAAGCGCACATTACCATAGTACTCTCTGGCACTAAAGAGAACTACTTTTGCTCCTTGTGAAAGGAGAGCATGCCATAACACAAGTAGCGAAAGCCAGTGGCTGAAGTGGGGTGACACATTGCCCCTTGATGCACGCTCGAGTGCGCTGGAGAAAAATGTGAATGACACCGCCACAAATAGATGGAGACCTAAAAAACCCAGTTGCTGTGCCATTGGATGCCAGCCTCTTGCCTTTGATAAAGAAAGACAGAAGGAAAAAAGGAAAGAAAGAAGGGAGGCCAGAAAAAAAAGAAAAGAAAGAAGGCAAGTAATAAGAAAGGGAAGAAAGAAGGAAAATAATATGGCACAGAAGTAAGGAGGCAAGAAAGAAGAAAAGAAAGAATGTAGACTAGAAAGGAAGGCAAGAAAGAAGGAAACAAATGGCTAGAACAAAAGAATATAGGATAGAAAGGCAGAGATAAAAGATAGAAAGACAGAAAGCAAGAAGGATTGAAATCAAGAAAGAAGTAATGAAGGGGAGAAAGAGAAACAATGAGAAAGAAATATAAAAAGAAAAAGAAACAAAAAAGCAAGCAGGAAGGAAGGAAAGAAACAAAGACGGACGAAAGGGAAGAAGAAAATAAAAGGAAGTGTTACAAGTGCTGCAAATTAAACACGATAAGGGGTGGTTTTCTTCTTGGGCATAGTTTATTAAAGAACCATTGGTGAAATTGAGCCCAGAATAAATATGTCCTGTCTGCTTATGAATTCACATGTATAATATTGAAGCTTTCAATAACTTAATACAGAACAAGTTCAAATGGATGCAATCAGTTATGCTGTGAAATACCAGCAGTCAGATAAAGGACTCTCCAAAAGGAATTTACAACAGCATTGGGAGGAGCCAGTAACTGATTAAGTGTGGAATGTGGCCTAAGCTCGCATCTGGGCCTCCAGCTGAGGGTGCTGTCGTGGAACATTGCCGGTATCAAAAATAAACTTCAAAATCCTGATTGGATACAATTTGTACAAAATCATGACGTGTGTATGTTTCAGGAGACTTGGGCTAGAGAGGACTCTGTCATGAGGGGCTTTGCAACTTTTAATGTGCTAGCAACTATGGGAGGCAGAGGTAGACCATCGGGAGGGTTAGGCACGTGGGTCGCTACACATCTGGACTGTACTGTTGAACAGCTGAACACCTCCTCAGATGATATCCAGTGCACCCTTCTTACTTTTAATGCTGGGATTAAAATTGCATTTATTAACATCTATTCCCGTCCGGTAACCTTTGCCCAGGAATCCCAGACTATAGATATGCTTGCCACATTCATTGAGCTAGTTCCCCCGAATACTAGAATGGTGCTAGGAGGTGATTTTAATTGCCAGTTTGAGCCCCTAGCCCTCCCTACTGACTCTTCGTTCACTACCCAGGATTCCCTTTGGCTAATTCCAGAACCGCAGATTCCTCTGGTAAGAGCTTGGACCCCCTTGGTATTACAGATTAATGCAGTCACACTAACTCATGCACTGAGGGCATGTAATGGTCGTAGTAAGTCAGACCAACCAGGAAAACCTACTTTTAATAGACCAGGGCAAGCATCTCTATTGGACTATATTCTGGTAGAAGCAAGTATATGGCATTGGGTAGTTGACTTCGCTGTGTGGCCAAGACATGACAGCGACCACAACGCTCTGGTACTCGATCTTAAGCTCCCGGAACCTTATAGTCCACCAATCACTAGCCCCCTCTCTGGTACCAATCTATCTTTACACAATAACAGAAGGAGAATTAGGTGGGAAACCCTGAAACAGTCCCCAGGCAAGGCTGCTGCCCTGTATTCCCTAATTATTCCACCTTTATTGGCAATGGAGAAGGCCGCAGAGAGTTCCATCTCTCCTGGTACTATCGCTCAACTTACGGCTATCCATGCGGACTTGACCACTAGCCTGACCAACATTTTTAATCCTCTGATACATTCTAAAGGCAAGAGGACACCTAAATCCACTTGGTTTAACAACTCCTGCCGAATGGCAAAGGGTGCCCTCGTTGACGCCATAAAATTAAAAGACAGATCACTGATAAAAACTAGGAGGGCCTTGTACAGTGATAGTCTAAAGTTAGCCAAAACGGAGTGGGAGTCTGAAAGATGGGATGCAATTAAACAGGCTCTCACTAATAGAGACATGAGGGCGTTTTGGACCTTGGTTCGAACAGTAAGTTCCTCAGAGAGCTCACCTATTGAGCCGAACATTGCTGCTGACGCTTGGAAACTTCATTTCCAATCGTTGTATTCTACACAGGACATTATAGAGCCCATAGGGGGAATTGTGCCAACTGTTGTGGGGGATCCCCTCGAAGACGATGTAGGGTTTACTTTGACTGAAGTGCTGAGTGCAATTGGGAAGCTTCCCCTTGGAAAGGCCCCTGGATTAGATAAGATTCCCGGGGATCTTTTTCGGGATCAGCCCAATATTTGGGGTCCTTATTTATGTGTAATATTTAATGCCATATTAAATGGCATGAAAATCCCGGATACCTGGTTAGGGGCAGAAATCTTCCCAGTATACAAGAAGGGTTCTCCCCTCCTGCCCACTAATTACAGGCCAATAAGCCTGATTGACGTAACTCAGAAGTTGTTTGCCAGGATTGTCTTGGAGCGCCTTCAGTCCTGGGTGGACGAGCGGGAGATTCTGAGTGCGTACCAGGCAGGCTTCCGTAAAAATATTTCTACCATTGACCAAATCTTTAGGCTCCAATTACTATATTGGAAGACGGTGACTATAGAGGGTGGGAGCCTCTATTTGATCTTCGTTGATTTAAAAACAGCCTTTGATTTGGTGCCTCGTGTCAAACTTTGGGCAGTTTTAGAGCAACTGGGCATTCCGCCCTATTTGCTATCTTTGATCAAGCGTTTGCACACTGGAAATTTTGCCCAGGTGAGATATGGGAAATTTGGGGAATTGACCCCACGCTTCCCAGTGAATAGGGGTGTAAGGCAGGGGTGTGTTCTGGCCCCCACACTGTTCTGTCTTTTTATTAATGCCCTGGTGGACCAATTAAATGAGGTAGTCAACATTGATGCTCCAAAGCTTGCCCGTGGCAAGGTGCCAGCAATGATGTTTGCGGACGACACCTTGTTACTATCTAAATCGCCCATGGGCATCCAAAGGACCCTTGACAGCTTCTCTTTATTTTGCAAAAATAGGGGCTTAGAGATTAACACACTAAAAACCAAGTACATGGTATTTAATCCTAGTAAAACATCTCGCCATAATCCTACCTTAAATGGTATCCAGCTAGAGAGGGTAGCTGTCTTTGACTATCTGGGTGTTACGCTGACGGAAACCTGTGGGTGTGGCCCACAGCAAAACAAGGCAGGTTTAAGGTTAGCACAGATGGCCGGGGGAATAGCAAAATTATACAGGAACTCAACATCTAGACAACCGGGTCCGTTGACTGAGATATATAAAGTTCAAATCAGGAGTGCTATAATATATGGGGCAGAACTATGGGGACACCTCCCAGTAGGTGGACTGGTTAAAACCGAGAACAAGTTTATGAGACAGCTCTTGGGCCTACCACAAAGCACTCCTCTTATCCCCCTTCGTATGGACCTCGGGATTAGACCCATAGATGAGGAGATCGGACTGCGACCCTTGACTTTCTGGCGTAGACTATGGGCGACTCCCGAGCTAATAGCCTACCAGTCGGAACTCAAGGCGATCTTGGGGCTCCCAGGGGTGGGAAAACTATCTTGGTTCGCATACATAAAAGACCTGTGCATTAGACTAGGCCGGCCGAACCTATGGACCCACCCTGAGGAAGTGTCCCCGACAATATCACGGCTTGATCTAGTCAAAACTTACAGACAGTTTAGACTGGCTGAAATTCAAGGGAGTATAAAATCAGGCCGTTTAACCTCGGACTTCCTCAATTTTAAAGATCAGTATTTATTTGAGGTCTTCCTTGATGAAGTTCATCCGTTTATGGCAAGGAAACTCTATGTCCAGTTTAGATTGGGCTGCTTGCCGGTCCATGCATTTATAAATAAATGGTCAAAAACTTCCCCTATTGGATGTCCTGCCTGCAATAGCCAAGAAGAACAATAGTTACTTACCTGTAATCTGTGGTTCTCCAGTATTGGTATCTTTCATAGATTCACATGCCTGAATCATTCCCCGTCGTCGGAGTGGGAGTCCCACGGTACATAAAAAAGCAATAATTATGCACATAATAACCATAGTAAGTAGTACCTAGAACCAGGAAGTGAAGTAGATAGAAACTACAGGGGAAGAAAAACTTCCACATTTATGACCTATCCAGGTCATTATAAATAGTCCAAACTGCAGCCAATCAGGCGACAGCACCCTCTAGAATTCTCTCCTCAGAGGCTGAGGCTCTCAGATTTTCTCGCACAAGAGTGTACCAAGTGACAAGAAAGTATAACGAGCCTCTGAGGGGAGGTGGGTGGGTTGCATGTGAATCTATGAAAGATACCAATACTGGAGAACCACAGATTACAGGTAAGTAACTATTGTTCTTCTCCAGTATTGGGGTATCTTTCATAGATTCACATGCCTGAATCAGAGTACAAAGCAGTACATCCATAACATGCCTGTTAAATTGCACTTGTAACATTGTTGTATGTACAAGAAACCTCATGCAATGACATACCTAGAAGTTGCATAGCATGCAGATAGGAACATATATACATGTGAATAAATCAATATATATATATATATATATATAGCAATGTTAAACATATATAACATCAGTCTAAGAAAACAGTAAAAAGGAGGAGGGTAGAACAGAGGCTCACCTTATCTAAAAAGATTACGGAGAACCGCTTGTCCCACCGATGCGTCTGCATTACTGGCAGCTTCCAAACAGTAGTGCTTGGTAAAGGTGTGCGTGCTGGACCATGTTGCAGCTCTGCAGATTTGATGGAGAGGCACACCAGCAAACAAGGCAGTAGACGAAGACATTGCTCTAGTAGAGTGTGCTCTTGGCCTTGCTTGTAATGGTCTTCCTGCTTGTTGATGGCAGAGACAAATTGCAGCAGAAATCCAACGAGCTATGGTCTGTTTGGATATTGGTTGACCCTGGCGTATTTTCCCATAGGCCACAAATAACTGGTCAGATTTACGGATGGAAGCAGTCCTTTGTAAATAGAATTTGAGACATCTTCTGATGTCAAGCGTATGTAAAGTCCTTTCTGCAGTTGATTGAGGATTAGGGAAGAAAGTCTTTAAGATTATTGGTTCGTTGAGATGGAAGTCTGAAGGTACTTTAGGCATAAAACTGGGATTAGTACGTAGCACTACCGAGTTTGAAGTGAATTGAAGAAAAGGCGGATTAATAGTGAAGGCTTGAATGTCACTGACTCTCCTAGCCGATGTTAATGCTAACAGTAAAGACACCTTCCAGGAGAGAAACTTCAAATCCACTTTATGAATAGGTTCAAAGGGGTGTCGCATAAGTTGTGCAAGCACCACGTTCAGATGCCAGGATGGAGATGGGCGGCGGATAGGAGGAAACATCCTAAACAATCCCTTGAAGAATTGCTGAATGATCCTAGCTGAATAAAGAGAGTTGGAACCATCTTGCCGATATCTTGAAATAGCCGCTAGAAATACCTTCAGAGTCGAATGGGACAGGCCTGATCTTGCCAAGTGTAAAAAGAATGGTAGGATCTGCTCCGGTTTTGCATGGATCGGATGAATGGAGGCAGTTTGACACCACAAGCAAAACCTCCTCCATTTAAGCCTGTACGTCTTAATAGTGGACGGTGCTCGAGCATTGGTTAAGACTTCCTTGCAGTCCGCAGGAATATCTAAATGAGCGAATTCAAAGTGCTCAGGCGCCAGGCCGCCAATCTCAGAGATGCAGGGTCCGGATGACAGATCTGACCGTTCTGGATGGACAGAAGGTTCGGTATTGGTTGAAACTGAATGGGATCGCATTCCGACAGAAGGAGGAGTTCGGTAAACCAGAACTGGCGAGGCCACCTGGGAGCAATGAGGATTAGGCGACAGGGTTCCCTCTTCATCTTCCGGAGCACCCTGGGAACCAACGGTATCGGAGGAAAAGCGTAGGCATAGATCTGTGACCAGTTCATCGAAAAGGCATTCCCGCGTGACCCCTTGTGGGGAAGCCAACTTGCAAAGAATGGGCATTTGCGGTTCCGACTGGTCGCAAACAGGTCTAGATCGGGACGATTCCACAACTGAAATACTCGATCCAGCGTTGGTTGATGTAACTCCCACTCGTGATTGGATACTGTTGATCTGCTGAGGGAATCTGCCAAGACATTGGAAACTCCGGGAACATGTATCGCTGATAAGCTGATCCTGTGTCGTATCGCCCAGTCCCAAATTTGTTGTGCTTGTTGTGAGAGTCGGGCAGACCTTGTTCCCCCTTGTTTGTTCAAGTAGTGCATACTTGTTGTGTTGTCTGTCCGAATTAATACTGATGCCCCTAGAATGATGGTGCGAAAGGATTTTAGAGCGAGGAAGATGGCCAGCAATTCTAGAAGGTTGATATGCCACATTCGTTGCTGGATGTTCCACTTGCTGCTGACCGTGAGCCCTTGAAGGTGTGCTCCCCACCCTTCGAGGGATGCATCCGTAGTGATGGTGAAACTTGGAGCTTCTACTAGGAAAGCGCACCCTTTCTTTACGTTCTTTCTGTGAGTCCACCAAAGTAAGGCTTCTCTCATCCGGGAGGTGATGCGAATGAGGTCGTTGAAGGAACCTGAAACCTGCAACCATTGATGGCTGAGCTCCTCTTGTAGTGGTCTCATCTTGAGACGACAGTTGGGAAGTAAAGGAATGCATGAAGAAATCATCCCCAGAAATGATTTTAACTGTCGGACTGAAGCGTACCTTTTTGAGCACAATAGGTGTGCAAGGCTGCAAATCTTTTGTTGTCTTTCTTTTGAGATGAATGCTTGTGTCAGTTGAGTGTCTAACATGGCTCCCAAGAACGTTTGTCTTTGCGACGGAACGAGATGAGACTTGTCGAGATTGATGGAAAGTCCCAGAGATTGGAAGAGGGACAAACATCTGCGAATGTGGGCGTCTGCGACCATAAAAGAACTCGCCTTGATAAGGCAGTCGTCTAAATACGGAAAGATTTGGATCCCTTCCAGACGTAGGTGTGCGCTCACCGGTGCTAGAACCTTGGTAAATACACGGGGTGCGGAACGTAGTCCGAAAGGAAGGACCTTGTACTGGAAGTCCCTGCCAGCCACTCTGAACCGCAAATATTTCCTGTGTCTGGGAAGAATCGGTACATGGACATATGCGTCCTGAAGGTCGAGAGTAGCCATGTGATCTCCCGCAGACAGGAGATGAAGTATTTCTTGAAGCGTTAACATCCGGAAGGACAACTTTTTTAAATATTTGTTGAGGGAACGGAGATCCAGAATGGGGCGCCATTCTCCCGATTTCTTCTTTATCAGGAAGAACCTTGAATAAAACCCCGTTCCTCTTTGCAATTGAGGAACTCTCTCGATCGCTCCCTTTTTTAGCATCAAATTTATTTGGGAAAAAAGCTCTTTGAGATGAGCTGGCGGTGGGCCTTTTGGAGGAGAGCTTGGAGGGATCTTTATGAACTCTAGAACATGGCCTCTGGCCACAATGTCCAGGACCCACTTGTCTGATGTTATATCGGACCAGTTCGAGTAGTACTGGGAGATTCTCCCTCCAACTTTTAAAAGGGTAGACGGTAGAATAGGTGGCAGGTGGCGATTGTCACTGTTTCTTAAAATTGTCGCGTCCGCGATAGGAAGGCCTTCTCTTATTCTGTGAATAGGAGGTATTTCTTTGTCCATAAGATTGTTGACGTTGAGGTTGGTAACGTTGATTGTTTTGGAAGGACTGATATGACCTTCGCTGGTTATATCCTCCTCGACTAGAAAAGGAGCCACGGCCCCTAGCTCCACGAAAGGGCGGCTTCCGAAATTGGAGGGTACCCAAAGAACTTGCAGTTTCGGTATCTTTTTTAATGGCTTGAAGGGCCTCGTCCACATGCTGGCCAAAGAGAGACTCACCATCAAACGGCATGTCAACTATCTTTGACTGAACCTCCTGACGGAAAGATGTCGATTTGAGCCAGCCTTGTCGTCGTAGTACTGCGGCCCCTGCTAATTGTCTAAAACCTGTGGATGCGACATCCACGGCCGAATCTATGATCTCTGCAGAGATACGTTCTCCTTCTTGCAATATCTTCAAAGCTTCCGATTTGGATGGTTCTGGCAACATGTCGATGTAAGGAGAGATGTCCGACCACATCTGTCTGTCGTATCGGCCTAGAATGGCCAGTGAATTAGCAGCACGGACTGTTGTTGCTGCCATGGTGGACACCTTTTTCCAATGGTGTCTAACCGTCTGCCATCCCTATCTGGAGGAGCTGTGATCGGAGAAGATGGGTTCCTAGCTCGCCGTTGTGCCGCCTGGGCAATAACAGAATCAGCTTTCGGTTGACCTATGAGGCATGCCGGGGTGTTATCTGGCGCCTTGTATTTTTTGTCGAGGCGAGGTAGGACCGCAGGAATTGATGCAGGAGCCTTCATGACCTTCAATCCCTCTTGCCAGATGAAGTCAATTATTGGGATGGTCCGTACCTGTCTTCTCGTCTGATCTTTAAAATCGTATAGGAAGCACTCATCCTTTTTGGTTTCCATAGGTAGGAGAAACCTTTGAGTTGCCCTTTCCATCAGAAGATGAAAGCCTCCGATGTCAACCGGAGGAGAATCGATGGGAGCTGGAGTTGAGGGAGATGGAGTTTGTAACTGGTAATCATCCCACTCCGTAAGAAGCGATCTGTCGTCCAACTCTCCTTCCTCTCTATCGTTGTCAGAGATGTGAGCATCATCGGAATGATGAGACGGTACCGGAGACGGTGGTCTGGGTGACCTCAACACAGAAAAAGAAGTTTGAGGTACAGGTGTCGGTGGAATAGATGAAGCCGATTCAGATGGAGGAAAACGGCGATAATAATCATCCAGCATGAATTGAAGATTATTTAATAGAGCCAAAGGCATTTGTGCCGATGGACTCGGATCTTGAGCTGGAGCAACAGCCTCTGGGGAAGGCTCATCATCTTGATCATCCTCTTGATACTTTATGAACAATTCTGATGTCTAATAATTGTTGAGGTAATTCTAGAGGTATTTTAGTAGGGGAAATATGTAGTGGAGAAAGGATCTCCAACGAAGAGCCCCGTCTATGCAACAAAGATGATGTTGACGTTAGTGGTGGTAATTGCACCTGTGTCGTAGACGGTGTAGATGGCGCCGTTGCCGCAGCAGCTGACCAGACCTGTAATTCTGTGCAGGCAGATAATTGAAGCGTCGACGAGGAGTCGTCGACGGAGTCGTCGTTGACGGAGCCGGTGTGCATGAAACCACCGGCAATGAAGCATTTGTCGACGACGAGGCAGTCTTCGTCGGCGAGGCAGTCTTCGTCGACGAGGCAGTCTTCGTCGACGAGGCAGTCTTCGT
Source organism: Calotriton arnoldi (assembly GCA_963921515.1). Classification (NCBI taxonomy): domain Eukaryota; kingdom Metazoa; phylum Chordata; class Amphibia; order Caudata; family Salamandridae; genus Calotriton; species Calotriton arnoldi. Next base: position 297,509 of record CAWUFW010008997.1, on the reverse strand, counting down.
CGTCGAGGCAGTCTTCGTCGACGAGGCAGTCTTCGTCGACGAGGCAGTCTTCGTCGACGAGGCAGTCTTCGTCGGCGTGGTCGTCGACGAGGTGGTCGTCGACGGGAGTTTTCTAATCTTCGTCGACGGGGCGTCGACGGTAGATCTAATTTCCGTCGTCGACGAAATTGGCCTTACGGAGACAGAGACCAGCGTCGACGGTGATGACGCCGACGACATGATCATCTGAGGTCTCGGCGACGAGACGGTGGCAGTTGACGTCGTCGTAGCGCCGACGGTAAATATCGTCGACGAAGTCGTCGTCGATGTCGTCGACAGACGGTGCCTTATTCTGAGGTAAACTCTTCTCAGACATTCTTTTTGAAGCCAGAGACTTCGGAGTTTGTCTCGGGGGTATTATGAAGAGGTTTACTCTTTGAAGGTGGAGGAGCCTTTTTTGAGGAGGAAGGCACTTCAGCACCCTTAGAGGACTGCTGTTTTCTCGACACCTTAGCCCCAGAAGACGATAAAAGTTCCTCAGCAACCCTCTTCCTAGAGGACACTGTAGAGCCTGAGGCAATACTCCCCACCTCAGATAAAGGGTTATCCTGATCCTTAATCTTCTGCAGCCACAGAAGTAGACGTCCCTCTCTGTCTCTGAGAGTTTTTTGAGGAAGGTCCTACAGATCTTACAGTCTCTCACCTGGTGATCAGGATACAGGCAATAAATACATTTCTTGTGGGGATCTTCTGAGAACAGTCGCAGCTTCCCACAAGATTCACAAGGTCGAAAGAGATCTCTTAGAAGACATTCTGTAATGAATTAAATTGTGAAGAATAGGAAAATACTGAGCAGAGCTCAGGAGACTCCCTTCACACGACGTGCGGTAGAAAATCTGAGAGCCTCAGCCTCTGAGGAGAGAATTCTAGAGGGTGCTGTCGCCTGATTGGCTGCAGTTTGGACTATTTATAATGACCTGGATAGGTCATAAATGTGGAAGTTTTTCTTCCCCTGTAGTTTCTATCTACTTCACTTCCTGGTTCTAGGTACTACTTACTATGGTTATTATGTGCATAATTATTGCTTTTTTATGTACCGTGGGACTCCCACTCCGACGACGGGGAATGATTCAGGCATGTGAATCTATGAAAGATACCCCAATACTGGAGAAGAGACACCTATTCATGTTTTCTTCTTTTGTCCAGGATACAATATACCCAGGAGGTATTGGCTCGTGCCAATATGCAGGAACCTGGGGTATAGACAGTCTCAGGAGGCCTTTAGAGTTTTGAGAACAGATACTCATCCCCCGATTGTTTTTGCTGTGTCCCGTTTTCTTAATTCTATGTGGCATAGGCGCCGCAAGTTTTTAACCTCCCCTCGCACATGATAAATGTTCCTTTTCCATTTCCTACTGTTTTGATCTTACTAATATATGAAATCTTTGTTTAATTCACATTTTTAAATTTTAATATTTTTTTAACTGCCATGAAATTTGTTCAGTTTACTGTACATGGTTATACTCTGTAATGTTTATTGATGTTTTTATTGCTCAAATTCAGTGATGTATGTATTTTATTTTTTGCTTTTATGGTCTACAAAGATCGAAATAAAGCTTGGAAATGGAAATGGTATAAAGCATCCTGCTGTCACATCAGATTCTAAACACAATGGGAACATCAAAGTAATAAATTAAAAACAAAAGCATTGGCACAGAAGGGAGCTAGCTTGTGTGTGGATGTGCTCCGTGTGAAAGAGCAAAATACAGTCACTTAAAGTGCAGTCATCTAGTGGCTGAAAGTGGGCTGACCTCCTGCCCCATGCTGTAGTGGGTGGAAGTATAATGTAAACGACACACCAACAGCCAATGGTTGGAGAAAGCTGCCTGAAAGCCCCCTTTAAATAAGTATATTGTATGTATGTATATGTGTGTGTGTATATATATATATATATATATATAAGCAAAGGTCCTGAAGTGTATATTACACAGGAAGGCTCGCACTCCAGTTTTAGTTTCAACAAGAGTTTATTGGCAACGCGTTTCACCCGCACTCGGGCTTTGTCACAGCCACGTAAAGAAAACACAGTGCCCTTTCGCCCTTAAAAAACACGCAAAAAGGGGTGGAATGCGACCATTTCTCCTGTATTCAGTTTCCCTCCTCTGGTCTTTTTCTTTATTGTTCTTTTATTGGGATATACAGTATCAGAGAGATTTTCTTCTGGTAAAGTTAATTCCTATTGATTTTCATTTTATGTTCATTCCTCATTTTTTCCTTCCTTTTCTTTTATAAAAAATGAGATGTATTTGTAGTGGGCATCAGGTGGATGTTTCGTATGTACACACATTGTGTTAGCACAACTGATGCACATATTTGGGTGGTTTACTGACTGGAAGGTTGACTGGAAGGTTGACTATCTGGTTACCGGGCTCAGTTATATACTTCACTCTGCTCATTTTCATGTACAAGGATGTACTGTGATTTTTGCCACTGGGCATTTATGCTTTTTGCAATTGAAATTATGTGGGGCACTATAGGAAAGGTGTATATATCTCTGAAGCCACTCAGCATTAATTTACTTATTTATGTTCTGTCTCTGTACCGTGTTTATGGAATAAGCCACTTGGCTTTAATTATGTATTCCTTTCTGGTGCCCTGTTCATGACAAATATTATTTTTGATTATTTACATTTTGAATCACGATATTGTAGGTTGATTTGTGCAATTGATGTCTGAATTATACCAATTATAGTTGTATAATTTATGAGCCAACTGAGAAAGACAAGAAACAAGTTACTTTTCTGTAACTATAGTTCTCCAGTATTGGAAGCTTTCATGGATTCACATGCTTGAATCATTTCCCGTCGTCATGATGGGAGTCCCCGGTATTTAAAATAGTAGTAGTAGACTTAGTATAAGTAATAGTACACTGATAGGTATAGACTAGAAAGGCCTAGGCCTCTCAGTTTATTAACCTCTCATGGTCATTATTAAAAAGAACCAAAGTTCTGCTTCAACCAATCAGCATCAGTCACCCTCTAGAACCCTCCAGAGAGAGGTCAGCACCTCAGATTTTCGAGCACAAGTGCTAACACAATTATGCCCACAAAATGAGGTGAGACTCCCCTGGGGAGGAGGGTGGATCGCATGTGAATCTATGAAAGCTTCCAATACTGGAGAACTATAGTTGCAGGTAAGTAACTTGTTTCTTACTCCAGTATTGGAACTTTACTTAACACACGCTCTTTGCGAAAGCATGAACTTCATGTTTCTGAGCTGCTACAAGATTGTAACCCGGACATAATGGCTCACTGAGGCCTCAAGCCCCACCATTGCTACGGCCATCCCCTCAGGCTATCAGATCCTCAGGAAGGATCGTGCTATTGGCAAAGGTGGTGGAGTAGCAATCATTTTTAAACAGAATATTTCCTGCAACGTTGTCCCTATGGGGGAGTTGGACGGGGCAGAATGTCTAGGTTTTCACTGTGCACTATCAGTACACCAATCCCTGGCTGGAGTCTTAATATATAGGCCCCCAGGGCCAGCTGGGAATTCCCTAAAATCCATCAACGAGGTAATCTCACCCTTTAGTTCTCAAGTACAAGCACTTTCTGGTACTGGGAGACTTTAACATTCATTTGGACAAACCCTCGGAACCCGAGGCCATTTCATTGACCGAGTCCCTTGCCATCTTCAATCTGTCCCCCTATGTCTTTCACCCCACTCATGATAAGGGTCACACTCTTGACCAGAGTTTTTCTAACTCAGAGCTCAAGATGGATTTGCCCTCACCTTTAGTATGGTCAGACCATTACCTTATAGGTTTTAAGGTTAGTAGGACGGCAAGATGTCCTCAATTTCTTGGTAAGCAGAGGGCAAATACCTCAAGACCCTTCCACCGAATAACTTCAGCAGCTCGGAGTGAAGCATTAGAACATCACCCGCTTTCATTAAGTGGCAACCCGGAGAGTGATGCTCTCTGCCTGGAGAATTAGTTGTAGTAATGCACCCATGCGCTCGCTCCTATGTCCACCTGCTCTTCCAAGGCAACCAGCATTTCTGGCCCATGGTTTAATGAAGTTCTCAGGCAGAGTAAATGCTCCTGTAAACGTCTGGAAAGGGTATGGCAAATTTTTTTTAATCCAGAGGACAAAGTTATTTATAAACAGGCCTTGAAAGTCCACCACAATAAAATTTATGAGGCCCAAAAAATATTTTTTGCGGCCAAAATTGAGTCATCTGGTAATAAGGGCACGGAAAATTTTAAAATCGTGAAAGCCTTTTCTTCCCCCCTTTCGGCCGCCAGGCCTTTTACACCCTCTATGGAATGGACAAGCCAACTTGCCACCTTTTTCCATGATAAGATCAGAGTAATCCAAGACTCGTTCGCTGAGAACCTACCGGCGGAGGGCATGAACTCCAAATTTCTAACACCTGGAGCCCCTGCGGAGGGTCCATCGCTAATACAGTTTCCCCCTCTTCCAATGAAGATTTCCTTGAAGATTATGAAAAGCCTTAAGTCTGGCTCCCCTTCGAACCCCTGCCCAGCAAAGCTGCTGGTCTCGGTGGCCGAGGTCATTAATCCAGCTGCTAATCATGTCCTTAATTCCTCGTTGAGGACCGGCCATGTGCCCAGCTGATGGAAAAGTGCCAAAATCCTGCCATTGCTAAAAAAGCCCTCAGCCGACCCCTTGGTAGCATCCAATTATAGACCTGTCTCACTGCTCCCGTTTTTTTCTAAGACTCTAGAGAAATATGTTAATTCAGTCATTTCGGAAAATGTGGAAAAAAATAATCTCCTCCATCAGAGCCAGTCTGGTTTTAGATCTAATTTTAGCACAGAGACGGCTCTGCTCGAAATCTCAGAGTCCATCAAGGAGAAGCTGGATAAGGGGGGTAAAGCTGTGTTGATTTTGCTGGACCTCCCCGCGGCTTTCGACACGGTGCCACATGACCGACTCCTGCACAGATTGCAGGAGTGCGGTCTGGGTGGCGAGGTTCTAAAGTGGTTCTCCTCTTTGGAGGATAGATACCAAGAGGTCTGGTCTCCCCCTTTTGCCGATCCCATTCCTTCTATGGAGGTGGGTGTCCCTCAGGGCTCAATTCTGAGCCCTACACGTTTCAACCTTTAAATGTCTCCCCCTGCTCCTTTGGCAGAAGCTTGCGGTGCTACAATAATTTCCTATGCTGACGACATGCAGCTTCTGTTCACCTGTGACAAGGGTGAGGACTTTGCAGGTGAGAAGATCAACCAATGCTTGATTGAGGTTTTTGCATGGCTTAGAGAGAACCAGCTTAAATGCAACCCAGAGAAATCGGAGGTAATTTTCTTTGGCTCTCCACCCCTGGATGAGTGGAAACAATGGTGCCATCGGACATGTCGCCACCCCTCTCCTCGGTAAGCACGGTTAAGAACCTGGGTGTCAAGTTGGATGATACTCTGTCTATGAAAGCCCAGATCCAGTCAGTCGTAGGATCCTGTTTTGGCCTCCTTGCGGATGCTCAGGAAATGTCTTCCCCTTCTGCCTCTTGCCCACAGGAAGTCCGTTGTCCAAGCTCTTATTGTTTCGAGACTGGACTATGTTAATGTCCTATATCTAGGCCTCCCGGAATACCTACTGAATAGATTACAGGTGGTCCAGAATGCGGCCGCCAGGTTGGTCCTCCTGCTTAAACCTAGAACCCAGATCTCTCCTCACCTGAAAGCTTTGCACTGGCTTCCCGTGAGGAAAAGAATCTGCTTTAAAGCCTTGGTCTACAGGGAACGGGCGCACACTATCTCAGAAGGAGAGTTACACACTATGCCCCCCACAGAACCTTGAGGTCATGTTCACTGCATCTGGCTGCTGTCCCCAAGATTTTCCGCACCCGTATAGGAGGTCGCTCCTTCCAAGTGCAGGTCGCACGCGTCTGGAACCTCCTGCCGGTGACACTCAGACAGGTGACAGACCTACTTACCTTTAGGAAGTTGCTTAAAACCTGCCTCTTCTGACACTTACCTTAGTCTCCCTCTCCTTCTAGGGATAGCAGCAGACTAGCTCTGAGGTTCTTTAGTGCCGGGACACTCTTTCTGAGTAGCTGTGCGCTTTATAAATACCTCTCATTCATTCATTCATAGACTCACATGCTTAAATCAGAATAGCAAGCAGTTGGTAGCACATTTACCATAATCTTAGAGCTTAACCGAAATATGTATCAGTATGACTTGCAAGCAGTCATCAAATAATATACGAGATGACAATAATAGAAATCATGAATACAAAAATTCCTGTAAATTGCAGCATGGTAAACGGTTAAACATGTGGAAATGTGATTCAGAAGAAGAGGTCAGAGGGTAGACAGGGGTGGCTCACCTTAGTGGAACATATGACGAAGTACTGCTTAACCCAATGCTGTGCCATTTAGTATTGCCGAGTCCAGGCAGTAGTGTCGGGTGAATATGTGTCTATTCTTCCACGTTGCAGCCCTGCAAATGTCTGGAAGCGACACTCCCGCAAATAAAGCTGCAGATGTCGACACCGCCCTCGTGGAATGGGCTCGGACTCTTGCGGATAGAGGTCTTCCTGCTTTGTGATGACAAAATTTTATGGCACTTGCAATCCATCTAGATATACTCTGTTTGGAGAGCAGGAAACCTTTTCTTGGCGCACTGTATGCGAAAAACAATTGAGATGTCTTGCGGAAAGGCCGCGTGTTATGTAGATAAAATTTTAAGCAATGCCTGACATCTAGTGAATGCAGAGCTCTCTCTGCCGATGTCGTTGGATTCGGGAAGAAAGTTTTAAGTACCACCGGTTCGTTTAGGTGGAAATCAGAGGGAACCTTGGGACTGAACTTCGGATTTGTGCGTAGCAGAACTCCATCCATTTTGAATTGCAAAAAGGGTTCCTCTATTACAAAGGCCAGAATCTCACTGACCCTTCTGGCAGATGTCAAGGTAAGGAGCAAAGCCAATTTCCAAGACAGGAACTTTATATCTGTTGTGTGAATTGGTTCGAACGGGGGTTTCATTAACTGCAAGAGGACAGTGTTCAATTGCCACATTGGAGGTGGAGGTCTTACCGGAGGAAACATTCGAAACAGTCCTTTGAGAAATTCTCTTATAACTCTAGAGGACCACAGAGGTGGAGAAGAAGGTGATCTTCTATATCGGGAAATGGCCGCTAAATGATCCTTTATCGAACTATGAGCCAAGCCCGATTTTGCTAGTTGTATGAGTTAAGGTAAGACTTGTTCCGGAGAGGAGGACAGTGGGTGTATGTTCTCTTGATGACACCAGATGCAGAAGCGCTTCCATTTGAGGCGGTAAGTCTTGTTGGTACTCTCCGCCCGCGCCTTGGCTAGTACAACTCTACACACGCGTTTGGTAGTGGATCTCCCATTCGGGACACAATGTTGTCAACCTGCTTAGAGTGTCTGCAGTCGTGTTCTGATGTCACGGGACATGCTCTGCTCGTAAGCGGATTCCATGAGCTATGGCCCATTCCCATCTGGAGAGATGGCGAGACTTCGTGCCGCCTTGCTTGTTTATGTAGTGCATCGTAGTGGTATTGTCCGTTCGGACTAACATAGATGAGTTGCGAATTCTGGGAAGAAATGTCTGTACGGCTAGATGCACCGCTTTCAGTTCTAGCACGTTTATGTGGGATTGAGTTTGAGTTTGATTCCACTTGCCACTAACTTGAAGTTCCTGGAGATAAGCTCCCCATCCCTCTAAGGACGCATCCGTCGTAACCACTAGCGGAGGAGGTACTTGTTGCAAGAATAGCCCCACTGACAGATTGCTCTTGTCTATCCACCACCCTAGGGCTTTCACCAGGCGTGGGGTTACGCGGACGATGTTGTCGAAGGATCCTCTTGATTGGACCCACTGCGTGTCCAGTTCTTCTTGAATTGGGCGCATCTTGAGACGACCGAAAGGAACTAGTGGTATGCAAGACGACATCACTTCCAAAAGGGATTTGTAAAGTCGGACCGAAAGAGATTTTTTTCTTCTGATGGAAGTTGCCAGATTGAGAAGTCGCTGTTGATGTTCTTCCGCAGGACTCGCCTTTAAGGAGACTGTGTCTAAATGAGCTCCTAGGAAGACAATTTTTTGATACAGAATTTGATTGGATTTTTGTAGGTTGATCGTAAGACCCAATCTCTTGAAAAGAGTAGTGCAAACTTTTGTGGACTTTATCAGCCAGTCGTCCAGATATGGAAAGACTTGATGTTGATGTTGTCTGAGGAACGCTGCGACTGGAGCCAGGCACTTGGTAAAAATCCTAGGAGCCAACTTCAGACCAAAGGGAAGTACTCTGAATTGGTAGTGCCATCCGGCTACCACAAATCTCAGGTATTTTCTGTGTTTTGGATAAATAGGGATGTGAAAGTAGGCATCCTGGAGGTCTAAGGTTGTCATAAAATCTCGTCGATGTAGGAGCTTCAGCACCTCTTGCAATGTTACCATTCGGAACGATTGCTTCCTCAAATATAGATTTAGGTTTCAGAGGTCCAAAATCGGTCTCCACTGCTTTAACTTCTTTCTGACCAAGAAGAAACAGGAATAGAAACCTGTGCCCCTGCTGGATAATGGGACCTTTTCTATTGCTCCTTTTTGAAGCATGTTTCTGACCTCCTGCTGAAGTGCTTTGAGATGCCTGTGGGCGGAGATTTGAGGAGGGGTTGTAGGTGGTTTCTGGATAAACTCTAGTGTGTGTCCAAATTGTACTAGACGAAGGACCCACTGGTCTGTAGTAATGGACTGCCATTGGTGGAGGTAGTGGGAGATATTGCCTCCTAGGCGGGTAGGATGAGTTGGACATAAATGTGAGGAAGGAAGAGATGGAGCCGGAGCCTGTGGTGTATCTTTGCCGACGGCTAGTATCCTTGCCAGCTCGTGGTGTTTTCCCCCTATTTGGTCTGATGTAGGATGATTGAGGTGGCTGCCTCTGTTGGTACTGAAGCCGGTATGACTGAGATGCCGAAGAGTATGCTGGGTAGCGGTATTGCTGATACCCCCTCTGTAGGATGGCTGTCCTCGTCCTCTAAAACCTCAAAAAGGAACTTTCCTGAATTGCAACGTCCCCAATGACTTGGCAGTATCTGTATCTGCCTTGACGGTTTTGAGGGCCTCTTCCACATGACTACCGAAAAGAGCTTCCCCATCATATGGAAGGTCCAGTATCTTGTTTTGAACCTCTGGACGGAAAGAGGTGGCTTTGAGCCATCCCTGTCTGTGCAAAACTGCAGCTCCTGCCAGTTGCCTAAATCCAGTCACAGCGACATCCATAGCTGAATCAGTTATCTCATTGGATGCCCTCTCTCCTTCATGAAGAATCTTTTTTGCTTCTTCCTTCGCATCTTCTGGCAGCTGGTCAATATATGAGGCAATGTCCGACCACATTTGGCGATCGTAGCGCCCTAGAATCGCCAGGGAATTTGCAGCCTTAACCGTTAGTGCAGACATCGCTGAGAACCTTTTGCCAATGGAATCCAGACGTCTGACTTCTCTGTCCGGGGGTGCAGATAAAGGCGCCGCAGGATTTTTGGAGCGTCGTTGGGCGGCCTGCATTACCACCGAGTCTGATTTTGGGTGACCTGTGAGGCACGCTGGGGCGTCATCTGTGATCTTATATTTCTTATCAAGACGTGGCAGTACTGCTGGCACTGAGGCTGGGTTCTTCATGATCCTAATACCTTCATCCCAAATATAATCAATTATGGGAATAGCTCTGACTGACTTCCGAAAAGGCTCTTTAAAATCATATAAAAAGCAGTCAGCTTGTTTGGATGGCATAGGTATAGCAAATCTTTTCGCTGCACGCTCCAACAAGTTGTGAAATCCCCCAATGTTCTCTGGTGGGGAATCTACCGGAGGGGGTGTTGGTGAGGCAGGCGATGACATTCTGTAATCGTCCCATTCCGAGGCAGTGTCATGCAATTCCCCTTCCTCATCTGAAGAGGCTGGTTCCTGGAGAGGAACCGCTTGTGGAGTACTAGGGACCGATAACACAGCAGGAGTATTTAGTCGTACAGGTGATGTCACCTGAGATGGCGGAGGTCTATTGGCTGGCCCTGACGGTGGAAAGCTTTGCCTGTAATCTTGTAGCATGAACTGCAAATCCGATAACAATGCAGAGGGCATCGTAACCATTTCTTCATGAGACTGCTGATGTCCTTGTGCAGGCTGCATAAAATAGGCTTGATCATAGTATTGTTGATCATCCTATTTCTGATGATCTATGTTGATCATCCTATTTCTCTTCTACCAGCACCGGCGAAGATGCTTGAAAAATTGGTCCAACATCAACTTAGTAATTTCATTGCCAGCAGCGATATATATTGCACGAAACACAGTCTGGCTTCCGGGCGGGCTTTAGCACTGAGACGGCTTTGCTGGAGGTGGCCGAATCTATAAGAATGGAGGTGGACGGAGGAGCCTCGGCTATGCTAGTGCTGCTGGACCTGTCCGCCGCTTTTGATACGGTGGACCATCTAATACTGCTGGCTAGACTGAAGTGGGCGGGAGTGAAGGGGACGGCACTCGCCTGGATAAAATCCTATCTTATCGATCGCACGCAAAGAGTCATATTGCACCCTTTTAAATCGGAAGCTAAACCCCTCTGGTGTGGGGTACCGCAGGGCTCGGCACTGAGCCCTCTACTTTTTAATATCTATCTGGCTCCATTATGTGCGCTTATTTCGAAATGGGGAATAAAAACTATCTCCTATGCAGACGACACACAGTTGGTGTTTTCTTTTAAGGACCATTTGGCAAACTCTTTTGCGAGGTTTAGGGGCTGCCTGTGTGACGTCTCCAGCTGGATGAATAATAATAAGCTACAACTGAACGCAGAGAAAACCGAGGTCTTCTTATTTTGGCAAGAATTCCCCACCGTCGCCTGGTCTGTGGGGGCCGGAGGAAATGGGCTCCCCACCATGTCCGTCATCTACGGCAAACAACCTGGGCGTAAAATGGGACTCTGACATGACCTTTGCGTCCCAAATACGGTCCATTACATCCACCTGCTTTGGAATCCTGAAGGGGCTGAGGAAATTTCTGTATCTACTCCCTGAGAGCTGTCGAAAATCAGTTGTTCGTGCCACTGTGACCTCAAGGCTTGACTATGCCAATAGTCTGTATCTTGGTCTTCCGGCATATCTGATAAAGAGACTGCAGATGGTGCAGAATGCGGCTGCGAGACTGATTAGAAGAGTGCCGTTTAGACAACATATCTCTCCGCATGTCAAACAGCTCCATTGGCTGCCGGTTGTGAAGCGGATAGAATTCAAAGCCTTGACAATTGCGTTCAAGGCCCAGAGAGGTAGCTGCCCCAACTACATCAAAAAACGCATCCGCCCCTATCAGCAAACGCGTTCTTTACGCTCTAACTCACAGAATTTGCTGTGCGTTCCCCAATTTGCGAAATCTCGCATTGGGGGAAGGGCCTTCTCAGTAGTATCAACCAGATTATGGAACTCCCTTCCTGATAGACTCCGGCTTATACCGTCTGAAGGGGAGTTCAGGAAAGTTTTAAAGACATGGCTCTTTAGCCGAGGCTAGTTAGAAATCACCTTCTGCCTTGTTACACCCCCCACCTCCCATGTCTTGCTGGACTACGCTAGCGCCGGGACACCTCTGTTTGAGGTAGCTGATGCGCTATATAAAATGTATAAATACATTTAAAAAAAATTAAAAATCCTCCTCGTCATCATATGGCTGACACTTAACTTGTAATTCCGATGGAGCGTCCCCACGGACCACTATCTTGTTCGGGATCTTCATCATCCCCTTCCGGTAGATGAGTTGGTGATAGATGCGTAATTTTACTGGGCGAAGTGTGCTCTGGTGTAATTACCACATCCTGTGTCTTTTCCGGTGATTTTTTCTTCATAGACACTATTGTCGACTACTGCGTCGACGACGATGTCTTCAGTTCCAAAGATTTTGCCTCGGTCGTCGACGGTGACGTCGTCGACGACGATGACTTTGTCGACGGTTGTGACTTCGACGACAGTTGCGGTTTCATCGACGCCGGTGATTGCTCCTTCGTCAACGGCTTCTTCGACGATGATATCGTTGACGGTGGCATGCTCGACGATGATAACTGCCTCGTCGACCGCTGTAGTTTCGTCGACATCTCCGTGGATGACTACCTTCTACACGGTACTTTACTCGACGGTGCCAACATCGGTTTCGTCGTCGACGACGAGTGCTTCGTAGACGATGCTTTCTCCTTAGGTATCAGAGGAATGGTCGGCGAAATTGGACCCTGCATCGACGATGTCAAGGATGTCGGAGACGATGAGAGAGCCATAGAACAAGTTGTCGACGTGCCTGCAGTGCAGCCTCTCGTCGACAAAAGGGTGAAACACTCTCCTTCACATGAGAACTCACTGATGGCTTGTCAGAAGAGGGTTTTTTGAATGTCATTTTTGTGAGAAGTTGGCCTGGTATATGCTGTCCACTAATTAAAGTGGGCACCTTGCACCAGTCCAAACGACCTTATGATGTATGAGGTCAAAGATAACCTTTACAAAGCTATCCTAGTGGTAGCTGTGGAGAGCAGCCTTCAGGCTTAATCTTGAAGGAATGTAAAGCAGCTTGTTTTACCAGAATATCACCTCCTGTATTAACTAAATGAAAGGAGAACCACACAGTAGTTATATAAAAATATGTATTTATTAATATAACACTCTCTAGTATCCTCTACCCGAGGATAGAACACAAAGTACACAATACGAGATCAATAGAACAGTTGTAAGTAGCACAATACACAGTGGGCTCCAGGGGGAGACCAAACCATATACTAAAATAGTGGTATAACAACCACGACTCGGGTCAAGACAAGGTCTGGAGTACGTAGAATCGCTGGGACCCCAAGGAACCACCAAGGTGAGTAGCTAGGGACCCCATGGAGGATGGGTGCAGTGTGCTAACACGACCGCGGGCTCCGTACAATTCTATGGGAAAGTCGCAATTGCAATTTTACAGTTTAAGGACACTTCTAGGAGGACTTCGAGGAAACCCTTTGGAACTTAAGAGGTTGGAGAGCCACCCCACACATGGATACCGTAGTACCAGAGTTACCTATCCCAGAGGAGCCGGGTGCATAGGTCTGGAGTGGCATCGGGAACCGTCGTCTTTCTCAATGGAGGGCTGCGAAGAAGTACTGCTGCCGTGAAGGTGAAAAGGACCCGGTGGAATCCAAGCCTGGATTCTGGAAGGAAGGAACCTGAAAGCAGAGGGGACAGAGTCTGGGTCACTTCAGAGTGACCAGGGGCTCGGGAGATGAATGCCCACCGATGTCGGGTGCTTCAGGTGCGAAGAAAGGATGCTTGACTTTGCAGCCACGAGGACCAGGAGACGTCGATGACAACCAGGAGCCAGATGCGAGCTGTCCCATGAAGGATGTCGAGTGCTGAGGGGTCGGTGTCCGGCTGGAGCACCAACAAGCCTTGGCAAAAGCAACCCACGCAGGAAGGTCAAGCAGATTACGGTGTGGACCGGCAAGGTCCAGGGGACTCACCAAGCAATGGGGAGTCAGGGAACGTCTGGAGCGACCAGGAAAGCCCAACAGAATTTAAGATGACCCTCAGGGGGACCCACAGGCCGAATGACCAGGAGTCGCGAGGGGACCTCGAGCAAGATCACAAAGTACCAGCCCACGGAGCACTCGGTGCGAGGAGGCCGGAGTTCTTTGGTGGAAATACTGCTCAGGGTCAGGACTACACGGAGCCCAATGCACAAGCTCGGGACTCGCCAACAAGCATATGCACTCGCAAATAGATGCGGTGCACAGGGGTTCAGGTTATGCAGTCCCCACAAGGGATACTGGCCTCAAACTTGCTGAGAGGGCATATCCACCTCCGGGACCTTCGTAACCCACCTCCTGTGTTGTTGAAATCTTCGGAGTCTTCAGGAGCAGCAGACCGGTCAGTTGCATTGAGGTGCCTGCGAATGCAGGGGGGTGACTCCTTCACCCCAAGGAAGATTCTTCAGTTGTCCTTAGTGCACCACAGGTCCTGCAGAGAGCCTGTATGGAGCAAGGGCCTCCATTCTCGTGCCTGCCTGTTCCTTTCGCCGCTGCTGCCCCTGCGGCCCCTCCCCCCCAGAACTTCCCTCCGGAATTCCCCCACTCCCGCCTCCCAGCCTCTCACCTCCCCTACTTAATGGTGGCCGCTGCGGGGTCGCGCAGCGGACGCGCGCAGCGGTCGTGCTGCCCGCAAGCCTGTACGCGGCCAGCGCCAGGAACTCTGGACCTCCCACTACCCATCGCTACGACACCACCACCCTCCTCGCACTCAACCCTGGAAGACTTAGAGAATGCCAACAAGCCTCGGCCTCAACATCATATCCTACGCCGACGACACCCAGCTCATCCTCTCCCTCACCAAAGACCCCACCACTGCCAAACTCAACTTCCAGAAAGGAATGCAAGACGTCGCAGTCTGGATGACCAACAGCTGCCTGAAGCTCAATGCCAAGAAGACAGAAGTCCTCGTCCTCGGTACCACCCCTTCTGCATGGGACAGCACCTGGTGGCCGACTGCCCTTGGAAGTCCACCAACCCCCTCAGACCACGCCAAGAACCTCGGCATCCTACTCGACTCATCACTCACCATGAACCGACAGGTCAACGCCGTCACCTCCAGCTGCTTCAATACCCTCCGCAAGACCTTCAAGTGGATCCCCCCTGAGTCAAGGAAGACAGTCACCCACGCACTCATCACCAGCAGACTGGACTATGGAAACGCACTCTACGCCGGCATCAACAAGTCCCTACTCCGCAAACTCCAAACAATACAGAACACCGCCGCCAGACTCGTCCTCGGCATCCCCCGACATGAACACATCAGCCAACACCTACGAAGTATCCACTTGCTCCCCGTGGAGAAAAGAGTCACTTTCAAAATCCTCACTCACGCCTACAAATGCCTACACAACAACGGACCCAAATACCTCAACGACAGAATCAACTTCCACGTACCCAAAAGAAACCTCCGATCTTCTAACCTTGCACTGGCCAAAACCCCGCGCATCCTCAGAGCCAGAGCAGGCGGAAGATCCTTCTCTCACATTGCAGCCAAGACCTGGAACGAGCTACCGGCAGACATCAGACGCGCCCCCTCCCTGAACACCTTCAGGAAGACCCTCAAGACCTGGCTCTTCGGCTAAACAGATCTGTGGACCCCCCCCCCCCAGCGCCTTGAGACCCTCACGGGTGAGTAGCGCGCTTACAATTCCCTGATTGATTGATTGATTGAAGGGCACAGACAAAGCTTTGGACGAAGAGGGAGACGAAGTCGTGCCCAGTCGAAGTCCAGCGAAGTTCAGAGTGTCCAGATGGTCGAAGGTCAGTGGTTTCTTCTTGTAGAATCTTGTTCATGTAAAATCTAAAGTCCTACAGCCAGGTAAGCCCTTTTGTAACCACTGGAGAGGGCTGGACAGATTTGGGGAACCCTCCTAGGGGAGGGGCAGGACAGGGGGGAGGTTACTCCCATGTCCTTTGTCCAGTTTCGCCCCAGAGCAGGAGCCAATGGCTCCCAGAACTGGTTTGAGCTGGACTATGCACAGGGACACCAAATGTGCCCCAAGTGCAGACTTTCAGGCACTCTCAGAGTGCACCCACCCAGCCCCAATACACTAAATCCTGTCTGGGAGGTGGTCACACCTCCCCGTGACAGGATGCCTATTGTGCTGCCTTCCTCTGCTCGAGCTTGGCTCAGCAGCAGGAGGGCAGAAATGTGTCTCTGGTCAGCAGCATCTACTTTGTGTTGACCGGGTCGAGAAGGCTGGCACCGGATAGACCAGTGATCCCACGAAGCTCGCTTCAGAAGGGTGGAATCATACCTTCCACACCGGTTACCGGTGTAGAGGTAGGATTCCAAGGTGTTTGATACCAAACACAATATGTTTCTATGCAGCCGTTTTCGAGATAGCATTTACCGCGAGGTTATAATGCACCTCTACCTATATGTCCAGCTGAGTCACAGACAACCCGGGAGAATGGTCTCCGAAGGCTGCAGAGGTGCCCTGCTCATGCAGGGGCACCCTCTCACGTAAAACCCAGCACCCTGCCTTCAGGATTGTTAAGGCCTGCTATAGGGGTGAAGTTTTAGGTGTAGTGATCTATAGATATAGAGAACCTATATCTAAAGTAAGTGGTACAAGCACCAGCTTACACAGGTTGCAGTAGCAGACCTGTAGTTCCATTTTGCATGGCCTCTCATGGGTGGCATAATTCATGCTTCAGCCCATGGGAGGCCTCTGGGGTACCCATGCCCTGGGTACATGGGTACCATATACTAGGGACTTATAAGGGTACCCCAGTATCCAATCTGGAGTGTACCAAAGTACATGCATAACAATTTAAAGGAGAAAGCAGATAGACTGGGGTCCTGATTAGCAGGATCGCAGTCAGACTAGTCAAAACAGTGTAACATCAAGCAAAAAGTGGGGGTAACCATAAGAAGCAGATCCTACTTTCCTACACAACCCCCCCCCCCAAACGAAAGGACATGAGACTAACCTTGACCAGTTGAGTCTTCGTTTTCTAAGTGGAAATATCTGGAGAGTCCATCTGCATTGGCATGGTTACTCCCAGGTCTATGTTCCACTGTATAGTCCACCCCTGTAGGGAAATGGACCACCTCAAAAGTTTGGGGTTTTCACCCTTCATCTGTTTTAGCCATAAGAGGGGCTTATGGTCTGTCTGAACAATTAAGTGAGTGCCAAACAAGTATGGCCTCAGCTTCTTCAGAGCCCAAACCACAGCAAAGGCTTCCCTTTCAATAGCTGACCAACGTTTCTCTCTGGGGGTCAGCCTTCTGCTTATAAAAGCTACTGGCTGATCCTGACCCTCTTCATTCAGTTGTGAGTACACAGCCCCTACCCCCAACTCAGATGCATCAGTTTAAACAATGAATTGTTTGGAATAGTCAGGACTTTGCAGAATGGGAGCAGTGCACATGGCCTTCTTCAGGTCATCAAATGCCTTCTGACAGCTAACTGTCCACTGAACTTTCTTAGGCTTTTTCCATGAGGTCAGATCATTTAAGGGGTTCACTATAGATCCATATCCCTTAACAGACCTCCTGTAATACCCAGTCAGGCCCAAGAAAGCTCTGACCTGAGTCTGGGTAGTTGGAGCAACCCAGTCCATGATGGTCTGGATTTTGCTCCGCAATGGTTGAACCTGGCCTTCACACACAAGGTGGCCCAGGTACACAACCTTACTCTGCCCTATCTGGCACTTAGTGGCCTTGATAGTGAGGCCTGCTTTCTGCAGGGCTCCAGAACATTTCTCAGGTGGACCAGGTGATCCTCCCAGGTGGAACTAAAGACAGCAATATCATCAAGATAAGCTGGACTGTAGTTTTCCAGGCCTGTGAGAACTTTATTCACCAACCTTTGAAATGTGGCAGGTGCATTTTTCAAGCCAAAGGGCATCACAATACATTGATAATGCCCACTAAGGGTTGAAAATGCTGTTTTGGGTTTGGCATCCTCAGCTAGTCCCTATTTGCCAATATCCAGCAGTGAGGTCAAATGTGCTCAAGAACTTGGCTGAGGCCAAAGTATCAATGAGCTCATCTGCCCTAGGAATAGGGTGAGCATCAGTCCTAGTGACTGCATTGAGCCCCCCTGTAGTCCACACAAAACCTCATTTCTCTCTTACCACCCTGGGTATGAGGTTTGGGTACCAGGACCACTGGACTAGCCCAAGGGCTATCTGAGGGTTCAGTCAATCCCAATTCCAGCATCCTTTGGACCCCAGTCCTGATGCAGTCCCTGACATGGTCAGGTTGCCTGTAAATCTTATTTTTAACAGGCAGACTCTCACCTGTGTCCACTTCAAGGGTACACCAAGTGGTCTGACTAGGAGTCAGGGAAAACATATGTCTGTACTGATTGAGGACCTTCCTGCAATCAGTCTGCTGTTGCTCAGTGAGGCTGCCTGCCAAGGCTACACCATCAACTGAGCCATCATCAGGGTTCTGTGAGAGGAGGTCGTGGAGTGGGTCACTCTCTTCCTCCTGTCCCTCATCAGTAGCCATGAGCAAGCCCATGTCTGCCCTGTCCACATATGGCTTGAGCCTATTCACATGGAGCACCCTGTGGGGGCTCCTGGGAGTCCCAAGGACCACCAGGTAGGTGACCTCTCCCTTCTGCTCAAACATTGTATGGGGTCCACCCCACTTGTCCTGGAGAGCTGCTGGGGCCACAGGCTCCAACACCCATACCTTCTGGCCTGGCTGATACACAGTCAGTACAGCCTTTTGGTCATGCCAAGCTTTCTGTAATTCTTGGCTAGCCTCAAGGTTTTTACTTGCCTTCTTCATGTACTCAGCCATCCTGGAGCGGAGACCAAGTACATAGTCCACTATGTCTTGCTTTGGTGGTTTGAGAGGTAACTCCCATCCCTCCTTTACTAAACACAAGGGACCCCTAACTGGATGCCCAAACAGAAGTTCAAAAGGGCTGTAGCCAACCCCCTTCTGTGGGACCTCTCTGTAGGCAAAGAGAAGGCAGGGCAACAGGACATCCCATTTTCGCCTAAGCTTTTCTGGGAGGCCCATGATCATGCCCTTCGGGGTTTTGTTGAATCTCTCAACTAACCCATTGCATTGTGGGTGATAGGGTGTGGTAAATTTGTAATTTACTCCACACTCCTTCCACATTGCAGTGATGTAACTAGACATGAAGTTTGTACCTCTGTCAGTTAAGACCTCCTTAGGGAAACCCACTCTGGAAAAGATTCCCAGGAGGGCCCTGGCCGCCACAGGAGCTGTGGTGGTTCTAAGGGGCATTGCCTCTGGGTACCTTGTGGCATGGTCAACCACCACTAGAATATATCTGTGCCCAGATGCAGTTGGAGGGTCCATGGGACCAATTATGTCAATGCCAACCCTCTCAAAGGGAACCCCCACCACAGGTAGTGGTATTAGGGGGGCCTTTGTGGTACCACCTGACTTACTACTGGCTTGACAGGTGGTACAGGAGCGACAAAACTCCTTTGTGTCATCTGACATGTGAGGCCAGTGAAAGTGAGGGACAAGCCTGTCCCAAGTCTTGCTTTGGCCTAGGTGTCCTGCTAAAGGGATATCATGTGCCAGTGTCAGTAGGAAAACCCTAAACTTCAGAGGTATGACCAACCTCCTGGTGGCACCAAGCTTGGGGTCTCTACCCTCTGAGTAAAGGAGCCCTTCATCCAAGTGGATCCTGTGGGACCCACTGGCACTCCCAGCAGCCTCAGCAGCAGCTTGCTGTCTGAGGGGTTCAAGAGAGGGGCAGCTTTGCTGCTCCTGACTCAGTTCTGCCCTGGAAGGGCCCCCTGTCCCCAAGAACTCAACCTGGTCAGGTTCAAGTTCCTCTGAGACAGTTCCTTCACAGGGACTGGGATCATCCCCCTCAGGGGACTGGTCCTCACTCTGAGTCTGGGGGGAAGACACTGCCTTACCCCTACTGCTCCTTCTCTTGGAAGGCACCTGGTCCATTTTTCTAGGATCCAGGGCCTGTTCAGTTGAAGACAGTTTGGCCTGGGACCTAGTCACGGCAAACACATCTGCAGAGATGCCCAACATTGCTGCATGTGTCCTGAGTTCCACTTCAGCCCAGGCTGAAGTTTCCAAATCATTGCCCAACAAGCATTCCACAGGGAGGTCTGAGCTAACCACAACCTTCTTAGGGCCAGATACCCCTCCCCAGCTGAAATTAACAACTGCCAAGGAATGGTCTGTCCTGACATTGTTAGCATTGGTCACTTGGTACATCTCACCAAGTATGATCTGGTCAGGGTCCACACGATCTTTTGTCACCATAGTGACACTTGCTCCTGTGTCCCTATATGCCAATGGCCTCCTTACCATGAATCAAAGGCTGTTGTCTGTATTTGCCCAGGTTACAGGGGCTCACAAATATGGAGGAAATATCCATGCCTCCATCACAGACAAGTACAGCCTGAGCTGGAGTTCTGACTAGGCCAGAACCCATCTCAGATCCCAAGGTTAACCCTACTATACCCTTGTTCCCTGTACTTCCACTTGGAGCTGAACTAGGGGGAACAGTTGCCTTAGGGGCAGTGGTGGTGGTAGGAGGATCCTTGGCCCTTGAACAATTGGCATCTCTTGTCCAATGGGTTTTCTCCTTACACAGGAAGCACCGAGGTTTCATTTTGCCTTTACCTCTGTTAGACTGTGACTCCCCCTCCCCCCCCCCCCCAGATGCAGGTTTTTGAGGCCCTGATGAAGACTTCTGGTCTTTACCCTTTTCCCCACCCTTATCTGAAGGTTTAGCATCTTGCTTCTTCTGGTCACCACCTGTGGTCTGGTTTTTCTGCTTCACCCTAGTTCTGACCCATCTATCTGCCTTCTTTCCCAATTCTTGGGGAGAAGTCAGATCAGAGTCAATCAGGTACTGATGCAACAACTGATTTTGGCAATTATTTAGGATCAGCTCCCTCATAATCAAATTGTACAATCCCTTGAAATCATTCACTTTGCTGCCAAGTAACCCGCCTTCCAGAGCCGTAGTAGCACAATCTACAAAGTCTACCCAGTCCTGAGTCTGTGTCTTCTGGGTGTCTCTGAACTTAATCCTGTACTGTTCAGTGGTTAAGCCAAACCCATCAATGAGAGCACTCTTCAGGACTGAATAGTTGTCAGCATCCTCTTCTCTAACAGTGAGGAGCTTATCTCTATCTTTGTCAGCAAAGGAGAGCCACAAGATAGCTGCCCACTGCTTGAGGGACCCTCTGTACTTTACAGGCCCTCTCCAAAGCAGTTATCCATTTGTGGATGTCATCCCCACCATGGTAGGGAGGGACTATCTTGCTCAGGTTCCTATGATCATAAGTATATTCCTTACTTCTAGGGACACTGTTGCTGCCACAATGGGACTCTAGTCCCAATCTTTTCCTTGCCTTCTGGAGTTCCAGGGATTCCTTATCTAGGGCCAATTGCTCTTGCCTGAGCCTAAGCTTGACTTTCTCAAGCTCTAGAAATTGGCACTGTCTGTCATAAGAGTTATCTCTCTTATGAGATATAGAGGTCCCTGCAGACTGTCCTGAATGGTAAGATTCTGCAGAGGGAGATCTGGATCTCCTAGGTAAACTCTGCACTCTTCCAGGAGGAGTAAAGAGAGGGCCATTGGGGCCTTCTCTACCCTCTTCCTGAAGACCTGAGTTGTCCAGGTGGGAATCATCTTGATCCTCCTGGCCAGGGTTTGAGTCTAGGTCAAAAAAGGTTTCACCTCCTGGCCTGTCCTCATTCCCTGCCCCACCCACTCTTTCTACCTCATCTGACCCTGGGGTCTTCCTAAGGTCATCTAAGAGTAACACCTCAATGAGACGTTGGGTGTTAGCATTTCTCCCTGTCTTCAGCTTCCTAGAAACACACATGGCTTTCAATTCTTGGAAAGAAAGACCATTGTACCTAGAAGGCAGAGAGCCACTGGCTTCCCCTTTAGAAGACATAACTAAGTGTGGTGTGGTGTATGCACCTACCTAACCTAGTGGGAACTAAGGGCCATATGCAGGAACAGATTTTCCCATAGACACAGAATGGGCAAAACCCTTTGGCATCTGGCCCTAAACTCTCTTAGGTTGGACAAAGGGTGTGCTAGACCCTTAACTTACCCAAACCTAAGTTCAGTAGAACTTACTTATTCTAAACTTAAGTATTATATGTGCCTAATACTTTAGTGGTTTTCAGTTAATCAATACGAAGAGATTTATCTGGTAAAACAATGCAGGCTTGAATCCCAACCGCTGCACACCAATGTGAGAAGTTGGCCTGGTATATGCTGTCCACTAATTAAAGTGGGCACCTTGCACCAGTCCAAACGACCCTTAAGATGTATGAGGTCAAAGATAACGTTTAGAAAGCTATCCTAGTGGTAGCTGTGGAGAGCAGCCTTCAGGCTTAATCTTGAAGGAATGTAAAGCAGCTTGTTTTACCAGAATATCACCTCCTGTATTAACTAAATGAAAGGAGAACCACACAGTAGTTATATAAAAATATGTATTTATTAATATAACACTCTCTAGTATCCTCTACCTGAGGATAGAACACAAAGCACACAATACGAGATCAATAGAACAGTTGCAAGTAGCACAATACACAGTGGGCTCCAGGGGGAGACCAAACCATATACTAAAATAGTGGTATAACAACCACGACTCGGGTCAAGACAAGGTCTGGAGTACGTAGAATCGCTGGGACCCCAAGGAACCACCCAAGGTGAGTAGCTAGGGACCCCACGGAGGACGGGTGCAGTGTGCTAACACGACCGCGGGCTCCGTACAATTCTATGGGAAAGTCGCGGTTGCAATTTTACAGTTTAAGGACACTTCTAGGAGGACTTCGAGGAAACCCTTTGGAACTTAAGAGGTTGGAGAGCCACCCCTCCCGTGGATACCGTAGTACCCGAGTTACCTAACCCAGAGGAGCCGGGTGCATAGGTCTGGAGTGGCGTCGGGAACCGTCGTCGTTCTCAATGGAGGGCTGCGAAGAAGTACTCCTGCCGTGAAATTGAAAAGGGTTCACTGGAATCCAAGCCTGGATTCTGGAAGGAATGAACCTGAAAGCAGAGGGGACAGAGTCTGGGTCACTTCAGAGTGACCAGGGGCTCGGTAGACGAATGCCCACCGATGTCGGGTGCTTCAGGTGCGAAGAAGGGATGCTTGACTCTGCAGCCACGAGGACCAGGAGATGTCGATGATGACCAGGAGCCAGATGCAAGCTGTCCCACGAAGGATGTCGAGTGCTGAGGGGTCGGTGTCCGGCTGGAGCACCAACAAGCCTTGGCAAAAGCAAACCACGCAGGAAGGTCAAGCAGGTTACGGTGTGGACCGGCAAGGTCCAGGGGACTCACCAAGCACGTCTGGAGCGACCAGGAAAGCCCAACAGAATTTAAGATGACCCTCAGGGGGACCCACAGGCCGCATGACCAGGAGTCGCGAGGGGACCTCGAGCAAGATCATAAAGTACCAGCCCACGGAGCACTCGGTGCGAGGAGGCCGGAGTTCTTTGGTGGAAATACTGCTCAGGGTCAGGACTACACGGAGTCCAATGCACAAGCTCGGGAATCACCAACAAGCATATGCACTTGCAAATAAACACAGTGCACAGGGTTATGCAGTTTCCACGAGGGATACTGGCCTCAAACTTGCTGAAAGGGCAGATCAACCTCCGGGACCTTCGTAACCCACCTCCTGTGTTGTGGAAATCTTCGGAGTCCGCAGGAGCTCAGGAGCAGCAGACCGGTCAGTTGCGTTGAGGTGCCTGCGAATGCAGGGGGGTGACTCCTTCACCCCAAGGGAGATTCTTCAGTTGTCCTTAGTGCACCACAGGTCCTGCACAGAGCCTGTATGGAGCAAGGGCACAGACAAAGCTTTGGACGAAGAGGGAGACGAAGTCGTGCCCAGTCAAAGTCCAGCGAAGTTCAGAGTGTACAGACAGTCGAAGGTCAGTGGTTTCTTCTTGTAGAATCTTGTCCACGTAAAATCTAAAGTCCTACAGCCAGGTAAGCCCTTTTGTACCCACTGGAGAGGGTTGGACAGAGTCAGGGAACCCTCCTAGGGGAGGGGCAGGACAGAGGGGAGGTTACTCCCATGACCTTTGTCCAGCTTCGCACCAGAGCAGGAGCCAATGGCTCCCAGAACTGGTTTGAGCTGGACTATGCACAGGGACACCAAATGTGCCCCAAGTGCAGACTTTCAGGCACTCTCAGAGTGCACCCACCTAGCCCCAATACACTACATACTGTGCTGCCTTCCTCTGCCGAGCTTGGCTCAGCAGCAGGAGGGCAGCAATGTGTCTCTGGTAGGCAGCATCAATTTTGTGCTGACCGGGTCGAGAAGGCTGGCACCGGATAGACCAGTGACCCCACGAAGCTTGCTTCAGAAGGGTGGAATCATACCTTGTGAGAAAGTGCCATCTTTCTTGCATGGTATGCCCCCACTTTTTGCTGAGATGCTGATGTGCTTTGACTGAGTGTGCCCTGGGCTCCTGCCAACCAGGTACCCAGGGCCTGTGTTCCTTCCCTAAAACTGCATTGATACCTACACCCAATTGGCATCCCTGGCCACAGGTCAGCCCCTGGTAAATGGTACCATGGGTACCCAGGGCACTGTGACCAGGGAAGGCCCCTAAGGGCTGCAGCACTTGTTGTGCCACCCTTAGGGACCCTGTACCTTACACACACACACTGCCTTTGCAGGCTGCGTGTCTTGGTGCAGAACAAAAGCGAAGAGTCGACATGGCACACATCCCTGTGTGCCATGCCTACAAGCCACTGCCCTGGCCTAGGTCAGCCACCCCTCTAGCTGGGTGCACTATGCCAGTGGTGAGGGCATAGAGGCATGAGCCCTGTGCCCCTACAGTGCCCAAGTCCATTCTTGGGCATTGTAAGTGCAGTGCTGCCATTAAGAGTATATGGTGCTGGGAGTCTGTCATTACGAACTCCACAGCACCATAATGGCCCCACTGAAAACTAAGAAGTTTAGTATCAAACTTCTTAGCCCATTAAACCCCACTGATGCCAGTGTGGGATTTAATGTAAAACGCACTCCAGAGGGCATCTTAGAGATGCCCCCTGAAACCAACCCGACCTCCAGTGTCCGGACTGAGTGGCTGCCCAGGCTGCCACCACCAGACATGTTTCTGAACCCTGGGTCGAGAGCCTCTGCTCTCAGGGGCCTGAAAGAATGCGCATCTTGGGGCGAGGTGCCAAAGCCTCCTCCCCCAGGATGGGCAGGGGGAGCTTCAAAGGCCTGCCGCCTTTTGAGCTTCCCCAGACCACTTGCTGCTTCCAGCAAACTGGTCCCCACTGGTTCTACCCCCACTTCTGGCGGGAGAACCGGCGGGAAAACCAGAGGCAGGAAATGGGTTGTGCCCACCTCTGCCAACTCCACCCCTAAGGTGGGGGAGACGAGGTGAAGCCCAAACTCGAGTCCCCGCCATCTTGAGGATGGGGGGACCCAGCCAACCAGGGAAAGGCTCCTGCCCCCCTCCCACTAGAGAGGAGCAGAATAGGGGGTGTACCCACCCCAGGGAAGGGACCCATTGGCCCCTGCCCTTACCTACTTGTAACCACCCCTAAATTTAGTATTTACGGGCTCCCTGAACCTACCTTCCTTCCTCAGTTCCCGAATCCAAAAACAAGAAGAGAAGACGAAGCAAGAAGACCAGCCGGGCAGCTGCTAACAAGGAGGCGACGACAACTGACTTGGCCCCAGCCCTACCGGCCTGTCGACCTCTGAACCTGCTCCTGCGGAACCCCGGCCTCAGCAACCTCAAAAACCCCGGAGGACCTGACTTCTGTGCCACAGCCTTCAACCCAGGGACTCCCACGAGCAGTGGTACTGCTCAAAAGAACAAACTCCAAAAGACCCAGCCCTGGCACGGAACCGCGAAACCTGCACCCTCTGCACCCGCCGAGCCCGGCCTGTGCCCGAGTGAACCAAGACTTTGAGGACATCCCCCGGCGATTCTGACCTGGAATCCAGTGCCCAAGGACCCTCCTCGACGACCCAGACGACGCCTGCAGCCTCAGGACAAGGGACCCCTCCAACCGCGACCAGCAGGGGGTAAGATTTCCCGACCTCAAAAGACACCCCGGCGCCCCACGGCCCCATGTGCCCAACTCCTGGGTGTCTACCTATCCTCCAAGATCCCAACTTACCTCCCAAAGTGTTGGTCGCCCCTGAAGAATCACCGTCCCCGAGCCTGCAGCCTTTTTTCACCGTCCAAGATCGCCATTGGTTAACATTGAGCGCCCGACGGCTCAAAAGCACCCTGCACCCAGCCGCCCAAGTGCCCCTGGAAGTGCAACCTCTACCCTAACCTACTTCCCCATTTGCCCTGGGCAAGTGACCAGGAGCCCAGCTCCCACAGCCACGTGGCCTGCTTGCCAGCAGCCACCAACCCGAGGCCCCCTGCCTGCCATAGGATAACATTGGGCCTACTCACTCTGCACCCGGCCGCCCCTGTGCCGCTGAGGGTGTAACAACTGTACTTACCTGATACTGGAGGACCCCTGAGTCTATGCCCAGAACCTTAACTCTGCCAGTCGAGTACTTACCCAAAGACAGATAACTCACTTTCCTTCCATAGGGTAACACTTACTGGCTCGCACCTGGAATTTCTTCTAAGTGTGGAGTTTTGGAACTTTAAAATATTCACCTAAAATCAACCGAGTCACGAAAACGAAAATACTCACCTGGCATTAGAAGAGGCCCCAGTGCTGGACCGGGGTGCCCAACACTGGCCCTAAAAAGTAATCCCAACGTTACTTACTGCTAACTCCATTTTCTTCCATAGGGATCCATTGACTGGTTTTCTGTGAAATTTCTTCTAAGTGTCTACTTTTGAAATACTAAAATATTGTTTAAAAATCACAACAGTAACGAATTCCGAACTACTCACCTGCTATCAGGAGAGACGTCAGTACTGCCTCTTTTAGGCTAGTACCACCCATGAAAAGTAATTTTTACCGTACTTACCAGTAACTCGAAATTCCTCTCATAGGATACCATTGCCTGCTTTTGTTGAAAAAGTTTCTAAGTGTCGATTTCTGCATTTTACAAATATTCTTTAAAAATCGTGCCAATGATACAAACGTAATTACTTACCTGTTTTAGCTAGATACCCCAGTGCTGAACCCGAGAACCCAGCACTGGATTACAAAAGTAACGTAAACCTGCTTTGCTTGCAAACTGCATTTCCTTCCATAGGATAACATTGGTAATTTTACCCAGAAAAGTTTCTAAGTGTCGACTTTTGAAATACAGTAATATTCCTCAAAAATCACTACAATAACCAAAATGCTTTTTCTTACCTGTTTCCAGGAAGTGTCCCAGGACTGAATCCAGGATCCAGTCCTGTGGTTAGAAACGTAACCTACAAAGTCATTAATTGTAATTAATCACAATTTTCCATTAAGCTCAATGTTGCATTGTATTTGACCCTGTGTTGCCTCTTGCACCAACTGTGATTATTACCACCAACAAGTCTATTGCCTATTTTGTAAGGTGGCTAACCAGAACATCTCATACTGAGAAAGTATATTTTGACCCTATTGTTGGTTCTAAAATAAAACAAGCATATATTTTTTATATACAAACCATTGGCCTAGAGTTCAGTTCTTGAGTGTGTGGCTTCATTTGCTGACTGAGTGTGTACAACAAATGCTTTACACTGTCCTCTGATACTGCCTTACTGCTCGACCAAGCTACCACTTTAGAGAGTAGGGTTATATCTAACTTTAGCCTCTGCCAAACCTCTGGGGACTGGGGACTCTGTGCACACTGAACCTTACTTTGGTGCAGTATATACAGAGCCACTTTCCTACATTGGTGGATCAGCGGTGGGATACAAACTTGCATTTGTTGGACTACTTGGGTACCACCTGATCACACGACAGAACTCTTAAATTGCCTTTAGAATTCTGTTTTTTTTTTTAAATTGGCATTTTTTACCAAATTACTAAAAGTCTTGTTAGGGCCTTGCTTAAGCCCCTTTAGCATCTTAGAAAATAAAAAGTCACTATAGTCAAGGGTAGAGGGGTTAGAACTTTTTGTTAAAATGTCTCAAGACAAGAACCCAGCTATTAGTGAAGATAATAATGACATACAGGAACTGGTTGAGGAGCTCGACCTCACCCCTTATCTTCATTTGTCTTTCAAAGAGATAAGGTCCTTATGCAAACTTAAAGATATACCAATGGGCCAGCATCCAACCAAACAAGGGCTCCAGGAGCTCCTGGCTGAGTATGCTAAAGCCCACCCCTCTGAGCATGATGATGACCAACCAGAGGAGGAAAGGAATGAGGAGGATGGGGATGGTAACCCACCTCCATCACTGCCTAGGGAAGATAGGGTCCCTGCACCCTTAACTCCAAGAATAGACCTCTGGGGACATAGAGGCCACCTAGGTGGTTCAGGTCTCAGAGAGGACCCTGAGGACAGCCTCAGGGAAGAGGACAACTTTTTAGCAAAGTTGGCCAAAGACTGGACCTAGAGACCAGACTCCTGGCTCTAGAGAAGGAAAGAAAAGAGATGGGTTTAGCACCCATCAATGGTGGCAGCAATACCAATAATAAGGATAAGGAGGAATCCTATGATCCTAAAATCCCCAAAGGGATTGTCCCTAAATATGAGGAGGGTGATGACATCACCAAATGGTTCACAGCCTTTGAGAGGGCTTGCGAAATAAGAAGGGTGAAGAAACCTCTCTGGGGGGCACTCCTGTGGGAACTGTTCTCTGGTAACTTCAGAGACAGGCTTCTGACCCTCTCTGGGCCAGATGCAGGGTCCTATGACCTCATGAGGAAGACTCTGATTGAGGGATTTGGATTCACTACTGAGGAGTATAGAATTAGATTCAGGGGGCTCAAAAACCCAGACCCAGTCCTGGATTGACTTCGTGGACTTCTCAGTAAAGACACTGGATGGGTGGTTAGCTGGACATGGTGTGCAGGATTTTACTGGATTGTACAATTTGTTCATGAAGGAACATATATTAAGTAACTGCACAAATGAAAAGCTGCATCAGCATTTGGTAGATCTAGGTTTAATTTCTCCCCAAGAATTGGGAAAGAAGGCAGACCACTGGGTCAAGACTAGGGTGACAAGGACAACCACTGGGGGTGACCAAAAGAAGGTGGTCACCAAACCTCCCAGGGGAAAGGTGTTGAGAATCCCCAAGATAAGAAGTCTGAGTCTTCCAAAGGGCCCCAAAAACCTGTTCTGGGGGTGGGTCCCAAACTACTCCCTATGTGCCTCAACCCTATAGGGGGAAGAACTTTGATCCCTTAAAGGCCTGGTGTAATAACTGTAAGAAGTTAGGACACCTAACTATAGATAAATCTTGCCCCCACAACAAAGCCCCTAAGGCACCCAGTACAGCTACTCCTGGGGCAGCCAGTCTACAGATGGGATCAGAAGAGTGCCCTGAGCAAATCTGGGGACACACTCAGGCGAGTCTCGTCTCACTAGGGGAAGTGGAGTTTGCCACTGTAGCTGTGTGGCCACCCAACTTGAAGAAATATTTACAATACCCCTGGGTGAATGGAACTAGGGTAGAAGCTCTGAGGGATACAGGTGCCAGTGTCACTATGGTGAGGGACACACTGGTTTCCCCTGAGCAATACTTGATTGGGAAAACCTACCCGGTCACCAATGCTGACAGTGTCACCACTAGTCATCCCATGGCCATGGTGACATTAGGCTGGGGGGGTTACTGGCCTGAAGCAGGTAGTGGTCTCTCAGAAGTTACCAGCTGCATGTCTGCTAGGCAATGATCTGGAAACCTCAGCCTGGGCAGAGGTTGAGCTAAAGGCCCATGCAGCCATGCTGGGCATCCCTGAATTGGTGTGTGTAAAAACAAGAGCACAGAGCAAAAGGCAGGGTGAAGAAATAGTGTTGGAGCCTGAAATGATGGCCCAACCTACCAAGAGAAAAGGAAAGAAGACTGGGGGACCAGCTTCTACACAGCCACAAGAGCAAGACCCCTCTCCTCAGGGAGAGAACCTGGACACCCCCGAGGGAACTGAGCCCCTGGAGCTTGACCCTTACCAGGTTGAACTCTTGGGCCCAGGGGGACCCTCTAGGGAAGAGCTGTGCCAAGGACAGCAAGACTGTCCCACTCTTGACAGCCTGAGGCAGCAAGCTGTAAGCTGTTTCAGAAGCCAAGGGAGATGTCAGTAGTACACACAGAGTCTATTGGGAAGAGGGACTACTGTACACTGAGGCAAAAGACTCCAATCCTGGTGCCACCAGGAGAGTGGTAGTGCCCCAGAAGTACAGGGAGTTCCTCCTAACTTTGGCTCATGACATCCCCCTAGCTGGACATCTGGGCCAAACCAAAACTTGGGAAAGGCTAGATAGCCACTTTTACTGGCCCCAGATGCACCAAAAGGTGAAGGAGTTTGTCAGCTCCTGTGTTACCTGTCAAGCCAGTGGCAAGACAGGTGGCCATCCAAAGGCCCCCCTGATACCACTACCTGTGGTGGGGGTTCCCTTTGAAAGGGTAGGTGTGGACATAGTGGGTCCACTGGAACCTCCCACAGCCTCAGGGAACAAGTTCATACTGGTGGTAGTGGATCATGCCACTAGGTATCCTGAGGCTATTCCCCTTAGGACTACTACAGCTCCTGCAGTAGCCAAGGCCCTCATTGGTGTCTTCACCAGGGTAGGGTTTCCTAAGGAGGTGGTTTCAGACAGAGGTTCCAACTTCATGTCTGCTTACCTGACCCACATGTGGAAGGAGTGCGGGGTGCAGTACAAGTTTACTACACCCTACCATCCACAAACCAATGGCCTTGTTGAGAGATTCAACAAGACATTGAAAGAGCATGATCATGGGACTCCCTGAAAAACTCAAAAGGAGATGGGATGTCCTACTACCATGCCTGCTTTTCGCTTACAGAGAAGTGCCACAGAAGGGAGTAGGTTTCTCACCCTTTGAACTTCTGTTTGGCCATCCTGTGAGGGGACCACTCTGTCTTGTGAAGGAGGGCTGGGAGAGACCTCTCCAAGAACCCAAACAAGACATTGTGGACTATGTGCTTGGCCTAAGGTCCAGAATGGCTGAGTACATGGAAAAGGCATCCAAGAATCTTGAGGCCAGCCAGGAGCTTCAGAAGTACTGGTATGACCAAAAAGCTGCACTGGTTGAATTTCAACCTGGGCAACAGGTATGGGTTTTGGAGCCAGTGGCACCAAGGGCACTCCAGGACAGATGGAGTGGCCCTTACCCTATCCTAGAGAAAAAGAGTGAGGTCACCTACTTGGTTGACCTGGGCACAAGCAGGACACCCAAAAGGGTTATCCATGTGAACCGCCTAAAACTCTACAATGACAGGGCTGACATCACCATGCTGATGGTGACAGATGAGGAACAGGAAGCTGAAAGTGAACCTCTCCTGATCTCCTCTCCCACAGCCCAAAAGATGGGTCAGCAGATGGAGTTGTCTTTTCAGACACCCTCACTGCCCAACAGCAGACTGACTGCAAGCAAGTCTTGCAGCAGTATGCTGGGCTCTTTCCTTGACCCCTGGTCTGACAAACTGGTGTACCCATGATGTGGACACTGGTGACAGTGCACCTGTCAAAAACAAGATCTATCGTCAGTCAGACCAAGTTAAGGAAAGCATCAGAGCTGAAGTCAGCAAGATGCTGGAGCTGGGGGTTATTGAGCCCTCTGAGAGCCCTTGGGCTAGCCCAGTGGTTTTGGTCCCCAAACCACATCAACAGGGTGAAAAGAGAGAGATGAGGTTTTGTGTGGACTATAGAGGTCTCAACTCTGTCACCAAGACAGATGCACACCCTATCCCAAGAGCTGATGAACTGATAGACAGATTGGGTGCAGCCAAATACCTGAGTACCTTTGACTTAACTGCAGGGTACTGGCAGATTGGCATGGCCCCAGGAGCCAAAGAGAAAACAGCATTCTCTACACCTGATGGGCATTTTCAGTTCACTGTTATGCCCTTTGGTTTAAAGAATGCCCCTGCCACCTTCCAGAGGTTGGTGAATCAAGTCCTTGCTGGGTTGGAGTCCTTTAGTGCAGCCTATCTTGATGATATTGCTGTCTTCAGTTCCACCTGGCAGGATCACCTGATCCACCTTGGGAAGGTGTTAAAGGCTCTGCAAACTGCAGGCCTATCTATCAAGGCATCCAAATGCCAGATAGGGCAGGGCACTGTGGTGTACTTGGGCCACCTGGTTGGTGGAGGCCAGGTACAACCCTTACAGCCCAAGATCCAGGCCATCCTGGACTGGGCAGCTCCAACAACTCAGACCCAAGTCAGGGCATTCCTTGGCTTGACTGGGTACTACAGGAGGTTTGTGAAGGGATATGGGTCCATTGTGACTCCCCTCACAGAACTCACCTCCAAGAAGATGCCAAAGAAAGTAAACTGGACTGCCTGTTGCCAAAAGGCTTTTGACACTCTAAAAGAAGCAATGTGCTCAGCACCAATTCTAAAAGCACCAGATTATGCCAAGCAGTTCATTGTGCAAACTGATGCCTCTGAGCTGGGGATAGGAGCGGTCCTATCCCAGACCAATGATGAAGGCCAAGACCAACCTGTTGCTTTTATAAGCAGAAGGCTTCTCCCCAGGGAGCAGCGTTGGAGTGCCATTGAGAGGAGGCCTTTGCTGTGGTTTGGTCCCTGAAGAAGCTGAGGCCCTACCTGTTTGGGACTCACTTCCTTGTTCAAACTGACCACAGACCTCTCAGGTGGCTAATGCAAATGAAAGGAGAAAATCCAAAACTGTTGAGGTGGTCCATCTCCCTACAGGGAATGGACTTTGAAGTGGAACACAGACCTGGCACTGCCCATGTCAATGCAGATGGCCTTTCCAGGTTCTTCCACTTAGACAATGAAGACTCCCTAGGGCAAGGTTAGTCTCATCATCTTTCATTTGGGGGGGGGGGGTTGTGTGAGAAAGTGCCATCTTTCTTGCATGGTATGCCCCCTCTTTTTGCTGAGATGCTGATGTGCTTTGACTGAGTGTGCCCTGGGCTCCTGCCAACCAGGTACCCAGGGCCTGTGTTCCTTCCCTAAAACTGCATTGATACCTACACCCAATTGGCATCCCTGGCCACAGGTCAGCCCCTGGTAAATGGTACCATGGGTACCCAGGGCACTGTGACCAGGGAAGGCCCCTAAGGGCTGCAGCACTTGTTGTGCCACCCTTAGGGACCCTGTACCTTTACACACACACACTGCCTTTGCAGGCTGCATGTCTTGGTGCAGAACAAAAGCGAAGAGTCGACATGGCACACATCCCTGTGTGCCATGCCTACAAGCCACTGCCCTGGCCTAGGTCAGCCACCCCTCTAGCTGGGTGCACTATGCCAGTGGTGAGGGCATAGAGGCATGAGCCCTGTGCCCCTACAGTGCCCAAGTCCATTCTTGGGCATTGTAAGTGCTGTGCTGCCATTAAGAGTATATGGTGCTGGGAGTCTGTCATTACGAACTCCACAGCACCATAATGGCCCCACTGAAAACTAAGAAGTTTAGTATCAAACTTCTTAGCCCATTAAACCCCCACTGATGCCAGTGTGGGATTTAATGTAAACGCACTCAGAGGGCATCTTAGAGATGCCCCCTGAAACCAACCCGACCTCCAGTGTCCGGACTGAGTGGCTGCCCAGGCTGCCACCACCAGACATGTTTCTGACCCCTGGGTCGAGAGCCTCTGCTCTCAGGGGCCTGAAAGAATGCGCATCCTGGGGCGAGGTGCCAAAGCCTCCTCCCCCAGGATGGGCAGGGGAGCTTCAAAGGCCTGCCGCCTTTTGAGCTTCCCCAGACCACTTGCTGCTTCCAGCAAACTGGTCCCCACTGGTTCTACCCCCACTTCTGGCGGGAGAACCGGCGGGAAAACCAGAGGCAGGAAATGGGTTGTGCCCACCTCTGCCAACTCCACCCCTAAGGTGGGGGAGACGAGGTGAAGCCCAAACTCGAGTCCCCGCCATCTTGAGGATGGGGGACCCAGCCAACCAGGGACAGGCTCTTGCCCCCTCCCACTAGAGAGGAGCAGAATAGGGGTGTACCCACCCCAGGGAAGGGACCCATTGGCCCCTGCCCTTACCTACCTGTAACCACCCCTAAATTTAGTATTTAGGGGCTCCCTGAACCTTCCTTCCTCAGTTCCCGAATCCAAAAACAAGAAGAGACGACGAAGCAAGAAGACCAGCCGGGCAGCTGCTAACAAGGAGGCGACGACAACTGACTTGGCCCCAGCCCTACCGGCCTGTCGACCTCTGAACCTGCTCCTGCGGAACCCCGGCCTCAGCAACCTCAAAAACCCCAGAGGACCTGACTTCTGTGCCACAGCCTTCAACCCAGGGACTCCCACGAGCAGTGGTACTGCTCAAAAGAACAAACTCCAAAAGACCCAGCCCTGGCACGGAACCGCGAAACCTGCACCCTCTGCACCCGCCGAGCCCGGCCTGTGCCCGAGTGAACCAAGACTTTGAGGACGTCCCCGGCGATTCTGACCTGGAATCCAGTGCCCAAGGACCCTCCTCGACGACCCAGACGACGCCTGCAGCCTCAGGACAAGGGACCCCTCCAACCGCGACCAGCAGGGGGTAAGATTTCCCGACCTCAAAAGACACCCCTGCACCCGGCGCCCCACGGCCCCCTGTGCCCAACTCCTGGGTGTCTACCTATCCTCCAAGATCCCAACTTACCTCCCAAAGTGTTGGTCGCCCCTGAAGAATCACCGTCCCCGAGCCTGCAGCCTTTTTCACCGTCCAAGATCGCCATTGGTTAACATTGAGCGCCCGACGACTCAAAGCACCCTGCACCCAGCCGCCCAAGTGCCCCTGGAAGTGCAACCTCTACCCTAACCTACTTCCCCATTTGCCCTGGGCAAGTGACCAGGAGCCCAGCTCCCACAGCCACGTGGCCTGCTTGCCAGCAGCCACCAACCCGAGGCCCCCTGCCTGCCATAGGATAACATTGGGCCTACTCACTCTGCACCCGGCCGCCCCTGTGCCGCTGAGGGTGTAACAACTGTACATACCTGATACTGGGGGACCCCTGAGTCTATGCCCAGAACCTTAACTCTGCCAGTCGAGTACTTACCCAAAGACCGATAACTCACTTTCCTTCCATAGGGTAACACTGACTGGCTCGCACCTGGAATTTCTTCTAAGTGTGGAGTTTTGGAACTTTAAAATATTCACCTAAAATCAACCGAGTCACGAAAACGAAAATACTCACCTGGCATTAGAAGAGGCCCCAGTGCTGGACCGGGGTGCCCAACACTGGCCCTAAAAAGTAATCCCAACGTTACTTACCGCTAACTCCATTTTCTTCCATAGGGATCCATTGACTGGTTTTCTGTGAAATTTCTTCTAAGTGTCTACTTTTGAAATACTAAAATATTGTTTAAAAATCACAACAGTAACGAATTCCGAACTACTCACCTGCTATCAGGAGAGACGTCAGTACTGCCTCTTTTAGGCTAGTACCACCCATGAAAAGTAATTTTTACCGTACTTACCAGTAACTCGAAATTCCTCTCATAGGATACCATTGCCTGCTTTTGTTGAAAAAGTTTCTAAGTGTCGATTTCTGCATTTTACAAATATTCTTTAAAAATCGTGCCAATGATACAAACGTAATTACTTACCTGTTTTAGCTAGATACCCCAGTGCTGAACCCGAGAACCCAGCACTGGATTACAAAAGTAACGTAAACCTGCTTTGCTTGCAAACTGCATTTCCTTCCATAGGATAACATTGGTAATTTTACCCAGAAAAGTTTCTAAGTGTCGACTTTTGAAATACAGTAATATTCCTCAAAAATCACTACAATAACCAAAACGCTTTTTCTTACCTGTTTCCAGGAAGTGTCCCAGGACTGAATCCAGGATCCAGTCCTGTGGTTAGAAACGTAACCTACAAAGTCATTAATTGTAATTAATCACAATTTTCCATTAAGCTCAATGTTGCATTGTATTTGACCCTGGTTTGCCTCTTGCACCAACTGTGATTATTACCACCAACAAGTCTATTGCCTATTTTGTAAGGTGGCTAACCAGAACATCTCATACTGAGAAAGTATATTTTGACCCTATTGTTGGTTCTAAAATAAAACAAGCATATATTTTTTTTATATACAAACCATTGGCCTAGAGTTCAGTTCTTGAGTGTGTGGCTTCATTTGCTGACTGAGTGTGTACAACAAATGCTTTACACTGTCCTCTGATACTGCCTAACTGCTCGACCAAGCTACCACTTTAGAGAGTAGGGTTATATCTAACTTTAGCCTCTGCCAAACCTCTGGGGACTGGGGACTCTGTGCACACTGAACCTTACTTTGGTGCAGTATATACAGAGCCACTTTCCTACATACCTCCCACACCGGCTACCGGTGTGGAGGTATGATTCCAAGGTGTTTGATACCAAACACGATATGTTTCTATGCAACCGTTTTCGAGATAGCATTTACACCGAGGTTATAATACACCTCTACCTATATGTCCGACTGAGTCACAGACAACCCGGGAGAATAGTCTCCGAAGGCTGCAGAGGGGCCCTGCTCATGCAGGGGCACCCTCTCACGTAAAACCCAGCACCCTGCCTTCAGGATTGTTAAGGCTTGCTATAGGGGTGACTTAAAGTTTTATGTGTAGTGACCTATAGATATAGTGAACCTATATCTAAAGTAAGTGGTGCAAGCACCAGCTTACGCAGGTTGCAGTAGCAGACCTGTAGTTCCATTTTGCATGGCCTCTCATGGGTGGCATAATTCATGCTTCAGCCCATGGGAGGCCTCTGGGGTACCTATGCCCTGGGTACATGGGTACCATATACTAGGGACTCATAAGGGCACCCCAGTATCCAATCTGGAGTGTACCAAAGTACATGCATAACAATTTAAAGGAGAAAGCAGATAGACTGGGGTCCTGATTAGCAGGATCCCAGTCAGACTAGTCAAAACAGTGCAACATCAAGCAAAAAGTGGGGGTAACCATAAGAAGCAGATCCTACAATTTTAAGTTGAGCTGGAGGTGTATCTGGCTCAGAAACAGTCTTAGGTAGGTGCTCTTTTTTTGTGAGAGCCTCTACTGCGCTCAGAGGAAAATTTGTGAGAGGACTTCTTGGCGCATTTTTTGACAGTTTCCTTATCTGACTGTGAAGGATCCCTGGCCCTTTTTGAAGAGATTTTAGAAGTTTTAGAGGAGGGTGACTGCTCACTTTCTGAATCTGATACAGGATCAGACCTAGTTTTTAATTTTTGAAGCCAAATTAACAGACGTCCTTCTTGATCCCTCAGGGTTTTCTTTGAGAATGTACGCCAAATTTTGCAGTCTGTAGCCTTATGAGAAGGGTACAAACAATAAATGCAGTCTTTATGAGGGTCCTCTACATAAAGTCTTTTCTTCAAACAAGTGGCACATTCTCTAAAGAGAGCCTTCTTAGTCTTATCAGCCACAGTTCAGTCAGATTTAGCAATCCACCAACAAATAAGTAAATCCACTCTATTAATGTCAATATAATGAAGTTAAAGTACTTTCCTGACAGGAAATCCTGAAAATGTCCTTTAGAAGAAAAAACTGAGCAGAGCTCAGAGGAGACTCCGTTAGCCCTGCAAATGTCGCTTCCAGACATTTGCAGGGCTGCAACGTGGAAGAATAGACACATATTCACCCAACACTACTGCCTGGACTCGGCAATACTAAATGACACAGCAGTGGGTCAAGCAGTACTTCGTCATATGTTCCACTAAGGTGAGCCACCCCTGTCTACCCTCCTACCATATCACATTTCCACATGTTTAACCGTTTACCATGCTGCAGTTTACAGGAATTTTTGTATTAATGATTTCTATTATTATCATCTCGTATATTATTTGATGACTGCTTGCAAGTCTAACTGATACATATTTCGGTTAAGCTCTAAGATTATGGTACATGTGCTACCAACTGCTTGCTATTCTGATTCAAGCACGTGAATCTATGAAAGTTCCAATACTGGAGTAAGAAACAAGTTACTTACCTGTAACTATAGTTCTCCAGTATTGGAAGCTTTCATAGATTCACATGCGACCCACCCTCCTCCCCAGGGGAGTCTCACCACTTTTTGTGGGCATAATTGTGTTAGCACTTGTGCTCGAAAATCTGAGGTGCTGACCTTCTCTCTGGAGGGTTCTAGAGGGTGACTGATGCTGATTGGTTGAAGCAGAACTTTGGTTCTTTTTTAATAATGACCATGATAGGTTAATAAACTGAGAGGCCTAGGCCTTTCTAGTCTATACCTATCAGTGTACTATTACTTATACTACTAATAATAATAAAATAATAATAATAAAAGGCATTTGTAGAGCGCACAGCTACCCCAGATGGGGTGTCCCGGCGCTATAACAGACAGTGAACAAGGTAAAGGACAACGCAAAGCTAGTCATTCCGACTAAAAAGCCAAGTTTTCAAGGCCTTTCTGAATTCCTGTTCGGACTGCAACATGCGTAAATGGTGGGGGAGGTTGTTCCAGCATTTGGTGGTGCCCAACTCAAATGTTCTGCCTCCCATTCTAGCTTTCGCAAAACGTGGTATGGAGAGAAAGCGTTTGGTGTTGGACCTTAAAGGTCTGTCTTGTTGATAAGGGCGGAGTCTCCTCCTCAGATAGATAGGCCCTCTCCCTTTGTCTGCTCGAAAGGCAAACATCAGGGCCTTAAATTCAATCCGTTTGGCTATTGGCAGCCAGTGCAGTTGCCTGAGGTAAGGAGAGATGCGGTGTCGAAGCGGGACCCCGCAGACCAGTCGGGCTGCCGCATTTTGAACGATC
Organism: Calotriton arnoldi; assembly: GCA_963921515.1. Taxonomy (NCBI): domain Eukaryota; kingdom Metazoa; phylum Chordata; class Amphibia; order Caudata; family Salamandridae; genus Calotriton; species Calotriton arnoldi. Next base: position 259,232 of record CAWUFW010008997.1, on the reverse strand, counting down.
TGGAGTCTATGAATCAGACCGAGCGGCAGACCCATATACAGGCCGTTCGTATAATCAAGGTGGGAGGTGATTAGGGCATGGACCACGGTTTTGCGGGTTGATTCAGGCAGGAAGTTTATACATTTCCTGATAGTTTTAATTTTGCCAAAACAGACCGCCGAAACCGATTGTACATGGGTCGAGAGGGACAAATCTTTGTCCCATCTCACACCCAGGTTTCTGACCGAGTCCTTCGGAGTGGGTGCGTTGCCCAATTCTGATGGCCACCATGCATTGGACGGGGGAGGGGTGGGTTGGTTAAAAACAGGACCTCTGTCTTGTCCGCGTTAAGTTTTAAGAAATTGCGGTTCATCCAGTCAGCGATGTTTTTAAGGCATTCTTTTAGCGGGTCAAAGGTGGAGTCTGACACTCCGCTAAAAGTGAACAGCAGCTGAGTATCATCAGCGTATGATGTTACCTTAATCCCCATTTTGGTGATAACCTCTGCCAAAGGTGTTAAATAAACATTAAAGAGAAGCGGGCTCAGGGCCGAACCCTGGGGAACTCCCCATTTCAGAGGCTTAGCAGGCGAGGTGAAGGGGTGAGTCAAGACCTGTTAGTTACGGCCATGTAAAAAGGATGTCAACCAGTTCAGTGCTGTTCCCTGGATGCCTATGTCCTTCAGTCGATCTAATAGGATGGGGTGAGACACCGTGTCGAATGCTGCAGATAAATCTAACAGCACCAACATGGTCTTAGAGCCTCCATCCACTGCCCAGCGTATGGAGTCAGCCATTTCAATAAGTACAGATTCAGTACTAAATCCAGGGCGGAAGCCGGACTGAGACTCATGTAAAAGGCTATTAGACTCGATAAACGCTGCCAATTGCTGGTGTATACGTTTCTCTAGAACTTTCGCCGGGGCGGGGAGCAAAGAGATTGGCCTGTAGTTGCTGGTGACTTCAGGGTCAGCATTGGTTTTCTTCAATATAGGTAGAAGAAAGGCGTGCTTCCAAGCCGCGGGATAGACACCTTGTCTGATTGAAGTATTCCAGATGGCATTTAAATGGGGGTTAAGACACTCTGCTAGGGCACCGTATAGTTTGGCTGGCCAAGGGTTGCCAGGGGACCCAGATTTACATTTCTGAAGCTCTGTCAGCGAGGCTTCCAAAGAGATGTCAGCAAATTCTGAGAAAACTGGCCTAGGAGTCTGCTCCAGTTTATGAGCATTAGTCATCCCAGAAAGGCAGGGTACTGCTGGGAAGGACGCGTAGATCAGAGCGATTTTTTTCCTCAAAGAAATCTGAGATTTTGTTACATAGTTTCTGTGAGGGGGACAAACGTGAGTGAGCGCAAGGGGGTTCGTGAAAGACTTCACTTTTTTAAAAATTTCCCTAGATGAGTTCTTTGCACTGGTAATACGTTCGGCAAAGAAGTCCCTTTTTTTTCCCATAAGGAGTTTACGGTAATCTTTAAGCGCTGCACGATAACACGTTTTAGTTTCCTGAGAATAGGTTAATCTCCAGCTGCGTTCCAATCTTTTACATTCAGATTTTTTTGCTCTGATCTCCTCAGAAAACCAGGGCGCGGAGGGGGACGTTCTCGCAGAGTATACTGGTCTCAAGGGGGCCATTGAGTTGAGAGCCTCACTAACCCAATTGTTTAGATTTGTGATGCTAGCCTCCAAGTTGTTTGATAAAAAGAGCTTGGAGTCCTGCACTAAGTCTACTGCTACTATTTTAAATACCGGGGACTCACATCATGACGACGGGGAATGATTCAAGCGTGTGAATCTATGAAAGTTCCAATACTGGAGTAAAGTCGCATGCCACCCCTTTTTGCTTGGGCGAAAGGGCAAGTGACCGTGATGAAGCCCGAGTGCGGGTGAAACGCGCTGCCAATAAACTCTTGTTGAAACTAAAACTGTGGAGTGCGAGCCTTCCTGTGAACTATACATTTCAGAACCTTTGCTTATATTCATTACAGGCCCTGCACCCGTTATATATATATATAATCAAAAGGTCTTGGCTAATGCCAAACCTAAAAGTACTATGAGATCACATAAACTGGAGGAGTGGCAGGTGGAAGGAGATAGGGTCAAGAAGTGGCAACAGAAATGGTATGGAGTTAAGAGGGAGGACGTCATGCGGACCGGATTCTGACAGTCAACTTACACATTTATCTTTTAAAACCTCTGCCCCAAGGAAAAATGTGATAGCAAATCTGCACCGGCTTACTAAATTCACCATAAACAGACTGGATTTCAAAATACTTTACAAGTTAATGCACCACAGTTGAGAACTTTGTGTACAGAGTAATTTCCAGCATATAATAGCACTAATATAACACTGGTGGTTAATGCACTTGCTGGTGAAATTTGTGCGCAGACTGGTCACAGGCCTGCTGTAAAGCGCTTGATGTCACATGAAGGTCACAGGTTTGTATTCTATGAAAACAGTTTAGTGCAGTGGTTCTTATCCTGTGGTCCGCAGGCCCCTGGAGGCCCGCAACTGTTTAAAAAAATTAAATAATATTACCATACTAATGAAGTTTACATTTATAACAAGTTAACATTGCAAATAGAACACGTTAAAACACTGTTAATGTGAAAGAAATTGATATTGGAGTATTTAAATTAGGTTGGTATCCTTATCTTGATTAATGGTAGCAGCACAAGTACAGCAAATAAAATCTACTATGGACGATTGGTTGCCTTAATTGAAGCACTGGTATGTGCCAATAAAGAGTGAACATAAATTAGGCGCAAGAAAGGCAAAGTGCCATGCTATAGTTTAGTATGGAGTGGTGAGCTTTACCTATGGACTGCCTGTTACAGAAGGGCTTTCCCAAAGCAGCCATAACTGGCTTCAAGAGTACTTCATTAAAACCAGGGAAGAGGTGTAGAGTTCCTGAAGATGACTGCAGGATTGCTTCAAGATGGTGGGTCTTATCTCAGCAGAGGGGAGGGGCAATTCCAGTGCTACCACTGCTTTCCATGTCACAGAAGTATATAAATAGACTTCTTTTGAAAAAGATCCTGGGGTTAGTGAATATCCACCTCTGGTGCATTTTGTAGGTCTAAGTAAACATCAGAATCTGTATTATAAGGAGGGAAGATGTCAGCCTCCCAGCCATTTTCCTCCATGTGCCTAGAACCCTTATTGCCCATGTCCATGGCATTTGAATCTGATCCAAAGAGTTCCTCTAGCACGGCAAATTTCTGGGCCCTAGCGAAGTGCTGTGACAGAGGTTCATCATCAAAATAGAAACAAACTTTTTCTTTTGTCATCTGAAGAAGCCAACTTCACAAGTGGAAGAGATACTTGAATAGGCTAGGACAGTACAAAGCAACAGCGTCTTTAGAAGCAGAACCAAGATCAGAGCCTGTGGAGGACTAGAGGCGGGCAGTGGGATCGAAGCTGCTTTAAGCTCCAAACCCATAGGATTAGGCCCTACTTTAGGAAATAGCCCCACGTGTAGGAGGCCCATCCTGAAAATATCCGACATGACCAGATAAAATAACTAGATCTGGGAAATGTAGACAGATAAAGTCAGGAACTTGACTTCATCTTCTTCAGAATCAGAATTGCCTCGGAAGACGAGAAAGAAACCAGTGGTAGGGAATGATACTGTCAAATCTAATAACAATCCCAGAAGCGTAACCTCAAGGAAGAAGAGGACTTCTCCTTTATGTCATGTTTTTTTAACTTCATCCATAATATTCCGTTGTAGGGATTACATTTAGTCTCCATTTCAGTTGTTAGGGCTCCCTCTGGATCACATCGTCCTCCTGCCACATGGACAATGACGTTGTGTTCCTCTGACCTTTCTTTTGTGAATTGGATGTGTCCCACAGCAATCGGCCCTGCTCGAGGATTCTGGGTCAGAGAATGATGTGATCCAGAGGGAGCCCTAACAAGCTTTTGTAAAGGAATCATACTGGGCTCCAGAATCCACTTCTAAACAAATAAAAATTACAGAGACTCACAGAACAACATGAGCAATCCAGAAAAGCCTGTCCTGCTCCTTTGATTTGGTGCACGAGTACAAATCCCTAATAACCTCGACAATTGATAAGTCGCAATCAAAACCTTTTGTCGTGCCCCCTAAGAATTCACCAAACCTTTGTCCTGAAGAGAACCCCCAAAGTGTGGGTTTGAAACGCGTAGACCGGGATCAAAAGGGGATCCTAGTTCAACCAGTATCAATATGGACGTATAAATTCATTTGTCTAAAAAAACTATTGGAAGCCCATATTAGAAACCTCTGGACCCTTTATACGTTCCAGTACTAAGAGCACTTTCTGTGAATGCAATGTTCTGGTCTTGTAAAATCTTGGATTGGTGAAGATACAATTTTAGCCTAGTTCATGTATAAATTTTGCGTTATCACAATGTATTTTTGATTTATCTTTTCATATTTCACTTGTATTTCAAATACTTTTTCACTGTATATCCATCGAGTTTAATCTGGATTGTCCTTTCTTTTATCGCACCAAATGTGAAAGTTTAAAAAACGTTTGTGTTCAATCATTACTAAAACAAACTTGAGGTCATGATTATTGAGTAAAATGTCCCTCATGCATAAGTAAAGATGTGTTTAAATCTCACAACCACCTGATTTTGTTTTGTGTATACAATTGTCTAAGGCCCAAGGTGGTTGTAGGTAAGGGCCAACCCCCCCAATTCACACAACTTTTAGAAAGGTGGCATTTTCTTACTTAAACCATTTGGTGCCTTCTGCCTGTCTCTGGAATACACGTCTGGGATGGGTGACAGCTGGCTTCCAGCATTTCCTCTAGACAGCCACTCACAAATAAAGGGGAGGTGTGACTGAGTAGCCATCTGCATATTGACGGGTCATCCTGAGCAGGATGGGAGGGAGGAGCTGGCACTTTATTCTTGAAAGGGCTGAGTCTTGTTCCCACACAAACAACTGCATACCCTCCTGGAGTGAGGCTGGAGCCAGGGCGGAAAAGGCAGGGTCTTGTGCACTTCAAAGCCTCTCTTGGAAGTTTCCCTGCTTTATAGGCCCCACTGGGTATAAGTACTGGGCCTCTGGCACCACCAACTCAGAACACTTCTGGAACTGAGGATATTCTACCAGGAAGAATGTAGAATGCTCTGCTGTGCTGCCAGGACAGACTGAAACTTTGCTGAACTGCTTTGCTGTATTGCCCTGCTGCTTCTTGCCTGCGAGTGCGTAGTACTGGACCTGCATCTCTACATCCCGGAACCTAAGTACTCTCCAAGGGCTTGTTGGCTTGCCTCCTGTTGCTTAAATCTCAGGGATATCAAAGACTTCACTTCCATCTTCAAACAGCACATGGACTTTGCTTGCTGTAAGTCCTGCTCTGCCAAGTGGTGCCAATCCAGTCCAGGGCCCTTGGAAGTGAGTGTAAACGTGCTGCAACTGCCAGAACCTGCGCATCGAAGCCGATGCGCCAGTCGGAAACAACGCATCTCCTGCTGCGAGATCACAATCGACGCATCAAAGCTGTTGCAGGGATCGGACTGGCGCACTGTACTCGGAACTGCTGCATCGCCTCCGGAACCACCGCTTCAGAACTAACGCATCGCTGCCACTGCGTGGAGAAGATCGACGCATCGCCCCTCCAGCATGGACTACTCCGGCACATCGCCTTCGGAACCGCCGCACTTGGAACCGGTGCTTTGCTCAACAGAAACGATGCATCACTGCAGTTACCTGGAGGAATCCGGCCCAACACTCCAACTGCGTGGGGATCATCAATGCATCTCGTACTGCAACAAGGATTAAGGTACTTTTGCTCAGCGGGCCCTGCATGGGTCCTGTAGCTGGCCTGCGCTCCATGTGGGTGGCCGGAACTCTCGACTTTGTCCTGGTCCAGCATGACCAATTAACTCTTTGAGCGCTATTTGCTTCTAATCGCTATTTTTACATTTAATCTTTGAAAATTCATATCTTGACCTGTACGCATTGGATTTTTGTTGTTGTGGTCTTGATTTATTTATAAAATCATAATCTATTTTTGTGAACTGGTGTGAAGTCTTTTTGAGGTGTTTTCACTGTGTGTTGTGTGCACAAATACTTTACACATTGCCTCTCAGCTTCGCACAGAGCAGCCAGGTTTAACTATCAGAGGGTGAGCACAGGTTAATTTAGGGTGTGTATCTGACTTAACCTGACTAGGATTGTGGTTCCTGCTTGGACAGGGTGGATACCTCTGCCAACCAGAAACCCAATTTCTAACAAAGGGTGACTGTTGAGTTGTAATAATGTCTGTATCAAGGTTGATGTCACGTTTTGTACTGTACTATTCTCAATAAAGACATGTTAAAAAAAAAGGATTAGATCTTTTCAATTTCAAAATGTAATATCGTTTCTTTTCTTTGTGACCCCTTGGGAATGCAAAAGTAACAAACAAAAGGGTCAGATCTGTTCCACAAATTCCCTGGGAATAAGAGTGGTCATGTTCAAGGTTACTGACAACATCTACAACTGTGGAGGATTAGGGGTTTAGACACAGAATTGTGAGCAAGCCGAACCAACATTTACTGATTATATAAGAAGACTCAGTCTTTGTATCGTGAAGTTTGTTGATCTAATACACATTCCTACTAAATTCATAAGAACCGAATAACATGGCACCACCAGCGTTCTAGGTTTGGTACCTATTTAATGGGTCTCCTGAGTAATTTCTTTACTGTGCTCAAGGATCCTTTATTCCCTTTACACGGAGACGTCCGTGGGGATAAGGGTTTATCCTCCTCCGCTTTTATGGGAAACACCTATTTATATCTGTAGGTTGATCATGCTTCATCTTTTAAAAGGATAGTCCCTTATAGTGTTTCCTTTCTTTGAATTTAATTTATAAAATATGGCGCGAGCAGTGATTATTCCTATTAATTGTAGACACGCTGTGCTGGGATTTATCTGAAGGAGCAACTAGGGACCACTTAGGGGTTGACATCATGCTCCCTGATGTTCTTCATGTGCACTGAAGAGCAATAGTTGCAGGCCACAGAGTTGTGGTAAGATCTTAGATAGCACATACAGATATTGTGTGGATCTGTTAAAAATCTTCTTGTGACATCGTCCACGGAGCATAAACCCTGTCATAGGAGGTGACATTTGACCTAGTTGCAGTAACATTCACTGGGGAATCCCATCTGTAAAACACTGCAAAGAGCTCTTGATCGAGCCAGTGACATGTGGCATCAGAAAATAACGCCAGAGCACCAGCTGGTGCCACATACAATCAAATCTAGTTATATTCAGCTATTGCAACTATATTGTCCCTTACTAACAACCAGGATGAGACACTCACGGCCTTTAAAAGAGGCATGTCAGAAATCCTTGAGTGGATGAATGCTAATTCCTTGAAACTAAATGGGGACAAAACTAAGTGTTCAACAGGCAGGATCCCCAGGACACTTCCCCAAAATGTCTGGCCCCTCTCAACAGAGGCGCCCCAGCCATCGGACACAGTTCGCAATCTTGGGGTTGTGTTTGACAATAAACTGTCCCTGGAAAGCCCCGTGACACAAGTAGCAGGCACATGTTTTGCATTACTCCGTGGGCTAAGGAAGTTGCTTCCACTGCTGCCCTCACATTCCAAATCCTTGGTGGTGCGGAGTGTCATACTCAGTAGGCTAGATTATTGCAACGCGTTACTACTCAAAGCACCTGGCTATTTGATTAAGCGTCTGTACAGAGTGCAAGTGGCAGTGGCAAAGCTGGCACTGAACAGACCCCATAGGTCCTCGGCGCAGCACACCCTGAAGGAACAGTACAGGCTTCCTCTAAACGAGAGGATCACTTTCAAAGCTATGTGCATTGTGTTTAAGGCCTCACAGCAGAAAGGCCCTGTGCCACTGCAACACAGATTTAAAAGATACATCCCTACGAGACATCTCCGTTCTAGTATGGCAAACCTGGTCTGTACCCATACCTATCGAGGTCTAGGCAAGGGGGCCGGGCCTTCTCAAGTCAAGGAAGCCCGGATGTGGAATGAGCTTCTTCACACACTAAGGGTTTCAACGGAGCTGCTGCAATTCATAAAGGCCTGAAGGCTTGGCTCTTCCTGAAGTAACCTGGCCTCCGCCATACACTGTGTATGTGCATTTCTTTCAAGAAGTTAGTTTTCCTTGTCCGCTAGCACCAGGATACCAGTTTGGTGACAGTCGTGCTCTACAAATGCTCTAAATAAATACAATGCTAAGGAAAAAAAATTCTAGATCCTGTCTGCCACTTGGAAGAAATTCTCTAAATGCTCTTTTGTGCGATCTGGGACCGTCAGTTGGACAATATGAACCATCATTTGCGTCTGTTATTTACATGGTGTCTGGTTATTTGTAGCTTCTACATTATGAGAATGTTAATTCACTTTTATACATGCCTTGATGATTGCTTATATACTATGGAAACACAGATCCACATATGAGCCTTAACGTGTACTGATAAATGTTATTAAAAACAATTTAATTTCTGTTCCAACTCGAAGACCACTAAAGCCTTAACATTATTGCATTTACATGTATTTTAAATTAATTTCCATTTTGTTATCCTGTATTGTACATTGCACGTTTTAGCTAAACCATTCCAGGAAGCATAGCCTCGTTATGAAGTTGGCACACAGAAGCAAGGATTTTAGAAAGCAAAAGCCAGCTCTTTCCGATGAAACATATATTTTCTTCCCTATGCTTTCTCACAATCTTCACATCAGAAGTGCCTGGTACCTGGTTTTTAGTGCCCATATGTATGTTTCTTTTTATGAGTTGTCCCTGCTTCCATTCACTTGCCCTGCGAAAAAGTGTAGAACTATACCATAAGATGAATGGATTTTAGTATTACATGCACCAACTGATTGGAGGTGAAGCGCTGGCCTGTTTATTGGACAATTGCCTTTGCTTATTTTGATTGAGTGCTGGCCCTTGTCGAATTTAAATGCATGTTAGATTTCCTTGCACTAGTGTTTGATTTCTTTAACAGGTTTTAGGATTTAAAATGGTTTGTGGGAGTTAGTAAGAAAATAAAATGTAGGAAGATCTTTGAGGGTGGGCTTGCCTAAGGACTTTCAGGTTTTATACAATTGGTGGGTGGTGGTGAAGGGAATCAATGATCTATATTACTCAGCCAGTGCACAGTGCTGTTTATAGAACCATGATAGCAGCAGTTGGTGTCTTATTCAGTGTTGTGCATGTGAGGGTGTTAGATTTATGCTAACTGTATCTGCATGTTTCTACGGTGTATGCTGGTGTGCTGCGTGACATGCCATTGAATAAGCAGCGCTTTGACAACAACAGAGATTGGTACCGTGTTGTGCACATGATAGTGAAAGGGGTTCTCTCATCATTTGCAGTCAGTGTGGCCATATGTAGGTGAGACTGGACCAATGGTGTTATACGTGGGTGTAGGGTGATGCTGGAAAGCTGATGAAAAGCTCAGATACGGGTTATTGGAGACTGGTTGGTTTTATGCATATAGGGCTCTCCATAAAGTCTTCATGGTATGCTTTTGAGTCAGTACTCTGCAAAACCAGAATGACATTTAACAAGCATTGGTAAATGCATTAGGTTTTGCCTTTCTGATTAATAATAATTTTATTTTTATTTTTTAGCTTGTTGAGCAGTTGTGCAATATAATTTTAAGGAACTCCATAAAAGTGTTATGACTTTTTTTTTATAGAGAAAGGCAATATAGTGTGCATTAACAGGTGGTAAGAAAGGTGTCCACTAGTAGACAGTATATGAATTGTATGCCCCGTCAGAAGGATATACAGCAGAAAAGCATCTAGCAGCTTTGGTTGATGCGGGGCATATGGAAGTTTTGATTGCATTACTCTTAAGTTTACAGATGATTCAAGGCCAATCATAGACACTAAAGTTGCAAGAAGGTGGTATCCTCTGAAAATTAACAATACGTCTTTATAATCGTGCTCATCCACTCGTGAAGCATCACTTAAAATACATGGAAAGTCACACATTAGTAAGGTGGGACTGTAAAAATGGGAAACAAAAGCAAACTGAAACCATGACAGCTAATAACCCTCCGAAATCAAGCGTTTGGGGAATAGCGCCTTACCTCCCACCTCCTGTCAAAGAATGTTAACACCTGATTGCCCAGCAAAACAGTGCCCGCCTGCCGTTCTGGAAGAATTGCACATCAGGCGGAAGTGGTGCCCCATCGGCACGTGGATTGGTATCGCCTGTTTGTATGTTTGAGGGTGTGGCTCCAGAAGTTGCAGCACAGCTTCATGTTGGCCAGCACTCCAGGTTGTGTGCCACTGTCCTGGGTTTACCAACACGCTGTCGACCCGAAAGTGGTACCCTAGCTGCACGTGGGCCGGGACCTTATGTTTGCAGCTGTGGCACCGGAAGTTGTGGCCCAGCTGCACACTGGCCGGCACTCCAGGCTGTGCACTGCTGTAGTATAGCAACACGCTGAAGACCCAGAACTGTTGGCTCAGGTGCACGGGCAACGTTTTCAAGTTTTGTACTGCTCTCCAAGCACCACTACAGGGACATTTGCCAGCTTTAAAGGGGGAGCTGTGCAGGTAAACAGCTAAAAAAATAGTTCAAGAAAAGTGGATGGAAACAGTACTTTGGCAACGGGAAACTGAAAAGAAAAGCACTTGAGGAACACCAGGAACCAGTGTGCTACAGCCAATAGAAACAGAGGATCAGTAAGTGGCAAGCACAGGAACCAATGAAAAGCAATGAAAGCCCCTTTTAAGATTTATATTAAATACAATACTTTTCAAAAGCACAGCGCAAGCGCTGTGCAGGTGAAACCTAAAATGAAAAAGCACACGAAGTGGGAGTGTAATCTACACATTTACAGATACACAAATCCTCTTGCAGTCATATGTTTGCACTCACAACATTAATAAAAACTTAAAAAGTGAATATCAAAATATTTGTTGCTCTTCTTTTGACATTAGTGTACTGAAGACATGAAGATCTGGCATGCAGGACCAACCTACAGATATGTTAAAAAACCTAACTTGTATAGCGTTTCAACCATTGGTATGTCACTGAAGCGCTTTCTTACTCAGAGTGGCCTTTTGTAAAGATGTTATGTAGGTTTTTACCATAAGGAAATGCAAAACTGAGAAAGGAATGTGAAACTAAGAAAGGAACTCAGGGTGCTCTTTTTGTAAAGATGTTATGTAGGTTTTTACCATAAGGAAATGCAAAATTGAGAAAGGAATGCGAAACTGAGAAAGGAACTGTGGAGTCGGAAAGACGACACAAATGAAGTTTTCTTGAAGTTTTATTGGAGAAATGGTTCACGGTCTGAAGAACCCAGGGAGCAATCGGCAACTGCCGAGTGGAACCAATACAAACATAAAAGGAACAGGATGACATAGGTGGTGGAACCAAGACAATAGAGAATTCCAACCACTGTCATATAATAGGAGATACAGTGAAAACACCAGAAAGGCATTTAAAGGAAAACAATACACAATATACACAACACCACATATCTCCCCTTCTTATAAAAAACAAAAAACAAAAGAAGATGAAAAGAAAGAGAAAAAAACAAAACTATTTGGTCACAAAATCATTGAACTTTTTTGGTATCATTTTTGTTCTGGAACTCATCCGAACAATTGGTGAGCACGCATCATAAACATCTTTGTCAGAAGCCGGATCTTGTCTCATGGATTTGCACACATCATGAACATTTTTGTCAGAAGCCGAATCTTGTCTCATGAATTTGGCCAAACGAGACATATTCCACCACTGACCATTGCACAATTTGACAGCATGACCTCTTATTTCCTCAATGCGAGCAGGATCCCTAAATTTAGAAAATCCTTTTTGCAATAGTAAGGGTTCTCTGACACAAACCCAATCACCCACAGAAAAATTCACCTCTCTTTTCTTACACCAATATCTCAACTTCTCACACCTTCTACGGCTGACATTATCACTTGCGAATTTCGCCTTGCTAGATTCCTCAGATACATTGCAGTCACAGTTCGAAGCTTTGATTTTCCAAAATGGATTCAAAGTAGAGCTTACCTTTCTGCCTCTCATCAATTCAAATGGTACACACCCAGAAATTGAATGGGGTGTGGTCCTGAACGCCCAAACAACCTCCCTAACAGCAGTCTCACAATCCACCCTAGACTTAACCGCACTCTGAATACGCTCAACTAGAACTCTGTTGAATCTTTCAACCTTTCCATTGGCCTGAGGATGATAAAGTGGAGTGCGCAAATATTTGACACCAGTTTTGGATAAAAATTCTTGCATGCTAGCTGACGTAAATTGTACACCATTGTCAGAAAGCAGTTCCTCAGGGATACCTTCCATACTAAAAACATCTTGCAAGAACTTGATGACAGATTTGGTGTTGGGCTCAGAAACACCCCTCACTTCCACCCATCTAGATAGATGGTCCAGTAAAACAATGAAGTATTTCATGTTGTTGGGTAACACATGAAAAGGTCCTAAAAAATCCACAGCTACTCTCTGCCACACTTTGTCTGGACATGGAACAGGTCTTGGTGCAGGAGAGGAAGTAGTGAGATGTTTATCGCTATAGGCACACTGTACACATTCTCTCACCAAAGACTCAACATCTCGATCAATACTAGACCACCAAAAATCATTGCGAATTTTGCGTTTGGTAGCAGTCATACCCAAGTGACCAGAGTGAGCAGCTTCAAGAATTTTGGATCTAAAACATTTAGGGGGAATTAATCTCCCACCCCTGACAAGTAACCCATTCTAAATAGATGATTTGTCGGCAACCTTACAATAAGGCTGTAGATCCATAGCAATAGACTTTTCTTTGGGCCAACCAGTGACAACAAAATCCATAACTTGTTTAAGAACACAATCTGATTTCAAAGCATCCAACCAAACATTCATATTGGGACAGATAACAGTGTCTTCGACACTGGCAATAATGCACTCTTCAACCTCCTCTAAGACTTCGGAAAGTTCATTGGAATCCTCCACAGGAAGTCTGGATAAGAAATCTGCCTTAATATTTCCCCCCCCCCTGCGATGTGGGCACCGAGAAGTTGAATTCAAGTAGTTTGGTGGACAGACGGGACAATCTAGCTGTGGAGTTTTTGATTTTATTACCTGATAAAATATCCACCAATGGCTTATGATCAGTTCTAAGAAAAAACTTTCTTCCCCATATAGAAGGTTTGAACTTCTCAATTCCCCACACACAGGCAAGCATCTCTTTTTCAATGACGGAATATCTAAGTTCAACATCTTTCATTCTTCTAGAAGCAAAACCAACCGTAACTTCCTTGCAACCCACCATTTGAGACAAAACTGCTCCCATGCCATAGGAACTGGCATCCACAGTGATAAAGGTGTCAAGACCTTCAACATATGCTTGAAGAGCTGGAGCAGACAGAATGCTTTCCTTGATAAGCTGAACATGATCTTGGCAGGTGGAGGTCCAAATAAAATCAGCATTCTTTTTAAGGAGACCTCTGAAACATTCAGTTAAACTAGCATAATTCCTTATAAATTTAGCATAAAACTCAAACAAACCCATGAATGATTTGAGTTGTTCCTTATTGGTAGGATGAGGAGCCTTAACAATGCCATCAACAATGCTGGGCTTAGGTTTAACACCCTCATGAGAGAGAATGTGTCCCAAATACTCAATTTCATTGACAGCGAAGATGCATTTGTCGTTTCTTAATGTAACACCATTTCTTTGTAGAATAGTGAGAACCTGTTCAATAACAGTATTGTGCTCAGCAAGTGAAGTTGTGTGAACCAAAATGCCATTTTGAAAAATGACTACATTGGGTACCTCCCTAAACATATTGGTCAGTACTCTTTGGAAAACCAAGGCTGCTGAGGCCAACCCAAATGGCATTCGGCAAAATTGAAAAGTACCATCAGGTGTAATGAAAGCCGTAAGATGACGGGATCGTTCATCTAACAACACCTGATGATAAGCCGCCCTTAAATCAAATTTAGAAAACCATTTGGATTGGCCAACCGCAGTGATGAGATCATCAATCCGTGGAAGAGGAAAACTTTCCACCCAGATTGCGTTGTTTAGAGACTTCAAGTCTACACAAAGGCGTAGTTTGCCAGACTTTTTCTTCGCAAGAACAATAGGAGATAACCATAAGGTGGCGTCCACCTTTTCAATAATTCCCTCATTTTGCATTTTAGTAAGCGTAGCTGATAACTCACTTCTGATACTGTGAGGCACATTATGCAGTTTGTGTTTGATGGGAGTAACATTTTCTTTGACCTTAATGAAATGAGAAAAACTTTTGATTGTCCCAACTTTCTCTTGGAACACATTCTCGAACTTATTCTTCCAAGGTATTTGAACATCAACAGAATTGACCAAAGAAACAGGATTTTTCTGGCCAGGTTTGATAATCATTCCAAACTCAGCCTGATGCCACCATTCTAAAACATTGATACCTTTAAAAGCTACATACACCTTACCATAAATGGTTTTGCTTTCAAACTTAATATTGGCCCAGAAAAATCCTTTCAAATCAATCTTGCTCCCTTCAAATGCAGTGGTAATGACATCAGGAGGTAACAATACCTTGTGAGACCAAGACTCATCAAATTTGTTAATAGAGATAATGGTGATCCTAGCTCCTGAGTCAATTAACAGTTGAATACCACGTCCATCAATTTCAATATGTACGAGAGAATCAGTGATATTGTTACTAGTTTGAACATTGTTGACTTCAACACATTCCACACATAACATAAGTTCTTCAACTTTTTTTTCCGACAACTTCTTGGTCACTATGGGAAGTACAATCCGGAACACTCCTTATTGGAAAGCGTTTGCCACCTCTGCAAACTTTTCCAAAATGCCCTATTTTTTTACATTTGTAACACTCTTGAGAAGCTGCAGGACAATTTTTAAAGTTAGAGACAAGATTGGGTGAACCACATCTAAAACATTGTAATTTAGAAAAACTACGTGAAGTAACAATGTTTTTAGCGCCTCTGAAAACATTATCAGTAGGAGTAGACCCTTTTGATTACTGTTAGTGGTGCTAATACCAGATGAAGATTTATTGGCTGAATTAACATGAGCTACACTAGTAACAGGTACAGCAATTTCCAATTGTTTGGCGTCAAGTTGAGAACTTTCAATACTTTTAGCTATGTCAATAGCCTCATCCAAAGTTGGATTTTTACACAATAGTAATTTCTGATGAATTTGTTTTGAGTGACATCTACACATAATTTTGTCTCTGATAAGCTGAGACGTGAAACCCTCAAAGTCACAATATCCAGCAAGCATTTTTAGTGCAGTTACATAGGAATCCAAAGATTCATTGGGAGCTTGTACACGTGTGAAAAACTTATGTCTATGCACCACCAAATTAACTTTACCTTCAAAATACGTACTTAATTGTTTTACAGCTAATTGGAATTCATCAAGATCTTCACAGTCTTGACCAGTGTATTCAGGTAAATGGTCAAACACATTTTGAACTTCAACACCAAGATAATAGTATAACAAACTACGTTTTATGTCAGCTTTAAACTTCAGCCCATCAATTGCCCCTAAATAGGCATTGAAGGATCTGTACCATAACCTCCATTTCAAATGTGGTTCACCAGGCTCTTGTAAAAGGGACTCGGAGGAGTTACAGACTGCATATCGGAACAATAAAGAAAACACAAACGAATATGTGAATGAGTCCACAGGAGTAAACCTGAAAAATAAGCACAATTAGTGGAAATGAAAAGAAGAACAGTAAGGAAAGACAAGGCGTAGAAAAGAAGGAAAAGTATACGACTAGAGAAAGGTAAAAGAACAGATGAGTAATAAACAGTTGTAAACTACACACAAAATATGTATAGATTTTGTTAAAAAAAATAAGGTTTCTTCTCTTTTTTTTTTTTGAAGCACGCTGCAATAATAAGAAATTCCACACGGAGTGCTGCAGAACAGGGAGACGTGATAAGACAGTCTCAGTATACTTGATGATAGAGCTGGCAGACAATCCGTAGCAACTCAATGGTAACTTCCTTAATGTGAGGAAACTGTGCAGCAAAACACATGTCCCAGAACTGGAACTGGCAAGAACGAGAACGGTAAGGAATGTCCTATATGAGGAGCAAAGTAGAAATGCGGAAAGAAAAAAAAATGATATTGTCATAGATGGCAAATGTTGAAAATAGAAGCGTTGCACGCACAAAGCGTGATTGTAGAAGAGTAGTGGAGCAAAAACAAACGTTGCACGCACGGAGCGTGATAACCAGAGAGGAGATGGCCAGATTGTGGAGTCAATAGGGCAAACACTGGAGCATGAGAAAAAATGAAGAATGCTGGATCAGGAAGAAACGATGAGACGTGGTAGGACGGGCAGCGTCAATACAACATGAGGAAACTATAATGAAAGTATCCAGTTGCCGTGACTACAAAGACAGCACGTAACAACGCGGGCGGCGCTCAAATGAAGCTGTAGTCACGGATGAAACAAAACGAGACAGCGCTCGCGGGGATAATACAAATACTGAATCACAGAGTCAGCACGAGCGTGAGACCAGCTCGTGAGAGTGCAAGGACACCACAGTAACGTTCGATCGCACGCTTGGGAGAAGGAAAGCCGTTTCCAAGCGCGAGACACAGCGCGCAGCAAAACGGGAAAACAGTAGCAAAGTCGAATTCCCCTGGGCCCTTTTAAACCAAAAAAAAAAGATGACCTGAGCTGGAAAAGAGTTATGAATCAAATCCAAGTCGTCCAATGACACAGGATGACATCCTTAAAGATTCGAGGATAACGATGAACGGAAGAGCTCCTCAGCAGTAAAGCAGGACAGCAAAGTTCATTCCCAGGCTTGTCGCCAAATATGTGGAGACGGAAAGACGACACAAATGAAGTTTTCTTGAAGTTTTATTGGAGAAATGGTTCACGGTCTGAAGGGTCCAGGGAGCAATCGGCAACTGCCGAGTGGAACCAATACAAACATAAAAGGAACAGGATGACATAGGTGGTGGAACCAAGACAATAGAGAATTCCAACCACTGTCATATAATAGGAGATACAGTGAAAACACCAGAAAGGCATTTAAAGGAAAACAATACACAATATACACAACACCACAGGAACTCAGGGTGCTCTTTTTGTAAAGATGTTATGTAGGTTTTTACCATAAGGAAATGCGGAACCGAGAAAGGAATAGAGCGAAACCAGTAGGAGGAGCATTGCTACAAATGGAATTAGACACAGTTTTAGTAGTAGTAGAGATGGAAGACTACTTTACAGTGGAAAATCATGGCATGAAATGCTAGATAGTCTTTTCTAGGTTTCCTTTTAAAAAGTAGATGAAATAGGAAAGACTTCAAGAGAATAGCTTGTTGCATGCAATAAGACTCCAAATGTTTAGATAAGGGGTAGATTAGATTAGGTTGATGTGTGTAGTAGTGTCTGGGGCTGGACACAAAAATATCCTCCTGACTCTGGACTTGGCTTGCCCAATGTAAAGACGACTCTTTCTGAAGCCACAGTGCTTTCACACAATTAGCAAATAACATGTTAGGAGCCGGTGTCCGCAAAGAAGGGTTGAAGTACTGTAGGAAAAAGATTCTTAACATACGTTAGACCTGTCATCCTTAGGGTGGTTTTCCCGCCAACTTTTTGCCTGCTTCCCTCCTGTTTTTGATGATTCTTTTTGTTGGCCTTAGGACTCTGAGCACCTTACCACTGCCGACCAGTGCTAAAGTGCATGCGTTCTCCTCTAAACATGGTGAAATTGATGTATACACAATTGGCATATTTAATTTACTTGTAAGTCCCTTGTAAAGTGGTATACCATATATCCATGGCCTGTAAATTAAATGCTACTAGTGGGCCTGCAGCACTGATTGTGCCACCCACCCAAGTAGCCTTTCAAACCTGTCTCATTGCAAGGCTTGTGTATACAGTTTACTGTCACTTCAACGGTGCATGTAAAACCCCTTGCCTAGCCTTAAACTCCCCATTTATTACACATAAGTCACCCCTAAGGTAGGCCCTAGGCCCTAGGTAGCCCAGAGGGCAGACTGCCTTTTAAGTAAAAGGTAAGACGTTTGCTTTTAAGTTCTGCATGTCCTCTTGTTCGGCCTATTTACACGCCTGAAAGGCTGTAAGATAACCTGTAAATTTGGTCAATTGGCCATGGCACGGTGCAGAGTCGCAATTACTTGGATGTCACAACGCAACCCCACAATGGCACTCTGGCATCAAGACTTGGCCAAGTGGGCCCTAGCTGAGGAAACACAAATGTGACACAGTAGAAGGGATGACAAACTCGACGCATTGCACACGTGGCGGGCCCTTACAGATAAGCTTTTGTCGTGTAGTTCCTATAACCCTTTATAGGATCTGCACATTTAGACAACATAGACTGTGGGATTAGTGTCCAGACTGATTCCAGACACCCCTACCGGGTACGTTTGCCTGTATACCAGCTATCTCACAGTACCACTAGAAACACCTCTTACCAAGGAGAGAATAGTTCTTGGCAACTATCGAACATGACAACTCTGTCCCATCAGGGATCGTGGAAACAGTACAGTACTTTTCGCTCAGTCACTCGTGCTCACTCACTTTGTCTCAGAGAGATACACAGAATAAACAGTGGGGACGTTTTTCAATAAGCATTTATTGAACCAGTGTCATTCTAGTGTAAAATAGGTGTTATGAAACAACCATTAGACAGAAACAGATATAAATGATTATAAGCACCAACAGAGTAAAAGGATGGTAGATTTCTACCATAGTGCTAAAACAATAAATACAGGCAGGTATTAAAATACATGACAGTAAAAATGCGTACTCCTACGATGCGACCCTAACTAGATGTACCTAAGTGTATCTAGCATGTATGTAGGTGTAAAGCCAAGAATCCCTCTAGGATAAAGTCAACCCCATTACCTGAAGTGAGAGACTGTGGGACCCCGTCTTAGTCTCGAGATGGACATCCCGCAAGGGATGTCAGACCACTGCGAGCTGGAGTGTCTGCGTGCAGGAACCTCAGCGTCTCACGTCAGTGTGTCAGCATGGAAGTCCTTTTCTCCTCTGACTACCTCAGCAAGATATGGTGTTTATATACACAAAGTGGAACCCTCAGGGTTTCTATCTTGCTGTGTCATGTCGGACTTAGGATGAGGGAAGGAATGCCCCTTATACATTATTATGCAGGAGATGGTAGCACTGCTGAGTTTCCAAGAATCCTCATGCATAATGGATGAGGCTAGTTTTCAGGGAAAACCCAACATCTCGTAAGCAGTACCGTAACTAGGTAAAAGGTCAGTCCCAAGAACAGTTATGTAGTGTAATGGTAGGGGAGAATATAGGTGAAAGGTTAGGTGACTACCTGAGCCTATATTGGGGTACCTATATGAAACATAACACCCACTCCTCATCCGACTGGACGACATACTAAAATTCTAATGTACAGCGAGGTGTTGTACATAAACAACTAATAAGTCCATAAAAATAGTACTTAAAAAATGTAAAATTCTAAAAAATGCTAAAAAACATATATTGCAGGCGATAGAAGTCTGTACTAAACTATGTTCGTATATATATTCGAACAATGAGTGACTGAAAGCAATGCAGCTTAGCAAAAAGTGTCTATTGTTTAAAATTCCAAATTTGGTTGTTTTTGAAAAAAGGCCAATGTTTTCCCAGCACACGATGAGCCAAATGTTTGTGTCCAGGCTGGGAGACGCAACATCACTGTTGCTTGCCATCGCAGACGATGATCCCTGCAACACCTCATAGATTAGCTAAATCAAGCACAGATGTTTTTCTGCACTATCCACAGCCGATGCTGGGGAAGCCTGTGTGACTTCCAAGGCCTGAATATTTGTTGAGGAGAGGAATCCGTTCCAACAGGAGCTGAAGCATCCTGTGGTGGTGTAGCGGTAAGGAAGGAGTATATGAGACACCAGGTAGGTTAATCTTGGGTTTTATTGAAATAAGTCTCTTCTTTTGAGACGCCAGAGTCAATCAACAAGGGACCAGGCCTTCGTATCCCGTCCTGTTCAGTTCACAGGCTCGGACTCCGTCTTCTTCTCTCCTGCTTCCGGTCTCGTCTCGGTCCTGGAGGGAGGCTCGGGGAAGAAGAGAAAATATGGCAGACGTGAGGGCCGGCATTCAGGTCACCAATAATGGGGAGGGGAAGTGAGGGACCACCGGTGCTCAGCTTACACTCTTATGACGTGAGGGTTGGTGCTGGGGAACGGGTATCTGTCGGGGATAGCAGGGCAATTCTAATCTCTAGCGTTCGCCTTCCTCCCCACCCACCCCGTGACACGGTCCCGTACCTGTTTAAGCCACGCTCCTCGAGGAGCGTGGCTGGGCGCTAGGCGGGAACGTTGGCCTCCTGGCTCCTCGGATCCGGTCTCTTCCTTCAGGCTCGATGCTCGTGATGGACGTTTTTCTCTCGGTGTCTCCCTGCGGCTCTCCTCCGATTCCAAGCGCACGCTCTCCCAGCGTCTTCCGGGTCCCTCTTCTGTCTCGTCAGGGATGACGTCGAAGTCCTGGGCGGAGTCCTCCAGCGAGCAGTTCCAGTTAAAGGGACCGGGCCGAAATACACTGAGTCAGTTTCATGCGGTGCAGTCCCTTCCGCATTCCAATCGTCAGTCTGTGAAGATAGGAAAGGGGGTGTTTCAGGGGCACAGACCACCAGTTCCCAACGTGCTCCTGCTCCCTCCGAGTCAGCACGGATTCGTGACACACCCCACCCCCGGATTCTCCCGATCGGGGAGAGGAAACACCCTAGAGAGAAAGTCCGCACTCCCATTGTCGGCACCCCTTCGATGTCTGACCTCGAACGAAAACGGTTGCAGGGACAGAAACCACCGCAGGATGCAGGGATTATGGCCCATGTTCCTGCTCATCCACTGGAGGGGTGCGTGGTCAGTATACAGGATAAAAGGGCTGCCGTCCAGATAGTATCGCAGTTTGTCCACTGCCCATTTCACGGCTAGGCACTCCTTTTCTATAGTCGGATACTTCTCTTCCCTGGGGAACAGTCTCCTACTGATGAAAAGGATCGGGTGTTCAATGCCTTCAGGGGAGAGCTGAGAGAGCACGGCACCCAACCTGTAGTCAGAGGCGTCGGTGTGCAGAAGGAATGGTTTGTTAAAATCGGGGGAAGCCAGTACGGGACGAGTGGTTATGGCCCGCTTCAATATGGTAAAGGCCTCTAGTGTCCTCTCAGGGGGGTTCTATAGGGTCTGTGTCTTGGTCGTTTTGCAAAGGAGGTCCGTCAGGGGGGCTGCTATCTCCGAGTACTCTAGGGATAAAGCGCCTGTAATAACCAAGCAGCCCCAAAAAGGCTCTCAGCTCTTTTTTTGAGGATGGAAAAGGGGTGTCTACGATGGCTTTTATCTTTTCCTTTTGAGGAGCGATCACCCCATGACCCAAGACGTACCCGAGGTAGTTGACTGACTGGAAACCCACCCGTGACTTCTTCGAATTTATGTGGAGTCCAGCTTGTAACAGGGATTGTAGAATGAGGCGTAGATGTTTTAGGTGGTCTTCCCATGTAGGGCTGAACACCACGATGTCATCCAAATACGATGATGAAAAGGCCCGGTGTTCCCGGAGCACCGTGTTCATCAGACGTTGGAAGGTGGCAGGTGCTCCGTGAAGACCGAAAGGGAGAACGGTGAATTCGTAGAGGCCGTCTGGTGTGACAAAAGCGGTCTTTTCTCTATCAGTTTCCTTCAGGGGGACCTGCCAGTAGCCCTTCGTTAAATCAAAGGTGGTGATGTAGCGTGCCTCCCCCATTTTCTCGATTAGCTCGTCGACCCCGGGTATCGGGTATGAGTCGAACTTAGAGATCGAGTTCAGGGCCCTGAAGTCCATGCAGAACCGCTTAGTACCGTCAGGTTTGGGGACCATCACTATTGGAGAGGACCACTCACTTTTGGAAGGGCGATGACCCCCAACTCCAACATGGACCTGACCTCATGTCGATAGCTTGTCTGCGGGCGGCTGGTATCCGGTAAGGGCGCTGTTTTATGACTCGCCCTGGGATAGTCGTGATGGTGTGTTCTATCAGGGTCGTTTTTCCTGGGCTGTCGGAGAAGATGGAAGAGAAGGGTTTTAGGACAGCCCCCAAAGAGTGTCTTTCGGGAAAGGACAACTCATCATTCATGATCAGTTGGTTCAAGGTACAGGAGGGGGTTACATTCTGGGTTGGTAGGGTTAGGTGGGTAGATGAGGGTAGGGGACCTATCCATTTTTTTAATAGGTTCACATGATAGGTCTGTGTGCGCGAAGTCCGTACCTGGACCTTATAGCTGGTTTTTCCCACGGTCCCTACTATTTTGTATGGGCCTAACCAGGACAATTTTTAAAGTTAGAGACAAGATTGGGTGAACCACATCTAAAACATTGTAATTTAGAAAAACTACGTGAAGTAACAATGTTTTTAGCGCCTCTGAAAACATTATCAGTAGGAGTAGACCCTTTTTGATTACTGTTAGTGGTGCTAATACCAGATGAAGATTTATTGGCTGAATTAACATGAGCTACACTAGTAACAGGTACAGCAATTTCCAATTGTTTGGCGTCAAGTTGAGAACTTTCAATACTTTTAGCTATGTCAATAGCCTCATCCAAAGTTGGATTTTTACACAATAGTAATTTCTGATGAATTTGTTTTGAGTGACATCTACACACAATTTTGTCTCTGATAAGCTGAGACGTGAAACCCTCAAAGTCACAATATCCAGCAAGCATTTTTAGTGCAGTTACATAGGAATCCAAAGATTCATTGGGAGCTTGTACACGTGTGAAAAACTTATGTCTATGCACCACCAAATTAACTTTACCTTCAAAATACGTACTTAATTGTTTTACAGCTAATTGGAATTCATCAAGATCTTCACAGTCTTGACCAGTGTATTCAGGTAAATGGTCAAACACATTTTGAACTTCAACACCAAGATAATAGTATAACAAACTACGTTTTATGTCAGCTTTAAACTTCAGCCCATCAATTGCCCCTAAATAGGCATTGAAGGATCTGTACCATAACCTCCATTTCAAATGTGGTTCACCAGGCTCTTGTAAAAGGGACTCGGAGGAGTTACAGACTGCATATCGGAACAATAAAGAAAACACAAACGAATATGTGAATGAGATCCACAGGAGTAAACCTGAAAAATAAGCACAATTAGTGGAAATGAAAAGAAGAACAGTAAGGAAAGACAAGGCGTAGAAAAGAAGGAAAAGTATACGACTAGAGAAAGGTAAAAGAACAGATGAGTAATAAACAGTTGTAAACTACACACAAAATATGTATAGATTTTGTTAAAAAAAATAAGGTTTCTCTCTTTTTTTTTTTTGAAGCACGCTGCAATAATAAGAAATTCCACACGGAGTGCTGCAGAACAGGGAGACGTGATAAGACAGTCTCAGTATACTTGATGATAGAGCTGGCAGACAATCCGTAGCAACTCAATGGTAACTTCCTTAATGTGAGGAAACTGTGCAGCAAAACACATGTCCCAGAACTGGAACTGGCAAGAACGAGAACGGTAAGGAATGTCCTATATGAGGAGCAAAGTAGAAATGCGGAAAGAAAAAAAGAAATGATATTGTCATAGATGGCAAATGTTGAAAATAGAAGCGTTGCACGCACAAAGCGTGATTGTAGAAGAGTAGTGGAGCAAAAACAAACGTTGCACGCACGGAGCGTGATAACCAGAGAGGAGATGGCCAGATTGTGGAGTCAATAGGGCAAACACTGGAGCATGAGAAAAAATGAAGAATGCTGGATCAGGAAGAAACGATGAGACGTGGTAGGACGGGCAGCGTCAATACAACATGAGGAAACTATAATGAAAGTATCCAGTTGCCGTGACTACAAAGACAGCACGTAACAACGCGGGCGGCGCTCAAATGAAGCTGTAGTCACGGATGAAACAAAACGAGACAGCGCTCGCGGGGATAATACAAATACTGAATCACAGAGTCAGCACGAGCGTGAGACCAGCTCGTGAGAGTGCAAGGACACCACAGTAACGTTCGATCGCACGCTTGGGAGAAGGAAAGCCGTTTCCAAGCGCGAGACACAGCGCGCAGCAAAAACGGGAAAACAGTAGCAAAGTCGAATTCCCCTGGGCCCTTTTAAACCAAAAAAAAGATGACCTGAGCTGGAAAAGAGTTATGAATCAAATCCAAGTCGTCCAATGACACAGGATGACATCCTTAAAGATTCGAGGATAACGATGAACGGAAGAGCTCCTCAGCAGTAAAGCAGGACAGCAAAGTTCATTCCCAGGCTTGTCGCCAAATATGTGGAGACGGAAAGACGACACAAATGAAGTTTTCTTGAAGTTTTATTGGAGAAATGGTTCACGGTCTGAAGGGTCCAGGGAGCAATCGGCAACTGCCGAGTGGAACCAATACAAACATAAAAGGAACAGGATGACATAGGTGGTGGAACCAAGACAATAGAGAATTCCAACCACTGTCATATAATAGGAGATACAGTGAAAACACCAGAAAGGCATTTAAAGGAAAACAATACACAATATACACAACACCACAGGAACTCAGGGTGCTCTTTTTGTAAAGATGTTATGTAGGTTTTTACCATAAGGAAATGCGGAACCGAGAAAGGAATAGAGCGAAACCAGTAGGAGGAGCATTGCTACAAATGGAATTAGACACAGTTTTAGTAGTAGTAGAGATGGAAGACTACTTTACAGTGGAAAATCATGGCATGAAATGCTAGATAGTCTTTTCTAGGTTTCCTTTTAAAAAGTAGATGAAATAGGAAAGACTTCAAGAGAATAGCTTGTTGCATGCAATAAGACTCCAAATGTTTAGATAAGGGGTAGATTAGATTAGGTTGATGTGTGTAGTAGTGTCTGGGGCTGGACACAAAAATATCCTCCTGACTCTGGACTTGGCTTGCCCAATGTAAAGACGACTCTTTCTGAAGCCACAGTGCTTTCACACAATTAGCAAATAACATGTTAGGAGCCGGTGTCCGCAAAGAAGGGTTGAAGTACTGTAGGAAAAAGATTCTTAACATACGTTAGACCTGTCATCCTTAGGGTGGTTTTCCCGCCAACTTTTTGCCTGCTTCCCTCCTGTTTTTGATGATTCTTTTTGTTGGCCTTAGGACTCTGAGCACCTTACCACTGCCGACCAGTGCTAAAGTGCATGCGTTCTCCTCTAAATATGGTGAAATTGATGTATACACAATTGGCATATTTAATTTACTTGTAAGTCCCTTGTAAAGTGGTATACCATATATCCATGGCCTGTAAATTAAATGCTACTAGTGGGCCTGCAGCACTGATTGTGCCACCCACCCAAGTAGCCTTTCAAACCTGTCTCATTGCAAGGCTTGTGTATACAGTTTACTGTCACTTCAACGGTGCATGTAAAACCCCTTGCCTAGCCTTAAACTCCCCATTTATTACACATAAGTCACCCCTAAGGTAGGCCCTAGGCCCTAGGTAGCCCAGAGGGCAGACTGCCTTTTAAGTAAAAGGTAAGACGTTTGCTTTTAAGTTCTGCATGTCCTCTTGTTCGGCCTATTTACACGCCTGAAAGGCTGTAAGATAACCTGTAAATTTGGTCAATTGGCCATGGCACGGTGCAGAGTCGCAATTACTTGGATGTCACAACGCAACCCCACAATGGCACTCTGGCATCAAGACTTGGCCAAGTGGGCCCTAGCTGAGGAAACACAAATGTGACACAGTAGAAGGGATGACAAACTCGACGCATTGCACACGTGGCGGGCCCTTACAGATAAGCTTTTGTCGTGTAGTTCCTATAACCCTTTATAGGATCTGCACATTTAGACAACATAGACTGTGGGATTAGTGTCCAGACTGATTCCAGACACCCCTACCGGGTACGTTTGCCTGTATACCAGCTATCTCACAGTACCACTAGAAACACCTCTTACCAAGGAGAGAATAGTTCTTGGCAACTATCGAACATGACAACTCTGTCCCATCAGGGATCGTGGAAACAGTACAGTACTTTTCGCTCAGTCACTCGTGCTCACTCACTTTGTCTCAGAGAGATACACAGAATAAACAGTGGGGACGTTTTTCAATAAGCATTTATTGAACCAGTGTCATTCTAGTGTAAAATAGGTGTTATGAAACAACCATTAGACAGAAACAGATATAAATGATTATAAGCACCAACAGAGTAAAAGGATGGTAGATTTCTACCATAGTGCTAAAACAATAAATACAGGCAGGTATTAAAATACATGACAGTAAAAATGCGTACTCCTACGATGCGACCCTAACTAGATGTACCTAAGTGTATCTAGCATGTATGTAGGTGTAAAGCCAAGAATCCCTCTAGGATAAAGTCAACCCCATTACCTGAAGTGAGAGACTGTGGGACCCCGTCTTAGTCTCGAGATGGACATCCCGCAAGGGATGTCAGACCACTGCGAGCTGGAGTGTCTGCGTGCAGGAACCTCAGCGTCTCACGTCAGTGTGTCAGCATGGAAGTCCTTTTCTCCTCTGACTACCTCAGCAAGATATGGTGTTTATATACACAAAGTGGAACCCTCAGGGTTTCTATCTTGCTGTGTCATGTCGGACTTAGGATGAGGGAAGGAATGCCCCTTATACATTATTATGCAGGAGATGGTAGCACTGCTGAGTTTCCAAGAATCCTCATGCATAATGGATGAGGCTAGTTTTCAGGGAAAACCCAACATCTCGTAAGCAGTACCGTAACTAGGTAAAAGGTCAGTCCCAAGAACAGTTATGTAGTGTAATGGTAGGGGAGAATATAGGTGAAAGGTTAGGTGACTACCTGAGCCTATATTGGGGTACCTATATGAAACATAACACCCACTCCTCATCCGACTGGACGACATACTAAAATTCTAATGTACAGCGAGGTGTTGTACATAAACAACTAATAAGTCCATAAAAATAGTACTTAAAAAATGTAAAATTCTAAAAAATGCTAAAAAACATATATTGCAGGCGATAGAAGTCTGTACTAAACTATGTTCGTATATATATTCGAACAATGAGTGACTGAAAGCAATGCAGCTTAGCAAAAAGTGTCTATTGTTTAAAATTCCAAATTTGGTTGTTTTTGAAAAAAGGCCAATGTTTTCCCAGCACACGATGAGCCAAATGTTTGTGTCCAGGCTGGGAGACGCAACATCACTGTTGCTTGCCATCGCAGACGATGATCCCTGCAACACCTCATAGATTAGCTAAATCAAGCACAGATGTTTTTCTGCACTATCCACAGCCGATGCTGGGGAAGCCTGTGTGACTTCCAAGGCCTGAATATTTGTTGAGGAGAGGAATCTGCTCCAACAGGAGCTGAAGCATCCTGTGGTGGTGTAGCGGTAAGGAAGGAGTATATGAGACACCAGGTAGGTTAATCTTGGGTTTTATTGAAATAAGTCTCTTCTTTTGAGACGCCAGAGTCAATCAACAAGGGACCAGGCCTTCGTATCCCGTCCTGTTCAGTTCACAGGCTCGGACTCCGTCTTCTTCTCTCCTGCTTCCGGTCTCGTCTCGGTCCTGGAGGGAGGCTCGGGGAAGAAGAGAAAATATGGCAGACGTGAGGGCCGGCATTCAGGTCACCAATAATGGGGAGGGGAAGTGAGGGACCACCGGTGCTCAGCTTACACTCTTATGACGTGAGGGTTGGTGCTGGGGAACGGGTATCTGTCGGGGATAGCAGGGCAATTCTAATCTCTAGCGTTCGCCTTCCTCCCCACCCACCCCGTGACACGGTCCCGTACCTGCTTAAGCCACGCTCCTCCAGGAGCGTGGCTGGGCGCTAGGCGGGAACGTTGGCCTCCTGGCTCCTCGGATCCGGTCTCTTCCTTCAGGCTCGATGCTCGTGATGGACGTTTTCTCTCGGTGTCTCCCTGCGGCTCTCCTCCGATTCCAAGCGCACGCTCTCCCAGCGTCTTCCGGGTCCCTCTTCTGTCTCGTCAGGGATGACGTCGAAGTCCTGGGCGGAGTCCTCCAGCGAGCAGTTCCAGTTAAAGGGACCGGGCCGAAATACACTGAGTCAGTTTCATGCGGTGCAGTCCCTTCCGCATTCCAATCGTCAGTCTGTGAAGACAGGAAAGGGGGTGTTTCAGGGGGCACAGACCACCAGTTCCCAACGTGCTCCTGCTCCCTCCGAGTCAGCACGGATTCGTGACACACCCCACCCCCGGATTCTCCCGATCGGGGAGAGGAAACACCCTAGAGAGAAAGTCCGCACTCCCATTGTCAGCACCCCTTCGATGTCTGACCTCGAACGAAAACGGTTGCAGGGACAGAAACCACCGCAGGATGCAGGGATTATGGCCCATGTTCCTGCTCATCCACTGGAGGGGTGCGTGGTCAGTATACAGGATAAAAGGGCTGCCGTCCAGATAGTATCGCAGTTTGTCCACTGCCCATTTCACGGCTAGGCACTCCTTTTCTATAGTCGGATACTTCTCTTCCCTGGGGAACAGTCTCCTACTGATGAAAAGGATCGGGTGTTCAATGCCTTCAGGGGAGAGCTGAGAGAGCACGGCACCCAACCTGTAGTCAGAGGCGTCGGTGTGCAGAAGGAATGGTTTGTTAAAATCGGGGGAAGCCAGTACGGGACGAGTGGTTATGGCCCGCTTCAATAGGGGAAAGGCCTCTAGTGTCCTCTCAGGGGGGTTCTATAGGGTCTGTGTCTTGGTCGTTTTGCAAAGGAGGTCCGTCAGGGGGGCTGCTATCTCCGAGTACTCTAGGGATAAAGCGCCTGTAATAACCAAGCAGCCCCAAAAAGGCTCTCAGCTCTTTTTTGAGGATGGAAAAGGGGTGTCTACGATGGCTTTTATCTTTTCCTTTTGAGGAGCGATCACCCCATGACCCAAGACGTACCCGAGGTAGTTGACTGACTGGAAACCCACCCGTGACTTCTTCGAATTTATGTGGAGTCCAGCTTGTAACAGGGATTGTAGAATGAGGCGTAGATGTTTTAGGTGGTCTTCCCATGTAGGGCTGAACACCACGATGTCATCCAAATACGATGATGAAAAGGCCCGGTGTTCCCGGAGCACCGTGTTCATCAGACGTTGGAAGGTGGCAGGTGCTCCGTGAAGACCGAAAGGGAGAACGGTGAATTCGTAGAGGCCGTCTGGTGTGACAAAAGCGGTCTTTTCTCTATCAGTTTCCTTCAGGGGGACCTGCCAGTAGCCCTTCGTTAAATCAAAGGTGGTGATGTAGCGTGCCTCCCCCATTTTCTCGATTAGCTCGTCGACCCCGGGTATCGGGTATGAGTCGAACTTAGAGATCGAGTTCAGGGCCCTGAAGTCCATGCAGAACCGCTTAGTACCGTCAGGTTTGGGGACCATCACTATTGGAGAGGACCACTCACTTTTGGAAGGGCGATGACCCCCAACTCCAACATGGACCTGACCTCATGTTGATAGCTTGTCTGCGGGCGGCTGGTATCCGGTAAGGGCGCTGTTTTATGACTCGCCCTGGGATAGTCGTGATGGTGTGTTCTATCAGGGTCGTTTTTCCTGGGCTGTCGGAGAAGATGGAAGAGAAGGGTTTTAGGACAGCCCCCAAAGAGTGTCTTTCGGGAAAGGACAACTCATCATTCATGATCAGTTGGTTCAAGGTACAGGAGGGGGTTACATTCTGGGTTGGTAGGGTTAGGTGGGTAGATGAGGGTAGGGGACCTATCCATTTTTTTTAATAGGTTCACATGATAGGTCTGTGTGCGCGAAGTCCGTACCTGGACCTTATAGCTGGTTTTTCCCACGGTCCCTACTATTTTGTATGGGCCTAACCAGGACAATTTTTAAAGTTAGAGACAAGATTGGGTGAACCACATCTAAAACATTGTAATTTAGAAAAACTACGTGAAGTAACAATGTTTTTAGCGCCTCTGAAAACATTATCAGTAGGAGTAGACCCTTTTTGATTACTGTTAGTGGTGCTAATACCAGATGAAGATTTATTGGCTGAATTAACATGAGCTACACTAGTAACAGGTACAGCAATTTCCAATTGTTTGGCGTCAAGTTGAGAACTTTCAATACTTTTAGCTATGTCAATAGCCTCATCCAAAGTTGGATTTTTACACAATAGTAATTTCTGATGAATTTGTTTTGAGTGACATCTACACACAATTTTGTCTCTGATAAGCTGAGACGTGAAACCCTCAAAGTCACAATATCCAGCAAGCATTTTTAGTGCAGTTACATAGGAATCCAAAGATTCATTGGGAGCTTGTACACGTGTGAAAAACTTATGTCTATGCACCACCAAATTAACTTTACCTTCAAAATACGTACTTAATTGTTTTACAGCTAATTGGAATTCATCAAGATCTTCACAGTCTTGACCAGTGTATTCAGGTAAATGGTCAAACACATTTTGAACTTCAACACCAAGATAATAGTATAACAAACTACGTTTTATGTCAGCTTTAAACTTCAGCCCATCAATTGCCCCTAAATAGGCATTGAAGGATCTGTACCATAACCTCCATTTCAAATGTGGTTCACCAGGCTCTTGTAAAAGGGACTCGGAGGAGTTACAGACTGCATATCGGAACAATAAAGAAAACACAAACGAATATGTGAATGAGTCCACAGGAGTAAACCTGAAAAATAAGCACAATTAGTGGAAATGAAAAGAAGAACAGTAAGGAAAGACAAGGCGTAGAAAAGAAGGAAAAGTATACGACTAGAGAAAGGTAAAAGAACAGATGAGTAATAAACAGTTGTAAACTACACACAAAATATGTATAGATTTTGTTAAAAAAAAATAAGGTTTCTTCTCTTTTTTTTTTTTGAAGCACGCTGCAATAATAAGAAATTCCACACGGAGTGCTGCAGAACAGGGAGACGTGATAAGACAGTCTCAGTATACTTGATGATAGAGCTGGCAGACAATCCGTAGCAACTCAATGGTAACTTCCTTAATGTGAGGAAACTGTGCAGCAAAACACATGTCCCAGAACTGGAACTGGCAAGAACGAGAACGGTAAGGAATGTCCTATATGAGGAGCAAAGTAGAAATGCGGAAAGAAAAAAAGAAATGATATTGTCATAGATGGCAAATGTTGAAAATAGAAGCGTTGCACGCACAAAGCGTGATTGTAGAAGAGTAGTGGAGCAAAAACAAACGTTGCACGCACGGAGCGTGATAACCAGAGAGGAGATGGCCAGATTGTGGAGTCAATAGGGCAAACACTGGAGCATGAGAAAAAATGAAGAATGCTGGATCAGGAAGAAACGATGAGACGTGGTAGGACGGGCAGCGTCAATACAACATGAGGAAACTATAATGAAAGTATCCAGTTGCCGTGACTACAAAGACAGCACGTAACAACGCGGGCGGCGCTCAAATGAAGCTGTAGTCACGGATGAAACAAAACGAGACAGCGCTCGCGGGGATAATACAAATACTGAATCACAGAGTCAGCACGAGCGTGAGACCAGCTCGTGAGAGTGCAAGGACACCACAGTAACGTTCGATCGCACGCTTGGGAGAAGGAAAGCCGTTTCCAAGCGCGAGACACAGCGCGCAGCAAAAACGGGAAAACAGTAGCAAAGTCGAATTCCCCTGGGCCCTTTTAAACCAAAAAAAAAAGATGACCTGAGCTGGAAAAGAGTTATGAATCAAATCCAAGTCGTCCAATGACACAGGATGACATCCTTAAAGATTCGAGGATAACGATGAACGGAAGAGCTCCTCAGCAGTAAAGCAGGACAGCAAAGTTCATTCCCAGGCTTGTCGCCAAATATGTGGAGACGGAAAGACGACACAAATGAAGTTTTCTTGAAGTTTTATTGGAGAAATGGTTCACGGTCTGAAGGGTCCAGGGAGCAATCGGCAACTGCCGAGTGGAACCAATACAAACATAAAAGGAACAGGATGACATAGGTGGTGGAACCAAGACAATAGAGAATTCCAACCACTGTCATATAATAGGAGATACAGTGAAAACACCAGAAAGGCATTTAAAGGAAAACAATACACAATATACACAACACCACAGGAACTCAGGGTGCTCTTTTTGTAAAGATGTTATGTAGGTTTTTACCATAAGGAAATGCGGAACCGAGAAAGGAATAGAGCGAAACCAGTAGGAGGAGCATTGCTACAAATGGAATTAGACACAGTTTTAGTAGTAGTAGAGATGGAAGACTACTTTACAGTGGAAAATCATGGCATGAAATGCTAGATAGTCTTTTCTAGGTTTCCTTTTAAAAAGTAGATGAAATAGGAAAGACTTCAAGAGAATAGCTTGTTGCATGCAATAAGACTCCAAATGTTTAGATAAGGGGTAGATTAGATTAGGTTGATGTGTGTAGTAGTGTCTGGGGCTGGACACAAAAATATCCTCCTGACTCTGGACTTGGCTTGCCCAATGTAAAGACGACTCTTTCTGAAGCCACAGTGCTTTCACACAATTAGCAAATAACATGTTAGGAGCCGGTGTCCGCAAAGAAGGGTTGAAGTACTGTAGGAAAAGATTCTTAACATACGTTAGACCTGTCATCCTTAGGGTGGTTTTCCCGCCAACTTTTTGCCTGCTTCCCTCCTGTTTTTGATGATTCTTTTGTTGGCCTTAGGACTCTGAGCACCTTACCACTGCCGACCAGTGCTAAAGTGCATGCGTTCTCCTCTAAATATGGTGAAATTGATGTATACACAATTGGCATATTTAATTTACTTGTAAGTCCCTTGTAAAGTGGTATACCATATATCCATGGCCTGTAAATTAAATGCTACTAGTGGGCCTGCAGCACTGATTGTGCCACCCACCCAAGTAGCCTTTCAAACCTGTCTCATTGCAAGGCTTGTGTATACAGTTTACTGTCACTTCAACGGTGCATGTAAAACCCCTTGCCTAGCCTTAAACTCCCCATTTATTACACATAAGTCACCCCTAAGGTAGGCCCTAGGCCCTAGGTAGCCCAGAGGGCAGACTGCCTTTTAAGTAAAAGGTAAGACGTTTGCTTTTAAGTTCTGCATGTCCTCTTGTTCGGCCTATTTACACGCCTGAAAGGCTGTAAGATAACCTGTAAATTTGGTCAATTGGCCATGGCACGGTGCAGAGTCGCAATTACTTGGATGTCACAACGCAACCCCACAATGGCACTCTGGCATCAAGACTTGGCCAAGTGGGCCCTAGCTGAGGAAACACAAATGTGACACAGTAGAAGGGATGACAAACTCGACGCATTGCACACGTGGCGGGCCCTTACAGATAAGCTTTTGTCGTGTAGTTCCTATAACCCTTTATAGGATCTGCACATTTAGACAACATAGACTGTGGGATTAGTGTCCAGACTGATTCCAGACACCCCTACCGGGTACGTTTGCCTGTATACCAGCTATCTCACAGTACCACTAGAAACACCTCTTACCAAGGAGAGAATAGTTCTTGGCAACTATCGAACATGACAACTCTGTCCCATCAGGGATCGTGGAAACAGTACAGTACTTTTCGCTCAGTCACTCGTGCTCACTCACTTTGTCTCAGAGAGATACACAGAATAAACAGTGGGGACGTTTTTCAATAAGCATTTATTGAACCAGTGTCATTCTAGTGTAAAATAGGTGTTATGAAACAACCATTAGACAGAAACAGATATAAATGATTATAAGCACCAACAGAGTAAAAGGATGGTAGATTTCTACCATAGTGCTAAAACAATAAATACAGGCAGGTATTAAAATACATGACAGTAAAAATGCGTACTCCTACGATGCGACCCTAACTAGATGTACCTAAGTGTATCTAGCATGTATGTAGGTGTAAAGCCAAGAATCCCTCTAGGATAAAGTCAACCCCATTACCTGAAGTGAGAGACTGTGGGACCCCGTCTTAGTCTCGAGATGGACATCCCGCAAGGGATGTCAGACCACTGCGAGCTGGAGTGTCTGCGTGCAGGAACCTCAGCGTCTCACGTCAGTGTGTCAGCATGGAAGTCCTTTTCTCCTCTGACTACCTCAGCAAGATATGGTGTTTATATACACAAAGTGGAACCCTCAGGGTTTCTATCTTGCTGTGTCATGTCGGACTTAGGATGAGGGAAGGAATGCCCCTTATACATTATTATGCAGGAGATGGTAGCACTGCTGAGTTTCCAAGAATCCTCATGCATAATGGATGAGGCTAGTTTTCAGGGAAAACCCAACATCTCGTAAGCAGTACCGTAACTAGGTAAAAGGTCAGTCCCAAGAACAGTTATGTAGTGTAATGGTAGGGGAGAATATAGGTGAAAGGTTAGGTGACTACCTGAGCCTATATTGGGGTACCTATATGAAACATAACACCCACTCCTCATCCGACTGGACGACATACTAAAATTCTAATGTACAGCGAGGTGTTGTACATAAACAACTAATAAGTCCATAAAAATAGTACTTAAAAAATGTAAAATTCTAAAAAATGCTAAAAAACATATATTGCAGGCGATAGAAGTCTGTACTAAACTATGTTCGTATATATATTCGAACAATGAGTGACTGAAAGCAATGCAGCTTAGCAAAAAGTGTCTATTGTTTAAAATTCCAAATTTGGTTGTTTTTGAAAAAAGGCCAATGTTTTCCCAGCACACGATGAGCCAAATGTTTGTGTCCAGGCTGGGAGACGCAACATCACTGTTGCTTGCCATCGCAGACGATGATCCCTGCAACACCTCATAGATTAGCTAAATCAAGCACAGATGTTTTTCTGCACTATCCACAGCCGATGCTGGGGAAGCCTGTGTGACTTCCAAGGCCTGAATATTTGTTGAGGAGAGGAATCCGTTCCAACAGGAGCTGAAGCATCCTGTGGTGGTGTAGCGGTAAGGAAGGAGTATATGAGACACCAGGTAGGTTAATCTTGGCTTTTATTGAAATAAGTCTCTTCTTTTGAGACGCCAGAGTCAATCAACAAGGGACCAGGCCTTCGTATCCCGTCCTGTTCAGTTCACAGGCTCGGACTCCGTCTTCTTCTCTCCTGCTTCCGGTCTCGTCTCGGTCCTGGAGGGAGGCTCGGGGAAGAAGAGAAAATATGGCAGACGTGAGGGCCGGCATTCAGGTCACCAATAATGGGGAGGGGAAGTGAGGGACCACCGGTGCTCAGCTTACACTCTTATGACGTGAGGGTTGGTGCTGGGGAACGGGTATCTGTCGGGGATAGCAGGGCAATTCTAATCTCTAGCGTTCGCCTTCCTCCCCACCCACCCCGTGACACGGTCCCGTACCTGTTTAAGCCACGCTCCTCCAGGAGCGTGGCTGGGCGCTAGGCGGGAACGTTGGCCTCCTGGCTCCTCGGATCCGGTCTCTTCCTTCAGGCTCGATGCTCGTGATGGACGTTTTCTCTCGGTGTCTCCCTGCGGCTCTCCTCCGATTCCAAGCGCACGCTCTCCCAGCGTCTTCCGGGTCCCTCTTCTGTCTCGTCAGGGATGACGTCGAAGTCCTGGGCGGAGTCCTCCAGCGAGCAGTTCCAGTTAAAGGGACCGGGCCGAAATACACTGAGTCAGTTTCATGCGGTGCAGTCCCTTCCGCATTCCAATCGTCAGTCTGTGAAGATAGGAAAGGGGGTGTTTCAGGGGGCACAGACCACCAGTTCCCAACGTGCTCCTGCTCCCTCCGAGTCAGCACGGATTCGTGACACACCCCACCCCCCGGATTCTCCCGATCGGGGAGAGGAAACACCCTAGAGAGAAAGTCCGCACTCCCATTGTCGGCACCCCTTCGATGTCTGACCTCGAACGAAAACGGTTGCAGGGACAGAAACCACCGCAGGATGCAGGGATTATGGCCCATGTTCCTGCTCATCCACTGGAGGGGTGCGTGGTCAGTATACAGGATAAAAGGGCTGCCGTCCAGATAGTATCGCAGTTTGTCCACTGCCCATTTCACGGCTAGGCACTCCTTTTCTATAGTCGGATACTTCTCTTCCCTGGGGAACAGTCTCCTACTGATGAAAAGGATCGGGTGTTCAATGCCTTCAGGGGAGAGCTGAGAGAGCACGGCACCCAACCTGTAGTCAGAGGCGTCGGTGTGCAGAAGGAATGGTTTGTTAAAATCGGGGGAAGCCAGTACGGGACGAGTGGTTATGGCCCGCTTCAATAGGGTAAAGGCCTCTAGTGTCCTCTCAGGGGGGTTCTATAGGGTCTGTGTCTTGGTCGTTTTGCAAAGGAGGTCCGTCAGGGGGGCTGCTATCTCCGAGTACTCTAGGGATAAAGCGCCTGTAATAACCAAGCAGCCCCAAAAAGGCTCTCAGCTCTTTTTTGAGGATGGAAAAGGGGTGTCTACGATGGCTTTTATCTTTTCCTTTTGAGGAGCGATCACCCCATGACCCAAGACGTACCCGAGGTAGTTGACTGACTGGAAACCCACCCGTGACTTCTTCGAATTTATGTGGAGTCCAGCTTGTAACAGGGATTGTAGAATGAGGCGGAGATGTTTTAGGTGGTCTTCCCATGTAGGGCTGAACACCACGATGTCATCCAAATACGATGATGAAAAGGCCCGGTGTTCCCGGAGCACCGTGTTCATCAGACGTTGGAAGGTGGCAGGTGCTCCGTGAAGACCGAAAGGGAGAACGGTGAATTCGTAGAGGCCGTCTGGTGTGACAAAAGCGGTCTTTTCTCTATCAGTTTCCTTCAGGGGGACCTGCCAGTAGCCCTTCGTTAAATCAAAGGTGGTGATGTAGCGTGCCTCCCCCATTTTCTCGATTAGCTCGTCGACCCCGGGTATCGGGTATGAGTCGAACTTAGAGATCGAGTTCAGGGCCCTGAAGTCCATGCAGAACCGCTTAGTACCGTCAGGTTTGGGGACCATCACTATTGGAGAGGACCACTCACTTTTGGAAGGGCGATGACCCCCAACTCCAACATGGACCTGACCTCATGTCGATAGCTTGTCTGCGGGCGGCTGGTATCTGGTAAGGGCGCTGTTTTATGACTCGCCCTGGGATAGTCGTGATGGTGTGTTCTATCAGGGTCGTTTTTCCAGGGCTGTCGGAGAAGATGGAAGAGAAGGGTTTTAGGACAGCCCCCAAAGAGTGTCTTTCGGGAAAGGACAACTCATCATTCATGATCAGTTGGTTCAAGGTACAGGAGGGGGTTACATTCTGGGTTGGTAGGGTTAAGTGGGTAGATGAGGGTAGGGGACCTATCCATTTTTTTTAATAGGTTCACATGATAGGTCTGTGTGCGCGAAGTCCGTACCTGGACCTTATAGCTGGTTTTTCCCACGGTCCCTACTATTTTGTATGGGCCTAACCACTCCTCCTTGAACTTGCTCGAGGAAGAGGGCAACAGGACCAGAACCCAATCCCCAATGGCCATATGTCGCCATATCTTTCCCTTGTCATAGAAATACTTTTGTTTGCTCTGTTTCTTTTCCAGATGGGAATAGGCGAGGTCCCTCAGTTTTCCTATTTTCAATTTGAGACTTCTGCTGTACTCAAGAAACCCCCGAGCTTCGTCTGCCTCCTCTTTTTCCCAGGCCTCTTTTGTCATCTCCATGAGCAATCTCGGCTGTCTCCCAAAGAGCATCTCGAAAGAGGAACAACCGAGACTGCTCTGGACCTGGCTCCTGATCACATATAGGACTAAAGGAAGAAGCCTGTCCCATTCCTTCCTTTCGCTACCCAACATTTTCTTGAGGATCAGCTTCAGCATTCCATTATACCTTTCGACGAGGCCGTCGGTCTGAGGATGGTACACTGACGTCTTGATGTGTCTAAGGTTTAACGTTTTGCACACCTCTTTCATGAGCCGGGAGACGAAGGGGGTTCCCTGATCTGTCAAGATCTCCTGGGGGAACCCTACTCGGGAAAAGAGCTCAATTACTTTGTCAGCGATGTTACGGGTTGTGGGGGCTGCCAGAGGGAAGGCCTCAGGGTAGCGGGTGGTGTAGTCCACCATAACCAGGACGTACTGGTGCCCTTTTCGTGTCTTCAGGAGAGGGCCTATCAGGTCCATACCCACTCGCTCGAAGGGTACGCCTATGATGGGTAAAGGCTGAAGGGGAACCGGAGGGGGGCGATAGAGGGTTCTTTTTCTGGCAGATTTCGCACGACTTACAGTACTTTTTTATATCCCATAAATCCCTGGGCAGTAGAAGTATCTCAAGATGTTTTGGGTTACCTTCTCAGCCCCTATGTGCCCCACTGTGAGGTGGGAGTGTGAAAAAAACAGTATTTGATCCCTGAAGAGCAGAGGGACGAGTAACTGCGGCTCCCCTTCTTTAGACCCCTTTCTGTATAACAACCCAGCTACGGTAAGGAAGTGGGGGTATGTCGTGGGAGGAGTATTGTCACTCTCTGGGGCGTTTTGCCATGCATGTTGGAGAGTGGGATCATTGGACTGTGCAAACTTAAAGTTTCTGTCCAATAGCCATGGCTCAGAGGTTACAAGGGCTGGATAGTGCGTCCCTTTCAGTTACTTTCATCCCTTCTGGTAGGGGCTTATCAAAGACTGTTGTGAGGAACAAGTTAAGGAACCCCGGGTTGTCAGTCCCAATGATTAGCTCCTCCGGGAGTCCCTCCAAAACCCCCACCCTTATGACATGGGGTGAACCGCCTGTCGGGGTGATACCAACGGAGGCGACTGGATATGGTCGTACGTCCCCGTGTACACACCTGATGTGTACCAGGACTTCTGGTAAGATTTGTGTGGAGTATATCAGATCCCCTTGTATAACGGATTGCCTACACCCGGAATCCAGGAGGGCCTTCACCTTTCTGCCATTCACCTCTACACTCACATAAAAGGCACTCCCCAACTCGGCTGCATACAGGATGGAGCGTGGCATGTACCCAACCTCCATGGGCTCTTCCGGGGACTTCTTGCGGGGACATAATCGTGCTATATGTCACCATTCACCGCACTCAAAACATTGGGGCCCTTTGTATGGGGGTAGATCATGTCTCTGTGGATGTGGCCTCGGTGCGTCTGGGGGTGGCCTATGGCTTCTTTTCTCTGGCCTTCCCTGAGGGATGCGATTTGGCTTTTCAGATTCCCACGGCAGAACACGGGGTTGGGCTCTCGAGAAAGTCGTGGCCATCTCGACCACCTCTTTGGGGGTCAGGTGGGAATGTTGCCTTAACCACCTCTGAGTACCGAAGGGCAGCGCTTCTAGGTACTGTTCGAGGTAGATACGATTCATTATCTCGTCTTTGGTGCTTTCGGCAGGCTTCAGCCATTTGTCAGCGGCTGCTTTAAGCCTGAAGTACAGTGTCTTGGGGTTTTCTCCGGGGCGGCCTTTCTCCTTCCGGAACCGTACCCGGAACGCTTCTGCGTCAAGACCTAGGTGGTCCAGGATGATGACCTTGATTTCCACATAGGGTGTGTTCCCCGTGCTGTTGGCCACCTGATAGGCGACCTGAGCTTCGCCAGTCAGTAAAGGAGCCAAAAAGAAAGGCCACTTCTCGATGGGCCATCCACAGGCCCTGGCCGCCCTTTCAAAGTTAAGCAGGAAGGCGTCTGGCTCCTCCCCGGCTACATATTTCTGTAAGGAAACACCCGTGGGTCCTGGAGGGGGTGCTCCCAAGATTTACTTTGGTTGTTGTGTGGACTGTTCTGTAGCCAGCCTCTGTAGTTCCTCCAACTGGGCGGCCATGCTGTTTTTGAATACATCTCGGTCTGCTTGGGCTGAACTCAACTGGCGTTCCACCGCCCATCCTAGCTTGTCCTGTCCTGCGATGAGGTGCTGTATAACGGCGTCCATTATTTCCGTACTAACGGACAGACTCCCCGGCATCTCCACCAGTTGTAGCGGTAAGGAAGGAGTATATGAGACACCAGGTATGTTAATCTTGGGTTTTATTGAAATAAGTCTCTTCTTTTGAGACGCCAGAGTCAATCAACAAGGGACCTGGCCTTCGTATCCCGTCCTGTTCAGTTCACAGGCTCGGACTCCGTCTTCTTCTCTCCAGCTTCCGGTCTCGTCTCGGTCCTGGAGGGAGGCTCGGGGAAGAAGAGAAAATATGGCAGACGTGAGGGCCGGTATTTAGGTCACCAATAATGGGGAGGGGAAGTGAGGGACCACCGGTGCTCAGCTCACACTCTTATGACGTGAGGGTTGGTGCTGGGGAACGGGTATCTGTCGGGGATAGCAGGGCGATTCTAATCTCTAGCGTTCGCCTTCCTCCCCACCCACCCGTGACACGGTCCGGTACCTGTTTAAGCCACGCTCCTCCAGGAGCGTGGCTGGGCGCTAGGCGGGAACGTTGGCCTCCTGGCTCCCCGGAACCGGTCTCTTCCTTCAGGCTCGATGCTCGTGATGGACGTTTTTCTCTCGGCGTCTCCCTGCGGCTCTCCTCCGATTCCAAGCGCGCTCTCTCCCAGCGTCTTCCGGGTCCCTCTTCTGTCTCGTCAGGGATGACGTCGAAGTCCTGGGCAGAGTCGTCCGGCGAGCAGTTCCAGTTAAAGGGACCGGGGCCGAAATACACTGAGTCAGTTTCATGCGGTGCAGTCCCTTCCGCATTCCAATCGTCAGTCTGTGAAGACAGGAAAGGGGGTGTTTCAGGGGGCACAGACCACCAGTCCCCAGCGTGCTCCTGCTCCCCCCGAGTCAGCACGGATTCGTGACAGGTGGCTTTAAGAATGAAGACATCAACATGGGAATACGCTGAGGACACAGCAGAACATGGGCCGTTATCGGGTCCAGTAAAGCATCAACGTCCGGTGGCACAACCGATGGAAGTGTTAGACAGAGATCCAACACGCATTCTTGTACGCAGAACAGGCATCGGAGGACAGGCAGAACACAGTCGATCAAGACTGGTCTAAATGACAGGAACCAAGACTCGCTCAGTTCGCGGAAGCGAGGTGTACCATGCGATCACGGTAACGGCGCTCCAAGTGCGTTTTTTCCATCTCCTTGGTGACTGTGATGTCTATTGCGTAGCAGAAAAATGACAATCAGGATACCTGCTATTAGGAACAGGATCAGCGGAAGCCCTCCAAAAATGCTTCCGAATACGGAGTGTATGAAGTTGGGAATAACTCTGAATACTGTCTGAAAGGTGCTTAACAGTCCAGAACCTATGGTCTTAAATAGGTGTACTATACCCGTCGTATCAAACATGTTAAAGATACGTTGTACCATTTCCGTGAAATGGAAAGGGCAGTTCGTTCGTACTAGTGCCTGTATCTCAGCCGACGACCTTGTGACCTGAAGATCATAAGTTTCTCGGGTGGAGGTTAAGAGCACGGTTTTCTGTAACAGCATGGCTTTCATTAGGCTCAGAGTATCAAACCGTATAAAGGAAACATTCAACGAAGGCCATAACGGCACCTCCCTGACTGTGTGGGTTGGTGGAAACAATACTTGCATACAACAAGTAACCCTGGAGTTTACAGCGACAAGATATGAGATGCCCGGAAGCATCCCACAACAACCTTGATCATTCAGCATCAAGTAACTCCCATTCGCGAGCAACATGAATACCGGATTAATCATGGCAGCCGGGGAGCCTTTCAAGTAACAGGATAAGTTAGCAACTGAACCATTACAGGCCCTGTGAAGCATGATATCCTGGCATGTGAGAGATCCACTTAAAGCGTTCTCGCACTTTGTACCGCTTAGAAACACTTCCATGCCCCCACTCCTGCATCGAAATCTGTATGGCAATTCCCAAGATTCCTTGATGAATTCCCTACCCATCGCTTCATATCGGCCTACCTGTTGTTGTTCTAAGCAATACTGAAACTGGAAAGTTGTGACTGGTAACGTTATATGGCCATGGATTAACCATTCTGTGGATGGTGACTCTGCCACAGTGAAAGGTAACTTGTCCAGTTTTTCAATACGCAGCATTGTATATTTTGCTCCACTTTGTGCCATTGTTATCTGTTTTTCAGTTAGATTGTATGCAGAGAACAAGGACCTACTGTTGATAAATCGCCAAGGCACGTGACCAGTGCACAATGATTGCAGCGTCCAGCTCAACAACATAATAGAACGTAACTGGGATTGTCCGTGCTGTAGTATGGACAGATCCTGTTCTAATATATCTATAGCAGAAGGTACAATGTTGCCCAGTGAATAGATCCTGGATGTTAATGAAGTCATACTATTGTCAACTACAGCTAACGCCTTTTCTAGGTTAATTCTACCTATTTCACAAAGTCTCTCCACTGCTTCTTGTTGAGAGATTTTCCAGATTTCATTATAGACAGCGTATAAGAAACGTTTCTGACGTGGTTTTCGGGGACCTAATAAAAAATCCCTTAAATCCACCTCATCTGAGAGTAAGGATAAGTGCTGTTTCCCCTGGGACAGTGTTGAAGTTTTTAGCCAATCGAGGCATAACTTCCCAACACTGTAGGATGTCACCACCCCCGGATGTTCTCTTTGTACATAGCATTGGTCTGGCCTATGGATACTAAACCCTTCGGTGGTACCCCTGAATCTTGATTGACATCTGTTTGTGTCTGTGGGCCAAACAAACCATCTCTTCCAATTGGGGTCTGATGAATTGTACTGTATGATGTCATCTATTGTATCCTCTCCACGTGATGTAAAGTTTTGCCACCCCTCAAAGTGTGACGGTGTGGGAATCCGAGGTGTGTTCAAATCCTTGTTCTCGGCTATTCCAAGACAGGAAGTCTGTTGCACAGTGTCATTCAGAAATATTATCTGCTGTGGAATGAGGCACGCTCTAAATAGTGCTTCTGTTCCCTGAACTTGCCATTCCTTTGAACCCCAGACTGATTTTATGTCTATAGTGTCCTTCCATAAGTCAAAATCCTGTTCAGACAGTTGGGAAATAAAGGATGCAGAATAAATCTGTTTGGTATTAGTAAGCATATTTTCCTGTGCAGTTGTAGGTGCAACCTTATAGTAATATGAGGTTGGGTCAGAAGTGTTAAACCCTGAAAAATAAGAACATTTCTGTGCGAACATTCTCGAACTACTTTTCGGTGGTGTCGAGCAATGTTCCCATTGGTGGTATGTAAAAACAGTTTGTGGGATACTGGATTTGTGTAAAAAGTGATGACCATAATGTTGGTAACAGTACATAGTGTTATAGTCTGATAAGTCTTCTAACATTTCAATGCTTGAAAATGCAGCATATTGTTCTAAATCAGACAATATATTATTTACAGTTTCAAAATCCCAATCGTCAGAAAATGTACTTGAGGTGGTGATATCGTTTAGAGAAATTTTAAATACATGAGGTATTTTTAAAAGTTCAGGGGGACCAAATACATCATAATCAACCCTGTCCCAAACTATACCATCAGGAATTGGAACAGCTGTAATGTTCACGAAGGACAGGTCTCTTTGTTCATGATGAGATGATGTATGAGGTTTCAGGACCAAGTTCACGTTTGATACTGCAGAGCGTTCTGGGAGATATACAGGCAAACAGGATGACAATGGTAATAGAGGGTGCCAGCACATACACAAATTCAGGAAAGTATAGCGGTCATATGTAAAGAAGGCGTGCTCAATGAAAACAAAGACACTATGCCATCCCAATAGTGTCAAGAACAGGGGAAAAACCCATACAAATTGATTCAAAAGAATGTTCAGAGCACCACCAAAGAAATGCAATATGAAGGTCCGTCGCTCTAGCAGGTCCGTTCAGGTAAATTCAGCGGCAATCAGCAAAAAGTACATATAGACAGAAGGTTAGTTCCATACATATTTATTCCAAATGTCCAGTTAAGCAACAGCCTGGGAGATAGTTTCCATTCATGAGTAAGCAAAAGACAGTCACTAGGCCAATCCAGAACAGAAAAAACACTATTCCAGTTATTATCCAGAGCTGGAGCCAAGGTGATACCAGGTAAGTCTTTTTCAGAAAAATGTAGAAGTCACAAATTTGTTGCTTACGGGAAACTAGAGCTGGCGTAGTTTCAGGTTCACTGGGATCCAGAGAAAATCGATGAAGTAGCCAGATGCAGTTTGATCTATTTTTGGTAGCTCAGCAGGTTTTGTTGAACTGGCAGACGTCTCTTGTAGAGGCATATTGATGTAGACATTGGTGTTAGGCCGAATTTATATTTGTCTTTCATTTTGGTTTTGAAGTTCTGTTTCCAGAGGAACGAGTTACATTTCATTGTTGAAAATTCCATTACTTTGTATTGGCGACTCTTCAAATGTTATGAGTCTTTCTGTCTGAACTTCCTGTATGATAGCGAGAGGAGAGCGTTGGTTACCCAGGAGCCCACGAGGCCTAATATTCAGCATCGGCCACATAGTGTGGTTTGATCAAATTGATGGAGACAAATCTCTTTTCTTTTTTGCCGGCAAGAGCGGAAGAAGTATTGTTCTTGTTCCTTCGACAGCCAGGACAGGTACAGGCTTTATGTGTGATGGCCCAAATTCTTTCTTGTACACAATTTTTGCTCTGACCAGATCCCCGACTTTTGAGATCCAGGCAGGTCTTGCCGTGTCTGATTTGACTTCCCCAGTGGCGGTGCGTTTTACTTGCACGTTGCTTTGTAGTGCCCGGAATTCATTGAGATCCTGTAAAACAGCCAAACGTTTATTGATGTCAAACGGTTTCTCATCCGCCACTGTGCTTTCATATTCGAGATCAGGTACCCACATTCTCGTCCCAAATAGGACTTCGTAAGGAGTGACACCTCCTAGGGAACTTCTTGGCATGTTGTTAAGGACTCTTTGCACCCCGTATAAGTGATTGACACAACTACCACCCGAACCTAATACTCTCGCTGTTAAAGATTGCTTTAAGTCTCGGTTTTTCCTCCCCACGACCGAATTTCCCTCGGGATGGTACTGAGAGGAGTACCGCAATGCAACACCCAAACTTCCCATGGCTTCCTTGTAAGCCCTAGAGCTAAACGCAGGGCCACGGCCAGAATGTAATGTGCCAACTGCGTATGTCCCTATAAAGACTCGCAAATCTTTTATAACAGTTCGAGTGTCAGCCGAGTGCTGAGGCCAAACCCACAGGAATCTGGAACACGAATCCACTGCCACCAAGATGTACTTGTAAGCCCCATCTGATTGTAGGGAGCCACAGTTGTCCAAATAGACACAAGCGAGTGGTCTGTCTGATATTAGTAATGG
The DNA here is from genome assembly GCA_963921515.1 of Calotriton arnoldi. NCBI lineage: Eukaryota > Metazoa > Chordata > Amphibia > Caudata > Salamandridae > Calotriton > Calotriton arnoldi. The sequence goes on along the minus strand of CAWUFW010008997.1, from coordinate 214,268 downwards.
TGTCTGCGCTGGACCTGCCACAGTGGAACCCTTCATCTGCTGACAGATGTCGCACTGTAAGACAAAACTCTTCGTCTGTTTAGTTAAACCAGGCCACCAATAGTGTTATTTCAATAAAGAAACTGTTGCAGTAATCCCTGCATGTGCAGAACCTAGACCCTTGTGTGCAGCTAGTATAAAGCCTAATCTGCGATCTATGTTTGGTATTACTGTAGCCCCACTCCTGAAATTTGAGCATACAGAATGTTATTTGCATCTAACTTGTAGGAGTACTTGAGTGGAAAACCTTTTGGTAAGGCTGTGCTGTTTTTGCGTGAAGCAATGACAGCTACCATTATCTGTCCGTCTATTCTCATTTTAGAACGAGTGATTGCAGCTACGGAAGCAGTACGTACTGCCCCTTTTGCGGCTTCATCGCTAATTAATTCCCTTCAACGTGAACGCCATCACGTTGATTACTCAGCGTGTGTATCACGTGAGCTCTCGGTAGTTTGTTTTTCAACTCAGCTACCTGTTCCCATAGCAATTGATGCTTAATTGTGCAACCTTTTGAATCTTTAAACCCATTCTGACCCCAGAAGTGAAGATATTCATTGTATGACTGGACACAGTAAAAAGAATCGCACACTATAAGTGTGGGGAATTCTCGATCCATATTTATTAGTGCCAGTAATAGGGCTTTTAGTTCTGCCAGCTGTGCTGTGCAGTCTCCCAGAGACTGTGTCTTCGTACTGCTAGGACGGAACTTGCCTCCCTGCATACAACCTTTCACAATCACACATGCAGCGCTGTATTGTTGTTTACTACCTATGGCTGGCTGAGCAGAACCGTCAGTGTAAATAATGTATTCATACTAATCTAGAGGCATTATTTCATTCGGGAGTGGATATTCTTGTTCATATTGCAGGAATGCTTGTGTTTTTAGAGTAGAGTCATGTCTGTATTCTACATCAGTTGCAGTGAAAGAATTAGCCCATTGTATCCATCTTGGATGTAAGGCTTTAGCATTAGGAACGCTAGCCTTTGTAACAGCCTCTAAGGCTGGTACTAGAGTTACGACTATTATTCGTTTCCCCTGAGCCAGTGCTCTTCCTCTCGCTACAGCAGTCTGTACTGCTGTCAGAATCTTTTCTGTAGAAGCAAAACGCATTTCAGCGTTTGTGTACAAGTGTGATTTGTATGCAATTGGGACTGTCTCACCTTCATTGAAAGTGATGTAGGTATATCCTGATAACACGGGGACGACCCGTATCACCAGGTTGCTTACATTCACGCGTGTCTGCAAGTGTTTTGATGCTATCATGTCAGCTTGTAGAGAACGAAGGATATCTGTGTGTTCCTGTGTCCATTGCCTAACTGAGAAATCAGGTCTTATTAGGTCGTAGAACGGTTTTACTTTTTCTGCGTAATCTAAAATATAAGTTCTGCCAAAATTTAAGAATCCCAATATGGATTGTAAGTTTTTCAACAATTTCGGAGGTTGGAGCAGCGCACACTTTTCTAAAAAGTTAGCTGCCAGGCTTTTCCCTTCACTTGAAAGCTCATATCCCAAAAATAGTACATTGAGGTGGGCTGTTTTTTATTTGTTTAAGTTGGATTTGTAGCCCTCAGAGGTGAACCTCAAAATAATGTTGCTCACCCTGGTCAAGTGTTCCTTTAAATCATCATCCGTCAGATAAATATCATCTACATAGGACAATGCCTCTTCATCCAAATTCTGAAGTAACTCTGTTACCCTAGCGGAAAACAACCCAGGGCTATTCTTATACCCTTGGGGAAGTCGACAAAATTGACGCTGCGAACCTAGCGCTAAAAATGCTGTCAAATACCTGCTTTCAGGCGCTATATTTTGGCATAAAAATCCATTAGAGATATCGAATGTTGTTTTGTATTTTTTCAGCACAATGTTATTCATTATTGCGGCACTGTGTGCATTTTGTGCTGCAAATGTTTCAGTGCATGTGTTCAGATGTCTGTAGTCTAAAACTAGATGGTATGAATTATCGGGTTTCATTACAGGAAACAAAGGATTATTCATGGAGGAGGTGCAAGTTTCAATGACACCTTGGCATTCAAGTTGATCTAAGACCTCCCTGACCTGTTTTTTCGCTTCTTGTTTTATTGGGTACTGTCTCTGTGGAGTTGGAGCAGTTTTTACTGGGATTACATGGTGAGGTGACTCAGCATTCCACCCAACATGGTTGTGATATAGTGCTGGAGCAAGTGCTATCGCCCACTCCTGCGAGTATGTATGTTTTAAGTATATGGGATCGAGGTCGGAAAAAGCTGGTAAAATTACAGTTTCTCCCTTTGGGCAATCCATAACAATTGCAGGCGGCCAATCTTTTTCAGCCAAAAGAATGTCATATCCATGAGTCAGGTTCTCCCAAAAGAGACCTTTAATTTTTCTGGGTTTGCCCCCCTCCATTTGGAGTGTAATTTCATGTAACCTATGTGGGACACTTACCCGTATACCAGGTGTCTCCACCGTAATATGTTCATTCAACACCGCTGTCACCAGAAATTCCATCAGGTTCTGGTGAGCTATTGTTACTTCTGCTGCGCTGTCTAGTATCGTCAGAGCCCATTCCCGTTCAGAAGTTGAGCCCTCAGAATTCTGGGCATGTCTAACTTTAAGACCTGCTACTATCTTCTTTTTAAATTGAGGTTTTGATTTTTGTTTATCTTCTTTTTTGGAAGTATAGTCTGAAGCGCGTTGCATGTCTCTGGACTTCGTACGGTCTTCTTGTCTGTGTTCGGACTATCCTTCCCACTCTGAGTTTTTTGATGAACCCTGAAAGGAACGAGAGGAATGTGTATCAGTATCCTGATACCTGTCAGGTTTTTTAATGTAATCACGATTCCAAAGGAGGAGGGCCCACCCCTGGATTATGATCTATTCTCTCTATTTTTTTGGTTTTTATTGTCCCATTTCTTCTTGGAAGAATCAGGTGCTTGCTTGGTGTTATCCTTTTCAGGACCACCCATGAGTTGAGGTTTTGTTGCTCTAGCTCCCAAATTGTCTCTACCTAATTCAGCATAGGTGTCTTCGATAATTTTAGGTAATTCACGTTCCTGTTGTAAAGGAGTGAAAGCCCGTTGGCGTATTGCCACTGCTGCTGCCTCCCCTTTTATGTTTGCTAATATAATAGCTGATACCTGGGCAAAATTACCTAATAATTTCATCCCTAAATTCAGAGCAGGTTCTGCTCCATACTCATTATGTATTTGTCTTAATACATCTGGTATTACTGCTAATGAAGGAATACCATGAGTTCTGGTATATATGGCAGCGAACACTGTACCCCAAGAGGTACAATCCTCTATCTGAGGAGCTATCCCCATTGACAAGCAGATTGTTAGCATTCTGTGTTTTTCTTGAGGGCTTGTGTGTGGAAATACTGCTTCTAGCTGTGTTATTTTTTTAGCTATCCAGAATGGCATTTGCTCACGTTTAGTGGGCATCTTACCAATAACTGCGTGTAGCGTTTGTGGTGTGATTTTAGTTGTAGATCCCTGAATTTGTCCTGCTTGTGTAGCCTTTGGTGGCTGAAGTGTGAGTGTTCTCATCACAAACTGTGTCAGGTTTCAGTAAAGTTTTATTATTTCTTTATGAAGGGGACGTAAGTCTGCTACTGGCATTGTGTCAATGTCTGGATGTGGTGTATAGGCCACTAGGACTGGCCAAGTCGCTCAATCTCTTCCGAGTGGAAAAGTCTCACTTTTTCTTTTGTGTGTGGGAGGGCGCCTTTAAACGAGTTTATGTGCTCCTGGTAGGTGAGCGGAATTTCAATGTCCTCATACAGACAGTATTCTTCTGGTGTTTCATCTTCAGAGTAAGAATGAAATGTATTTGAATGTGCATCTGCTTGTGGGAATTTAACCCATGAATAGAATACCTCTGTTCTATATGATTCGTGTGCCTCAATCACGAATGTTACTGTCCCACCCGAATCACTGACATAATATCGACAGACACAATATCGACCTACATTTTTATCAACACAAAAATATCGACGACACTAATATCGATACCCTATACTTAATTTAAAAAATACACTATTATCGACCCCAAAATATCGTCAGCCAAAATTATCAATCACAGTAATATCGAACACATAATTATCGTAATCTAAAATATCGAACATCTTTTAAAAACATACATGTCCAAAATATCGATCACAATAATATAGACAGCAATATTATCATTTTTGTAAAAATATCGACAACTCAAAAATAGATAAAAGACACAAAATTAAACACCATAAATATAGTTAAATAAATAAACATACACTGCATATAAAATACAAGCCAATACATAATTTTAGAAAATAGTAAAACATATCTTAAAACATTAAATGATAAATACACTATTAATAACCATTTAAATTTTATACTTACATTATGTACACACATTTTTTAACATCACATATAATATAATACACATTTAAATAATTCAACAATTGGAAAAAAAACTGACTCTTAGGTGCTGATTACGATGGCGGGCGGATCGCCACTGCCGGCCCGGCGGTGGCAATCCTCCCGCCATCGTAACCTGATTTACCCCCGCCATATTATAATGGCGGGGGGTATCGCGGCAGATGCAAAGTGCGTCCGCCGCTTTTTCGCCGGTCGGCAATCGTTCCGATTGCCGGCCGGGCGGAACTGGGGCACAATATGGTGGTGGTGCCTAGCAGGCACCGCCATCCATATTATGATGCATGTTTTCAAAGGCCTTTCCATGGCGGCGATGCCGCCATGGAAAGGCTGCGGGGATGTGATTTGGGGGCCCGGTGGGGGTGCACTTGGGGGGTACCCATGGTACCCCCCTCCATTTCCATGCACAAGGTGGCAGGCACCGTACGGTGCCTGCCACGTTGTGCATGGAAATGCACAACATGGCAATTTGGCATTGCGGCGGGTGCTGCATATAGCACCCGCCGCTATAAGCAGCACCCGACGCAATGTCAAATATGCGGAATGCGACCGCCATCCTAATTTGCGGTGCGGGACCGCCACACGTCTGGCGGCCGGTTTCAACACCGCGAGGATGGCGGCCGGACTAAGGTCCGCCCGCCATCCTAATAGGCCCCTTAATTAGCATTTTCCATATATGGAAAACAACTACCAAAACAATTAAAAGAATAAATATCAACCAATAAAAACACACAATATTAAAATAAACCAATAAGGTTAACCAAACAATTAAACAAACACTATATAAAGAAGGAAAACTTATTCTTATTTTACACCTTAAACCAAAAACAATAAGGAAGCCGAAAATCTGCCGGATGTCTACCAGAAGCAAGGACTTCATCAAAGAATAAACTATTGCATTCTTCAAAAAGTAAGTAAATTACCATCTATAAAATAACAGTAATGCTAATCTTCATAAACTAATATTTATCATACTCAAATAATTAATATATATCTTTTTTCTATTTGTCTCCTCTACAGATAATTCTCAAATCATCAAAAAAATAACAGATCACCTCCTAAAACCATCTTACTAAGAAAGTAAGTATTCAGCAAAACACCTTTTAAAACATGTAAAACACCAAACCAAACCCCAACTCCATCCCAAACACCCACCCCACCCCATGTACAAATTTAACAAAATAAGTAAAAATATGTTTTACTCTTCCTACAGAAAAATCCACAACTTAACAGGATTCAACAAACAAAGAAAGAACATCTCCATTTAAAAGCATCTCAAAACCAACATTGTAAGTATATTTATAAGAATGTGTATTTATTAAGACATAAACATGTATGATATTCATTGTAATAATTTGTAAACACATTTGTTGTAGAATTTATCACATCACAATGACAGAAGGCGCCCAATTTATAACATCCCAAAAAGGAAATTTTTTGCTATGTTACATGGGGTATGTTTATACCCAGGAAAAGCAAAGTGGACTAAAAGTCAATTGGAAATGTAGCAAGTACTATTCAAATAAATGTTATGGTCGGGCAACAACTAGAGAAACAACTGTTTTGTATACAAGGGAGCATAACCACCCTCCAAATGTTACTGAAATAGACGTTAGGAATGCCCTTGATGACATTAGAGAAGCTAGCACTAGCTCACAGAAACCTACCAGTCAAATACTGAAAGAAATGCTGCCTAGAGTACCTAAACATGCTACTGGGCAAATGCCCTCTATTTCTTCATTAAAAAGAACTATAGCTTGCACCAAAAAGCCACAACAACTACCACACCTACTCCAAAAACTTTTGAAGAGGTGGTAATTCCCCCAGAACTATCTATAACTCATAATGAAGAACCCTTTGTTTTCTATGACAACAAATGCAAAGAGAAAAGAATAATTATGTTTGTTACTGCAAACATTTAATAAAGCTTCAACAATCAGAAACATTGATGATGGACGGGACTTTTAAAATCTGTCCCAAACCATTCTACCAATTATACACTGTCCAGGCCCTATATCAGAACACCAACATCCCCTTTATCTACGCCTTGCTACCCAATAAACAAAACTCCACATATATGGAAATACTAACTAAAATTAAACAAGAAACAAATAATTATTTTCCACAGAAAATAATAATAGATTTTGAGCAGGCAATGATAACTGCAATTCTAAAATACTACCCACGCACATCAATTCAGGGATGTTACTATCATTTCAATCAGTGTCTATGGAGACACCTTCAGAAATCAACACTAAGGGGGTCATTACGATGGCGTAACGATCGGCGACCGTTACGCCATCGTAACATGAATTATCCACTGCCATATTACGATGGCGGTGGGTATCCCGGCGGACGCAAAGTGCGTCCACCGCTTTTCCGCTTGTCGGCAATCATTACGATTGCCGGCCGGGCAGAGCAGGGGCCCAAATATGGTGGCGGTGCCCAGCAGGCACCACCAGCCATATTAGGATGTGAGGATTTGAAGGCCTTTCCATGGCGGCAATGCCGCCATGGAAAGGCTGGCGGGGATTTGCTTTGGGGGCCCGTTGCGGGCCCCCGGGGAGGTGGTGGGGTGCACTTGGGGGGTACCTATGGTACCCCCCTGCATGTCCATGCACAAGGTGGCAGGCACCGCGCAATGCCTGCCACGTTGTGCATGGAAATGCACAACATGGCATTTCACCATTGCGGCGGGTGCTGCAGCCAGCAGCACCCGCCGCAATGTTAAATCGCCGGATGTGACCGCCGCGGTGGCGTCGCATCATAATAAGGGTGGTGGGACCGCCGCATGTCTGGCGGCCGGTCCCGTTACCGCTAGGGTGGCGGGCGGACTGAAGTCCGCCCGCCATCCTAATGGGCCCCTAAGTGTAGAGTATGCGACAAACAGTTCATTCGCATACCAAATAAAAAAACTTATTGCACTGGCCTACGTCCCAGTAACTGATGTTGCCGAACATTACAACCTTTTACTAGAGAGTCCTTACTACCAGCAACACGAACAAAAATTAAGTCCCCTCCTAGACTATTTTGAAAATACCTGGGCGGGAAGACTCCATAGATCAGGCCATAGGAGACAACCAAAATACCAAGGGGCATATCTACGAGGACGGCGATAAGTCAACGCAAAGCGCGCTTAGCGCTTTTCTACTTATCGCCGTCTATCGCTTGATTATATCGCCCTGGTAGCACGTTATCTACAACGCATTTCCCCAGGGCGATATAATTACCAGCGATAGCGGGGAAATCGCTCGCTTTGCAGGGAACATCGCTGGTTTTCCAGCGATGTTCCCTGCAAAACGGCGATAACCTTGCTGATACGACCCTGTGGTCGTATCAGCACAATCCACCCCCATAATAGGTATGCCTAAGTCTGCATTTTAGCAGACGTTAGTTTTCGGCGAAAACAGCGGTTTTCGCCCAAAACTAACGTCTGCTAAAATGCGTTAGTAGCCTTGTAAATATCGCGATGTGCACATCAGCGATATTTACAAGGTTGTACTTGCCCAGTGACGCCCACTTTGCATCTCATTAGAGATGCAAAGGGGGACGTCGGGTAAAAGGGTGCTAACATGCGCCAATGCATGTTAGCACCCTCTTGTTAATAGGGCGATGATTTTATCTCCGCTTTTTTGGCTTCTAAAGCCAAAAAAGCGGAGATAAAGCCCTTGTAGATATGCCCCCAAATTCCATGGTGAAATGTCTACCTTAGCACACTAAACCAAGAGGCAAAAACCAACAATGCTGTTGAAGGTTGGCATAATGCCTTCCAAGCCTCAACAGGACGAGGTCCACCTACTCTACACAAACTCCTACTCTCCCTCCAAAAAGAACAGAGCTACCAACAGCTAAGAATAGTGCAATCTGTTACACAAATCAAGCCTAAACTATCCAAACAAACTAAGTAAATGTTTGAATACCTACAACAAGTCAAACTATACCCTACAACAAGAGGCCTAGAATACTTAGCAATAATTGCCAAAAGCCTAATCTAAACTCTCAAAGCAGTGTAAAATGTATAATACTTTTCTGTTTAAAATATTAAAATGCATACAAAACAATTTTATTTTTTCACAAAACTAATTAATTTGTCTAATATATTTTTATTAATAAATATATATAGACACATTAATGAGATATTTGAAAAAATAAACAACAACAATAGTAAATTTCATAATATTTCCCTCCCACAATAAATAATTAAAATAACTTACCGTTTCCGTAGCTGTAGACAGAAAATCCCACATCTTGTAAAACAATCCAGGTAGCTCATAATCCAAATAGATTAAAAAATTTCCCCCAAAAAAATGAAAAAATCCAACTGTTCCAAAAAGTAATCCTCGGTCCCTAAATCCACAATCCAGAAACCATAAAAAACCCGAAAAAGTGTTTTAAAAAAAAGAAACGCTCCATGAAAACCCGAAAAATTAAGGAAGTGTAAAATAATTATTAGTTACTAAAACTAATGTACACTTCCTTAATAAAAACGCAATCTTCCGAAAACCGCAACTTCTTTCGAATGAAACCTGAAAAAAGACACAAACATTCCCACCCACACAAATATACACATGTTGGAAATGGCCCTTTTTGCAGGGTTCTCCCCAAACTTTTTGCTTTTTCCTCCTATTTTTCCCTGACCTGTTTGTGTTGGTTTTAGGACTCTGGGCACTTTACCACTGCTAATCAGTGCTAAAGTGCATATGCTCTCTGTGTAAATTGTGTTATGGATTGGTGTTTCCATGATTGGATATTTGATTTACCTGTTAGCCCCTAGTAAAGTACACTGCGGGTGCCAGGGCCGGTGAATCAAATGCTACTCGGGGGCCTGCAGCACTGGTTGTGCCACCCCCGTGAGTAGCCCTGAAAACAGTAACTCAGACCTGCCATTGCAGAGTCTGCGCGCAAGTTGTAACTGTCATGTCGACTTGGCCAGTGCACACACTGGCCGGTCCCTAACCTTCCCTTTTCTTACATGTCAGACATCCCTCAGGTAGGCCCAAGGTACCCCTGTGGGCAGGGTGCAATGTATGTGAGAGGTAGGACATGCCCTGGTGTGTGTGGCATGTCCTAATAGTGAATTACAGCCAATTTCGTTTTTCACTATTGCAAGGATACCAGTTCCCCAAAAGGACAGAATGGGAGGTTTGTTTATAACATCTTATAAACACAACTGGCCCAGGGAATTCGGTAAGAAAATAAAATTTAGTATGCCTGAACTCAGAATCTAAAGATGCATCTTTTAGTGAAGGTGATTTTTACATTTCTGCGTTTGAAAATACCACTTTTAGAAAGTGGGTATTTTCTTGCTCAGTCATCCCGTGTGCCTCTGCTGGAATGTGGATTACCTGTCTGGGTTTTGGATGACAGAAGGCTGGGGGCCGGAGGGGCTCCAGATAGTCTAGGTAGGTCAGGAAAGGGCTGAATAGACCTGGGCTGCGATGGAGGAAGGGGGAGGAGATTTCCTTGGACCTCAAAGGGCCTGGTCTGCCTCTGACAATGCCGTCTCCACCTCCTGCCAGGAAATCACACCAGAGAAGGCAGAACTGGTTCTGGCCGGGCACAGACACCCTCTGCCTGAAAGATCAAAGGATTTTTAGATACAAATACTGGGTCCCAGACCCCTGAACTTCAGAACTCATCGGGAACAAGAAGACTGCCAAGAAGAAGAGCCGGAGAAGCTGCGACAAGGAACAACTGCTTTGCTGGGTGCTTTGCTGGGCTGGCCTGCAGTGGCTGCTTCTGTCTTGGGCAGTGAAAGGCCTGGACTGGACTTTCTGCAACCTAATTTGTGAGTCTCTCCAAGGGCTTGAGGTAGAGCTTGCCCCCTGTTCACGAAGTCTCAGGAAAAGCAAAGACTTCAAGTTCTTCGACCCGCAGCACTGGGGACTGTGTGTTTTGTGCTGCAACCCGAAGAACACCAACCCAACGACGTCTACGACGCCACTGCCGACTCCGTGTCCTAAAGGCACCGCAGAGGGCACCGCCGCAACGCATCCCTGGTCTCACCGACGACGCCTGTTGATGCCGCCACCGAGCCCGCTGCTTGCACCGCGACCTGTGGGCACCGCACTCAGCACCGCCTCGCTTCACGCCGAAGCTTTGGCGCCGCAGAGGGCACCGCCGCAACGCAACCCTGGTCTCACCGACGACGCCTGTTGACGCCGCCACCGAGCCGCTGCTTACACCGTGACCTGTGGGCACCGCACTCCGCACCGCCTAGCTTCACGCCGAAGCTTTTGCACCGCAGAGAGCACCGCCGCAACGCGACCCTGGTCTCACCGACGACGCCTGTTGATGCCGCCACCGAGCCGCTGCTCGCACTGCGACCTGTGGGCACCGCACTCCACACCGCCTTGCTTCACGAGGACGCCTTGGCCTTCCTGACGCCGCCACTTCCCACCGAAATCGACGCCGCTGCTTGCACCGTGATTCGAGGGCACCGCTCGTAAGTCACATGATGCACCGCCCTCATCCTGCACCGCAACCTTGGCCTACCGACGCCGGCGCCATCGACTCCAGTTCGTCAGCCGATGACAGCGCTTCAGCAACGACGACGCCGCTGCTTGCACCGTGACCTGCTAGCACCGTGGCGAGCACCGCCTTCATCTCGCACCGCGACCCTGGTCTCATCGACGACGCCATCTGATGCCGTCACCGAGCCGCTGCTCGCACCGCGACCTGGGGGCACCGCACGCCGCACCGCTGCGCACCGCAGCACCCGACGTCTGCTGACGCCAGCGCTCCTGATTCCATCAGAAAGAAGCTCGACCTGCAACGCGAGGGACTTCAAGGGCCTCAACGCCCTGCATCTCTCACAGGTACTGTTTGCGGGTCTTCCCGACACCGTAGCTGGCCCGCGACCCCGCCACCAGCCAGAACTGTTGGATTTGTTGTTCACGACGCCGTGGTAGCCTGGACGGAGCTATCCACACAAGGAACTCTTTTTAATCAGCGTATTTTTGGAACTGTGAACTTTTAAGTATAGTATTGTAGATTCTTATCGTTTTTGGTCTTGTCTTAATTATATAAAAATATTGGATATTTTTCTAAACTGGTGTGGTGTCCTTTTGTGGTGTGAACACTGTATTACTGTTGGTTATGTGCAAATGCTTTACACACTGCCTCTAAGATAAGCCTGGCTGCTCGTGCCAAGCTACCAAGGGGGTGAGCAGGGGTTATTTTAGACGTGTAACTCCCTTATCCTGACTAGAGTGGTGGTTTTTGCCTGACTTTGGCCCACGCCCCAGCCTACCAAAAATCCCATTTCTAACATTGGTTGTCAGCGGTGAGGATAGGACTTGCGTTTGCACTTGACTTACAGTGATTGGTGGGCACTACTACCATATCGCAGACCATTACGTACCACATACTGGTTTTTTTGGGGTCTATTTTTGCCTTTCCATTGGTTTTGAACTTGAACTTTCCAGTACAACATGCCTGAATCAATTGCATCATCTGTTGCATCCTTGGAAGTGGCCTTTGAGGAGAGGTTAGAAACCTACCATGTGAAGGAATTGAAGGCGATCTGCAAAAACCTCAAAATCCAGATCAGGGACCTCACCAGAAGAGAGGAGCTACAAAAGGCGCTGAGGGCCTGGGTAGCAGCCAGACATGCTAGTGAGCTGTCTGGGGATCTTGGCAAGGAGGCAGAGGAACCTATTCCAAGGGTGGATGTGCTTTTGGGAGGGGGGGCACCCTCTAAACCAGGCAGCAGCAGTTTATCCCCAGAGGAGCGGGAAGCAAGGAGAATTGCTGTGGAACTGGAGAAGCTTAAGTTAGCCATGGAGGAGAAAAGGATGATGTTAGACCATGAGTTTAAAATGAGAGAGCTAGACTGGGAAGATAGTAGGGCTAGGCCCAGCCCAGATGGTGGCAGCAAAAGTGTTAGGTTCAGTACTGAAGAGGAGGTACACACACACACAGATTTGGGGCCCTGCTTCAAGGAGGGGGTTGACATACACCCGGGGGTTCAGGATTATGAGATTACTCCAGTGGTGCGCAGTGTCCCTGAGGTGGATTGGGGAACGGGCACAGGGGATTCTTTTCCTGGTAGTGGGGGGGACACTCTACTGAATCTAGATGAGAGGTGCAGGGAGAGGGGTTCCCCCATGATAGAAGCCCTAGTAAGTGGTTATGGAGACCAGCCAGAAGAGTATGGGTTAAGAGACAGCAACAGTCAGACACTGTCTTGCCAGTTTTGTGAGAATGATGTGGGGTACTTTTCTGAGGCACTGGATGGTTGGGTGAAGGGTAGTTTGGTTAACGCCTGTGTGGGGCTGTGTGATTCAATTGTTGGAGAGCATATTTTAAGTCCCTATTTTCCAGAGCTATGCCAACACCCAGTGGATTGTGAGTTCTCTGACCCCAGGGAGCTTGCACTGGAGGCAGACCTTTTGGTGGATTACAGAGGGTCTGGAGAAGCATCTGGTGTGACCCGGAAGGAAGTGGCTTAGGTATTTCCCAACCGAGGGTGGTGGGAAAGGTTTTTGGTAGCCCAGCTAGGTCCTGGTGTCGTGGGAAGGGTGTAGGGACTCACGTCCTGTCTCCGCGGAGAAGGAGTGGGAGGGGGCTGCGGCCCAAGGTGCCCAAAGCCCGGTCCCAGAGCCTGGGTGGTTCCAGGAGGGAACCCCAGGTGGGGAGCCTAGGCTGTACTGGTAGGCCGTCCGTTGAGGGGGATCTCCTAGTGTCAGGAGAACGTGGAGGGTCTGTAAACAGAGCTCCAGCGGTTCTGGTGTCTGGCGGTGCTGCTCCTAAGTGGAGGGTGCAGAAGTTCAGACGGAGGGGTGAGAGGGGGATGCGTTCCCCAGTGGGAGAACCAATGGGTCAGGGGCCAGCCAGAAGGGCTGAGCCTCCTAGGAGTGACCATGGTGACACCACTTCTGTCCTGGGGGATCTTCGCGCACTGTCAGATGGACAGGGGTCGGGAGATCTGCGCCAGGCAGACTGTCACACAACACATGAGACATGTGTTATCCCCAGGGGGGGGCATGCGTGCTCCTAAGGAAGTCCTGGTGCGCCGGGCAGGTGCTCAGCCGTAGGGTTTAGTCCCTGGGTTGGGAGGCCAGGTTCAGGTCCCCCCTGACCTGGGGGAAGGGGCGACTGCTAACAGTGCCCCTACCAGTTTGTCTTCTGGGGGTGCCACTCCAGGTGGGAGGGTACAGAGCCCCATGGAGGAGGACCGGGTGTGGGAGAGCCCACCCCAGTCACTTGTTCAGCCTCAGGGTACAGACCCTGGACTGAGGTACCAGTTGCAGGATAGCCCCCCTGAACTGGTGGGTGAATTGTGCAGGACACCTGCCACCGGTGCCCTGACAATTCTGGAAGGGGGTACCGCTCCAGGTGGGAGGGTACAGAGCCCCAGTGAGAAGGAGAGGGTGTGGGGGAGCCCACCCCCGCCCCCAGTCCAGCCGCAGGGTACGGACCCTAGGCTAGTGGGCCAGTGTCAGGATGCCATACCTGACTTGGCAGGGGGGAGAGTAGAGAAAGGGTGCCAGGCACCTGGGGCTACCGCCCCCCCACTCTCTGACGCCACAACGGTTGGAGTGGCCTGAAAGGCATAAGGCCTGGCTCTCATCACTGACAGTTGTCAGTGGCCACTGTGGCTGGCTGTCCGGAGGGACAGAGTTGCTTCTGGGAGGGGAAAAGGAGTCACCCCCCGGGGGTGGACTGGGCCACACCCTTGTGTTGGCCATTTGGGTACTGTCTGCCTGTTGGGACACATCTGTGAGCAAAGTAAGTTTAGGTGCTGCACAGATGGGGTCCACAGGTGAGGAGAAGGATTCCCCATGGGTCAGCTTAGTGGGCCCCTGAGAGTATGGATAGAGGGATCTAACTAGGCTCAGGAAGGCGTAGAACGGGAAGGAAACCCTGCTGTTGCGGGCCAGGTTCCGTGTTCTATCGCCTCCAGCAGGGAAGCCCATCGAGGTATGGATTGGTCTCCCCTGGCTTTAGGCTGAAAGGGGGTTGCGTTGGAAATGGCCCTTTTGCAGGGTTATCCCCAAACTTTTTGCTTTTTCCTCCTATTTTTCCCTGACCTGTTTGTGTTGGTTTTAGGACTCTGGGCACTTTACCACTGCTAATCAGTGCTAAAGTTCCTATGCTCTCTGTGTAAATTGTGTTATGGATTGGTGTTTCCATGATTGGATATTTGATTTACCTGTTAGCCCCTAGTAAAGTGCACTGCGTGTGCCAGGGCCGGTGAATCAAATGCTACTCGGGGGCCTGCAGCACTGGTTGTGCCACCCCCGTGAGTAGCCCTGAAAACGGTAACTCAGACCTGCCATTGCAGAGTCTGCGCGCAAGTTGTAACTGCCATGTCGACTTGGCCAGTGCACACACTGGCTGGTCCCTAACCTTCCCTTTTCTTACATGTCAGACATCCCTCAGGTAGGCCCAAGGTACCCCTGTGGGCAGGGTGCAATGTATGTGAGAGGTAGGACATGCCCTGGTGTGTGTGGCATGTCCTAATAGTGAATTACAGCCAATTTCGTTTTTCACTATTGCAAGGCTACCAGTTCCCCATAGAACAGAATGGGAGGTTTGTTTATAACATCTTATAAACACAACTGGCCCAGGGAATTCGGTAAGAAAATAAAATTTAGTATGCCTGAACTCAGAATCTAAAGATGCATCTTTTAGTGAAGGTGATTTTTACATTCTGCGTTTGAAAATACCACTTTTAGAAAGTGGGTATTTTCTTGCTCAGTCATCCCGTGTGCCTCTGCTGGAATGTGGATTGCGTGTCTGGGTTTTGGATGACAGAAGGCTGGGGGGCCGGAGGGGCTCCAGATAGTCTAAGTAGGTCAGGAAAGGGCTGAATAGACCTGGGCTGCGATGGGGGAAGGGGGAGGAGATTTCCTTGCACCTCAAAGGGCCTGGTCTGCCTCTGACAATGCCGTCTCCACCTACTGCCAGGAAATCACACCAGAGAAGGCAGAACTGGTTCTGGCCGGGCACAGACACCCTCTGCCTGAAAGATCAAAGGATTTTTAGATACAAATACTGGGTCCCAGACCCCTGAACTTCAGAACTCATCGGGAACAAGAAGACTGCCAAGAAGAAGAGCCGGAGAAGCTGCGACAAGGAACAACTGCTTTGCTGGGTGCTTTGCTGGGCTGGCCTGCAGTGGCTGCTTCTGTCACACAACTAGCACCAAAGAAACACACCTCCACTCACACACACTCACCCTCACCTTCACACACACACACATCTCCACCAACACCCATCACCATGCCCCCAAAGAAGAATCCACAGTTCTTAGCTGCTGAGTTGGAAGTGATGATAGATGAAATCATCCGAGTTGAGCCACAGTTATTTGGCAGCTTGGCCCAACAGACCTCCCATTCCCAGAGAACCAAGATGTGGGAGAGGATTGTCAACAAGGTGAATGCCCATTCACCTACCTTGCGCACAAAGGAGGATATCCGGAACCGGTATTATGACGTTCGCAGGAGGGTAAAGAGGCTCATTGCCAGAGAACATGCCCTGAGCACCAAGACTGGTGGTGGACTTCATAAACCGGTGCATTTCACCACCTGGGAGGTGAAGGTGCGGGACCTCCTCCCACAGGAGGCCATAACTGGACTAGCTGGAATCCCTGAACCTGGTGAGTACATGTACAAATAGTCTAAATTCACCCCAAATACACAGCCACAGACACCACAGCAACACATCTTGAATGTAACTTTGTACACACTGTCATGGAACCCTGGAACATGCTGGCCCATTTGTCCTGGGTGGGAGGAGAAGTGGAAGCAATGACTACTGCCACCAGCACACATTAGTCCCCCCCAGTCCCACAAGAACACACCTGTCACTATGCTGTCCCTGAGAGTGAATGCAAATGCCCTGTCAAGATGGCTGACACTGGCCACGGTGTGGGGAACACAAGGCCCTGTAGGCAGTCCTGTACAGCATGACTGCAGGCACCACTGTCAGACATCTTGAATGTAACTTTGTACACACTGACATGGAACCCTGGAACATGCTGGCCCATTTGTTGTCCTGGGTGGGAGGAGGAGTGGAAGCAATGACTACTGCCACCAGCACACACTAGTCCCCCCCCAGTCCCACAAGAACACACCTTTCACTATGCTGTCCCTGAGAGTGAATGCAAATGCCCTGTCAAGATGGCTACACAGGGCCATCCTGTACGAAATCTGGAAATATCTACTGCCAGTTCTTGGCCTACTCACACAATTACAGACCATAACCTTAACTGCACATTACACACACTGACAGGTATAGATCAGTCACATGTGCCCTCAATGTGCATGCTACAAATGTGTGTGGAGGACAGGACACACTCTAATTAGCTGTCACACTACATAACACAAAACACACACAGATAAACACACATCCGGGACAATGCCCACGGACAGTAGATGTGAGGTGTAATGCAAGACGGCTGACACTCTTGCGTTGTGTCATGTGCACAAGGCATTGTTGTGTGTAGCATTGTAATTCAACATCATTCAGCGGTCTCAGCATCCTTCAAAACTACCACCCTCACTGTCATTGCTCCTCTGACAATGATGAGTAAGCTTGTCTGTTAGCCATTGGAAAGTGGGGTAGAAGTCAACACAGCCTAACTCAAGCACTAAACACACTGTACCTCACAGCTCTGATCATGAAAAGGCAAAAGACCATCCCTGGGAAAGATCTCTCTGTCCATGGAGAACAAGTAGAATGTACATGAAGTGATCATGTGCAAAAGTATGCAGCAACAAAATGCACCACATCAAGATATACACATGTGTGCAAAGTGATGAAAAATATCAACATAAATATGACTACTCACATTGCATATGTTCACAAACAATGCAAAAACTACACACGCATAACAACAACCATGTTGGGATATAACAGATAACAGAACAGCACAATGCGAAACATCACACAAACTTGCTGTAGGCTCTGCGCAGGAGTACAAACTTATACTATTCACCATTACAAGTCCAGTGTGGGCAACATTAGGGAATGTCAGATCATACTATTATCACATAATACAACTACTCATGTCAGTTACTCCCCTACTGCATGCCAATGTAATTAGCTGTGTTTCAAGGACTGCCATGTAACAATGCATTTGTCAGAAGAAACGCGTTGCTATTGCATACGAGGTTACACATGTGATGTCATTGATTGTTCACATCAATACATACATCCAAGCAAAATCATCTAATGATGACACATATTCAGGAGAGTGAGTTTGCATGTCACCCCAGCAATGTAATTGTGAGAAACTCCACAAAGGCAAGCACAGATGCACAATTCCTGCCAAACATAAGATTAGTTACAGTATGTATGTCATAGTGAAAACACTGATGTGTGAAATAACAACACACCTGGCTCATGCACAGTGTGACACTTGCCAAAAAATTAATACGAACAGTCAAGGATAACAAAACATGCACATTGATGCACAGAGCTGGACATGCTCAGTAAAGCACATGTCTCCAAAATAACAATGTCCGATTACAAAAAATCTCAGTGTCTGTGACGATTGATGAGTAGAAATAAGAAGGAAACGCAACATTATCCACAACATCTTCACATTTGGCTGTGCATGACAACATAACATCTGAAAATACACAACTAACATTGTGTCTCTCTACTACCCACAGGCACTCCAGAACAGAGGGCATCATCTGGAGAAGATTCAGAGTCCACCAGCAGCTCCAGCACAATGTCGGACACTGAGACCTCCAGTGTGGATGACTCTCACACCTCCTCGGGCGATGGGAACCAACCTGGCACCTCCGGTGTGGGTCAGCATGCGGCCCAGTACGATCAGCAGCCCCAGCGACCACTCCTGCAACGTCCATTAACATCCAGACGCCCCGGATCCCCACGGACACACCCAGACAACAAAACCCTGGGAGCACAGCAAGACAGCCCAATCTGGATTTGGCAGGAAATACCATCCCTGTCAACAATGAAGGAGGACACGAGCTGTCAGTGCGTGCTACGCCAGGCAATGTCCATGCGGGTAGGGAAAGGAGTGGTGTGAGGGTGCGTGGTGGGAGGACACGTCCCACAGCTGGTGTCAGACAACAAGCTGACCCCGAGTTACAACGCATTTTCGATGTATATCGGGAATGCACCGGAGACTTTGGCCAGGTTGTCGGGATCCTCAGGGACATAAAACATCAGCAGGCTGCACATTTCGACCGGATGGACAACCATATGGACCGTGTGGACCAACACATGGACCGTATGGACCAACACATGGACCGTATGGAGTCCAACTGGTCGAAAATAGACAATCTCACTGCGGTGCATAGGGACATACTTACATGCCTACGCCAGATAACCACCAACATTACCCCACCTCCCCGTGTGCACTCCACATCTGTTGCCTCTACATCGGCAACTGCCACAGGGAGGGATGAGGAGTCTGGCGTAGAGTCCCCTCCGCTGCAGCAGCCTGATACTGAGGGTCCACCCCCAACAAAGAAGAGGAGGGGCCGTCCAAGGAAGGATGGCAAGTGAGAGACTGATGGACATGCATCCCCCCGGAACCAAATAAATGCTCTGGATATCCTCCATTGTGTGCAAATCATTCACTTTGTTGACAGTCCCTGGACTCTCCCACATGGGATGGAGCATGTAAGTTGGACTAAATGCCAAATGGACTGTGGATTTCGCTCAGAAGGATTTTCATCTGACAACACTTCCAACTCCTCTATGAACTGTGGATAATAAATTTGGGAATGCAATCACCTTTACCTGTTAGATTTTTTCACATGCACATTAATAAATTCATATTCACACAATCCCTGTGTCATCTGTGAATTGTACACTGTACCCACTTATTAGCTCATGATCTGTATCACCTGGCACTGTCTCACACTGAGGTGCATGAGTTCTGTGGTAGTGATTCTTCTCATACAGAAGTATGCACGGCAAAATAGGCCGTTGTCGAAGGATGGCTGGACATTAGTTGCACATCAGAACACACAATCCAATGACCCACTACCTCTGGTGTCTCATCATCTCAACAAAATATATGCAGAAGACACCCAATGATTCTACCACCTAGTAGCCAGCACCAACAACATCTCCGAAGCAAGGTAGCAATGCACACATTCACGCTCACTCACCCATGCTTGTCCACCAAATCATGAATCAGAGTGTGTGTAATGTTCAATAATTCACGTCTGAGAAAAAACAATCTCTGACTGTTGTCCTACAATGCAGCATACGAGCTAGCCCCAGCAGCAGTAAACATGATTCTCAAACAACATACAATTCCATAATCAAACATAATAGTACAGGTGAAATGTGTTTACAACCTCAGTGTGGAAAGCACGACCCTCCCTGTGATGGTGACAGATTCTACAAACCATTGAAGAACTCTGTGACAATACGGGTCAACCGCTCACCACAGACAGTAGGAGTACTGGTCACAGCATATGCACAGCAAAGCGCTGGTGCGTATACGTAGATCTTCCATCTGTGTAGATTATTGCCCTGTGCGTCAATGTAATGCAAGTATTCCACTTATGTGTAACAAAGTGTAGCAGTTCATGGCGAAACTATCCGTGCTGACTAGTTCTACCATTACAAAGAGTCCTGTTTTTCAACCTTGTGGCGCAGCGCTTCAACAGTACCAAAATGATCTCATGTGGACTCATAGGCATCTTGCACTACAATCACAGAAAGAATGTGTGCTAAAATGTCACACACAAAGCAATTATGTCAGCTTGGCTCTGGTAACTTTAGCATAATACAGCATGATCCTAGGGACCAGCTTACAATTCATCTACCGCCTCATGAAGAAATGTCACATGACACATACCAGAGATAGCCACGCAAGGTCAGCACAACACACATAGCACATGCAACATTAAACATTGCACACACTGTTGTCAAATAAAAACCATTGAACCGCACAAACAAAGACCATTGTCTAATGAAATGAACACCATGGCAGAAAAACATGATATGAACGGTTGTAGCATGTTTTTGCTACGGAGAAGGCAAACATCAATGTGTGTAACAGGTTTATTACACAGGCAGAAGCTCTGCTCAACACAAAAGCAAACTGATTACAGTTCCAAGTATCCAAATAAACCAAAGAAAAGACAAATCTGACCAAATAGATTGGCTGTCAGAGTACTGGTCCAAATTGAAAATCCATTATGGAACAGCGTTGTGTATACCCACACAACAGCCAAAGGAGCCTGTGAAGGAGAGACATAGTACAATCTTAATTACAACTTGCCATGATGACATATCCAATCATTGACTCACTATTGTCCATTGTAAATTCTGACCAATTGCTAGGAGTGAATACAACAATGTAGTGGAGACCATCATAACTTAACATACACTGTACAACGGCAATGAGCCTGTAAATTAGCTGACCCACCCACATATCACAACATATTGTCCTACATACACACATCACGCTTAGGAAAGGCATCATCAGACATATATGCATACTTACACTCAAGTAAAGAAGTTGTCAATGAGCTGTCTCCTGACATCCACCTCCTCTTCCTCCTCCTCCTCACTGGCAACGTTCCCCAGGCCACGAGGGAGGACGTTGGTCCCTGTCATCCTGAATGAGCGGTAGCTTATTCCTCACAGCCTTGTTGTGAAGCATGCAGCACACTATAATGATTTTGCACACCTTCTCTGGGGAATATTGAAGGGCACCTCCTGTCCGGTCAAGGCAGCGGAATCTGGTCTTCAGCAGCCCAAATGTGCGCTCAATCACACGCCTGGTCCGCCCATGTGCCCCGTTGTAACGGACATCAGCAGGTGTGACCGGGTTCCTGAGTGGTGTCAGCAACCAGGGCATGTTTGGGTATCCAGAGTCTCCTAAAATGATCAAATATGAAGGATCAGTTGAGCAACAACAGGGTACAACATGACAGACAATGATCACACAACTGACACTGACAACTTGACTCACCAACAAGCCAGGCACGCTCATTCATGAACTGGGACATCAGCTGGGGGATCCGACTCATCCTCATTATGTATGCGTCGTGTGCAGATCCCGGGAAACGCACACATACATGGGAGATGATCTGGTCCGCCAGACATACCACAAGGGCATTGATTGAATGAAAGTGTTTACGATTCCTGTAAACCTGTTCATGGGCTCGTGGTGCAACCAAACCCACATGTGTCCCATCAATCGATCCAATCACATGTGGCATGTGTCCCAGGGCATAAAAGTCATCCTTAATGGCACGGAACTGTGGCGGTGTGGGAAAATGTATGTACAGGTCGAGGAACCTCAACATGGCCTCACACACATCCCGGAGCACTCGACTGAACATCGTCTGGGACATCCCACCAGCATCAGACACAGTAAACTGGAACGAACCTGTGGCAAAAAAATGTAGTGCCGCCATCACCTTCACCTTGGGGGTCAGGGCAAAGGGATATGTGCGTCCAGGTAGCAAGTGTGGTGACATCTGGTCTGTCAATTCCGAAATTAATGCCCTTGTGAACCCGTATTTCCTCATGCAGTCACGCTCCACCATGTTTTCAAGATCCGGGAAGGGTCTGTGGACATTTGGTGCCCTGAGGAACACATGACAAAGTATGTACAGATATTACTATATGAATTAAACTTCAAGTAATACAGTATCAACAGATTGCGTGGCACTTACAATGATGACACAGTGAAGTCAGATGTCTGAGGTTGACCTAATCCAGAAATTACAGCCATGTGAGCATGAACATACACACAATTATTTCATGTATTACCAAATAATACTGTGTAGTACTGTGACTACTCACTGTTCTCTGACACTCTCCATGTGATCAATTGTAACAAGCACAACACACACACAATTAAGTATCAGCCATAGATTCTTAGGTCAAATAGCACATGCATTGAATGTACACAGACATGGACAAGGTATTACGACCTAGCAACAACACTACATACAGACAGCTTGTCACCATGCACAACACTGTCATGGTCTGGACATTGTCATGATGTGATGTATGACCTACACAACACAATGATCCCCTGGGACAGTGGCCAAGCATAGGAGGATGATCTGTGAAGTGGTCACTCACACTAGTCATGTCCCTCACAAACACTGCTATAGTTGCACTGTAAGCTAGGATCATAATGTGAGTAGTCTTGTCTATTGTGTCTGTCCCATTTGACATGTGCAGAACTCCATCCACACAGGGCATACAGCATGCCATTATTCATACATACATTGTCTGAGTTGATGAGTGGGCATTGCATGCACGCGTCTGCCACCTCCTGACCGAGCCGGACTGACAGATTGCATGCTTGATTCAATGCTGTTCGACACGGGTGAGTTGTCAATACACGCGTCTGCCACCTCCTGACCGAGCCGGACTGACAGATTGCATGCTTGATTCAATGCTGTTCGACGCGGGTGAGTTTTCAATACACGCGTCTGCCACATCCTGACCGAGCAGGACTGACAGATTGCATGCTTGATTCAATACTGTTCGACGCGGGTGAGTTTTCAATACACGCGTCTGCCACATCCTGACCGAGCCGGACGCACTGGTTGCCTGTTGGTCGTCATGGTGACAGACGCGCATTTTGCATCGTGCACGATTCGCGTACGGTACGATTCGGTTAACTTTTAGAACAAATGTATCAAAATCTAAACTGTCATGATGCAGGTATTTTGAAAGTTGCGGTAGGCGTGTCCGATGCGTCCTATCTCATGGATTGGACTAATTCATAGGATGCGAACGAGTCGGACCTATCGCTTTGTACGCATGGGACCGATTCTGCCTCTGCAGCACAAATATAAGGCTGTGTCTTGCCCTGAGAGCTCACTTGCCTGCACTGAATGCTCCATATAGACATCTCTGCTACCACTGCTGCTGTCTCTGTATCCTCTGGCACCAAGGATGGCACGTACTGTGGAGAGGGCCCCAGCCTTCACAGAGGAGGAAAACCAGGCCCTGCTGGACAGCCTCCTACCACAGAACAGCAAGCTGTATGGGAAACCAGGGGAGCAGGTGAGTGTGCAGTCCACATCCTCTCTCATTGTGCATCTTGTCTGACTAGCACTAATGGCATTGTGTGATGCATTGGCTAGCATGTTCACTCAGTAGTTGTCACACCCAAAGTGTGCAGATACCTGCACTGAACAGGTACTGTGCTGTGAGAGTGCATTTAGAGGCGGTCATACTACCCAGGCAATGTTTCCATGTTGGTGATGCAGGACAAGTGTCCATCCACATAGTTGCACTACCTGTGTACATCAGATGCCCTTGTGAAAAGCACATGTTTATTCAACTGTGTGATGCACAAACATGTTGGATGTGTGTTAATGGCCCTTTAACTTTGTCATCCTCACAGGTTGATGCCCATCAGAAACAGGAGATCTGGCTGACCATTGCCAGGGCAGTTCGATCTGTGGGGGTCCACAGGCGTCGCATCCGCAGCTGCCAGAAGAGGTGGCAGGACCTATGTGGCTGGAGCAGACGCATTGCTAGAGTCCTGCTGAAGCTGGCGCCTCCTCGCAGTAGGGGCGGACACCGGACCCTGACCCCCCACATGCGCCGGATTCTGCCAGTGGTCTTCCCTGACCCGGATGGGCTGTTAAAGGCCAGACAGCAGCAAGGAGGGGGTAAGTGCATGCCTTGTCTGTGAACTGTGTCTAACATGATCTTTGCATTCCTTCAGCCTAGTTACGCTACCACAGTTTGTCTGTCTGCTTGAACTAGAATCATGTCCATTATTTCTGTAATGGCCCTTCCTCATCTGATACACAGGTGTGTCCCTTTCAGTCAGTGACATGTCTCACGGGAGGGGGGGGGGGGTCCTGCTGTTGTCCAAGGTTGATGTGGGGGACCGCATCTGCTACCGGCAGTATGTATTAGCCTTCATGAGTGTGGAATTTATTGACATGTATCTGCACATTGACAGATATGTGACATGCACTCTGTGTGGGCCATACATACGTGTCCTAGTTGATGCTCTGCCTCGCCATATGTGTCTGGGGTGTTTCCCACACACACATGCAGCATGTGTGACAATGTTGTGATCTCTGAAGTATGTCCATCATGTATGTCACACATGCATGGACACATGCCTACTGTTCGGGCTAATCCCATGTTGCACATGGACCAGGTCAGGTATGTCTACTCCGGACATGGTGTACACTCAGTTCTCCTAATCATGTGTGTCAAAGTAAATTAAATGCATTGTGCAATGTGCAATCAGGTGTCAGCCTCTGTCTCATTGTGGAGTGGGCTAGCTTTTTAGACTCCTGGGGTGTCAATTATTTTTGGGTGGTCAGACAGCTGACATGTGGCTGTTGGATCTTCACGATGGGGTCAAACATCGGTGTGTAATCACTTGACTGTGCCTGATGGTGTATCCAAAATTTAAGTGCAGGCAGCTATACTTCATTGTCATCAGACTGTGATGTGATCATGTTGCCAGACTTGTGCTTGCTGTCACTCTACTGTAAGTCAGAATAAAATCCCTTTGGGATATTTAGTAAAGCATACCCATTCATCAAACAACCATACTGACCAACCATTTATTCATCACACCGTGGACAAGGAATCTAATATAGAAATGTTTATTCAGCATAAAATGCGCGCAATTCTAAAAGCCATTAAAAAATATGTATACATTCAACAGCAATACCAAAACACAATTTACAAAATCCTTATTTCATTATTCTTATAAAAAACACTCAATACTAAGTCAATTTTAATACAGTAATCATAAATCATCATACATAATTCATATTCATCAACCACATTATAAAATCCACAAAAAACTCATTTATATACACTTCATATAGGTTATAAAATCAACAAATATGACAATATAAAACATTCATAAGTATATCCCACATGTATATTAAAAAGGAGAACAAACAAGCGACGCGTTTCGGTGGTATAGACAGGTGAACCACCTTCTTCAGGCTTATGTTGGACGTGGGATCATCATTTGCCTTAACATGTGGGTAGCAGTGGGGCAACATGTGCACTTGACAGATGCAGGGCTTATATTCCCCACAACTACATGATTGAGATACAGTACAGACTGTTGGTTTTGTGATGCACTGCCCCAGTGACAGAAGGCAGCAATGACTGATTACCCAGACTGCCCTGTAGCATGTTGTTTCATTTGCTATAGTGTATCCTGGAGTGATGGAAGTTGTCCTGCATGCACTCAATTGTGGCATCGTCCAGCAAGACATGAGCACATCATGGTGTGTGGTGAAGGAAGCATATCCATATTACTGACAATTACTTTGGCCATCCCTTTACCTGACACATGTACAAACTCAGTGGCAGGAGATGGTATATGTGTGTACTGACACATTTCCATTACAAATCCTGCAGTTCAGGCAACTGTCTATGTGGTGCATGTGTGCACAAATGAGTAGTGTCTGGCTACATGCACCAGACTGATGTCTCCATGGACATGTAGGATATGAGGGGCATGGTTTGCTGGCAGACTGACATGTGTGTTTTACAAATATGTGTCTGCACTTAAGAGTATTTACTGCAAATGATGCACAAACGTGCGCTGTCATGTGCTGTTCTGACTGTGATGTGTGATGTCTATACAGGTGACTGATGTTTCTCTGTTTACCCTGTTGATTTGCAGTTACATCTACGGACACTGGAGGAGACAGCTCCACGGACCATGAGGAGCCAGAGCGCCAGACAGGGTCCGCTGCGGAGGATTCGGAGGGACCCAGTGGAACGGAGGGTGAGGGGGCCACACTGAGGAGACCTCGGCTACGTCTACCTCGGCTGAGGAACACGCCAGCTTCAGTGATGACTCCCTTGTGGAGGCGGGTGCCAGCAGCCCCCAGACAACACCTAGCAGGTCTGGCCCCGCCACCACCACCATCTCCACCCTCCCTTCTGCTCCCATTCCAGATGTCCGTGGAGGCTCCCGTGTAAGGGAGAATGTCTCCTTCGTGCCAGGCACCGCACCACCTGCCCCTGTCTCCCCTGCTGCCCTGAGTGTGGAGTCTGTGGACTTACTGAAGCAGCTCCATGTAGGTCAGACAGCGATGCTGAGTGTCCTCCATTCCCACACCAGTCTGTTGACACAACTGGTGTCCTTCATGGAGGGCATCTCATCAAACATGTCTGCCCTACATCGGACCATTCAGGCCATGGCCTCCACACAGACGGCAGCAGTGTCCCTCCTCCAACAGGCCCTCACCCCTGCTACCTCTGCCACATCCACAGTCACCACTCCCCTGCCTGTCCAACAGACACACATACCCGCACATGCACGCACCACATCAGGCAATGGCAGCACACAGACACGCAAGCCAAAGTCTAGATCCACAAGCACGCACACTCCGGGGACTGATGGCACACACACAGGGGATGGGTCACAGACACACATACAGGCATCCACAAGCACTCCGCATTCCTCAGATGCCTCTCCCTCCAAAACACCTTCCCTTGCCTCACCTACTGCCCCCACTTCAAAGCAGCTCTTCCTCTGTGACCTTGGCCTCTTCCCCACAGACCCATCTGCTCCAACTTACAAGGGGAAGAGGAAGTCACCACGCACAGAGGGGAGTTCCCCTGCAAAACGGACACCCTCCCCCAGGCGCATGGACACTGAGGCCCCCACCGGCAAGTCTCCCCAGACCAGGAAGGGTAAGACACCATCAAAAGCACAGGCTTCCACCTCACACTCTCCATCCTGTAGCCCCCCGGACGCCAATACACAGGTCCTACGGCCATTCCTTGCACCAGGTTCACCCACACACCCATACCGCATACCCAGGATGCTTAGGCCCTCCCCCTCTTCCACATGCACTTCCACCCCCGCCTCACATGCTCAGCCTGTTCCTGCCACTGGTGTGGAAACCGTGTCTCCCCCCTCTGTCCTGCCCACCTCATCTGAACCCCATTTCACTCCTCTTGATGTTGGCACTGCAGTAGGAGGAACATCCCACCCGTCTGATTTGGGCACTGCAGTTGAGAGCCCGTCCACCACATCTGTCCCGCACACTGCAGTGGTGCAGGAAAACCCCACATCTGACTTGTGCCCAGCAGTGGTGACGGCGCCCACTGTGTCAGACCCCTCCACTGCAGTTGCTGGCGTCACTCCTGCACCCACCACACCTCCCCTTCCCCATTCTCCTGACCCCTGATCCTGTCCCTGCGGTGCCTGGCCAGCCACTATGTATGCCCCTCCAAGGGGTGAGATGTCCCTGGTCCATAGCAGTGCAGGCAATAAATGGATGACAAGTTTTCACATGTTACCCTGGTTGGACTCTTTGATGGACTGGCCATTGGCCTTTTTGCATCGTGGCATGAACATTCATATATATTTTATTGCTGAATAAAGCCATTTTTGTTATCCAGTGGTGTTGCATATTATGTACATGATGTTGATGATGTGTATCATGAACTTGCTATTGTAATGGTGTCTGTGTTTGTGCTACGGCACCACTGCACTGTTATGTCTTTTCCCGGCCATTGGCAGTATGTTTTTGGGAGGTTTTACCCTAGTGTCCCTGTGTCTCCTGGCTCATCAGCCTGCACATTCATCATGTTTGGTATCTCCCATTGCTGACATGGTATGGGACTTGTTCATCTAACATCTACAGTCTCCACAGGATTCCTTAGTGTGTGTGTCTGTTGGTGTTGATATGTGTGTATTCCTCATGGTGCTCACTTTGCACATTGTCTAACTGTTCACTGGAGTCATTGTCAAGGGTCATGGCCATTGCTTGTCTGCACATGGCAGAGGGTGTTCTTGTGATACACGGAAATATTTGCCAAACCAAATCTATGTTTGTATGTGACACAACCACTACATTGCCACAACATTGCTTGTGCAATTTGGACACGGACTCATGCATGCTGTTTTGAAGATGCTGCTATTTTCATGTACACAATGACCTTTTGGTCACTGTGGTGATGGGGGGTTTATGTCCCATTATCACAATGATCATTTGATGCTGGATTGGTGTACCCCACAATCACCTTTTGGTCACTGTAGTGATGGGGGGCGTAGACCCAATTACCACAATGATCAGTAGATGCAGGAATTCTGATGCACACAATCAGCTTTTGGTCACTGTGGTGATGGGGGTTTAGACCCCATTACCACAATGAACAGTAGATGCAGGAATTTTGAACACCACAATCACCTTTTGGTCACTGTAGTGATGGGGGTTTAGACCCCATTACCACAATGATCAGTAGATGCAGGAATTCTGATGCACACAATCAGCTTTTGGTCACTATGGTGATGGGGGTTTAGACCCCATTACCACAGTGATCAGTTGCAGCAGGATATTAGTGACACACATTAACATTTTGGGCACACATGTGTTGTGAGTCACATTGTATGTCCACTGCCACAATCTGTGTTGTGAGCATTTGTCACATACAAACATGCAATGTTGCAAAGATGGTAGAGGGGGTGGTTTGCTTAGTCTCCCTATGTGTGTGTATCCTGGTGTTGATGGGCATCCTGCCCCCTATGAGTGGGGATGGTCATTCTGATAGGCATCC
This sequence comes from Calotriton arnoldi, assembly GCA_963921515.1. Lineage (NCBI taxonomy): Eukaryota > Metazoa > Chordata > Amphibia > Caudata > Salamandridae > Calotriton > Calotriton arnoldi. The sequence goes on along the minus strand of CAWUFW010008997.1, from coordinate 185,339 downwards.
ACCCCCCTATGGGGTGGACATTACTGTGAGTGTTAGGCATCCACCCCCCTATGGGTGGGATATGCTGGGAGTGATAGACATCCACCCCCCTATGCGGTGGACAATACTGGGAGTGATAGGCATCCACCCCCCTATGGGTGGGACATGCTGGGAGTGATAGGCATCCACCCCCTATGGGGTGGACAATACTGTGAGTGATAGGCATCCACCCCCTATGGGTGGGACATGCTGGGAGTGATAGGCATCCACCCCCTATGGGGTGGACAATACTGTGAGTGATAGGCATCCACCCCCCTATGGGTGGGATATGCTGGGAGTGATAGGCATCCACCCCCCTATGGGGTGGACAATACTGTGAGTGATAGGCATCCACCCCCCTATGGGGTGGACAATACTGGGAGTGATAGGCTGGACAATAATGGGAGTGATAGGCATCCACCCCCTATGGGTGGGATATGCTGGGAGTGATAGGCATCCACCCCCTATGGGGTGGACAATACTGTGAGTGAAGGGCATCCACTCCCCTATGGGGTGGACAATACTGGGAGTGATAGGCATCCACCCCCCTATGGGTTGGACAATACTGGGAGTGATAGGCATCCATCCCCCTATGGGGTGGACAATAATGGGAGTGATGGGCATCCACCCCCCTATGGGTGGGATATGCTATTTGGGATAAGCATCCACCCCCCTATGGTGGTGTTTCCTTTCGTGTACTCGTGACATTTTGGTGTGTGGTAGGTGTCTAACTTACCTTCTGCGTCGTGCGCGTCAGTAACGATGGGCGTACAGTATAGGGAAGACATGCGCGATTGGATACATGGCTGCTCTGTCTCGTCTCCGTTGATCGTGTTCTGGCGCGACTCGGAGCTTTCATTCATACGCCTCGTCCGGATGCTGTGACGTGCTGGAGCCGGCGCCCTGTGCGACGCGTATTGGGGACGCATCGTACTTGCGTATCCGGAAATTGGTTAGGTTGCGCCTCCGTACGACTCGCTTTCCGTGTTTCCTGAGCCTGTTCGCTACTGACATAGTGCACGAATCGGAGCGGACGATTCGGTCGGAGATTTGCCTGTTATACGCATCGTGCTTGCTACTTTGTAGGAAAAAGCTCCGGATACGAGTCGGACGTAAGGTAAGCCTACGAATAGCATTGGGAAGGCACTTTTGGCGACATCGGAATCGACCCCATAATATTTAATATTATAATTCCATGTATTTACATGTTACATACATTCATTAAAAAATTGTAATATTTAGTTTTTATCTTTAAAAAATGTCTACTTTAGAAATAAAATGTATAAAAATTAAACGATGTAATAATTATTAATATTAATATATTAATATGAATAATTAAAATGTATTATTTTTTTAAAAATGTAACTAACTATATATTTAAAAAATGTATTTACATTTTTTAAAACTGTCATATTATTAAGTTGTTACAAATATATGTAACTAAATAAAAAATGTTAATAATACCAAACTAAAATTAACTGTTAAAAATATATCTTTATTTTTTAAATGTATCTAAAGAAATGTGAAACTACATTATCTGATATTACAAAATGTACACAAGTGTTTAAAGCAATGTACTAATGTATTAAATAATTTTTCATTAATTATTACATGTAAAAATTTACATATGTACAAACTATGTTGTTTTTGTAAAATAAATATAATTTCCTATCTTTATGTATTGGTTTATTTTACATATTTTTAATAAAAGATATATTTCTTTTTCATGTCATAATATTTTACAATAAATAAACAATAAAAAAGTTAAAACGTCTAATTTATTGTCTACCATTTTATTAATGTTATACTCAATGTTACATATTAAGTTTATTTTTATTAAGTATACTGTGTAAAATAATATGTTTTAATTAAATATATATATACAATGTTATGTTTTTCCTTCACAACTGTCTTATAATTATAATTTGATACTACTTTAAACTGTAATCATTTTTTAAAACTATAATTAAAAACACATTTAGCTAAATTACTATTCCCACTCCAGTTAGCATAAATACAGGGTAGGTGCTGGACACAAATCTTAAATTATTTACTATTCTCACACCAGTTAATATTAATTAGGGGTGGGTGCTGGACACTGAACTTAAATAATTTACTATTCCCACTCCAGTTAGTATTAATTTGGGGTAGGTGTTGGACACTAAACTTAATTAACTTACTATTCCCACTCCAGTTACTATAAATTCAGGGTAAGTGTTGGACACTAACCTTAATTAATTTACTATTCTCACTTCAGTTAGTATTAATTAGGGGTAGGTGCTAGACACTAAACTTAATTAATTTACTATTCCCACTCCAGTTAGTATTAATTAGGGGTAGGTGCTGGACACTAAATTTATGTAATTTACTATTCCCACTCCAGTTAATATTAATTAGGGGTAGGTGCTGGACACTAAACAAATTATTTACTATTCCCACTCCAGTTAATATTAATTTGTGGTAGGTGTTGGACACTAAACTTAATTAATTTACTATTCCCACTACAGTTAGTATTAATTCAGGGTAAGTGTTGGACACTAAACTTAATTGATTTACTATTCCCACTCCTGTTAGTTTTATTTAGGGGTAGGTGCTGGACACTAAACTTAATTGATTTACTATTCCCACTCCAGTTAGTATTAAATTGGGGTAGGTGCTAGTCAACAAACTTAATTAATTTAGTATTCCCACTCCAGTAACTATTAATTAGAGGTAGATGCTGGACATTAAATTTAATTAATTTACTATTCCCACTCCAGCTAGTATTAATTAGGGGTAGGTGCTGGACACTAAATTTAATTAATTTACTATTCCCACTCCAGGTAGTATTAATTAGGGGTAGGTGCTGGACACTAAACTTAAATAATTTACTATTCCCACTCCAGTTAGTATTAATTTGGGGTAGGTGTTGGACACTAAACTTAATAAATTTACTATTCCCACGCCAGTTACTATAAATTCAGGGTAAGTGCTGAACACTAAACTTAATTAATTTACTATTCACACTCCAGTTAGTATTAAATTGGGGTAGGTGCTGGACAACAAACTTAATTAATGTACTATTCCCACTCTAATTAGTATTAATTAGGGGTAGGTGCTAGCCACTAAATTTAATTAATTTACTATTCCCACTCCAGTTAGTATTAATTAGGGGTAGTTGCTGGACACTAGACTTAAATAATTTACTATTCCCACTCCAATTAGTATTAATTTGGGGTAGGTGTTGGACAGTAAACTTAAATAATTTACTATTCCCACTCCAATTAGTATTAATTTGGGGTAGGTGTTGTTCAGTAAACTTAATTAATTTACTATTCCCACGCCAGTTACTATAAATTCAGGGTAAGTGCTGAACACTAAACTTAATTAATTTACTATTCACACTCCAGTTAGTATTAAATTGGGGTAGGTGCTGGACAACAAACTTAATTAATGTACTATTCCCACTCTAATTAGTATTAATTAGGGGTAGGTGCTAGCCACTAAATTTAATTAATTTACTATTCCCACTCCAGTTAGTATTAATTAGTGGTAGGTGCTGGACACTAGACTTAAATAATTTACTATTCTCACTCCAATTAGTATTAATTTGGGGTAGCTGTTGGACAGTAAACTTAAATAATTTACTATTCCCACTCCAATTAGTATTAATTTGGGGTAGGTGTTGGACAGTAAACTTAATTAATTTACTATTCCCACTCCAGTTACTATAAATTCAGACTAAGGGGTCGATTCCGATCTCGGCCGGAAGCGCACCCAACACTATTCGTCCGGAAAAAAACCAAGCCGAACGTGTGTTACCCGACCGATTTGAACATTCGTCCGAACGAGCAAGTACGATGCGCATAACTGCTCAGATTCCGACCCAGCCGTACGTACCCATTCCAGCTCCTGTTCCCCGCCCGAGCCGGATCCGTAAACGCCGAATCGAGTCGCACGGAAGCAAATATACAGCACCTTCCGGCCAGACTAGTACGATGCGCCTTCCGTACGCGCCGAACCCGTCGCTACGTCCGGCACGTCAGAGCATCCGGGAGAGCTGCACATAAGCTCCGATTCGTGCCACAAGACGATCCACGGCTACGAGACGAACAAGCCAGCCACGAGTACGAGTCGAAGCCACGAGAAACACGAACGAGACGACCCAACCATGAATCCCATCGCGCAGGTCCTACCAATACTCTACATCTATTACCGGAACCGGTACGGACGCGTACGGCGCAGACGGTAGGTCAAACACCCACAACACAAACAAACGACACGTACCCGACATATGTCACACACACATAGGGATGCAGAAATGACGTACACTAGCAACAGCAGAACCATAGGGGCGGGATGGCTATCACCAATGCCATACACACCCATAGGGGCCTGATGGCTACCACTACCACCACCCCTACTCATGGGGGGCTGGCTGCCTACCACTACCACCACCCCTACTCAGGGGGGCCTGGATGCCTACCACTACCACCACCCCTACTCATGTGGGCCTGGATGCCTACCACTACCACCACCCCTACTCAGGGGTGCCTGGATGCCTGTCACTACTACCATCCCCACTCATAGGGGGATGGATGCCTACCACTAACACCACCCCTACTCATGTGGGCCTGGATGCCTACCACTACCACCACCCCTACTCATGGGGGCCTGGATGCCTATCACTACTACCATCCCCACTCATAGGGGGATGGATGCCTACCACTAACACCACCCCTACTCATGTGGGCCTGGATGCCTGTCACTACTACCATCCCCACTCATAGGGGGATGGATGCCTACCACTAACACCACCCCTACTCAGGGGGGCCTGGATGCCTACCACTACCACCACCCCTACTCATGTGGGCCTGGATGCCTACCATTACCACCACCCCTACTCAGGGGTGCCTGGATGCCTGTCACTACTACCATCCCCACTCATGGGGGATGGATGCCTACCACTAACACCACCCCTACTCATGTGGGCCTGGATGCCTACCACTACCACCACCCCTACTCAGGGGGGCCTGGATGCCTACCACTACCACCACCCCTACTCATGTGGGCCTGGATGCCTACCATTACCACCACCCCTACTCAGGGGTGCCTGGATGCCTGTCACTACCACCACCCCTACTCATGTGGGCCTGGATGCCTACCATTACCACCACCCCTACTCAGAGGTGCCTGGATGCCTGTCACTACTACCATCCCCACTCATAGGGGGATGGATGCCTACCACTAACACCACCCCTACTCATGTGGGCCTGGATGCCTACCATTACCACCACCCCTACTCAGGGGTGCCTGGACGCCTGTCACTACTACCATCCCCACTCATAGGGGGATGGATGCCTACCACTAACACCACCCCTACTCATGTGGGCCTGGATGCCTACCACTACCACCACCCCTACTCAGGGGGGCATGGATGCCTACCAGTACCACCACCCCTACTCATGTGGGCCTGTATGCCTACCATTACCACCACCCCTACTCAGGGGTGCCTGGATGCCTGTCACTACTACCATCCCCACTCATAGGGGGATGGATGCCTACCACTAACACCACCCCTACTCATGTGGGCCTGGATGCCTGTCACTACTACCATCCCCACTCAGGGGGATGGATGCCTACCACTAACACCACCCCTACTCAGGGGGGCCTGGATGCCTACCACTACCATCACCCCTACTCATGGGGGGCTGGATGCCTACCACTACCACCACCCCTACTCAGGGGGGCCTGGATGCCTACCACTACCACCACCCCTACTCATGGGGGCCTGGATGCCTACCACTACCACCACCCCTACTCATGTGGGCCTGGATGCCTGTCACTACTACCATCCCCACTCATAGGGGGATGGATGCCTACCACTAACACCACCCCTACTCATGTGGGCCTGGATGCCTACCACTACCACCATCCCCACTCATAGGACGGGTAATGCATGACACAATCAGCATACTCCAACATAAGGAATGTCAGAAAAAGACATCCCCCCAACATCATGACAAGCGTGTGTAGTCTGTGTCAAATGCCTACAACACTGAACATGACATTGAACATACAATGTGACCCCCTATCACATGTATCACACATAAATGTGTGTGGCCTCCATAATGTAAGCAGACCATGACCACTGTGGCAATGGGGTCTAAACCCCATCATCACAGTGACCAAAATGTAAGTGTGGGGTCCATAGCTGAAGCCCAATTGAACATTGTGTCAATGGGGTCTAAACCCCCATCATCACAGTGACCAAAATGTAAGTGTGGGGTCCATAGCTGAAGCACAATTGAACATTGTGGCAATGGGGTCTAAACCCCCATCATCACAGTGACCAAAATGTAAGTGTGGGGTCCATAGCTGAAGCCCAATTGAACATTGTGGCAATGGGGTCTAAACCCCCATCATCACAGTGACCAAAAGGTAAGTGTGGGGTCCATAGCTGAAGCACATTTTGAACATTGTGGCAATGGGGTCTAAACCCCCATCATCACAGTGACCAAAATGTAAGTGTGGAGTCCATAGCTGAAGCCCAATTGAACATTGTGTCAATGGGGTCTAAACCCCCATCATCACAGTGACCAAAAGGTAAGTGTGGGGTCCATAGCTGAAGCACATTTTGAACATTGTGGCAATGGGGTCTAAACCCACATCATCACAGTGACCAAAAGGTAAGTGTTGACATGGAAAAAGCTGCAACTGCCAAACAGCATGGATGATTCCTGGTCACACGACAACAAACACATCAGTGGCAAAGTAGTGCTTGTGTCCCATAGCAACATAGATTGGGTGAGGCAAACAGTGCAGTGCAAATAAGACATACCTTTGGCCATGTGCAGACAAACATCAACAATGGGGGCTGACATTCTCAACATTCATCAATTACACAATGACAGAAGTGACCATCATAATGCAGACCCACATATCTGCACCAATGGACACACAAATGTAGATATCCTGTGGAGACTGTAGATGTGAGGTGAACAAATACCATACCATGGCAGCAATGGGACATACAAACCATGATTATTGTGCTGATTGATGACCTAGGAGTCCCAGGGACAGCAGGGGAAATCCACCAAACAACATACAGCCAATGGCACACTAAAGATATGCCAATGCAGTGGTGCAGATGCACAAACACAAACAGGCAGCCTCACACTGCATATCAAACACAACAGGTGATGGGGGTGTGTGCCAGTGTCCCCAGGCAACCACACAACACATGAGGAGGCCTGAATCCCAATTACACAGATGTGTATACAGTGCCACACAAAAGTAACTCATGGATCGGATTCCCCTATGTGGGCAATCAGGCATTGTTAGATGAGAGGGAGCCCAAATTACACATGTCACACAAGCTTGTAGGAACAGCAACTAACACAGCAAGAGACAGACCCACCACAGCACTACCCCCAGGGACCCCACATTGTGGTGACACTGGCCTGCATGATAATCCCACTGTGATGACAAAGCTAGATGTCGTTCACACTGTGAACCACAGTCATGTGTCCTGAGCAACAAACTACCATCACACCTACACAAGCACAAATCAATCAGCACGGCCTGTCAGCCAAGGCCAATATGGAGGTAGGGGTCTAGCCGTGCAACAACTCTCATTTGCACACACTCAACACCACACACCTTGATCTCCACCAATGTGCAGCAGTGAAGCTCACATGGACTGGTGACATTGCACATGCACCCATGACAATCCCAGGGGTGGTGGTGGGAACTAAGGTGCAGAAACCCATCACACATGGCCAGTCAACAAGACTCATGAATGTCTGACACACTGCACAGTACGCCGTACATGGGCATGATGTGAAATCCACCCCAATCAATGGGATCCCGGCCACAGTCACACACCAATGAAGAAGCCAAGGTCACCCACAAAGAACACACATAGACAACTTCCAACATTGCAGCTCTGACCCTGAGGAGTGGCAGCAGTCACACACACAACATGTCACAATCACTGAAAGCTACCACAAACTGTAAATTACATGACTTGTGTAACCAACAAGTGCCAAGGGGAATCCTGACTGTGTCCCATCTGCGTTTGCCTACATCCCCAGCCCTGACAACAAAGACAACTAGGGATGACAACCTGATGAACATTAGTTTGCCATGCACCCACATCCCGGAGAAACCAGGTCCAAGATGCTGGATGAACACAGGACAACTCAGCAAGCATCACAAACAGGAACATCCCTAGGGACACAGCCTGTGTAGAAAAAGGGAAGGGAACACACACAGACATGCTCACACAACACACAACACAGGCCCAGGCAATGTCACGGGATTACACACTGCCATGAGGGCACTCCACTCCTGTGGAAGGTCCTCTGTGCCAAACCTTGTCTGTGCACGACTCAAACATGTCAGCAGAACACTCGGTCAGTGAGTCAACAACTACAACACACTGAAGGCTCTGCTCACATCAGCCTGGGTACGGGAGTGTCACGTCAGTCATCTGCATAGACCCAAAACACGTGTCAAGCAAGTTGCACTGTATACACAGATGAGTCCTTCAACATTGATGTGCTAAACTGCATGTCCAGTGGAGATGGGCACACAGTCAGGGAAATAGAAACATTGAACAGTGGTAAGCCCACCAGATGTGCATCAGTGTAAGCCAAAGATGTTAATTTACAAATGCAAAACGTACATCCCTGTGTCAAATGCTGAACATTACACCCTCAGACTGCAGCAAAGGAGCTTTTTTCTGCTGCTGCTGCTGACATTTGCGGACGGAGTAATCCTTGGCACTTTAAAATAGGAGGTGGGCTGACTAGTGACGCTGTGCAGCCCGGCCTGGTCCCGCTAACTGCTGCTATTTTGGGTTTCCTCTCTACAACACCCGGGGCGAGGACTACAGCCCCCAGGGTGCACCAGGCAATCTCCAGCTGGTGAGGGGGAGGCGTGGCCATCGCGCTTAAAGCGCTGCCTCTCCCCCCGCGGCGCGGGAGCTTTTTTCTGCTGCTGCTGACATTTGCGGACGGAGTAATCCTTGGCACTTTAAAACAGGAGGTGGGCTGACTAGTGACGCTGTGCAGCCCGGCCCGGTCCCGCTAACTGCTGCTATTTTGGGTTTCCTCTCTACAACACCCGGGGCGAGGACTACAGCCCCCAGGGTGCACCAGGCAATCTCCAGCTGCCGCGAGTGAGGGGGAGGCGTGGCCATCGCGCTTAAAGCGCTGCCTCTCCACCCGCGGCACGGGACGCGCGCGGGACGAAGCCCGGACCAAGGGCGGGCCCGTCTGAGCCCGTCTGAGACCGGCAGGGACTGGACTGGGCCACCCCCCCAAAATTTCAAGTTGCAAGTACATACCTGTAGTGTTTTATTTTGTGCTATTTACTTGCTGAACTCGATTTAACATGAACAGGCGGAAAGTGGGTCCTGGGGTTGTGGGTATTCTGGATGCATTTCTCTCGAGGGCGGAATCTGCTCTGATACATGAAATACAGCTTACTGAACGCAGATTATCGCTAGAGCCACTGCAACCCTTGGTCAGTCTCGTGTCATCGACCCCCCCAGAGAGTACCGTTGGTAACAGCGCTGCCCTATCGAGCAGGTCCACTATTCCACCTACTTTGCTCCCAATGAACTCAGAAACTGTGGATACGGGTAACGTATTATTAGCCCCAGTCCCCTCCATTCCCACGGTAAATACGAGAAGCCATAAAACAAGACAGTCTCAAAGTGGGGTCCCACCCTCAAAAAAAAAGAAACTGCGGACTCCTCCCAAGCCCAGAAAATTGGAACCTAAACCTAGTACACGGAAGATAGGTGATAATGGGCGCGAAGACAGTATCAACGAAAGCACATCCCCCAACAACACAAGTATGACTCTTGACACACCCGTTGTAGAAGCTTTAACCACCTGCACGCATGGGGGTGATTTCCTTACTGAGATTGGCAACAAACTTGCGGACATGATCAACCCACTACTGGACAAATTGACCCAGATAGAGGGTAGGCTGACAAAAATAGAGCAGACTTTATCCAGTGTCGAGATAACCAAAATCCATTCCAACGAGGGACAGGGAGAAGGATTGGTTGCCCAGAATGATAATAGAACATGCATCAGGGCACGTGCTGACACTTTGCCACGTCCCGCCCCAGCCACAGTGCCAACCAGGTCCAATCAACTTCTGAATAACACCAAAAGCGGTACTAATTCCCATTGCCCTTCACTTGTCGGGGATGGGCGTCCCAGGGTGTCACTGAGTAGGAGTACTAGCTTCACCCCGCACAATCACAACACGCTGCAACTGCCCCCGGAAGCAACACCTTTCACGGTGGTTCTAGCTAATGTCCCAGTCACCCAGCCCGCGGCACAGGAACACTGGTCCTCATTGAGGAATAGGGCATTACATCTCCTGACAGCTAGGACAGGCATCAAGCATGAGCTATTTTCCAACTTCAAAATGGTTCGTAGGGTACCATGGATTGGCAGTTCATATAAATCTCTACCAGGGGATTGTGTGGTGTTAAGCTTTGGGTCCCCAGAGTTGGTCCAACATATTCTGGATAGGGCGGGCAATCTACAAATTAAGGAGAGGGATATTAACATCTTTCCCTTGGGCTTTTTCTACCAACCAACCTCAAATCAAAGGGGCACAAATGCGGGGTTGGTGCAATTAGCACATGGAACACCAAGCTATCCAATCCCCACATTTAACCATTATGGGGTGTTGAACTCTCTGGAAGACATAGACTGACTTGGACTTGGTACCGACCGATTACTTCAAGGTACAAATAATTGTATGGGTGGTTCAAAGGATGGGACTGCATTCTATCATCCCTCCACCAAAATGTCTAGCCTAAATGGGAACAACAATCACATAGAGAATGTGCACGAGGAGATTATTTTAGGCAGGGCAGGAAATGTAGAAGAAGGGGTGTCCTTGAGAAGCGTAGCAGATGAGGACCGCTCAGTCTTTCTGCCCTGTTCCGAGCCCCAAGCAGGGGTTATCGAGTTTAAAGATGGAATCACCCAAGGGGCAAGGGACTACACTGTTAATTCCAACTCCCATGGTGTAATTAAAACGTCTTTACTTGGACATGGCCAACCCAATTTCATATTGGCAAGTTGGAATATTGCTGGTCTCTCCACCAAAACTCACTCCTCCGAATGGTCAACATTTATTGATAAATACGATGTCTGGGCTTTCCAAGAAACCTGGGCGCTTGACCAAATTTGTCACCCAGGTTTTTAAACTTCTTTAAACCTGCACAGAAGGGACAAAGGGGTAGACCCAAAGGGGTCTAGTCATTTGGGTTAAACAGAACGCGGGATATACAGTAGAGGAAATTAAGATCGATAGTGGGGACCTCATGGCCATAAGATTACGGATGGGTAAGGTTCTGAACTTACTGTTCATTAATGTATATGTAAGAGGGACACCTGGAGGCAAAGAATCAAGCACAGTTACGACACTGCATGGGGTTTTGGATAGGTACAGGGGACGTAGTAGCCTGATTATTGTCGGGGACTTCAATTGCACCTTTGAGCCCCTTGACTGTGAAGATGGCAATTTGAGTAGTGAGGAGGATGCACAATGGGATATCCCATTGCTTGATCTTCCACCCATCAAAAAGTGGACTGAACTGGCACTTCAGCTGAAAGGGCTGTGCCTAGAATGGGGCTTAAGGGCAGCGAATGGGACGGTCACGGTCCGACAGGAGGGGTACACACACCTTTAATAATGGCACGAGAAGCAGTAGGATTGATTATATCTTCCTTAGCTTGGAACTATGGTCGTCATTACAGGACATGGAAGTTTATGATCGGCTCGAGAGTGACCATAACCCCTTAGTATTGACTATGCAGGTCCCAGGCCCACATGATCACGAATCTGAGGAAACAGTAAAAGCCGTAGCAGAAGTGGAGTCTACCAACGATTGCAGGAGAGTTAAATGGGTTGGGGTTGCAGCCAATGAAGGGCACCTAAGACAGATGGAGGCACTGGTTGAGTGTTCCCTTTTAACTATCCCAAATTGTGACACTCAAGAGGACATCAACTCAATTATTTTGCAGGTCCACAATGACTTGTTCTCCAAACTTAAACCTTTTTTTATAATAAGGCCAAAGAAACTGGCAAGGAAGTTAAGACCAAAGGCAGCCCCTTGGTACAATAAATTATGCAGAGAGGCATACAGGAGATTAGCGAGAGCAATCAGACTAAGGAAAAAGGAAGAGATTAGAGTGGTAAGGGCTGGATATAAGCAAATTCTATTACGAGCCAAACAGGAATGGGATGACCAACATTGGCAAAACCTGCTCAGCGCTAGCCAAGAAAAAAGCATGGCTAATTTCTGGCACCTTGTCAAATGGGGTAATGGCATTTTGAAACCACTTCCCATTAATCACTTTGCACCAGAAGCGTGGACCTCTTATTTCGAGGCCCAGTTTGCCTTTAGCAGTGACCACATAGCCCAATTCCCAAAGCCTAATCCTATTACTACCTTGCACTTTTCCACACAAGAGGTCGAAAAAGCCCTCAAACAGATCCCTAAAGGTAGGGCACCTGGACTGGATTGCATTCCAGCTGACCTGTTCATGTACAATGGTGATAAGTGGGTGAGCTACATTCAGACCCTAGCTAACGCCATAGCAAGTGGAGCCCCCACCCCGGAGACGTGGTTAGGAGCTGAGATCATCCCGATCTACAAGAAAGGAGATCGATCGAAACCTGGCAATTATAGGCCCATAAGCCTTATTGATTGCATTCAAAAGATTTTTGCCAGGCTGGTATTAAGCAGAATCCAGACATGGATGGATGAAATGGGCATTTTTATCATCCATGCAGGCTGGGTTTCGGGCGCATACAGGCACTATTGACCAGGTCCTCAGGTTTGCGATCATTTACTGGAGGGTGGTAATCCTAGGGGGCGGCACGCTATTTGCAGCCTTTATTGACTTAAAATCGGCTTTCGATTTGGTGCCCCGAGATAAAATGTGGAGCACCTTTTATGATATGGGGATGCCGCCAGAATTGTTGGCCGTCCTAATTACCCTGCATAACTCAAATTTTGCTCAGGTACGCTGGGGTGTGAATGGGGAAGTCACGAACACGTTTCCCATCGCCAAGGGGGTACGTCAGGGGTGTGTGCTTGCCCCGACCCTGTTCTCTCTCTTTATTAACAGGGTCGTGGAATACTATTCGAATCACCCAACAGATGCTCCATCTCTAGCTGGTCAGAAAATACCATTGTTAATGTTCGCGGACGATACTTTAATAGTATCAAAGACTCAGAGAGGGCTGCAGTTAGCCCTCACCAGGTTTGAGGAGTTTTGCCGCGACCATGACCTTGAGGTCAATGTGGAGAAAACAAAGTTCATGGTCCTCCACAACCGAAAGGCCATTAAGGGGAGGGTTTTTATGAACAATGTACAGCTAGAGCAAACTGACGTTTTTACATATTTAGGAGTTACCCTTGAAAGTAAATTGAAATGGAAACCCCAGATCAACAAGTTGGCTCTCAAACTCGCCCAATTGGCAGGCGCCCTAGTGAAGGAGCAGAGTCTGTCCCATACAAAACCTGTGGCTCCTGTACTGAAGATTTATAATTCTAAAATTAGTACTTCAGTACTTTATGGGGCAGAACTATGGGGCTTTTCAGATTTAACATCACTGATTGTAGCCCAGAACAAGTTTATGAGAACTCTGCTTTCCCTACCTCCATCGACTCCCCTGCTGCCTCTTTACCTTGATTTGGGCTGTAACCAGTTAGAGGATATTGCTCGCTTTAGACCAGTGGCATTATGGAGAAGATTATGGGCTACTCCCGAACTGTCTTTGTATGCCCGGGCTCTGCTAGAAATCAGGCAGGCTGACACCTCATGTAAGATTTCTTGGCTGACTAAGATTAAAACCACCTTGAGCGACATGGGGATGGATGGTCTATGGGAAAACCCTGAAGTGAACCCCCTTCCATCAAAAAAGAGTTTAAGACAGCCTATTGGGACATGGTTAGGATGAAACGTTTTTCGTCCATCATGAGTCCAACTCTGACGAGGGATTTCCTGGAGAGGAAACATGAGTACCATTACGAACCCTACTGGGATTATATTACGGTACCACTTGACAGGAAACTGTACCACCAATACAGAGTGGGCTCACTCCCAATAAAGTCCTTTACCTGCAAATGGCACCCCCTGAATGATGATAAATGTAACACACGTCCGTCGCAGCGGGAAACTATAGCTCATGTTCTCTTTGTCTGTCCAGCCTATAAAGCCCCTCGACACAGATGGCTTAAACCAGTCTGTTTAAACCTTGGGACCAGGGAGGGTATAGAGGCATTAAGGATTTTAAAGACAGACACAAGCGAGCCCATAATAATTGCCCTAGCGAAATTTTTAGGCTGGATGTGGGCTATCCGCAGTAAAATTGTTAAGGCTCGGAGCTTAGCCAATATGTAATGGGATAACCCCATTATAACCAGGCCACTGCAGTTATTTTTTTTTTAAACATATGTTAGTCTTTAGGACGATTTTAATTATGTTCCTATGTAAGTGATTTTACATTTCCCTGCTTTCTTATTTGGAAATATTAATGCATAGCAGGATGGATTAACTTATGGTTTTATGTGAAATTTTTATACTGGTTTTATCAATCTCAGACATTTGTATGATTGGGTCGCAATATTTTTTAGTCTGTGATGGAATTTTTTATAACGAGTTTATTGATGTACTGCTGTCTTTAATGATTTGACAAATCGAAATAAAGACTGAATAAACAAAACAAATACATAAACACAGACAAGGAGAGTGCAGTAGACAATCACATATGTCTTTATAACCACTAATCTGTTTAGATCATTGCTCATAACACAGAGTAGCTCCAAATGATTAATATCTAATGTGTCATTCAATGCCTGTCAGATTTAGTATCATATATGCATCAACACGTTTTGGTGGATACCCAATATTTAGTGCCACCTTCTTCAGGATAAGTAGATTTCTCCCACAATCTCAATAAAAACAGTTATGCTTTTCAGTTTTAGTGTAAAATCTATGTTTTATTCATATGCCATTATGTTCACATATGGTCCCAATGAATGTGGACCCAACGAAATTTCTTTCAATGTTCCATTAAAAGGATCAATAAAATCACTCTTTAAGATGCAGGTTAATTCAATCACCGAGTACTTCTTCTTTCCACTAAATTCTGTCCTGCACTTTTCTTTTATCAACAGGAGGCGAGGCTATTTTCTGTATACGAAACCTTCCAAGTGTCAGGATGCGTTTGTAGTTCTCATCACAATCACATACTAAGATTTGATGCCATAATCCCATATGTAGGAGGGATTCTGAATAACCTGAACATTAGAAAGTTGTCTACAATAGTGGAAAAATTAGCTACTAGTACCGCAAATTCCTTGTTACTTGTACATGCTGAGAAGATTGCGCTAAGGTCTATGACCTTGCAGAACTGTCTTGCGCTAGACCTTTTGCTCACAACAGCAGGCAGAGTCTGCCAGATGCTGAAAGTTCAGCAATCCTGTACTTATAGGTGATAGTAAGGACCTGGAGAACTATATTAAGAATATATCCTGGTTGATGAAGGATTTGAAAGAGTTGGATGCAACAGGTGCTTCGGAAGCTATTGGAAATGGATTTGCTTCGATAGACAGATGGTTTGGAAACTTGGGAAGTGGAATTTTGGTTACCATTTTCATGCAATTTCAATCTTTCTGTGCCGCGAGACAAGGAGAAATAAGACAGCTGAAAAAACTCTGCCAACGAAAAAGAGAAAGAAAAGCAAGAACAAAAAGATAGAATTTGGGTCAATATCCAAACCGCAGTAAACCGCAGAAACAATAAGGCATTCTGGAATATAGTAGCCGCGCAAATGGGGATGAGAAAATCAATTCAAGAGACACCAGTCTCATCATCTGAATGGTAAAAACACATTCTCAAACTATATAAATCTAATATCCAAAACCAAGTTTCTCCCGGCCAGTGTCCCTTTCGAAAGGGCCAATCTGATCAGGACCTGTTAGCCATATCGGCTACACAGATCGCCGTTCTCATTAAATGTGCCAGATCATCTGCTGCAATGGGCCCAGACAATACCCCAATCAGAGTCCTACAAACAAACCCCGATGACTGGAGTACATTTTTAACCCCTCTCTTCCAATATTGTTTAGAAACTGGGAAAATACCAAAATCTTGGCGGGGAGCATCGTGGTCCCTCTTCTAAAAAAAGGCTTTAGATCGAATCCATCCAATTAGAGCCAAATAGCCCTCTTAGATGCCACTGGAAAGATCTTCACAGCATGCGTATTGGATCATCTAAAAGACTGGGCTTTTTCGAATAATGTGATTCCTATGACACAGGCTGGCTTCCGCCTAAAACACTCAGGGGCAGATTTACAAGCCCTTTGCGCCACTTTTGCGTCACTTTTAACATGGGAAAAGTGACGCAAAAGTGGCGCAAGGGGCTTGTAAATCTGCCCTCAGTTTCTGACAATATCGCAGTTCTCCAGACTGTCCTCGATAAGTATGTATTGTTCAATTCACAAATAGTTTACTGTGCTTTTATCGATTTTTCGACCGCTTTCGACAGCATGGATAGACCACCAATATGGAAAAAGCTAGAGAGCCTTGGGATTCCCACTGATCTCCTTACAATATTTATTTTCTTGTACACGGCAACGTGGTGTAGAGTTCAAATGGGGTGAGAAAAGGGCTTAACCAAACCAATCCCCACAATGAATTATTTACATAAGTGATCTACCGGGGTGCTTTTCCCAAATTAATAACTCCCCACCAATATTAGCACAGAACGATATCCACTGCTTAATGTATGCTGATGATATTGTTATATTCGATTGTACCCCAATTGGCTTACAAAGAAACCTAAACTAATTAAACCAATACGCAAAGAACATTTCTTGGTCCCCAACATATCTAAATCCAAATTTTTACCTTTTAGTGGAAGAAGGAAATTTCTGCCTTTCGCATGGGCACTGGGAGGCAATCCTATCGAGATAGTGAAAGAATATGTATACTTGGGCCGAATCTTTTCATATAACTTACAAGACGCTCCCCATATCCAACATCTTGGGTGAAAGGCAGACTCCCATGTCGGCGTACTACAGAGATTCTATTGCTCAACTGGCAATAGACATTGTAAATCCCTGCTGGAGGTCTACAGTATGAAACTCCCACCTATCCTATCTTATGCCTTGGAATATATACAAATTAAAACCTGGCAACCAGTAAAAGTAAAGGAAGGGATTATCCTACGGAAACTTTTAACAGTATCCCAATCAGTCCCCGTACAAGCCTTACGGCTCAAGCTCTCTTTAACGAGCACATTTGCTCGAGCCGTCTCCAACATCATAAGGTGGGCCTTTAACCTCTTACAATCAGTCCCTGGCACCCTAAGATATATATTAAAATTGGAAACTTTTAGAGATGAATCGGCTCGGCACACCTTTAATAGGAACCTTAAAATAGCCCTTGAGGTGTCCCAATGCACCGTAGCACTTTTGCAGGCCTGGTCTCCAGTGCACCTGAAGCTCTTTTAAAGCATACGACGCCGAGAATAAGTTATGAACTAGATAAAGAATACTGTATTCAATTAAAGTATTATAAAATAAATTGCAGAAAACATAGTATACAAAACCCCGGGCACTATCTACAGTTCCAGTTAGAGCACAGAGTAAGGCGCTGTATCCTTCTTCTGCGATTAGGAATTCTCCCTTTAAAAGTGTATTCCACCAGATGGAACTCCCCCAAAAATCTCCTGGTAATTGTGATTTGTGCAATGACGGATCACAAGATCTTTCTCACGTATTACTAATCTGTCCTAACCCGATTTTGGTAGAGGCTCAGCGACAATTCATAAAGCCAATCCGCTTAAGATACAATGCTATTTTAGTTCAAGATCTAATTGCGGTGTGTAAGTCTCCCCCAAATTAATTTGTTTGCCATAACTTGTTTAAGTTATTAAAGAGTTTTTTAAACTTTTCTAAAAAGTGCACAAATTTAACAGTTTTTAACCTATGTATTATGTACTTACGGACCACAAACTGCTATAAACCTGTTTAAACTTATAAATAGTTTTTAAAATCGCTTTTAAAAAATCAATCATAAATGTCCCATATTTATGTATTTGTATTTGTTGACCTCAGTTGAGGTCTGAATCAAATAAAAATTATTGATTGATTGATTGATTGAAGCACACTTATTGCAATAAACAACAACAGAACCACAAACATACCACTGATATTGCTGCCCATAAACCCAGCCAGGCTCCAGCCTCTCGGAATCCTTGAAATGAAGGCAAGATGTACAGATCTGGACAATACTGCAAGGCAAGACTAACAACATAATGTGTGCTACACACAGATGTCTAGCAGAATTTAACTCAACACAGCACCCTAGATTACAATGAAACTAAATCTACAATGAAACTAAATCTCACTGCTGTGATCTTCTCTCTATTACCTAACTGGGCAATCAATTGAGCCTTGAGCTTCTCACCAAATCCTTCCTTTTGTCGCCATCCTTTCTATCCCCCCTCATTATGTTTCTGCTTTTACGCAATAGCATTGCCTATCTGATTGAACAGTTTCCCTCTTTCTGGCTGTGTCGCCATGCCTTTTGCTTCCCCAGCTCTCACTCCCCATCTCTATCCGGCTGTTGTTGATTTTTACGACTTCTCTCTTAGCTTGACATTGCTAATCTGTCACAGAGCATTTATCATGTTATTGCTTTCTTATTCTATGTAGTTCTTTCTCCACTTAACCTATTCCCATAGATACCAGTTTGGTGAATGTCTCGCAAAACCTTTCACAGCTCTGTCAATGGCATGTCGGCTTTGTGAAGGAGGCATTTAGAGCTTTCTAATTGGAAAGTGATTTTGGAGGGGTTATTGCTCAGATGGTGTCCAGTCTGTAGGTTGGGACTGCTGTCTCCCATAGGATATCTGTTTTGTGAGGGAGGTTTGCACTGCTGCTTTGCTGTACCATTCCTGTTGTAGTGAAGAAGGCTGGAGCAGCGTAATTTTGGCTCCACCTTTTGCTTGATTAGGTCCCATATATATTTATACATGGCCTCATGTACTCATGTGATGTAACATTATTATCGCAATGTAGTGCACCTGAACAGATACAGAAGGTGCAATTACTGTGCAATCTCAACATTTAAATGAGTGTGCATATTAATGTTTTGAGAATTTTAATGTGCCTCCAGCCCTGGTGATGCAGGTTCCACAAACCCCAATGCCACAGCAAGGTACTAATGGTCCTATATTCACCTCAAATCAGGTTCCAAATGTGAGCTATAATGCATTCCAGAATAACAAGTACCACATTTTTGAGACAATTGACCCTTATGGCTCTGACCAGTCCTCCTGATGGTGCTTGAGAAAGGAGGAAGATTGCATGTTTGGCACAGTCTTGGAGGTAGACTTGAGTGGCCCATTTGTAGATGGCGAAGTAACTGGCCACACCATATCGTTTTTGGTAGATACAGGTGCTATCCATTCTACTGTGAGAACAATTGAAGTTCTAGACCTACCCCTCTTGGGAAGAAGTATTCATGCTGCTGGAGTTGTTAATCAACAAATGAGGAATCCCATTACTGAGGATGTCTCTGTAAAAATAGAACAAATTGAAGATAATCGCCAATTCAGTAGATTGTGATTCAAGCCCTGTGAGTTTATTAGGATGTGACTTGTTGTGCAAGCTGAATTGCACCATTTACTGTACACCGAGAAATGTGGAGTTTCAGAACCATGACGAAGATGCCATCTTCAAATTGGTTAATCAAATTCCAGCTGTCGAATTGTGCCCTATGATGACAAGAGAAGAAATGCCCCTGGATCTTAGAGATACAGTGAGGTCAGAGGTTTGGGACTTTTCAGGAAAGGACATTGGACTCATCAAGGAGCTGAGCCTGTCCACATACAGATAAAACCAAATTCTTAGTACCCCAGAGCCCCGAAGTACATTTTGACCCCTGTAATAGAGGCAATGATTCAACAAGGTATTCTGAAGGAGATTATGGGCAGTCCATGTAACTCACCCATTATGTGTTTGCAGAAGCCTAGCGGTAAGTATCACATTGTGCAGGACCTCCAAAAGATAAAGAATATTGTGGTTCCTTGTTATACTGTGGTACCAAATCCTGCTATGATTTTATTTTTAATTCCAAGTGAGGCTGAGTGGTTCTCTGTCATAGATTTGTGGCAGGCTTTCTTCTCTATACCCTTGAACGACCACAGTCAGTTCCTTTTTGCGTTCCGTTCGGCAGCCATATTTTGGCATGATGCCGAGTCCCACAAGGGTATACAGAGAGCCCATCCATTTTCAACCAGATCCATAAGAAGAACCTGGAGTCTTTGGTTAGGGCCTGAAACTCTGTCTTGGTACAGTATTTTGACGACCTGCTGGTTGTGTCAAATACTCAAGAAGGTTGTAAGACTAACACTATTGCTCTGTTGAACCACTTGGCTGAGAATGGGCATAAGGTGCCCCCAATAAGTTGCAGTACTGTCTGAAGGAAGTTTTGTATCTTGGTCACCATATTGAGAAAGGAGTCAGGAAGGTTTCACAGCAAAAGATTTTGGTGATTCTGCAAATGAAACCACAAACATCCCAGAAAGAAGTCTGCATATTCTTGGGGATGGTGGGGTACTGTCGCCAGTGGAAACCAAACTTTTCCCTAGTGGCAAAGCCTTTAAAGAGGCTGATACACAAGGATGTGTTAGAGCCGGTGCCCTGAGACAATGATTGTTTAGTTGCCTTCCTAGAGTTGAGAGAAAGCAACTTTCATGCCCCGGAGCTAGGAATGCCTGATTACAACAAAGTGGTTTCATTTTTTTGCATTGAGAGGGAGGGCTGCACTCTCTCAGTGCTTACACAAACACATAAAAGTGCCCGTAGACCTGTGGCTTACTTTTCATCTACCTTAGATCCAGTAGCTGCGCCTTTGCCCGGATGTCTTGAATCTGTGGCTGCTGTGGGTGTCAGCATAGAGAGATGTGAAGGCCTTGTCATGGGCCATACTTTAACGGTGTTTGTGCCTCACTCTGTGGAGATTCTGTTGACATGTACTCATACACAGCATTTGACAAACAGCTGTCTGGCCCGGTATGAACAGATCATACTGGCGGCTGAGAATGTAACTTTGAAAAGATGTTCTGTTTTGAACCCTGCTACTTTGCTGCCTCTTCCTAAAAATGACAATGATGAAAAATAAGTGGAACATGACTTTCTCTATGTCTCTGAACTGCGCACCACACCCAGACCAGATATAGAAGATGAGCCATTGCCTGAATCTAATCTTGCATTGTTTGTGGATTTCTCATGTTTGCGAGACCATGAAGGAAATGTATGAGCTACTTATGCAGTCTGTACAGTTTCAGGCGTAGCAGAAGCTTAGTGCCTCCAGGGAGTGTTTTATGCACAAGTGGCTCAATTGATTGCTCTTAATAGAGCATGCTGTGTATCTGACCAGCTGGGAGTGACTATTTTCACTGATAGTCAGTATGGCTTAGGTGTTGTTCAGGATTTCAGACAGTTATGGTCCCAAAGGAGGTTTATGACCTCCTCTGCGTCGTCCATTCGGAATGGGGAGCAGATCCAAAAACTTCTGGAGGCATTGCAGATTCCTGTCCAAATTGCAGTCAAGTTCCCTGCACATTGTAAGGGGGATGATTATGTGACTATTGGTAACAGATATGTCAATGAGGTTGCAAAGTATTGTGCTCATAATGCTTGCGCTTTCAATGGCGAATATACAAGCTAGGGGCTGAATGAGACCAATTACAGCCTTTTGTTATTGACAGCCGATACTTGGGAGGAAGTCAAGAGGTTACAGGAAGAGGTGTCAGAGGCAGAAAAGCAGAGTTGGGTTAATGCAGGTTGCGTTAAGAAAGATGAGGATGAGATTTGGGTTTCGAGAGATGGCAGACCTGTGTTCCCAAATAGTCTGCTGCCACCAATGGCTAGGCATTATCATGGTCTGACTCATGTAGGAGAAATGCCATGGTAAGTTAGGCAGACTTAGTTTAATCCAAGGGTCAGGTTGATGGCTAAAGCGTTGTGCCACAGATGTGTTGAGTGTGAACCAAACAATGTAGAGAAAGAACTTCAGTGACATTGAGCCACATAGGGAGGTCAGGTGGTCCCTTTAATAGGATACAGTTGGATTTCACTGAGATGCTTTTGTGCAATGGATTGAGGTATGTCTTGGTTGTTGTGTGTATGTTTTCATGATGGATTGAGGCATACCCCACAAGAAGAAATGACAGTCTCAGAGTAGCAAAGTTGTTGCTGGGGAAGTTAATACCCAGATCTGGCTTCCTGACTTCTTTTGAATTTGAACAAGGCACATACTTCAACAATGAAATCCTGAGGATGCTGTGTGTCACTTTACAGGTTGAATAGAGACTGCACTGTAGCTAGAGACATGAGGCTTCAGACCCAGTTGGATCAGTTCAATGGGACTTTGAAATCCAGACTAGGAAAAAAGTGTGCTTCCACTTCTTTGAAATGCCCTAATGCTTTGCTTCTTGTGTTGATTAGTCTACACAGCGTATCTGATCGTAGGACAGGATTGTCCCCCACGAAATAATCATGTGCAGGGCAATGTGGTTGCCTACTTTTCATTTTTTGTTTCCCCTTTGTCTTGTGATTTTTATGGGTATCTGAAAAGGTCCTGAAGAAGGTGGCCGGTCCATTCCTCTTATGCCACCGAAACGCGCGTCGACCCCATGTTCGGATCCTTGTGAACATATATAACATACTTGGTCATGGAGATGTTATCATCTTACCTCCTTCTTTTTCAGATATGTTTTTTGTGACTGGTGTATGAGTTTGTGTGAGTGTGTATGATTTGTGCTATGTGTGGTTTTCCATATTAATTTAGATTCAATTCTTTGCATCCTTTGGGGGAGATATTTGTCTTATTGTATTTTGTGGCAATTTTTCTTACATGTCTCAACAAAAAGTTTTTAACCTTTTGAAATAAGAAAATGGAAAAATGAAACAAATTATGATTGAAGTAAATAATGTATAAAAAAATAAATCAAGTATTTTGATAACATTTATTTTGTAAAGTTTTTGCATATATGTGTTCAAGCCCTATGATATATAGGTTTGTCTAGATAGCAAAGAAATATAGGTCATGAGGGAGGTTTGTGATTATGTGCCAGCTGTACCTGCAAATGCACTTGTGAACATTACAGATGATCTGATACTTAATTACTGCAAAGGACTGGCTGATGTGGTGCGCCCTGTATCTCATCAGGTCGAAGCTGCCACAGCTCTGTCTCATCAGGAGCAGTGGCATGGCCTTAGTCCTGAAGACTGGGTCTTGGTAAAGAAACACATGAAGAAAAGTTGTTTGGAGCCTCATTGGCGTGATCCCTTCCAGTTGATCATGGTTACCATGCCTGCCATGAAGTGCAGAGGTCTCCCCAATGGATACATGCTGCCCATACTCGCCGAGTTCCATGTCACCTTGATGATATAACAGCACCTCTCCCAGAAGAGCTGGTGGTGGTAGTAAGGTCACGGGAACAGGTTAGTCAAGCTGTGGGGGGCCAATAGAAACAGTGCTTGTTTGGCCTGGGTTGGTGGTCAAAACTGAGGAGAGAAAGGCTAGCCCTGCGGTTGTGACTGAGCCGGACTTAGACCCCAGTGAAGGGCCTAGTGCTGTGGAACCATGAGGGGCTGCAGGAGAATGTTGGCCGAGATGACAAGAGAAGGGGAACACTGGTCTCGTAAGGAGAAGATGACCACCCAGGCATCTCAGAGGATACTGAGAATTCTGATCTGAGTGACAGAGGAGAGAAGACAGCACTGAGAAGAACAAAGCAAGCAAGAGTGCCCTGTTGGGGGTACTCTTCTCCAGAATGTACTGACTTCCTTGCAAATGACAGGGAGAACAAGTTCTGGGAATTTTGCGATCTCTGTGAAAAATCAATTGAAACTAAGGGAACTTGATCTTCAGTTTGATCTTACTATTGAACTTCCTCTGTTAGTGAAATTGAGGACTTTGAGACATCTATTTTGGATGGGGAAGAGTTTCCTTTCCTGAATGTGAATGAGTTCCCTGTGCTAGTCAATGAACTGAAACACTTTATTCTGGAACTGATTGTTAATGAACTTGAACCTTTCCTTATTAGAGACATTTAAATAGACTTTGTAGGGAAGGAAAGGAGTACAGAGGCCTGAGGCAGATGAAGGAGCCTAAGTGTGTCCTTTGGAAGAATACGTAGTAGGGCTAAGGAAGACTCACAAGGACATTTGCACATATTCTTGTTGCATATCATTTGAACTTTTGTTTTGCTGATTGCACAAGTGGAAACCAACAGAGAAAACTTTGCATAGCAGGTACACTAATAGTTGTAGTAATAATCGTATTGCTTACAGGGGTACATTCAGCTACATATGTCATTAAAGATCAAGACTACTGTTGCTCCTACTGCGCCATATCCTGCTGATAGTAACCTGCAGTTTTTGAGGGTTAATAAATTGCACACAGATCTCTCAAGGGAAGATTTTACTTCAAACGCTTATTTTAGATTGCTTTGTGAATACATTGACACTATGGATAAAAGGGATTGTTATATTTGCACACAGTTGCCTGCATCTGTTTCAGAATGTATCACTTACCACCACATTCCTTTGACATACAGAAATTCTTGTAGTCTTATACTAAGCCCATTCTATAGACAGGGTAGTTTCCAATGTTATTTTTAGAATTTTGATTTAGTCCTTTCAGAAGTTCCTATGTTCAGACATTTGAATAAGAATCCTTATTTTAAAGGTGCAGAGATTGTAGGCAAATATTGTGCATCTCTTACGCTGCTAGACACTGCATATGAACACAGACATAATTTGACTTGTTCAATGTCAGATGTGGAGAAGAAATTCTTGAAACCAGAGGAGACAAAAGGAGAGATCTAGAGTTCAGATCTGAAACTGATAAAGATCTTAAGAGACACCATAGGTGGAGTAGTGAAGAAATTGCACATCAGGTGAAGGGAAATTTGCCCGCTTTGAGCTTAGACTGGCAGCATAAGGGAAAACTTTGTATACACATTGATCAAAGTTATATAGACCTGTTATTTTTAGGGAAGAGCAAATGTGAACATGCTTTCAAAGGAAGAGGGAAGAATGACCGTTGCTTGGAGGGACAGAATCCTGTGATTCCTCAAGTGTACTTTATTTGTGGACAGTATGCATATTTTAAATTG
Organism: Calotriton arnoldi; assembly: GCA_963921515.1. Lineage (NCBI taxonomy): Eukaryota > Metazoa > Chordata > Amphibia > Caudata > Salamandridae > Calotriton > Calotriton arnoldi. Next base: position 160,088 of record CAWUFW010008997.1, on the reverse strand, counting down.
CCCCATGGATGGCACGGTACATGATACCTTGGTATAGTTTTTTGAAAATTTACCATGTGGAACATTTTAATGATCTTGTTTGGGAAATGAGATCTAGAACTAGATGAGGTGTTATTGCAGCAAAAGTTGTAGGAGATATTTTTGCTGCCACAATCCCGTCTGTAGGAGTAATTCTGAATGGTCTGCAATTAGAAAGCTGTCTACAATAGTGGATAAATTGGCTAATAGTACTGCAAATTCTTTCTTACTTGTACATACTGAGATGGTTGCAATAAGGTCTATGATTTTGCAAAACAGACTTGCGCTAGAACTTTTACTCGCAAACGAGGGCGTAGTCTACAGGATTTTAAAAGTTCATCAATACTGTACTTACATCCCAGACAAAAGTAAGGATCTGGAGAAATATATTTGAAACATGTCTGGGTTGACAAAAGATTTGAAAGAATTAAAAGGGGCAGGCGCTCAGGAAGCTATTGTAAGTGGATTTGCTTCAATAGGCATGTGGTTTGGAAGCCTGGGAAGTGGATTTGTGGGCATCATTTTGAAACCTCTTTTGATAATTGCCCTTTGTGAAATATTCCTACTTATGCTCTTAAAGGATACAAGTATGCACAAGTTAGATGGAGAGTGAAGAGGAAGCAAGCAGATGTAGAGTTAGAGGAGAGTCAGAGTAAGTATTATGATGATATGAAACACCTGGAAGACTCTAGACAAAAGATGCTTAAGGCCACAAGGTTTTTGATGGTCCATCTGATTTTTTTGTAAAATATTTTTATTAGCAATTTTATATTTTGATATATCACACATTAGTACATACACATCAAATTTGTTTCATACATTTCTTGCATTTTTCCTATATATCATTTGTAATTACAATCGTTCGTATGGGATGGCACCTACGTTGTGCGTGATATAATTGTATGCATGTGTATAGTCACGTTGTTATATGCTCGTTTGCATATGGAAATGTACCTCCTTCCTGTTAGTTACTGGCCTGATAACTACCGGTATAGGTTCTCAACTGTTAACTGGGGTGGTTTTCGTGAGAGCTGATAATTTTGTTCAGGCGGGGCGCTATAAATACGGGTCATCATACCAATAAGTGTATTTGGCTTCGTATGTTCAGGGCGGTTATGCCGGTCTCTACACGTCTAACTCACATGCTTAGTGAACGGCTGAATTGTCATGAGATATTACGTGTTTGTGGCTTCTTGGAGATTAAAGCTTGTGTCTACGATCGGGGTCTGAGTCTGTGAAGCTGGGGGTTTGAGATGGTGTGTTAGATTCATCTTGTGTTGTCTGTTGTTTGAAGTGATTTAAGAGTAAAGTCCATTCCATGGATATGTGATGCTTGCGTATTCCTTTCACATCTTCGTTTCTTATTACTTCCTCTTCTGCTGCACCCCATTTGTTCACTGCTCCCACCCATGCGGCTATTGGGGGTCCTGCTGGGGCCCGCCAGTGCATAGCTATTCCTCTTTTGGCTATTAACATTGCTAGCGACGCGAAGCGTACCTGCACTTTGTGCTGTTTCCGCCGCCGGAACACTCCGAGTGTGCAGGCCTCCCAGGTTTTCATTTCTAATAGGCCAGTGAGTTCCCTCAGTGTTTCATGTATAGTGTTCCAATCTGGTTGTATTGTGGGGCATTTCCAAAACAAGTGTTGGAAGTCTGCATCTGACGATTGACATCTGGGACATAGGAACTGCGTGTTTGGATAATATCATTGAAGATGCGCCGGTGTTTGGTATGCCCTATGTAATATGTAAAATTGTATGTTTTCAAACCGTGCATTGCGGGACACCTTCTTTGGGTGTTCAAGTGCCTGTTCCCACTCTTTATCGTGTAATTGGCGCCCAATTTCTTCCTCCCATGTTTCACGTAGTGTGCTTAGTGGTTTGTTTATAAGTTCTCGTATGGCTTTGTATAGCCAGGTAACTAAGGGGGATATGTACAATAGAAGTGGCGGAGCGTGTCGTTAGCCTCCTGGGCTTAACGACACGCTCCGCCACTCGGAACGCAAGGCTGCACCATATTTACAAGAATGTGGTGCAGCCTTGCGTTCCTCTGCGATGGCGCTAAGTTTAACAACTTAGCGCCAACTCCAGGCACCCTTGCACCAGAGTGCAAGGGTGTCTGTGTGCAGGGGAGGATTGGTTATGTGTAGGAAGATGTCCCTTCCTGCACATAAACAATCCTAAAATGGCATTTGTAACTTTCATGTGTGCTGCTTCATGCAGCACACATGAAAGTTACAAAATGGCATTTTTAAAAAGGTTTGTTTATGTATAGGAAGGGACACCTTCCTGGTGGAACGCCCACAACAACACCCCTGCACGCCCCTTTCACGTTAAACATAGCGTGAAAGGGTGCCTTATGTACAAGGCAGCGTTAAGCCACGTTAAGTGGCTTAACGCTGCCTTGTACATAGAGCAAGGCCCCTATCGCCATGGGAACGTCACCGAAAGTGACGTTCCCGTGGCGATAGGGGCTTGTACATATGCCCCTAAGTGTCTGCCTGTTCCCATAGGAAGTATTGTGTGTATGACCGGGTGTGTTGAGGGTTCCCCTTCTGTTAGGTCATAATATGGGAGGTAACTTGCTATGATCTGCCTATGAAGTAGGAATTGCCCAGGGGAAGGTCAAACTCTTCCATTATCTGATTAAATGGGCGTAATTGTCCGTCTTCAAACAGGGATTCCATCTCCGTCAGTGAGTGCTCTGTCCATACCTGTAGCATGCGGGTCGTATAATATGTCTCTCGTCTGGGCAAACCTATCAGCGGTAACAATGGGGAGTAGAAGGGCGTCCCTGCGGACATGCAATGTATACTCTGCATACATGTGCGGGCTATTGACACTTGTAATGGGTATGATCGCCTCGGTTTTGTGCCAGGTAGGAGCAATTGACGGATCTCTGGTATTGGTATAGGGCCAGTCTCCGTATGGGTCTCCCCTATGTGCTGTTCTGCAGTCCAGTAGGAAAGCCACTGGAGTTGTACTGCTAAGAAGTATTATTCAAAAGATGGCGCCCCTAACCCTCCCTGGTCAGTGGGTAGCTGCAGCTTGGCTAGTGCAACCCTGTGTCTGCCTGTAACCCAGATAAATGAGCTCAGTAGAGAATCCAAGTCCCGGAAGAATGCTCGGGGTGGGACGACAGGAAGGTTGGTGAAATGATATAATAGTCGCAGTTCTATTACCATTTTGGCTAAGGCCACTCGTCCTATCGGGGCTAAGGTTAGGGTCTTCCAGAAGCCCTCCGCCGCTCTTATCCCTGTCAGTGCTTTGCGGTGATTACCCTCAAATATGTCAGATTGGGAGTGATATAATCGAACCCCTAGGTTTCGAGGGGCGCTCTCGCTCCAGGCTATGCCTTGTTCTCCTATACTAACGTTCTGGGGGCAAGGCCTGGGCTCAACTGGTATATTGTGGATTTACCTGATGCCGCCGCAAATTCTTCGAGTGTTGCCCATATAGAAGTTAAGTCTGCTGTAATGTCCCGCACATATATTAACAAATCATCTGCGTACATTGATACGCTATGCATGGTGCCTGCTATGGGGATACCCCAGGTTTCTCCTTCCAGGCGTAGGCGTATTGCCAGTGGCTCTACCGCTAGGGCGAATAGTAGGGGTGAAAGCGGACACCCCTGCCTTGTGCCTCTTTCCACCTTGAATGAAGATGATATGCATCTCCCCATACGTATTCATGAAGTAAGTTTAGTGTATAAGAGCCGTGTATTTTCTAGTAGAGTGGGGCCTAACCCTGCCCGTTGTAGGACCGTGAAAAGGTATGGCCATGTGACAGTATTGAATGCCTTCTCTAGGTCTAGAATGAGACAGGCAGTTCTTGGGAATGTGGCACTGACTTTATCTTGTATGTGGAATAGCCGGCATAAATTTTGGGATGTGTTCCTCCCCGGGACGAATCCATATTGGTCGGGGTGGATCAACGGTGGCAGGATTTGTGTATATCGGTCTGCTAATATCTTCCCCAATATCTTGCAGTCAGCCGACAGCAGTGTATTGGGCCTATAGGAGGCTAGCTGCTTTGGGTCTCGGTTTGGTTTTGGGAATGCCAACAGAACAGACTCCCTGAGGGATCCTGGGAGTTCCCCCTTCTCTAAGGCTTCTGTAAACATCTCTGTGGGGCGGGGAACGATTAGTGAGGAAAAGGTGGTGTAGTATTCTAGGGGAAACCGTTCATTCCCGGAGCTTTGTTGCGTGCTAGGGCGTGAATTGCTTGGGTTATGTCTGCTGATTGTATCTCTGTGTCTAGTGAGGTTTTATCTTTAGATGGTCCATCTGATAACATCAGATTGTAATCTGTGATGGCTTGATTTGCCATCAGAGGTGGGACTGGAGCAGCATAATTTTGACTCCACCTTTTTGTTTGATTAAGCCCCATATATATTTACACATGGCCTCATGTACTTGCGTGATGTAACATGTAATGTAGTGCACCTGAACAGATACAGAAGGTGCAATTACTGTGTGATATTGACAGTTATATGAGTGTGCATATTAATGTTTCATTTGCAGTAACATCACATTGTAGTTCTCATATATATTTGCATTTGTGTGGTTTGAATAACATTGTTAATACTCATGTATTCTGGGTACTCAATTGAATAATACTCCGACTTTATTTTATAACTTAAAATGTATCCATTTGAATAGTACTCTTCATCTATATTATAACCGTAAATGTATCTGTAATCATGCATTTAAACTTGTATTGAGAAGCTTGCACATTAACTTGAAAAGGCCCTAAGCATTTGGATTTCTTAATGTTCAACTTTCAATGTGATTGTTTGCTCTGCATGCAATGTTTTTCTCTCCTCTGCAGGTGTAGTTGTGTGATCTTATGAATAAAAAAGGCACATTGTGCAACAGAGATAGTGAGGCTCGAAAAGAGTATCTCTTGGCAAGGACGAGAAGCCTTAACGAACAAAGGGAGGGCTACTGTTTGACTGAAGTTGGGAGAGGGAAAGAATCCAAGGACGTTCTGATGTGTGGACCAAAGTAAAGGAGTTTCAAAAGTAGCTGCCAAGTTTTACTGCTTGAAGGTGGGAAATAAGGAGACACTTGATATGGAATTCTCAAATGTTCTTTTGTGGGAGTTTAATTGGGGATCACACTTCAGGTAGATTCAGATTCCCTTTAGACATTGAGAGGTACAGATCTCTTTGCGACATCTCTGTTGTGTGGCTTCATGCTATACAATATTCCTTTCCTTTAGAGAACTTCTACTGAGGTTCTGCTATGCTAACACCTTTCATCTTTAATGGATCTGATTAGGGTTTCTTCACCTAGTGTTATTTAGAGTAGATTCAGATTAGGATATTTCGATTTTTCTCACACATAACAAGCACGAGGACTTCAAATCATATACCAATCATCAAATCCTTTTTAATATACTGTATTGCAATCATGGAGTTTCTTGTATGTTTTAAGTTGCTAAGACTGAACTTCATTCATCGTTGTGGCTTGCCCGTAGTAATCCTGTATTGTTACAATATATTTCTGAGAATTATGCATAAGAGTCTGGCTTTGAATTTGTATAAATCCATATGTAATCCCATCTTTTGACTCAGAGGTTTAATTTTGCACATGTGATATATTTTGCACAATATTTTAAAGTAATTTTTGTCTGTATTGGAAATAAGGAGTGTATGATTAACTTTGCCATTTTTAATAGGAGTGTCGATTTTACTGTGTTATAGTATGCTTTTATGGATGTAAATATTACTCCGAATAAAGCTGGTTTTGACTTTGACTTTGACTCAGAGGATTACTGTGTGGCCAAATAAATTGCACCGTAATTGTTAAATGGTAATAGATCCTAACTCCTTCTACTCCTCGGGCACTTAGAAGTTTTCATTGCAGGGAGAAAAGAAAATGGGCTCAAGTACTATTGCGTTAGCAAGGCTAATGCTGCTTCTTTCCCTGGGGTACCTGTTTCATAAGGTAGGCCTGCACTGCTGCCCCTGCCGTACCTGTCTTATGAGTGAGGCATTAACTGCTGCTTCCTGTGCCATACATCTCATGTAAGGAAGGCTGACAGAGGTTCTACTTGTGCTTAAGCTATTTCATGTGAGGCTGGTTATCACAGGTGCTGCTCATGCTGTAGGAGGAGGTTTGCAGTAGTGCTGTCCATACTGTATCACTTTTGGCTAGGAAGGTCCACACACCTGATTCGACCACTGTTCCTTTTCTTTGAGAGGGGAGCTTGTAATGCTGATGTCCATGCTCTGTCTTTTTTATGTGAGAGAAGCTTGCACTACTGTGTGTTCTGTTCACAGGAATCTTGCAAGGATGCTTCCAGTGCCATGCCTTTAGTGTGTGAGGGATATCCCTGAACTGGTGATGCTTGTGCCAAACCTGTTGCATGAGTGGATCGTGTAATGTCACCCACGCAGCACTTTTGTGAAGCTTGCAACTCTGCTGATTGTGTGAAGTTGACCTGCTGATAATTGTGCTGTTTTATGCTGCTGTATTGTTAAATGTTTATGTTATTCAGCTTCATTGATGATAAAATGAGATTTGTTTTACTTTAAGTAGACACAGGAATCTTAGAAATATAAACAATGAAACAGTGCAGCGTTGTCTGGATCAGAGCTAGAGCATCCTTAAGGTGAGCTAAGACAGCTGCCTTAGAGTACTATCAGCGGGGCAGAAGCAATTGGAGCAGACTGCAGCTATAAATAACAAGCATTGAAAATGCAATAGGTCTCGCCTTTCATTAAGTTAAAGCCATTTGCTTTGCTATACAATACCATTAGCAAAGCAAATGGCTTTAACTTAATCAAAGGCGAGACCTATTGCATTTTCAATGCTTGTTTGTAATGTCAGCACCGAGTCCATCCTACACTGTGATATGGACATGGTTTGTACTGTGCACTGACTAATTGTTAACAACATCTCTTTACATCTAATGATCTACTCTCACTCAGTCACTTCTAAGTCCTCAGCTTCCACTCTGTTGGTGTGATTCCTTACTTCAGAGTCTATCCCTTACTGTAGTGATCGGGCCCCTTACCTCTCCACACCACCACCCCGCAGCCTCATCCCCAATGAACACCCCAATCGTATATTGTGTGGCATCTAATCGGAGGTATTATCTTCTGCCAGAAAATGCTGCCTCCTCAGTAGGTTTTCTTCCAGTTACACATTTGATCTATTTACCATTTCTCTTTCACCTAATATAACATTGGGATAGTCAGATTTCACATATTGATGACTTAGTCAAATACTCAACGATGAACACTGAGGACTGAAAGGCTGGAAGCTTCATACCTTGTACACATGCTATGGCAATCTTTTCAGAACATTGCCATCTTTCTTTTCTCCTGCTATTTTCCTCAGTAACAAGTGTGAATTAAAGTCACAAATTAACCTATTAGCATGCTTGTGATGTTAAGTTATAATATGTTTGTTTGAGCAAAAAAATACCTTTTACGTTTTAATTCATGTTCCATGAGCACCGTCTTTAGATAGGTAAACAGAAAAGAAGTTGACGAATATCTGAATTTTGATTGAAGGCCAATGGATGTGGCAAAAAAAGGTTGAAAAGGGGCTTTTTGAGCTTTTAAGCAAGATTTTGAAAGGATTCTCCAACTAAAAATATGTTCACAAGTAATGGGAAATTATTAGCCCTTCATGGCCGTATTGGACTCACTGAGATGTTTTCAGGCACTTATGATGTTTAAATGTCGTTTATGCCCAGTAATTCTTGCAGTATGTACACGGAAGTGAAAATTAGCTGCAAACAACAGAGCACTGCAAACAAAGGGGTATTATACAAGAAGGAGAGGCCAGCTCAGGGAAAAAGATGTTAGGGCTAGTGGAAGGAGGAGGGTGTTTAGGCAGCGGCAGTCTCGTACCAGAGGGAAACGGTGGACCCTGCTGGGATAAGATGTTGCAGCAACCTTCCCTGCAGTCAAAGACTGAGTGGCCCTGGAGTCGTATAAACGACCTTAGAAATAAGTCGTCAAAGGTACCTGTTCCCGGACGGTGAAGCAGCTACCCTATTTGGAGATTCTAAAATACCTAGTGCAGCAGAGCCATAATACATATAGTTACTGTGCATATTGCCTAGCAAGGACTCAGCAATAAATGTGGTGAAGCAATTCATTATGACAAATGCAGTGACAGGCTTGTCATATTTTGTTGCGTAGGTAGAGCTGGGAACTGAAAACAAAATCTCGAAAAACAACAGCGCCTGTACAAATTAGTAGTGTTCTCTCTCTGTTCCATGTTAGGTGCGAAGAGTCCTGCCCGCTTTGTACAATATTTATATTGGGAAAAGCAAAGCCCGATGTGGCCTACAGTAGAGATCTACAATTGCCAAGTCTGTGTTTCTAAAGTCGAATCGTTTAATTTTGACTTTAAGAATCTATTCTTCTTTCCCTTTACATGCACGAACACAATAGTTGCCAAAACCCACACCATAGTCGAACCCATGCTTTTTCAGTCAGCAGCACTTTGTATACTAGTTTGTAGGGTCATGCTTATTACGCAAAAATACTACACATCCAATAATGCAATGAGCTTTGGTTAAAATGCCAGAACAAGGTAAAAGGTGCACCCGGTAAAATAACGAGTTAGCTAGCATCTCTGCAGTTCAGTGAGTACGTCCTTCTTTTCAAAGCTTGCATTTTGTATTCTTTATGATCACATAAATTATGTTGCTAGCCCTTTTTTGGCTGTGCTAGGCATTTTCGTTTCATATTCTTTGCCAGGCATTTGAAATTTTAAATGTGCCTCGCTGTGGCTGTAAAAGGCTATTTCCTGTATAGTGCTGTTGTGTTAGTCTTCCCTATCCCCTTCGCAATTTCCCCGTGTACGCTCCTGATTGATGGCAATCTTATGTCTATTTACTTGTAGCTTTTGTAAAGTGACGTGTGCCCTTCAGACTCTTCCCGGTTCTCCTATGCCACTTCCTGTGCTCCATATTCCTGTCAATACTCCAATACTCCTGTTTTCAAAAGTTAATGCATATTGATATGCATCATCTTTTCTTCCTAGGACACTTTACTGCACACAACTATTTTCTACTTAACGCACCTTTGCAGTTAGTCTGTTTTCAATGTCTTTTTCTGTGACAGTCTTGTTTTCAGCTGCCTTAACCAGTGCCCTGTTAGGCTGCCCATGGCGGTGCTATTTAAACGAAAGGTCCCCTACAATCCCGGACGCTGCTTACCCCTTCTCTGGCTCGTCATGAGATATCCTCCGTACAGCATTCTCCCGCAGCCTTGGTCCCACCCTGCACAACACACGACCCAGGGGCGTCGCCATTTTGGAATCAGAAACGCTGGGCAAAGAGAAACAAGCACGCGAGTGGTGCGCGCATACACAACATCTGTTTTGAATTATCGCGCACGCGTCTGGGCACGATAATTCAAAACAGATGGTGCCTGTGCGGGTAACCGCAAGCAATAGGCCACACACGCACGAGCGTGTGGTCAGCTTTTTGAAGCCCCCTTACAATAAGTCTCGCAGAGAAGCGCATGCGCCCTGCTAGGCGAGACCTAAAAAGGGCCCTGTTGTCGACTAAAGGAAAGCAAATTGACAAAATCAGCATTTTGTTGCAGTGCCCACAATGCTTGCAGCGTTTCTGGTTGGATTGCTATGTGATTGGAATACTCTGCACTTCTGTTAAATGCAGCACACGAAGAAAGAAGAAAAACAAGTTGAAATAAAGATATTTCTCTTCATTACGGCTCACCTGTGGAGGTGTAGCATTTTGCGCATTCCCAGGTCTACCTCTAATGGCAAATCTGGGAATGCGCCAAAATCCATGGGTGGATGCGTGGGAACACTCATGCTCCACCCATGAAACACCTCCCTGCAGCATACATGCCAACCCTCCGATTCAGGCGGGAGACTACCGATTTCAAGGCTAGTCTCCCGCCTCCCGATTCCTGCAAGCAGAAACCTGATTCCTCGGGGGTTTCAGCTGACAGGGCTTGGTATTGTGTAACGTGAAAAAACAACAAAGCCTCATTAACACGCAAATGGCCTTTTAAAGACCTGTGAAGTACTAGGTGCGGGTGCGGCTGTGTGTGTGCCCAGAAGCTGTCTCAGCCTGGGCTACCACACAAGAGGGGGGTGAGGAGCCCATACTTGACAGTAACCCGATGCAAGGCCCCATTCTCCCGATTTTTTTTTTTAAATCTCCCACTTTGCTCTTCTGAAATGTTGGCATGTATGCTGCAGTACAGTAATGCAAGGCAGCGATTTCCAGTGCCTTGCATTACTCTAGATTTATCAAGCCATGCAGGGCCACACAAGATGGCCATGCGGGCTTGATAAGTCTCACTTAGGTTTTGAGTCGCTCTTGCGCCCCTTGCACATGAGGCAAGGGCGACGTTACCCTCAATAAATCTGGCCCATGATTTTTAGTGTGCCTTGTGATGACTGACTGCACAGAATGCTGATCCATCGTGGCCATCTCTTCTCTTTAAGATAGCTGTTGAAATCATGATTGTGGGTGGCCGTCATCCAGTACTTCGGGATGGTCAAGGCACAGGTATGCCATGAGGCCACACTCACCATACCATGCAGGGGAGGGGTCAAGAGTTTGTTATGCCACTGCCTCACACCTCTCTCTCCCTAAAAGAAGAACCTCTCAATAAAGAGATAACAATGAAAAGTGGTGTCTGACAGAGCTGCATTATGAACTCATAGAAAATATTAGCACTCCTGTTATATAGATTGTTCCCCTAAATGCATACAGCGTGAAAGTAATTTTGTTGGAAAAATAAGATCTAAGTTTCATACAGAAAGCTTCCCTTTTCATTTCAATTGCCTGATAGTATAAATCAATGTAGTTGGTATTCCATGCAGTTCTTGACACTGTGTACTTTAAACACGCTCTAATTCAATGCCTTTATTTGCAGGTCAGGCATTTTATATCGTTACATGAAACGATAAAAAAAGCTCTGAAAACTCTTGCGCGGTTTTACAAGGAAACTCAATTAATCAACTAGAACACTGTACTTGGATTGCAACAGAATCACATGCCTCTTTGCTGGGAACCGAGCATAACATCAATTAAGCATACTTAATTTCAGAATGGCACAAATGAACAAAGTGTGAGTCATAGAAAGCATTTATTCCTTAAAAGCCATCAGTGCTAATGGCTTTGTAACCTTTGTACATTTAATATGGGCTTCATTCATACAGCAAGCTTAACTCACCTCAGGAGGGTGTAATATTACTGTGCATACACACAAAGCGGCGTGGAGCCACACAATTGCATAAATGATATAGAAAGGTTTTTGAGGTAGGCATCTGCTTACACTGTTTTTGCGGCTAGATATGATCATGCGGGGCTATCACCGTAAAAGGAGTGCACTTAAAAATCAATAAATAATGATTCACAGTTTTGCTTCTCTGCTTAAGTTATGATGAATTGAGATTAAAAGAGAGTGTCCGAGAGAAGGTCGTTCGAGATATCTTGCACTGCCTAAGACTATTTTAAGAAATCTGTAGGCGATAAAAATTGAGGATCCGTATCCCCGTTTTTAGCGCTGCGCAGACGCAGAACGGATCTACTGCATGTTTCCCGAAATTGTACTGTCTACATCGCACGTCTTAACTCGGGAAAATGTACTAGTTATTGTATTAACTATTCCTCATTTTTGTTGTTTGCAGCTTATGCTAACTTGTAGATTTTCTGAGCTAATGTATGTGCTGTAAACAGGACAATTTCAGAATTAAAACAAAGGCACAGAATTGATTTGCATCTGTACAGGCAAATCATTGGATCCTGTCACAACACCTGGGACCGTATTATACATTATGCCGCGAGGTTGCAACGGGTGTATGCACCCACTTTGTATGCTCCAGGGGCACAATGGTATTATAGAGGGGCGCAGATGCTTGTGCATCCCTTTGTAATACTGATAGATCTGTTGCACATATTGCAACAGCGCTATCATACAAGGAGCGTTACTCTCATTTGCATGGGGACGTGCCCCATGCAAATGAGTCAATCACTTTGGTTCTGCACCATGCCGTGTTATGGAAATGAGCACAGAGGCAAACATGCCTTAAGGAGGCGCACTGAAAGTGCACCACAAAGAGGTATCTCTCTGGAGAGGAGAAAGGACATCCCCCTGGAGTCAGGTGAAGTCACTCATTGCACCCGCCTTCAAGGGGATCTCTCCCCTCTTGAAAGTGCAGGCAGGTTGCCGCCTGCACTATGAAACACGGAGCAGCTTTAAAACGGCTTCTCTGTATTTCACTTGAATGCGCTGCCTCAGGGTAGTGTGAGTTCGAGGCTGCCCTGGTGGCTGACATTCTTCGCAATTCAGCCATGAGAAACACTCCTGGGGCCTATTATGTATACGGGGCACTGTCCTTTTTGCACCCTGTGCACCCTTTGAAAGGTATGCCACAGAGCAAACAGAGAAATGCACCATATTCATAATAAGGCGCCAGTTGTGTTTCCCATGGCTGAAAAGACATAGGGCCAGATGTACAACCCTAGATTGCGGTCGCAAACGGGCAGTTGGACTGTTTGCGATTGCAATTTAGGGCATGGCCATGTACAAAGCTCATTTTGGGAATCGGTAAATTTTACCGATTCGCAAAATGAGGTTTGTGACTCGCTATTAGGAAGGGGCATGCCAAGAGCGTCCCTTCCTAATAGCAACTCGCATTTGTATGTATGAATGTTTTGCAACCGCAATTGCAGTCGCAAAAACTCACAATTTACCACCTACTTCAGGTAGGTGGTAAACCATTAGCAAACGGGAAGGGGTCCCCATGGGGCCTGTTTGCACACATGTCACCTGAAGCCCCACCCCTCCCTTCACCACTGTGCAAACGCGCCCTGTGGCGCGTTTTAAGTTGGGGAATAAGTCCCCTTGAATCCTGAGGGTCCCTGAGGTCCAACTATCCCACCAGGTACCTCCAGTAAGCGCCACAGAGCTGCGTTGCAGAGAGGTGTAAAAGGGCGTGGCCTCTGTACACCTCTCTGCAATGCAGCTCCCTGGCGCATACTGGAGGTTCCTGGTGGGCTAGTTGGCCCCAGGGACCCCAGTATTCAAGGGGAATTGTCCTCCTCTGCAAACGCACCAGGGGCGCGTTTGCAGAGTGGTAAAGGAGGGGGCGGGCCTGCGGCACAATCGTTTTAAAAAAAAATTTCCTTGAAGGGGGCTGTGTGGCCCCCTTCCTTTTTCCTTGGGCCCTGGGGACCCCATCCCCCAGGGCCTTACCCCTTTTTTCATTTTTGTTTTTTTAAAAACGGGAAGGGGCCGCGTGGCCCCCTCCCATGGCCGATTCCGGCCCCGGGACCCCATCCCCGGGGCATGGCCACTCTTTTATTATTTTTTTAAGGAGGGGCTGCGTGGCCCCCTCCTCAGGCCTCCTTTGCCCCGGGGACCCCATCCCCCGGGGCAGGCCTTTATTTTTCTTTTTAAAAAAAATTTTTTGGGGGAGGGGGCGCGTGGCCCTCCCGGGCCACTACTTGCCCCGCGGACCCCTTCCCCGGGCTGGCTCCTCTGTTGGGGACCGTGGGGGTCCCCAATCCCCCACCGTCCGGCATTGCTTTTCCACATGGGGAGCTGCTGACATGCAGCTCCCCATGTGGAAAGCAATCTGCTTTGCTTCATTGAGCGAGAGCAGGTTTCCTGCTCTCCCTTCAATGAAGCAAAGCAGCTTGCAATGGCAGGACGGGAGCCGCGAGGCTCCCGTCCTGCCATTGCAAACTACAGTGTCCTGGGGTAGGCACCCCGGGACACTGCAGGAGCCGGCCCTGGGGGTGGCGGTCCCCAGGACCACCACAGGCTCCAGGAGGGGGCCGCGCGGCCCCTCCCATGCTTTAAAGCCCCGGGGAGGTGGTGATCCTCGGGGCTCGGGGTCCGTCACGGACCCCGCATTTACATTATTAGTGCCCCGGGAGGTGGCGGTCTCGGGCGTGTGGGGGGCTCGAGCCCCTCACACAGGAACTGTTTTTTTTTTTAAAAGAAGCCCCGGGAGGTGGTGGTCCCGGGGCTGCGGGAGGGCCGAGTGCCCTCCCGCAACATTTTTATTAGAAAGCCCCGGGGGTGGCGGTCCCCGGGGCTTGGGGGCCTTAGAGGCCCCCCATTAACTATAAACCCACCTGCCTCAGGGTAGTGTGAGTTCGAGGCTGCCCTGGTGGCTGACATTCTTCGCAATTCAGCCATGAGAAACACTCCTGGGGCCTATTATGTATACGGGGCACTGTCCTTTTGCACCCTGTGCACCCTTTGAAAGGTATGCCACAGAGCAAACAGAGAAATGCACCATATTCATAATAAGGCGCCAGTTGTGTTTCCCATGGCTGAAAAGACATAGGGCCAGATGTACAACCCTAGATTGCGGTCGCAAACGGGCAGTTGGACTGTTTGCGATTGCAATTTAGGGCATGGCCATATACAAAGCTCATTTTGGGAATCGGTAAATTTTACCGATTCGCAAAATGAGGTTTATGACTCGCTATTAGGAAGGGGCATGCCAAGAGCGTCCCTTCCTAATAGCAACTCGCATTTGTATGTATGAATGTTTTGCAACCGCAATTGCAGTCGCAAAAACTCACAATTTACCACCTACTTCAGGTAGGTGGTAAACCATTAGCAAACGGGAAGGGGTCCCCATGGGGCCTGTTTGCACACATGTCACCTGAAGCCCCACCCCCTCCCTTCACCACTGTGCAAACGCGCCCTGTGGCGCGTTTTAAGTTGGGGAATAAGTCCCTTGAATCCTGAGGGTCCCTGGGGTCCAACTATCCCACCAGGTACCTCCAGTAAGCGCCACAGAGCTGCGTTGCAGAGAGGTGTAAAAAGGGGCGTGGCCTCTGTACACCTCTCTGCAATGCAGCCCCTGGCGCATACTGGAGGTTCCTGGTGGGCTAGTTGGCCCCAGGGACCCCCAGTATTCAAGGGGATCGTTCCTCTCTGCAAACGCACCAGGGGCGCGTTTGCAGAGTGGTAAAGGAAGGGGGCTGGGCCTGCGGCACAATCGTTTAAAAAAAAAAAAAAATTTACTTGAAGGGGGCTGTGTGGCCCCCCTTCCTTTTTCTTTGGGCCCTGGGGACCCCATCCCCCAGGGCCTTACCCCTTTTTCATTTTTGTTTTTTTAAAAACGGGAAGGGGGCCGCGTGGCCCCCTCCCATGGCCGATTCCGGCCCGGGACCCCATCCCCGGGGCATGGCCACTCTTTTATTATTTTTTAAGGAGGGGGCTGCGTGGCCCCCTCCTCAGGCCTTCTTTGCCCCGGGACCCCATCCCCGGGGCAGGCCTTTATTTTTCTTTTAAAAAAATTTTTTTGGGGGGCCGCGTGGCCCCTCCCGGGCCACTACTTGCCCCGCGGACCCCTTCCCCGGGCTGGCCCTCTCTGTTGGGGACCGTGGGGGTCCCCAATCCCCCACCGTCCCGGCATTGCTTTTCCACATGGGGAGCTGCTGACATGCAGCTCCCATGTGGAAAGCAATCTGCTTTGCTTCATTGAGCGAGAGCAGGTTTCCTGCTCTCCTTCAATGAAGCAAAGCAGTTTGTAATGGCAGGACGGGAGCCGCGAGGCTCCCGTCCTGCCATTGCAAACTACAGTGTCCTGGGGGTAGGCACCCGGGACACTGCAGGAGCCGGCCCTGGGGGTGGCGGTCCCTAGGACCACCACAGGCTCCAGGAGGGGCCGCGCGGCCCCTCCCATGTCTTTAAAGCCCCGGGAGGTGGTGATCCTCGGGGCTCGGAGGTCCGCTACGGACCCCCGCATTTCATTATTAGTGCCCCGGGAGGTGGCGGTCCCGGGCGTGTGGGGGGCTCGAGCCCCTCACACAGGAACTGTTTTTTTTTTTAAAAAGAAGCCCCGGGAGGTGGTGGTCCCGGGCTGCGGGAGGGCCGAGTGCCCTCCCGCAACATTTTATTAGAAAGCCCCGGGGTGGCGGTCCTCGGGCTTGGGGCCTTAGAGGCCCCCCATTAACTATAAACCCACCCTCGCATGCCCCCGGGACTTGGGCCACCCGGGGCAGAATAACATCGAGCGCGGAGACCGCGCTTCAATTTTTACGGCGGGATTCGCGCACCCTGAGCGAATCCCGCCGATTTTTTTTTTTTAAATGCTTTTTTCTGCCCAGGGGTCCTTGTGCAGACCTAGGGGTCAGGGTGTTTCTACCCTGCCCCCTTTGTGCGTTTTGCGCACTTGTTTCTTCTGGGTTTTTTCTAATCGGCAGGATCCGCGCACCCTGAGCGCATCCTGCCGATTTAAAAAAAAATGCTTTTCTGCCCAGGGGGTCCTTGTGGGACCCCTGAGCAGACCTAGGGGGTCAGGGTGTTTCTACCCTGCCCCTTTTTGCGCTTTGCGCACTTGTTTCTGTCCCTCGGTTCTACCGAGGACAAAATGGCTGCCAACACTTCCTGATTTGGAGTGTTGACAGCCACTTGACAGCCAATTAGCATGCAGCTCGTGGTCGGGAGGGTACGCGGACCCTACTCGGCCATAGATATATATGTGACTTAACTTTTGATTTTCTCAGGAACTACTGAACGGATTTACACCATTTAACAAAAGGGTTCTTTCTGAACCAAGAACTACCTCTTTGCCAAATTTGGTGTAATTCCGTTCAGCAGTTCAGGCTGTAGCCGTGTCTAAAGTTTCCTATGGGAAAATGAATGGGGAAAACACGTTTTGGGACCCCTCTTTTCTCGGCCCCCGCTTGACGAATCACCCTGAGACTTTCAGGGTAGGAGCAGACCGGAGCGGGCCATAAAGTTTGAAAATTTCGCGAAGATTTGTCAACCGACGCAAGAGTTATTTCAAATAGAATGTCGCGGATTTCCTATGGAAAATAGGTCCTAACTATAACTATCTACTGGCGACCGCCAGTAGATAATATATATATATATATATTTATATTTATATTTAAATGTATCTATACCTATTTATATCTATCAATATCTATAGACACTTATAGTAAGGGGAACATGTTGGTTAAAACATAGCATTTGAAACTAACAAAACCACTGAAATCCACCTGTAATAGTAATTTGAAGTAACTAGAACTCATGCCCTAAAGTAGCACTCACTCATGCCACCGGCATGCACAGTGTTTTCATTGATGTAATTTCAGATGTTGTAGTGATGTTATCAACAATGTCATAGAACATGTCATGATTGATGTAATATTTGAGGTAATTAGAAGTGCATGGTGAGGGCATGCATTATAGTTACTTTAAGGCACGAGTTATACTCACTTGAGATAACTATAACTGGTGAATTTCAATGGTTTGTTTATTTAAAATGGTATGCTTTAACTGAAATTTTCACCTAACTAAAATGCCCATTTATCCTATGCTTTTTCAGTGAATGTATAAAGTTTTTTATGTAAATAACATAATATTACAATTTGTAACTACAAAGTATCTTTGACCTTTGTTATTTTCAGTGAACTTCTATGTTTTTTAACCTAAAGTAATGTGTCGATTGCTATGTGCTGCGCGGGGTTGGGTATGCCCAACCTACCCGGGTGCCCAGCCCCCAGTTGGTGCCCAACTGTGCACCGTGCATGGCCTTTAACCGTGCATGGGGTTGGGTGCAGGGTCTGTGGCCAGACCCTGTGTCCAACCCCTGCTGTCTATAAATAATGTCATATTATGTAAGGCAGAACTACTGGCTTTGACAAAGGGTCAAAAAAGGTAAAAAGGGTAAAAAGCAGGAGGCTTATTGACTTTATCAAGGGGTCAGAAGATCAACATATATAGAATAGAACTATTAGCTTTCTCATAAAGTCCCCATTAACTACAATCAAATGTATATTTTATAAATTCACACATTACAATGTTTAATAATAGTCATTGTCACAACATGTATTCAATAAATAATTTTTAAGTAAAAACATTAAACACGTCTTTGAGTCTTTTTTATGCATTTTCAGGCCATAAACTACAGCCATAGAACCAACCATAAGGGGGCCCTGCACTCCAGCTGAAGACTCTACACATCCAGCTTCAAATGCTTTAATGAAATATGTTAAGCACTCCAGGGGTCACGAGTTCAATGACCCAGGAGACTTACTCTTACTGTGTTCCCAGCAGCCCCAGAACAATAAAAGAAACCTTGGCGGTGCCCATGCCCCTTCTAGGGGCACCACCAGGATCTTAAAAATACACTATAAGACCATGCAGGGCATTATGGGGCACTCCTTGCTGGAGCAGTGAATAATAAAAAGCGGTTCATGCAGCTCATTTGTTATTCTTGTTTCAGGTGTTTTTTAATTTTTGGGGTATCCCAGGGTCCACCTGAAGCACCCACATTTGATTTTTATATAATTTAGTTAAAAATTGGGGGTCGCAGGAAAAGCACCCAGCCCCTAGCGGCCCCTGCCAACTCCCCAGCTGACCCCCACACCAGGCCTAGGTGTCAGTCGCACCCCGCTTCTAATTCAAACAACGAGTGGGGTGGAGCCAAGCACGGATAAAAGAGGCAGTCCATAACGAGAACGTGCTTTGCGTTCAGTCACGGATCTGCCTAGCCTTTCTGTACTAACTTTGCTGAGACTTACCTGCTTGGGTCCTGGTGTCTTGCAGTCAGGTTTTCTTGGTTCCTTGTTGGACGGCTCTGACGTGCTCCTGCTCGGGACACTCGGGACTTCCTCTTCCAGGTCACGGCTCTCTCCTTCCGGGTTCCTGACCGTCTACGTGTTCCCTCGTTGGAGATCCATGTTTGTTCAGCTCTGTTTCCTCGCGCCTGAGTTCCTCAGCCTCTCGTTTTGTGGGAGATATAACGAGAGAAGAAAAACATATTTTAAAAAGAATCCACATCTTGCAGGTATGACGTAGGACTATGATGTGGTGTATCATTTCAAGGACATAATTACTTATCTGATGTGTCTGATCCACGGAGAGTGGAGATCTGCTTATCCTTTTGTTTCCTTATTCGACACTAGCTGGCTATAAAGAGAAAAATATATATGTTAGTCTCCTAATTTTACAAGGAGACGCAATATAGTTATCTGACCCAGCACATTTTTGTGTAGTCTTTTTATTATACCTCCTGTCTAGGTAAATATTTTTTTGTACTTTTCCTAGTATTAATTAGGTTGTATATAATTTTTAAGTCTAATGGAGTGCTAAAGTGGCATCTGTTATGGTTAGTCCCTCTCATTGTTTTTTGCAATTGTAAGTATAGATTAATTTAACATAATGTTTAATGCTTAGTATTTTTTCTATTCTTAGACACATCATTCCTAATTTGTTTCCTGCTTCTCTATACCTGTTCTTAGACACATCATTCTTAGTTTGTTCCCTGCTTCTCTATACCATCATTTGAAGTAGAAGAGGAATTTTCACTAGGTACAAATACACTAATAGTATTTCATGATCTTCTAAGACACTACCTCCAGACATGTGTAGTTAAGATGACTCGTTATATTTTTATTTACATAGGAGGTGCATGTAATCAACCCCATACAGACGCCGTGCAAGACATGTCATCATGACTCATCTCCTCCCTTTCCTTGTTTTGTTTTGCTCTCTTCCCCACCTTCACTTCGTTGGCTTTGACTGTGCTGGGCTGAACTTGGTGGGTGAGGGAAGTTGGGATCCAGCATTAGGTCTTCCATCTCGCCTCTGCGGAAATATCAGGTGAGACTCACAGAACGCGAAGCCCACATGTATTTTCCACCTGGGCAAGATGGAAGAACGTCAGATCACCTTAGCTGACACTGTCCCCATGATAAGGAACTTGCAAAAGAAAAGCAGGCCCTGAAACTTAGAGTGGCTGCCTTACAGCATGCCACCCAGACTGCACCCTCAACAGAAGCTGCATCAGGGGTCCATAGCAATCTGTTGTCATCCCTGCCATCCTCCTCCAGTACCGTTCCTCCAGTTTATCACATAACTACCCCATCCTCTATACCGTTAGCTCCACCAGAACGGTTTCTAGGAGACCCTGCTAAATTTGCTACTTTCATCAATCAGTGCCAATTGCATTTTATGTGAAAAGCATCTTGTTTCCCCACAGAACAAGTCAAAGTGGCATTTGTTTTGTCTTATTTGGGGGAATGGCAGCTACTTGGTCTATCCCTTTAGTAGATCGCAATGACCCCTTGTTACACAACTACGCTGAATGCAAAGAACAGTTGCGTTGATTATTCGACAGACATTAATTTATGCAAACAGTAGATACAGAACTGTTAAACCTAAAGCAGGGGTCAAAGGACTTGATGACATATATCTCCTGTTGTAGTAGGTTGATAGCCGAGGCAGGATGGCCTGAGGCCAAACGCAGTGCTCTTTTTATAAGGGGCTGAAAGATGAACTAAAAGACATTTTGGCCCAAGTAGTGGACCCCCTGACTCGTGTAATGCACTAATAGATCTTGTGGTCAAACTAGAACACAGATTACATGAGCAGAGGAAAGAAAAAGGACATTCTGAGACCAGATATCTTACATTTAAAGAAAGGAAACCAGAAATAGAAAATAGCATTGAAGACCCTGAACCTATGCAGATAGGTAACATTAAGGGGCCTTTGAGTGATGAAGAAAGACAGAGGTGTAGAGGCAAAAACGATGTCTTTATTGTGGGAAAGCAGGGCACTACCTACGAGACTGTCCTGTTAAACCTGAAAAACGCAATGAGTCAGGAACCTAGCAAACCCGAGAACTGTGGAGACAGGTTGCTAAGGTAGGCCAGGTTTGATGGACTCCCAACTGGTGGCTTAGAACCATGCCTTCCCCCTGCGTCATTTTTTTGTTAGAGCAAGATTGATCTGGGGAGATCAATCCATAGATATCTAGATCATGTTAGAGTCTGGGACGACAGGGAATTTTATTGACTCACAATGGGTTAAACATATGGCAATCCAAGTCGAACCTAAATCCGTAGTAGAAATAGTAAAGACAATCGAGGGGAGCACCATAATATCAGGACCTGTCACTCATACCACTACAGAACTAGAGCTCTGCATCCATGATCATCATCAAGAAACAGTTCAGTTTGACCTGATTTTTTCTCCTCAGTTTCAGGCAATTTTAGGGATTCCTTGGTAATGTGTCATGATCCAGATATAAATTGGAGAGATCAGTCTTTGTTTTTTTCTTCTGAATTCTGTGCATTACACTGCTTGAAGTGTTCAACACAACCACAACACATAGCCTTAACCACAGACTCCAGTTTATCTGAATTGCCTGCCTGCTATCACTCCTTGAAAGAGGTGTTTAATAAAGAAAAGGCCACTGTCCTACCACCTCATCGCCCATACATCTGTCGCATAAATCTAGATCCTGGAGCTAAAATCCCATGCAGTCGGATATTTGCTCTGACTGAGAAAGAAAACATCTACTTGCAAGAGTATTTGGATGACATGCTAAAGATAGGGTTTATTCGTCCTTCCATGTCAGCTGCTTCCTCTCCCTTTTCTTCTTCCTCTGGTGTTGCATCGACTATAGAGCCCTAAACGATGTGACTATAAAGAACAGATACCCTCTACCTCTTATGCAATCATTACTTGATCAAGTGAAAAACACTACCATCTTTACAAAACTGGATCTGAGGGGGCATGCCATTTAGTTAGGGTAAGAGAGGGAGACAAATAGAAAACGGCTTTTCGTACAAAATTCGGGCTCTGTGAGTATTTGGTAATGCCTTTTGGCCTTTCTAATGCCCCTGCCGCTTTCCAGTTTTTTATCAACGAAGCTTTTAGAGATGTGTTGGATGTTAGTGCCAGTGCATATATCGATGACATTTTGATCTACTCCTCTACCATCACAGAACATATAGAACATGTAAGCACTGTGTTAGAACGCCTTTGGGAGAACAGTCTCTATGTTAAATTGAACAAATGTGAATTCCACAATGCGGAAGTAAGCTTTCTGGGTTTTGTGTTATCCTCCAAAGGGGTGACAATAGATCCCCCAAAAATTGCGGCTATTACAAAATGGCCCTCCCCTTGTACTGTAAAGGGAGTGCAGAGCTTTCTAGCGATCGCCAACTTCTATAGGCATTTCATAAATGGCTTTGCGTCTCTGGCGTCGCTGGTGTCCAAACAAAAGGGATACCTTTTGTTTGGACGCCAGCTGCTGAAGAAGCTTTTTCGGAGCTAAAAACTGCTTTTGTTACTGCTCATATCCGGAAAAATTCGGATTCTTCTCAGCCATTTATAGTTGAAGAGGATGATTCACAAGTAGCCATTGGGGGAGTTTTATTCCAGAGAGACAGACAGACTGGCCAGTTACACCCTGTTGCCTTTTATTCGCACAAATTAACTCCTACTTAACAAAACTATTCTGTAGGAGACTGAGAACTATTAGCCATAAAACAAGCTTTTGAGGAGTGGCGCCAATACCTGTTAGGGGCTTTAAATACTGTTACTGTCATTACGGATCATAGAAACGTACAGTTCTTGAAAGCAGCCAGAGATCTATCCATGCAACAGTTGCGACGGACACACTATTTCAGTAATTTTGATGACATCATACAGTTCCAGGCAGGCAAAAACATGGAAAAGCAGAAGCCTTATCACACTATGGCTATGATGTACCAGAAATTATGAACACTCAAGACCAGCCCCTTATTTTAAGTCCAGAGCGTATCTTGGAGGCTATATGTTCGGAAGAGTCATTTTTGAAAGAAGTGCTTCATGCACAAGACACCGATTGTATCCAATCGAGGCCCCCAATTTGTGTTCAAGTTCTGAAAATGGTTGGGAACACAATTGCAAATATATGTAAGACTCTCCTCTGCACATCATCCCCAGACAGATGGGCAAACAGAGAAGTAAACCAATATCTGGAACAATACATGACATGTCAACTGCTTCACACTTCTGAGGAATGGGATACCTTTCTTTGGACTGCAGAATTTGCATATAAAAATGGAGAACACTCTTCCATAGGCCATTCACCTTTTTTCTGTAATTTTGCTTTTTATCCTTATTGTGGACTTTTATCTCCTTCTGTTACCACCTCCACGCCTGCAGCTTTAGAATTCATGAATCACCTTCACAAAGCACATAAAACAGCCCAAAGAAACCTAGATAAGGCCAAGAGCAGGTACAAAGATAGTGCAGATCAACATTGACGACCATCTCCTGATTATGCACCTGGGAATAAAGTATGGTTGTCCACACGAAACATCATTGTAAAAGGAACAAGAAAGTTCAAACCATGTTTCATTGGTCTATATGCCATCTCAAAGGTGGTAAACTCTGTTGCTATGCAATTAGACCTACCTGCTTCTTTGAAAATCCATCCTGTCTTTCACGTTTCCCTATTGAAACCTATGGTTGCTGGGACTGATGTCCCTATTCATCCTCCCCTGTATTGATTGAGGATGAGCTTGAATACAAAGTGGAATATATGGTGGACTTTCGTAGAGTGAGAAACAAACTGCAATACCTAATACATTGGAAGGGTTATGGGCCTGAAGATCATACATGGGAACCTGCTGGTGATGTCCATGCCCCTAGGCTATTGCAGTTGTTCCACAGACGCTATCTTGATAAACCCAATTCTGTATGAGGGGTACTGGGGGTAGTGTACTGTCAGTCATGTCCTGCTCCTAATTCAAACAGCGAGTGGGGCGGAGCAAAGCATGGATAAAAGGGGCAGTCCGTAATGAGAACGCACTTCACGTTCAGAAACGGATCTGCTTAGCCTTTCTGTACTATCTTTGTTGAGACTTACCTGCTCCAGTCCCCATGTCCTGCAGTCAGGTTTTCTTGGTTCCTCGTTGGACAGCTCTGACGTGTTCCTGCTATGGATGCTCAGGACTTCCTATTCCAGGTCATGGCTCTCTCCTTCCAAGTACCTGACTGTCTCCGCGTTCCCTCATTGGAGGTCTATGTTTGTTCAGCTCTGTTTCCTCGTGCCTGAGATCCTCAGCCTCTTGCCCTGTGGGAGATACAACAAGAGAAGAAAAACATATTTTAAAAAGAATCCATGTCTTCCTGGTATGACGGTAGGACTATGATGTGGTGTATCATTTCAAGGACATAGCTACTTATCTGATATGTCTGATCCACGGAGAGTGGAAATCTATTTATCCTTTTGTTTCCTTATTCAACACTGGCTGGCTATAAAGAGAAAATATATATATGTTAGTCTCGTGATTTTACAAGGAGACGCAATATTGTTATCTGACCCAGCACCTTTTTGTTGAGTCTTTTATTATACATCCTGTCTAGGGAAATATGTTTATTGGTTTTTCCCTAGTATTAACTAGGATGTATATCTTTGGGTCTAATTGAGTGCTACAGTGGCGTCTGTTAAGGTTAGTCCCTCTCATTGTTTTTTTGCAATTGTAAGCATAGATGAATTTACCATACTATTAAATGCTTAGTATTTTTTCTATTCTTAGACACATCATTCCTAATTTGTTTCCTGCTTCTCTATACCTGTTCTTAGACACATCATTCTTAGTTTGTTTCCTGCTTCTCTAGACCATCATTTGCATTAGAAGAGGGATGTTCACCAGGTACATATACACTAATAGTATTTCATGATCTTCTAAGACACTACCTCCAGACATGTGTAATTAGGATAACTCGTTATGTTTTTATTTACATAGGAGGTGCATTTAATCAACCCCATACAGACGCTGTGCAAGACATGTCATCGTGATTCATTTCCTTCTCCCTTTCCTTGTTTTGCTTTCCCTCTTCCCCACCTTAACCTCTTTGGCGTTGACTGTGTTGGGCTGATCTTGGGGTGAGGGAAGTTGAGATCCAGCATTGGGTCTTTCATCTCGCCTCTGAGGAAACATCAGGTGAGATTCACACTAGGGGCACAGGGTACCCAGTGGTAACTGCCACTGGGTAATACATATATCTATATCTGTAACTATGTATCCATCTATATCTCTTGCTTAAAATAATTCTTGTCAAAATGTGGTGTTTTTTTCCTTTTTACACCTACCCCACCTTGTCTAAAGGCCAGGCATGGATATCATGTTTCCTACTGTACCATCTTGCAGAAGCATGGGAGGGAAATATGGTACTAGCAATTACCTGCTTCCCCAGAAACACGTAACACTCCTGGCCCTGCCTATGAACCAGGAAGGTTGGAATTGTCCAAAGGCAAGTGGAAGGGTCCATGCCCTATTGAGGTCCTTGTAATGCAGAAGTATGGTGGGTGGCACTTCCTGCCTTTACCAAGGGTGGAAAAGTGATAATGGGAGGTTCACCCACCGTCGTTTGAAGGTGTGGAGTGAATTGTTTCCTGTCAAGTTGTCCAAGGGCAGAGATTTAGTAGCTGCCTTTGCCCAAATTGGCAAAGTGCAGGGGTTATTTAGTTAATCCCCTTGCCCATGGGTAAGGTGTAATATTAGCTCCCTTACAGCTACCCACATTGCTCAAGTTTGAGGACATTTGTTTTTACCCCCGATTTTGCTGACGGCCGGGGTGAATGTTTGGGGGCTGGAAGAGATTTACAAAGTTAGAAGCACAAGCCAGCATTCTGCTCCAGTGCCCTCTTTATGATAATTTTATCAAAGGATATTTCTATCAAGTGATAGCTGATAACACTGAAAAGAGCAAATAAAAAATTATTTTGGATTAAATTAGTAAATTAATTAGAGCAACCAGGTTATAGGTGATACAAAAATATATTTCAATAAAGTCATAAAATGGCACATATGTCATAAGGTTCACAGGACTAATATACAGGGGTACAGAGAAATACAGAGACAAAAACTGAAATCACATTGACAACAGAAAACCTATACATTAAATACATGAAAAGTATCTTAATTCTCAATGTGTATATCCATCTCCACACAGAAAAAATGAGTTTTTTCTAAACATAGGACCAGATACTCAAAAAAAAAAAATTTCAACAATTTCTAGGGAGAATGGAATAGTAGTCGACGTTTCGGTTTTCAGTGAAACAAATCTATGAACCATCTTCAGGACATAGTTAATTCAGGTTGGAATTCTTGAACCCTCTATTTCCTGAAGAGATAAGGATCAACGTAGTCTTATTGAAAGATGTAGAGTCATTGACACCCGGTGCAAGTGAACTAAATCAGTACTAAGTGGTTAGAAAGAAGTGTGACCAAAAGTATAGATAAGATTAATTCAAGATAAGAAAGATTCGATTTAAATCATTATTTCGATATCTAAATAATGCATTGACTTACTGGTCAATGACGAATCTCTTCGGAGACTACTTTAGTGTATGAAATCTCAAATATCAAAAAATAAATCTGAAAAAAGGTTCAGATATCAGTAAGTATTTTGATATCTACCGTATTATATTATCTACGGACACTTAGAGTAAAGGATACTTACAAGTCAAATGACATAGTTAAATCTCCTTAAAAGAATAGGGAAACAGATTCCTTGAAACACAACAAAAAATGTATACGTTTCCGATGAATGTATATTTTTGTTTTATGATGACAAGAATACATCTGCATGTATTAAGTGGTTTAATTTTTAAAGCATTGCTGGTTATTGTATTAAATGAATGTTTAGTAGATTCTCTAGTAATCATATATGAAATGAAAACAAGTAGAGTATTTCTTATTTTTTAATAAAAATGGAGTGTCACAAAGCCACATATTAGATCTAAATGATCTGTTAGAGGAAATAGGAAATATTTATGAATCTATTAAGGAGAATCACTGTAACAGGCAAAAGAAATATTGCTCGATTTATTTAAGGTGCAAATATGGGAGAATGAAGAAGAATCATGGGGTTAAGTTTACTTGTCTCTTTCCCCATCGGCATCTTCCATATTGGTTCAAGTGGAGTTGTAGCCTCCTAATGCGGTCACGGCCTTGACCCTTTAGATGTAGTTGGCACCGGGCAAAGATTGCAAGCGCCACTTTAAAGTGGTTAGTTACCAGTTAGAAAAACGTCGTTAAAAGCGAAAGATGATATGTTTCATAGCGTAATTCAAAATTGATGGCAGATTGGACTGTTGTTCATCTTATATTTAGAATGGCGTAGTCACCTTTTTCATTTCACATTTTTAGACCATATGGCCACAACGTCTGTGTGGGTCAATCGTGTTGCTAATTCATTACGGAGTGCGAGAGGTTTTAAATACAACTAGAGTTTCCGAAAAACAAAATGAATCTCATTAATCCGTTAGAAAACCTAGTCATTATACTTAAATTTGATTAAAGAGTATGCTTTTACATGAGACAGTGTTCTTGCTTGTTTTAATTAAAGTGCAAATGCGAGAAAATAGAGTAAAAGTCAAAAAATGTGGGTGTCAAACTTACTTCTCTCTTCCCCATCGGCGTCTCACTCGATGTTCTGGTGTAATTAGAGCGTCCTATGGTGGTTCCGGAAATGAGACTTTAAATGTGATCCACACTTGGCAAAGTTTACGGGTGCCATTTTGAAATGGTTAGTTCACAGTAAAAGAACGTAATTGAGTATGGATAAGGATTTGTTTATTAAGTGAATACAATATGAATGACACATTGGGCAGTTGTTTGACCTATATATTTAAATATCTAATCGTATGAAGTTTTTGAAAGACAAAAAGGGCACAGCATTGGTGTAGGTAAATCATATTGTTATTTCATAAAGGAATTTTGAGAAGTTATACTTATGTGAAAAAATATTGCTTTATCATGGTAGAGGGTAGCCTCATTTTGTGAAAGCTGTTGGTAATTTAAGTTTCAGGCCACAGGATCCAAACATCGGAGCAAAGAAATGGCGCCATGTTGAAATAGCCAAAGTTAATAAACTTTGATTACTTAGATATAGCCGTATCGTAACTGAAAAATTTGTCAAGATGATCCAAGGTCCGTAAGTGTCCTTAGTAGGCCTGGGTGGAAAACTACGCTACGCTTGCGGAGTGTGCGTAGTTTGCGCAACTACACGCTACGCAAATCGCACGTAGCACAGTGCAAAAACGCGTAGCGTAGCGGGCATTTTTGCTCGCTTGCGGTCCTCAACGTCAAGTTGGCGACCGCGAGCGAGCAAAATCAACATCCCGGCGAGACTTTTTCCTCGTTCGCGATTGGCAACATCAAGTTGCCGATCGCGAGCGTGAAAAATAAACCTCCCGGCGAGATTCTCAACGCGGGGAGGTCAGGTTTCTCATTGCGAGTTGTCGAGTCTGCTCGCGACCGTTCACGATGAGAAACTACCAGTCCACGTTGAGAAAGCTGCCGCTCGAGTACAAATCTACTAGAGCGGCAGAAAACGACCGCTTGCACTGTGCATGATGCCGTTCGCAATGATTGCACAGTGCGGACAAGCATCCGGCACTGTGCAATCATTGCGAACAGCATTTCCCTACCGCACTACGCAGTTCGCGTAGCTACGCGTAGCGTGCGTAGTGCAAAGTACACTTCGCGTAGCTACGCGTAGCGCGACTACGCGAACTACGCCCAGGGTTAGTCCTTAGTGATATTTCTATCTCTGGTTAGTAGGGCCTTTCAAGGACTGGAGAAAGATAGGAGTTATTAGAAGAGCGAGTTTAAGTCAAAAGAGTGATATATTGAAATAAAAGACATGCAAAGGCTTTCTAAAATGCATATTAGTTTGTGTGAAAAGATGTTTTCAAATAAACAAGGGTCTACCTTACGGAGCTGGATTCTAAAATAGCGTATAATGTGTCTTAAGGCACATGAATCATCTTTGAAATGTTTGTGGATTTTAAAGTTCAAACATAGTAAGTTGTCATAAATATAAGGTACATTGCTTTTATCAATTTTAAATCAGATCAATTTCTCTTCCACATATATATGTACATAATGTTCAACAAGTCACAACATATTGTCAGAGATAGGTAGACAATTATCAGAGATCAAGTTAAAATTGGGACCATAATTAGAATTGTGGTGTACATAAAAGGAACAACATGATATCAGAGACTACAGGTTACATAAATTCAATACATGTGCATCAGAGATTTCCACTCAACAGCTATATTTAATCCCTTTCATACACTATCTGAATTACATATCCAACAATTCTCTTTTATGGTCAACAAACGATCAACATTTGGAGATCGCACTGTTGGTTTGATCACGTCAATGACCCACCAGAGCATTGACCTTTTAAAGGTAATGTTCAACCAGAGGTGCATGTTCAACTTTACAACGGATCCTTGGCTGGTGTTGAAGTATACGTTTACGAATAGGTTGTGTTGTCTTGCCTATGTAGTGGAAACCACAGGGGCACTTGATACAGTAGACAACATTGCATGTGTTACAGTTTGAAAAGGTCTTAATCTGGTGGTTGACACCATTGAGTTCAAAATTTTCATAATTGAGGTTGTATTACAAGCAACACAGTTGTTTCACTTAAAGTGACCGATAACTGGAGACAAATTGAGCATTTGCCGAATCAAAGATTTGTTTGGTTCTTCGTAGGCTCTTACTCGTCTGTTTTTAGGTTAGTACTTCTTTTGAAGGCAAAAAGTGGTCTTTCTTTAAATTCGGAATTGTTCCTAAGTAAACTCCAATGTTTGCTGACAAGTTGTTTGATTTTATTTGAGAATGAACCAAGTGTTGTAACACAAACCAGCCGTGAATCTGTGGGTCTATTTCTAATCTCTAGAAGAGCTGATCTGCCATTTAAGAGATTTTTTTAGGAGCCTTAAAGGATAACCTCTGGCTTTTAGTTTTTCTTTAAGTTTAGCAGCCTCAAGGAAATAGTCTTCTCTTCTGTAACAGTTGCGTCGTAGGTGCAAAAATTGTCCAAAAGGTAAATTATCTTTAAGGGCTTTCGGGTGATGACTTTCATATTTTAGCAAAGTATTCCAAGCCGTAGGTTTGGTGAAAGGGTTGTGTACAACTGTTCATTTTCTACTCTGATAGTTACATCAAGGAAATGTATACTTTTTTTTTTTGTTTCCAGAGTATTATACAGCGTGAACTTGACCTGAAGGTATCAGACAGCTTTACATGAGCACCAGTTGCTTACACAAGGACACCTTCATTTTTGTTAGGCACGGGAGATAAAGGGCCAGATGTACGACTCGTTTTGCATGAGCAAACGGGTTTGTGACCCGTTTGCGCATGCAAAAACCTACAGGGCCATGTACAATTCCTAAATAGCGAGTCGCAATTTATTTGCGACTCGCTATTTAGGAATTGCGAGTCGCAATTAGGAAAGGGGCGTTCCCTTCCTAATTGCGTCTGCAAAACAATGTACAAATGTTTTGTGACTGCAATTGCGGTCGCAAAACACTCGCAAATTACCACTCTCTTCAAGAGGGTGGTAATGCAGTCGCAATTTGGAAGGGGTCCCCAGGGGACCCCTTCCACTTTGTGAGTGTCTCTAAAAATATTTTTTAAGGGCAGGCAGTGGTCTCAGGGATCACTGCCTGCCCTTAAAAAATGAAACGAAACGTTCCATTTTTTTTAAAATGCATCCCGTTTTCCTTTAAGGAAAACGGGCAGCATTTAAAAAAAACTGCTTTATTGAAAAGCAGTCCCAGACATGGTGGTCTGCTGAGCCCAGCAGGCCACCATACCTGGGAGGGCCTGTCATTTCAATGGGCTCGCAAATTGCGGGAGGCTCATTAATATTAATGAGCCTCGCAATTTGCGACCCCATTGGGAATCGCAAACAGTGGTCAAAACACTGTTGTACATGCAAAATAGCGCGTCGTAAATTGCGAGTCGAAAAGACTCGCAATTTGCGAGGAGCTATTTTGCGCGTCGTACATCTGCCCTAAGTGATTTGCTCAGAATCACAGGATGTTGAGCGTCATTGCAGAAGCTCGAACCTCGAAGCTTCGATCTTCGAGGTTAGACCACATCCTCTCAATATGAATGGTCATATTGTATGGTAAATTGAAGATGGGGGTTGCAGGTGTTGATCCATCTGTGAAAATCTAAGAGGTATTCAGCATTTTCCTTCCAGATAAGAAAGACATCATCTATATATCGCATCCATTTTCTTATGTGCGATTTGTATGGATTAGCATCATTAAAGATGTTCTTTGTTTCAAAGTCAGAGACATAAATGTTTGCTATATCTGGAGCAAAAATGGCTCCCATAGCAACTCCCTTGACTTGTTCATAGATTTGTTGCTCAAAGATGAAAACATTCTTTCATAATGCTAGTTCTGTGCATGACAAAATGAAAGAAGTAGGAACACTGTGGGAATAGGGCCTCTTGTTGGGGAATATTGGTATTGAGGCTCTCTATATCCATTGTAACGAGGAATTCAGTGTTCAAATCAAAGGGAAATTCTTCAATAGTGGTGATTACAGCAGTGGTGTCTCTGATGTATGTCGGATGGTTCACTACAAAGGGGCCAATTCTGATTCAGGCCGGAAATCTCTCAGACCGAGCCGGACCCGGAGAGCTTTCCGACCAAATTGGACCCGTGCAGCCCGACCGAACGAGTACGATGCGTCCGTATGCTATCGTACTCGAGTCGGTCGGACTCCCATTGAAGTCAATGGGAGCCGGTCGTACAACGCGTACGCGGGCTCCCATTGCCTCAATGGGTGCGAGGCGAACAAGGGCGCCCCTACAGTGGGTACGCGGCGAAGCGACTCGCGTCGTACACGCACAGGTAGGGGGACCCATGGGTCCCCCTGTGTGCGACTCGCGCGGCTACGCATACAGGGGGTCCGACACAGACCCCCGAAGTACGGCTCCGACTGCTCTTTTGAGCCGGACGGCGCGTGTCGGTCGGACTGCTTGCGGCGCGCATCGTACTTACCCGGCCGGGGAACGTCTCCATTGCGTGGTGCGAGTCGTGGCCGAGCGAGTCGGTCGGTGCGGTTAGACCCGGGAACGACTCGGTCGGAGCGGTTGGGACGCCCGAACGAGTCGGTCGGCGATTTCGCATCGTACTCGCTCGTCCGGACGCGCGTACGAATCGGTCGGAAATAGGGCTCGAATCGGATCCGGTTATGCCGAATCCGATTCGAGCCCTACCGGCCGAGTTCGGAATCGGCTCCAAAGTGTTTTATGAAAAAGTCTGTGTATTGTGCCAGGGGTTTGAGAATAGAGTTACAGCCCAAAATAATGAGTCGTTCTGGAGGGTTATTCAGGTTCTTATGTACCTTAGGCAGAATACATATTGCTGGTACAGTAGGGTCATCATTGATGAGAAAAGCCGATTCATTTTCACTAAACCAGCCACCATCAAAGCAAAATTTGCTCAGGGCTAAGATTTTATTGCTCACTTCTTGCATTGGATTTTGTGCAAGTGGTCTGTAGTGATCACTCACATTTAGTTGACGGAGCATCTCTTCTCTGTATTTTGATTTGTCTAATAAGACAATGCCGCCGCCTTTATCTACTGGTTTTATTATGGTATTAGGTAGTGGTTGAAGATTGCGTAAGGCTTTTTGTTCTTCATTAGTCAAATTGTATTTGATTGTTGCTGGGTTGCGAAAAATATTCTCAATATTCGTAATAATAGCATTTTCAAAAGTAACAATCTCTTTGGATATCATGAAATTCGAGAGATAAAAAGTGGAAATTTTGTGAAGTCCAGTTGTGTTGTGCTTTTGATGTAACCCTTGCTTTGAGAAAAAGTCTTTTAAACGTACCATACGAAAAAATCTTTGCAATTCCAATTTGGTTTGAAAAATATTGTTATTATAAGTAGGTACAAATGAAAGGCCCTTTGCCAAAACTGAGGTTTCATTTTCATTTAGGATATGTGTAGACAGATTGAAGATAGGGATAGTCCAATTGTCCGTAGATGATGAAACAGCCATATTTTCATCTACCATTCATAATATTGGTTGCGAGTCTGTCGTTTCCCTGGGGTGTACTGATTTTGAAACCATCCTCGTCTTGTACCTCGTGTTCTCCGTCAGGGACCTGGTCCTCAATGGGTTGACTCTAAAAACGTCTGTCATGAGGTAGATGGTTGATTACTATAGTCTGGTGGATAAAATCTGTTGATAGATTGATCACTATCTGTGTCTGACCCTGTATCAGAAAATATGATTTTCTTAGTTGGATTGGAATTAGGACCAGTTGACTGATCAAAGTATTTTCTTAGATAGGGATATGTACGTTCCTTGTTGTATCTTTTTATGTCTTTCTGCAATTTATCTGTTTTTTTATTAATATTGAATTCCTCAAATTCTTTAATAGTGGATGATACTTTATCCAAGAGTGGCTTACAGTTGGGAATGGAAGAATCTGAACTAATTTTCTTCTCTAGATCTTCAATTTCTTTGAGTAATATCTTAATATGTTTCAATGCTGTTTCTATACTAAGAACCATCCATGTTCTTGAGCATTTGTTTGCGGAGAAACTAAAGCCTATTTTAAAGTCTTCATTGTCAGTGAAAATTATTGGAATATTTCTAATTTGAAGGCCTGTCGGAATAATATTTGCATTCAAACAGTCAGTTAAAAATGTTGCATGTAGCTCAGTTCTTACTAGTTTCTTTTTAACCTTTCAAGGTGTGCAAAATCCGTCTCATATAGTTGTTGGGGTTGTGATACTTTGCTACCTAAAAGAGAGGGACCACTACTAATCTTTAATACATATTCATCTGAGAAGGATAAGGTTTCAGCCTCAGACATGAGGAGGGCTGAAGAGAATCTTTAAACGGAAAAACTTTATACAAATAGAATGAATCGAACAGAATAAACCACTATTATTTGGAAAAAGTGGCCCAGAAGCAGATATACATCTGTGCATAAATGTGATAGGTAATTGGGCAACCCAATCAACCCTTGAGGGCTTGGGTAGAGAAGCTGTAAGGTAAAGCTGCCTACAAGGGATTTATTAGAGAACAAAGTTGAAACAATTGCCCAACGATGCAGGTTGTCTTATATTTTTCAAATCCCTCACCATGCCCAGTGTTTAGAAGGATCTTGATCTCCTTCACCTATTTTTCATAAATTTCCTAAAGCCAAGTGTAGGTGGTCAAGTAGCAACTGCCCAGTGCCATCTTCACATTTATGATTACGGTACTATGGCATGTGTCAAATTATGGGATACTTCATGGCCCACAAATTCTGTGGAGTTGCAGATGACTGGGCATCTCGCAGCTGCCCCAGCGTCATAGTCATTATTGTGAACAGGGCACAGGGGTATCTGGCAGCTGCCACTGTTCCTAGTTTCTGAAGAATTTTGTAACAGCTCTAAGCAGCAGTGAACTGACCCCATACCCCATGGTTCATAACATGCTGCAAGCCACAGAAGCTGTAGATAGCTACCAGATGCTCTTTTCCATTATCATAAAGAGTGATAGGTAATTGGGCAACCCAATCAACCCTTGTGAGCATGGGTAGAGAAGCTGTAAGGTAAAGCTGCCTACAAGGTATTCATTAGAAAACAAAGTTGAAACTATTTTTTCAAAGGATATTTCTATCAAGTAATAACTGATAACACTGAAAAGGGCAAATCAAAAATTATTTTTGATTAAATTAGTAAATTCATTACAGCAACTGGGTTATAGGTGATACAAAAATTGTATTTCAATAAAGTCATAAAATGGCACATATATCATAAGGTTCACAGGACTAATATACAGGGGTACAGAGAAGTACAGAGACAAAAACTGAAATCACATTGACAACAGAAAACATATACATTAAATACACGAAAATTAATTCTCAATGTGTATATCCATCTCCACACAGAAAAAATGAGATTGTTATTAACATAGGAACAGATACTCAAAAGAAAATAAATTTCAACAATTTCTAGGGAGAATGGAACCGTCGTGGACGTTTTGGTTTTCGTTGAAACAAATCTGTGAAACCATCTTCAGGACATAGTTAATTTTGGTTGGAATTCTTGACCCTCTATTTCAGAAGAGATAAGGATCAACGTAGTCTTATTAAAAGATGTAGAGGCATTGACACCCGGTGCAAGTGAACTAAATCAGTATTAAGTGGTTAAAAAGAAGTGTGACCAAAAGTATAGATGAGATTAATTCAAGATAAGGAAGATTAGATTTAAATCATTATTCCGATATCTTAATAAACATTGACTTACTGGTCAACAAGGAATCTCTTCGGAGACTACTTTAGTGTATGAAATCTCAAATATCAAAAAATTAATCTGAAAAAAAGGTTCAGATATTAGTAAGTATTTTGATATCTACCGTACTATTTTATCTACGGACACTTTGAGTAAAGGATACTTACAAGTCAAATGACATAGTTAAATCTCCTTAAAAGAATAGGGAAGAAGATTTCCTGAAACACAACAAAAAATGTATATGTTTCCGATGAATGTATATATTTTTTTATGATGACAAGAATACATCTGCAAAAAGAACAATTGATGGACAGAATGCAGAACAATGTCATACTTTCACCCCAGTACAGAGATCTGGGCCTAAATCCATAGTTTTTTTGCTCACCATGCCATTCCAGTTTGGACCCAACCATATGCAAATCAGTTTTGACCCTGCGCCCAATGGGAACAGTCCAGCCCGAACTGCCAGGCCAGGTCCTCCCTGGACTGAAAACAAGCATCCTAGGACCGGTTTCGGGCTTTCAGCCCTCATCAGCCAGGATAGCTTGACTCCAGTGGCATGGAGAGCACGGGACCCACGTCTGGGCATACCCGTCCCACTCGGGGTGACAAATGCAAAAAGAACAATTGATGGACAGAAAGCAGAACAATGTCATACATTCACCCCAGTACAGAGATCTGGGCCTAAATCCATCGTTTTTTGCTCACCATGCCATTCCAGTTTGGACCCAGCCATATGCAAATCAGTCTTGACCCTGCGCCCAATGGGAACAGTCCAGCCCGAACTGCCAGGCCAGGTCCTCCCTGCACTGGAAACAAGCATCCTAGGACCGGTTTCGGGCTTTCAGATCTCTGTACTGGGGTGAATGTATGACATTGTTCTGCATTATGTCCATCAATTGTTCTTTTTTGCATTTGTCACCCCGAGTGGGACGGGTATGCCCAGAAGTGTGTCCCGTGCTCTCCATGCCACTGGAGTCAAGCTATCCTGACTGATGAGGGCTGAAAGCCCGAAACCGGTCCTAGGATGCTTGTTTCCAGTCCAGGGAGGACCTGGCCTGGCAGTTCGGGCTGGACTGTTCCCATTGGGCGCAGGGTCAAGACTGATTTGCATATGGTGTAGGGCACAGTGTCGGTGTAGGTAAATTATATTGTTATTTCATAAAAGAATTTTGAGAAGTTATACCTATATGAAAAAAATTTGCTTGACCATGGTAGAGGGTAGACTGTGTGGAAACTGCTTCATCATAGGACTATTGCTCCTCGTTGGGGCAGCGCTGCAATGCCCAACGGGTCCCCCGAAGAGTCACTTTGACTGAGATCTTTTAACCCACATCATCACACATGAGATACCACCCCACCTAGACTCTACCTTGCATTCATCATACGGCATACCAATAAAAGATCTCTGCCAAAGTGACCCTTTGGGGGACCCGTTGGGCATTGCAGCGCCGGCCCAACGAGGAGCAATAGCCCTATGATGAAGTATGACATCCCATTGGGATGTGTGAGGGCAACATGAAACAGTCCTATTGACTGCCACCGTGCATATGCCCGAGTCCTGCACAACCAGGGCCTGATTCACAGAACTAACTTACGTCAAAAACGTAAAGTTAGTACTTTTTGGTATTCACAGAATACACTTACTCATTTTGGTATTCACAGAATGCACTTACTCATTTCGGTATTCACAGAAGTTAGTAGTCCTAACTTTAGGACTCCTAAATGCCTTCTGTGAATACTGAAAGTCTTAAAGTTAGGATTTTTCTCAGTTTAGGAGTAGTAAAGTTAGGACTCCTAACTTTAGGACTCCTAAATGCCTTCTGTGAATACCGAAAGTCTTAAAGTTAGGATTTTTCTCAATTTAGGAGTAGTAAAGTTAGGACTCCTAACTTTAGGACTCCTAAATGCCTTCTGTGAATACCGAAAGTCTTACAGTTAGGATTTTTCTCAGTTTAGGAGTAGTAAAGTTAGGAGTCCTAAAGTTTCCAGCAGGATTGCAGGAAGTCTTTGTGTTCCTGAGACTTCAGAAAACAGGAGGCAAGACCTTAGGATCACTCTGAGTTAAGTGAGATGGATCCAGTCCCTGTCCTCAGCAGGGCAGAGATCAGCAGGTAACAGGGCAGCTCAGCTAAACAGAGAAGCAGTTCCTCAAAGCAGTCAGAAACAGGAAAGTGGCAATCCTTTCATCACAGTCGTCTTTACTCAAGCAGAGTTCTTCCCAGGTCTAGTAGTGTACTGATTTGGTAGGGTTGGAGCCCTGGTACTTATACTCAAAAGTGTATGGGGAGACTTTAAATGATTTCTCTGTAGTGTACAAGGGTCTCTTTCAACCTAGGCCTGTCTGCCAGGTTATCTGTGGGGGTAGTCAGCCCCTTTGTGTGAGGACAGGACACAGCCTATTCAGATGTAAGTGTAAGCCACCTCTCCCCCTTCCTGCCCAGGAAGGCTATCAGAAATGCAAATTAGTCCCCTGTCACACCCAGCCCTTCCTGTGTTTGTGGCTGTCTAGAGGGAATGCACAAAGTGTAGCTGTCACCCAGCCCAGACATGTATTGGAGACAGGCTGCAGGCACACAGAGCAAAGTTAAGGGGCTCATTACGATGGCGGACGGAAAAGCCCTCCGACCGCCATGGTATCGGGAAGAATCCCCCGCATGACCCGCGGCATTTCCGTCGGACAAATTACGATGCAATGTACGCAGAATCAGACCGTGGCGGAAGGATGCCACAAAAGACCGTCCACCACGTTTGAAAAATTTGCAAATCCGACCGTGTCAGACGGGGAAAGCTGTGCAAAGGCTTGAAAAGGCCGCTCCTGCTGCGGCATGGCCGCAAGGCCAATTTCAATGAGAATGCGGAGCTGGCAGACCGAGCACTGCGTCCGACCGCCGTGCACGCACATAGGCCAAATGAATGGCAGACGGAACCAACTTCACAACAACGCCCGAAGTGTGCCTGTACCCCCTGCTACCCACAACTACAACACACACGCCACAATAATACACC
The DNA here is from genome assembly GCA_963921515.1 of Calotriton arnoldi. NCBI lineage: Eukaryota > Metazoa > Chordata > Amphibia > Caudata > Salamandridae > Calotriton > Calotriton arnoldi. Next base: position 122,225 of record CAWUFW010008997.1, on the reverse strand, counting down.
CCAACTTGCTCCTGGTAGGGAAAGCCATGCGCAGCATGGAAGAGACATCTGGAGGTCATCACTCATGTGGACACACCCACATACCACAGTAGAAAACCAACCCCTACCTGGACCAGCAGCCTTTGCACACCACAAGCTGAGACAGAAAGACAGGACACCATTGACCCACACTGCACAACATCACACCCACATACCTCCACACAACACCACCCACACACCTCACACACTACACATATCTTCAACATCACCTTGCACCCTGCACCCCTCATCCATTTGCACCATGCCCCCAAGAAAATGCCCTACTTCACCGACTCAGAGTTGAAAGTGATGGTAGACGAGACAATCAGGGCAGAACCACATTTGTACGGGCACCTGGTCCAACACACCCCACCTGCGCGCAAGAATCAAATGCGGGCAAGGATCCACAGCAAAATCAATGGCGTAGGGACCACCCTACGCACTGTGCGTGACATCAGGAAGCGGTGGTGCCACCCCAAGGGCCGGCTCAAGCTACAGGCCCAGAGAAACCACGCGGCGGCACAGAAAACTGGTGGCGGCCCTCCCATCCCACCACCAACCTTTACTGAATGGGAGGAGAAGGTGCCTGCCATAATGCATCCAGAGTGTCTCACATGAATCGAGGGGGACTGGAGGCTGGTAAGTACCAAAAACATGGACATGACGGAAGTTGTCACAGATCACATAGCGCAGACCAATGAAATCCTTAGCAGTGTGCCCACAGGAGCCAGCATCACACCACATCCTGTCATGTGGACGATGTGGACATTGTCGCATTAACACACTCAAGTACTGTTGCACAGGGATTTTCTGAATACATGTGCGATTTATGCACGTTCAACCACATGAATACCAGTCCCTGAGAACATGCACACGCAAAATCTGGTTTCAAAAAGCACTTCGCTGTTCCTGCATGAGTACAACAGCTGTGTGCACAGGCCAGGCATCACGTATATAGGATCTGTTGCACGACGTGTCCTTTTTGTGGCAATGTTCAGCTAACTACCCCATGAGTGATTGTGGATAGTCATTTGTGGCCTCACATTCCCACACAGCGAAAGCATACTTCAATAAGTGTGCATGCACAATGAGCCTCTGTACAGACAAGTAGTCGCTCCGACACCAGACTGGAGACCTTCGAATTGCAGGTGTCTTGACCGTCCCGCGCTATTCAGTCACTGCTGAACACGGCTCTCCCACTATTTTCGCGGTGAACTGACACACAAATTATTGATAGCGTCTGATGCTGAAGGCCGTTGCACACTTTTTATCAGACTTGTGGGCTCTGGCCTTGTCCCTTCCATCTATGCTTTTCCGGGAGTACCACCGGGTGTGATTGCTCCAAATTTCAACACTGCATTTAGCGGTCTCAGTTCATTACTTTTGCTGTACAGCTGAGCGCTGGTTCTGAGATTGCTCTCACGCCATGTCTGACCATCCTGTGGTCCAAGCCGAGCCCGGGCAGTTGCAACTGTACCGTGCCCGCATGCAGCTTCTCTTCGGATGTGTCCTATTGGCTGTGCTGGGCATCAGTTATGTATAAACAAAAACAATGGTTCTGTCGGGTATCTCAACTATTGCTTCAGACAATAATTAATTAATAGTCCTCAAACATTCATGTCTGCATTATTTGAGACATATGGAACACATAACAAATAAAAAAATAATTGTTAAACAAATTGATGAGTATTAAATCTTTTATATAAATTTGTACATCCGACTCGATCTCTGGGTACTTGCAAAACAACAACGCCATGTAATCTTCGTGCACCACATCTGCATAATGGAAGCCGGGCCCATGCCAGACGACAATGTCCACGACGGTCAGATGACAGACTCCACCTGCTCCGGTCTGGTGTACCAAGCGAGACAGCCTGCAGAGCTCAGCATAGTCCAAGCCAATGTCGACAGGGCTAAAATCAGAGACCTGGATGACAATTCCCATCAGGAGGCATGAAGAAAGGGATCGAAAATTGAATTAGTCACCAACAGTCCCTGTTGCTGTTAAGTAGTTACGAATCCAAGAATGCACAGGCAGCTTCGAAGGCAATCAGTTCCAAAAACGATCCAAATCATCTTCAGCGAAGAGGACTGCCATCCAATCCAGCAGTATGAAGGAACAGATGTGCTCCTCGCACCACGAGGTTGAAAGGAGCATCCCATCACAACCTGGGAGAGGTTCGATGTAGGCATTGCACAGGAGCCATTGCACAGGCGCAGCTGTCCGCCTGCCTGACACATTGTAAGGCATCCCATAAACGTGTCTCACCAAAGCAGTCTTGCACGTGGACCAACAAAGGAGTCACCCACAGCTCATGATCCAGGTTGGCAAGGCATGTGTTTGAAAGGCAGACATCCATGGCCCACTCAAACAGACATCTCCTGCAGGAAAAGACAGATTGCACGCAGGTGAAATAGGCATTGCGGAATGTTAGCCCATAACTGATGCCCAGTTAAACAATAATGGGGCAACCCTGTGTCCCTCAGAACCTGGGTATATGTATAAACAAAAACAATGGTTCTGTCGGGTATCTCAACTATTGCTTCAGACAATAATTAATTAATAGTCCTCAAACATTCATGTCTGTTGAAATCTCCCCGTGTGTCTCGGGTGGTTGGTAGAATAGAAAGCTTGATAAACTGACAAAGGACATAAGAAAGTACGACAAAAAATTCACCTACCCTTACCTGGCAGACGATTACTACCAGCAAGACAGTCAAGGCTTCTTTTCAAATAGGACCAAGGAGATTCAACACTGTCTCTGATTCCTAAGTTGGTAGTGGCTCTGATTCGGACTCTGAGAGACCGACCACCAGCCGCCAGGGAAATCAAGGCCCACATTTTTTAGGGGAGGGTTACCGCCAGCCCAACAGGGGTGGAGGCGGAGATCAGAATTGGGATCGGCCAAGGAGCTGGAACAAGGGCAGGAATACACAACGGGCCAATTCAAGGGTCCGCTTCTACCAACCACCCGAGACACACGGGGAGATTTCAACACGCAGGCAAACTTACAGATGGTGAAAATGAATACTCCAGCAATCACTATCTCATCACATATCACTTCATTGTTTGTTTATTCTTGACAGCTTTTCTACAAATGTATGAGTATATTTGAATGAACCAATTTATATAAAAGATTTAATACTCATCAATTTGTTTAACAATTTTTTTTTATTTGTTATGTGTTCCATATGTCTCAAATAATGCAGACATGAATGTTTGAGGACTATTAATTAATTATTGTCTGAAGCAATAGTTGAGATACCCGACAGAACCATTGTTTTTGTTTATACATATACCCAGGTTCTGAGTGACACAGGGTTGCCCCATTATTGTTTAACTTTAATTGGTGCAGGTTTTGACCTGCGAGGGTTATTTTTCTCTCATTAATTGTTGTTTGTGTTCATATTAAAATAAGATTGTAACCCAGCGAGTGGCTGATGCATATCTAACCATTGTACTATGTCTGATAAGGAAACCCTATCCTACAGTGAAGAGTACATAACAAAGCTCATACAGGATCAGGCGCTTCAAACTTCTTGTTAGGGGCAGACAGAGTACCAGTTGATGCTAGTCTTAATGAGAAACTAGCTAAAATTGAAAGGCTTGAGAAAAACTCATTCGGTCACGCCTTCACGGTCACGTACTAACAAAATATCTTCAGGCGAATATAATTCCCAAAGGATTGCAGGTCAGAAACAAGCCTGCTATTTTCATAGACGTGCCAAAGTTCAGAGAAGGGTTTAGTTTTGTTGCTAATAACTGCTCCAGGCACTGGATGGTGCTTGGAGTAGAGACCGCAATCGAATACGTTAAAAAGCTTACCCAAGAAATCGCTGATTTAAAAAAAAGAAATACTTGAGGACAGTGCCCTTTCTAACGCAAGGGAAGCATTGGAGAAAGCTGAGAAGACACTAGCTGATTTCAACACCATAACCTTAAATAGAAAGCTTGATAAACTGACAAAGGACATAAGAAAGTACGACAAAAATTCACCTACCCTTACCTGGCAGACGATTACTACCAGCAACACAGTCAAGGCTTCTTTTCAAATAGAAGCAGGCAGGGACCAAGGAGATTCAACACTTTCTCTGATTCCTCAGTTGGTAGTGGCTCTGATTCGGACTCTGAGAGACCGACCACCAGCCGCCAGGGAAATCAAGGCCCACATTTTTTAGGGAGGGTTACCGCCAGCCCAACAGGGGTGGAGGCGGAGATCAGAATTGGGATCGGCCAAGGAGCTGGAACAAGGGCAGGAATACACAACGGGCACATTCAAGGGTCCGCTTCTACCAACCACCCGAGACACACGGGGAGATTTCAACACGCAGGCAAACTTACAGATGGTGAAAATGAATACTCCAGCAATCACTATCTCATCACATATCACTTCATTGTTTGTTTATTCTTGACAGCTTTTCTACAAATGTATGAGTATATTTGAATGAACCAATTTATATAAAAGATTTAATACTCATCAATTTGTTTAACAAAAATGTTTTTATTTGTTATGTGTTCCATATGTCTCAAATAATGCAGACATGAATGTTTGAGGACTATTAATTAATTATTGTCTGAAGCAATAGTTGAGATACCCGACAGAACCATTGTTTTTGTTTATACATATACCCAGGTTCTGAGGGACACAGGGTTGCCCCATTATTGTTTAACTGGGCATCAGTTATGGGCTAACATTCCGCAATGCCTATTTCACCTGCGTGCAATCTGTCTTTTCCTGCAGGAGATGTCTGTTTGAGTGGGCCATGGATGTCTGCCTTTCAAACACATGCCTTGCCAACCTGGATCATGAGCTGTGGGTGACTCCTTTGTTGGTCCACGTGCAAGACTGCTTTGGTGAGACACGTTTATGGGATGCCTTACAATGTGTCAGGCAGGCGGACAGCTGTGCCTGTGCAATGGCTCCTGTGCAATGCCTACATCGAACCTCTCCCAGGTTGTGATGGGATGCTCCTTTCAACCTCGTGGTGCGAGGAGCACATCTGTCCCTTCATACTGCTGGATTGGATGGCAGTCCTCTTCGCTGAAGATGATTTGGATCGTTTTTTGGAACTGATTGCCTTAGAACCTGCCTGTGCATTCTTGGATTCGTAACTACTTAACAGCAACATGGACTGTTGGTGACTAATTCAATTTTCGATCCCTTTCTTCATGCCTCCTGTTGGGAATTGTCATCCAGGTCTCTGACTTTAGCCCTGTCGACATTGGCTTGGACTATGCTGAGCTCTGCAGGCTGTTTCGCTTGGTACACCAGACCGGAGCAGGTGAAGTATGTCATCTGACCGTCGTGGACATTGTCGTCTGGCATGGGCCCGGCTTCCATTATGCAGATGTGGCGCACGAAGATTACATGGCGTTGTTGTTTTGCAAGTACCCAGGGATCGAGTCGGATGTACACGCAGGTACACGGCGTCGTCCCCCTCTGTACACGGGGTGGACGCCGTCCGCCCTGCCAGGACGCTGGTCCCCACAGGAATATGCATAACTTGTCCCGGTGTACTCTCCAGTTACCGGGACACGTTCAGCAGCACCTGCACGTTGACTGCTCTCCATTCCCTGCAGCAACTTGCAGGCAACGAGTGAGCCTTTCTTCACCTCCAGCTGTGCCGAAGTAAAGGGGCCATCCGGCCTCCTTTTGTTTGTACATGCTGACTGGGGGTTGCCTTGAACCTTACTTTTGAATGTGGATGCCACAGAGGGAAACATAGGCACGCAGCTTGCCTTCTGTTCACAGGGACTTAAGGGAGGCATGATTTTGCCTGTGTTCTGTCCATGTGTATCAATGCAGACACTGTGAGACTGTCAGATGGGTTAGTCTGTCCCAGTATTTGCACAAATCATTTCTGTCGCACTATTTTAATTCTTTCTTAGCGCTACGTCATAACGTTGTGAGGTCATCTGCATTTTGTCTTACTTGGTCAGTCCCCCAACTTATATTTTTGGGACCTGGCCCTGCAAGTACCTTGGTATATGTCTGTCACATGGGAGTTGTCCGCAGAGCTTGTCCTCTGCGCGGTCCTAGAGTCCTGTCTGTACATTCTGTCCGTGGTCGGAGGACATTGTCCCTTGTCATTCTGTTCTGGTGTGGCCCTGGCACCCCGACCCAACCAAGTCTCACAGCTGCAAGAGGACACGGATCCCCTTTGGATGACATGGGAATGCGGGCTAGATGCCCCACACCTGGAGAGTGATCCATCCAGTGATGAGAGCGACACAGCAAATGTGTTGCAAATGTCACCATACATAGGCCAAGGGATGGGTTCTGCTGACAAAGCCCATAGACCAGGGACATCCCATACAACTCCTACCTGCAAGGGGTGGGGGGATATGCTCGTGGTTCTACGTCCAGAGTGATTATTGATGCAACATTTTGCTTCATGTTAAATGGACATGTCACTGTGGTTACTGGTTGGGTAATCATGCATTTTCTGCCTGTTGTGGCACGTATGTTGCATGCTTTGACACTGTAGTAAGAACTACACATTTGGAAACGTTTCTTGTGTTCGACTTGTCTGCTTGTGTACAGGTGCTTGTATGCCTCAGAGTGAGTAGGAGAGCAAGTGAGGCAGTATGGCAATGGTGTCCTGTGCGTAGGGCTGCTTCGTTGTGCTCAGTCCCTGCATGCACAGGTTCTCAAATCCTGCGCATAGTCCAGTATGTGTACGAACTCACATGAACATTTGTCAAAGTCTGTGAGACAACAGCAAGGCACACAGACACAGTCAAAGTCGATCATTGTTGAATCACACTCAACGGAAGTAGTTGACGATGAGCTGTTGTCGTTGGTCAAGGCCTTCTTCCTCACCACTGTCATCGTCACTGGGCATGTGTGGGTTCGGAGCGGGGGTGATGTTGCTGGTCCGCCAGATGTAGCAGTCATGTGCCGACCCCGGATATTCTGCACACACGTGTGTGATGATCTGCTCCGCCTGTCGTACCACCTGCATGTTGATGGAGTGGTAGTGTTTGAGGATCCTATAGATGTGTTCACTTGCCTGTGGTGGTACGTGGCCAATGTGTGTTCCATCAATGGCTCCCATCAACATTTGGTATGCCTCCCAGGCAGGGCCGGCTCCAGGACTCTTTATTTGTGTGGTCCAACGAGACATTCGGGTGAGCCACTGCGTGCCCGATTTGTCACTTGTGTCTCTCGCCAGGCCTGCTTCAAGGCCCTCCTTTATCTCTCCTCAGTTTTACAGGGGCCAGGGAGACGCATTCTTTCCTTCCAAATTCTCTTTCTAGATGTTGTCACTCTCATGTAGTGTGTTTATCCATGAAGGGTCCTCATGATGGGAGGAGGAGGTTACCTGAGGTGGGAGTACCAGGCAAGTGACACTTTTCATGCTCCCACTCATGCCCTCCTCCTCGGCTCCCCTCTCTGCCACCCATGTCCAGCGCCCCTCATCTCTCCATGGCCACTCACTCATGTGCATTTCATTTGTTGTATTTCGCTACTGATATCAGGGTAGGGTTTGACAGTACTTTACGTCACACAAACATTGTACAGAGACAATATGTCATGCAAGTATGTAAGTACATCAGTCTACAGGGAATGCCATGGAAGCCAATGAGATTCACAAGGTGTGGTAATCACATGTCATCCATACTGGTGGGCAGGATTCTTGAGGGCGTTTGGTCTGGAGAAGCACTGACTCGGGACGTGTATGGGAACAATTGCAGGCAATGGCAGCTAGGCACACTGTACGCAACACCAGTACATGTGTTGGGAGTGCTAGGGATTACAAGTATGTCTGATTTGCAGACAATGGACACGTCAGATTGTCTGCCTACATCACTGGCCCTTCACAGGACGACCCCTGGCGAAGAGGCGCCAGTCAGATGTCAAGGGATATTCAAGCGATGTTCACGGGTTGGATGTTTCTTTACCCAACATTGGTACAGTGCGAGAGATCTTTGTCCTTTTTGACTCCTTCCTTCATTGCAGTCCATGCTGGTCACGAGGCATGGCGTTGTATGTAATTTCACTCTCCTTTCCTGGACATGCCATGTGTGTGAAGACTTGACTCAAAGGTCACACTCTCTCATCCCTTCACAGTGTAGTGAGCAGCTGGTCACTGTTCTAGTTGTTCTGATGTACCAGCCACTCCCAGAGGGCTGGCTTACCCCCACCCCACAGCCACTCAGCACAGGCGTCACTGAACATGTGACCCTGCCAACAAACGGGGCTGGTCGCACGTGCCCTGGGCCAGTTCTCCCATACAAGTACAGTGTCTGTGTGGTTTCCTTATATGCATGGGGGCCTCGTGCCCCATGACATTAAATATAGGGTGCACCAATCACTTTGGGCAAATGGGCTGTGATGTGTGATGTAATTCGCAGGTCACCAATGCAAATGCAGTGTGTGTTCGCATGCGCAGGAGCTGGCATCCGCAGCGATGACACGCATTGGCTCCAATTGAATGATGCAGGGTTGCGGTCGCAGCTTCCGGTTGGTCGCAGTGTGGCACACACTATGCGAATGAGCCATCAGCCAATGGGGCCTTCGGAGGCATACATATTTTGATATTGCGGTGTGCGCGCTCTGCAACTGCAGGGCTCGTCATTGGCCCCGATTGCCTTCAGGGGCACCGAGGGTCACTCATGGAGTTTGAGTGGGCCTCGCACTTTGCATTTGGCAGGTTGCCACGTTCATCGTGGTGCCACCACGCTTGCTGGGAGTTGCAATTGTTCAGGGGTTGCATGCGTGGAGATGTTTGGTACGTACCTCTGCTGTTGGGCACGGCGGCGTCTTGTCTGCTGGAGGTGCAGAAGGTAGTGCAGCGGGAAGGCCTGTGGCGCTGGATCCATGGCGGCTCCGATGGTTTAGATGGCTTCTGTGTCGGCTCTTCCTCTCCGTTGTTGTATTTCCGCCATCCGCAACGTGGTGGTTTTTACGCTGCGGTGGGAAGGGCTGTTTACAACATCGTGATCTGGTTGGCGGACGGAACGTGTTTCCGCATGCCGGTCCTGCTCAGTTTGCTCCGTCCGCCACCCTTGCGTACGCAGAAAAAGTGCGGAGCCTGACAGACCGCGGCGGACGGTAGAAGGCCTCTATTGGACCATTGTGATTTGGTGGTCACAATGACCGCACCTGGGGCGGACGACATGATGGTTTTCCGCCACCAGTACAGATGGGCTTCCGTCCGTCATCATAATGAGCCCCTAAGACCAGAGAAATGTCCACTTTCTAAAAGCGGCATTTCTAAAATGGTAATGTCATATCCAACTTTACCACTAAAGAGGATTTATCACCACCATTCCAAAGATATTGAACATGAAGTAGCTACTCCTTACCAATCAGGAATTACTCCCCAATGCTAGCCTACTGAAGGGGCAGGCCTCACAGCACTGAAAAATGAATTTAGATTTTTGTCACAGCCAGGACATAAAAAACTTAAACGTACATGTCCTGCCTTTCAGTTACATAGAATGCTGTCCTTAGGGCTACTTAGGGCCCAACTTAGGGGTGACGTATGTGTAATAAAAGGGAGGTGAGGCTTGGCAAGTGGTTTTGAATGGCAAGTGTAAGTGGCAATAAACTGTAGACACAGGCCTTGCAATGGCAGGCCAAAGGCAGGTTTGAAAGGCTACTGGTGTGGGTGGCACAACCAGTGATGCAGACCCACTAGTAGCATTTAGATTACAGGCCCTGGGTATATGGTATATCACTTTACAAGGGACTTATAAGTAAACTAAATATGACAAACAGGTATATACTAATGTCAACATGTTTTAGGGGAGAAGCACATGCACTTTAGCACTGGCTAGCAGTGATAAACTGCTCAGAGTCATAAAGCCAACTAAAAGATACAGCAAAAATGGGAGGCAAAATGCAAAATGTTGGGTAAAATGGGTCCACATTTGCCCTCCAATGGGAACCAAACACCCCATTGTAGCACTTGCCTCTCTCAGGATAGCGGAGCAGAGCAGTCCAAGGCCTACTCAAGGGAGGTGGTCTGGGCTAGTAATCACCATTCGCTGGTTCACAATAATAATAGTCAATACATAATTGTCTAGTCTGTGCTTTTTGTTTCTTTTGAAAAAGGAAAAATAAATTTATTACACACACTACTCAATACTAGGGCCGGTGGAAATACCTTTGATGGCATTGTGTAATCAACTCTGACCCCTAAAGGGTCATACAAACACATCAGGTAAGTATATTGACCTGGTCAAGGGTTCAAAATCAACAAGCTACATGTCAAAACATCATTTTAGGAGTAAATTAGGGATCGGTGGAATAGGCAGAGTTTCATTCTGTGGAATTCTGCGGGCACAGGGAGCGGGCCAGGTCACCAATACTCAGGGAGTGCGGCAACGCTCCCTCATACTGCAAAATGTCAAGGGCCCAGAGTTGGAGATACCAGGCCCCATTTATAATCCTAGGGGGCACGATGGTGCTCCCCGCATTTCTCTCTCTGGCAGGGCCCAGAGTTGGGGATCCTGGGCCCCATGAATAAACCCACCCGGGAATGGGATCCCCGGGCCATCTTGGCTCCGGGGAGGGAGCCCAAACACGCCCCTTCCCACAAAAAATCCTGGCATTCCTCCTTGTGGTGACCCCCGGGCCCTGGCCCAAATTGGAGGTATTCTTTGGAATTGGCAGGGGAGCTCCACATGCTCCATTCAGGGACATGGTCAAGGTCGCCAGTTTCCAGGTGCCATTCCTTGGGCCTGGTTTGGACAATTCGGGTGATCTTGGGCTTACTTTACTCCTGGTGGTGAGCCCTAGCCACCTGGAGCACTTTCCTTAGGCCTCCTGTCTCTAAAGTGGCAATCTATGCAAGAAGCTGGTTCCAATGGCTCCCTGTGTCAACCTTTGTTCCTCTGGAGCTCCTCTCCTCCTTGGTGCAGAAGCCCAGTCTTTCCCCCAACTAGTACTCAGGGAGTGTAAGGGGACTGGCTTCTTTTAAACCTGGTGAGAGCCCCACTGGTCGTGGGGGCAGCTGTAGTCTGAATCCTTAGCCCAGATGGATATGAGGAGATTCCTCCTTCCAGTTGTCCATGGCTGCCAGCTCCAGTCCCAGTGTCCAGCAGGAAATCACAACCAGAAGAGAGAGCTGTCCTCCTTGTTCAAGACCTTTTATGTGGGGGAAGCAGGTTCCAGAAGTGAGGCAACTCTGGCCTATCCTGGGATGCCACATCACCTCTCTTCCCCTGTCTCAACCCTCCTGCATAGCCTGCTGGAACATTTCAAAATGGCATCACCCAGGAGTCACTAGGCACATCTTTTATGGTGGCCTCGGCTCCTTGCTGACATCACTGCCAGTGTTTTGCTACCAAATCTTCAAAGGGAGCCCCTTCTGTGTTGGCTCCAGAGGTCTGGGCTCCCTCCTTTGCTCAGTGGGCTTGGGCTGGTCCATCCTTGGTCCGGTGTGACAGCTGATTGATTGTTACAGGTCCTTCATCCACATCCCTATCCTCCTCAGGAGCAACATGAAGCACTGTTAATTGCTTCTTTTCTGTGGGGAGGCCTTTGTTCCTGCTGGTAGACAGAAACTTAATTGCCAAAACTCTACCCAACTGAATTGCAGGGATCTGCTGGAGTGATGACAGTCCTCCCCTGCCCTTCATAAATAAACCTCAATACACGGATTGTACGAGTGTTGATGATTAGGAAGGGGAAGGGTAGACGACAGATCTCTGGCTTCCTACTGTCCTGTTCTCTGGTTCCCTCAGGATTTGATATTTTCAGAAGACACTATTGGATCACAAACATTAGACTTGTTAGAGCAGGCATTTACTAGATTAACAGAATAATGATTACTTTACTTATAAGTCCAACAGATTGCTGTGTTAATCACCTTTGATCACGCTAACCAATGTCTCAAAATGTCTGAATCCAGTGACTTAACTTCTGAGTTTGCTGAGACGTCGAGATTCAGCAGGGATAATCCACTCCTGCAAACTTCCAAATGCTTTTCCTGACACAAAAGAAATAATCACTCTTATTCCTCAAGGCTTTTTTTTTGCACCATTGGAAAACAAATATTTGGCAAGTCTTTACTGTTATTTGGATGTATCTGTATTCGCAATGTCCTTTCAAGAATTACCAAATCCCTCTCTTTGTTGAATTTAGGAAAAGAAGAAAAAGAACCTACAGGTTTATTGCACTGACCTGGACCAGAATAGGGAGTAATCTTCTTTCTCTTGTCTTTGCCGTACAGGCATTACTCTACAGGGCGGAGGGACAGAAGTGGAGAAGCGTCACTAGATCATCTGGACAGAAGAGGAGATGCGGGCACCAAGAACTCAAGAAGGCCTAAAGCTCATCGCCAGATAAGAGAGCGGAAACAGAGGCATCCTCTCTACGGCGGGATCTAGAAGCCAAGCATGTCTTTGTGAATGGACACTGTTTTTGTATTACCACACCCAATATGGCTGCCAGATCTTGCAGGAACTCAAATTCTCGTGAGAGTTTAGCACCTGCTATTGGAAGGGCTAAAGAGGCACACAGAAGATACTGGGGCCCTGGACACAATAGTGTCCGACCACCGCCACACTGCGGAACCGCCCACAGTATTACGATTGCGTCATCAGACTGCCACAGGACCGCTGCAACCATTAGGGATCAAGGGTCCCACAGCGGTCACGCAGCAGTCAGGAGCACTTATATGCTGGAGGTGCCGCTGTGGCACCACCAAGCATATTAGGAGTTGACTGTCCACCGCCCTTTTCATGGCAGTGAGCCTGCCATGAAAAGGGTAGCAGAGAGGCAACAAAGGGGGCCCTAACAGGACCCCCTTTTGCTCTTGGGCCTGGGAGTGCATGCGGGGGGCACATGTATTGCCCCCCTGGTTTTCCTCCCCCAGTTCCTGCATGGTGTGGTATGTATGCCACACCTTGAAGGAAGGTGCAGTCGGCACTCTGAGAGCGGAAGTGTGATGTCAGGCTCTTCAATGAGCCTGACAAACTGCCACCTTGGACCACCGCAGGACTGGCTGCCAGACCAGGATTTTACTCCTAATCTGGCAGACGGCAGCACCACAGCTTTGGCGGTGCTACAGTGGAGGATGCATTGCACCGTCTAATGTAGGACCGCCAAAGTCATAAGAAGGCCCTTGAATTTAGTGAATAGCCCACAGCAGTAAGTAATTCAAAAGTGTAAGAGTTAATTATATCTGTAAACTACTCACAAATGTAAATTACCTTTGTGAATAGCTCCCTAAAAGTCATCAATCAATTGTAATACATATTGGCATTGCTATTGTGTACCGTTCCCACTTTTGTTGGCTCTGTGTTTTGTAATATATTAGCACTTGAGATTCTGCTTGCCATTCAGTCTACTTGGGATTTGGCAGCGCCATGACTTGTAGTTGAAAGTGAAGGCAAGCTGGGGATTGAGCAGTTCAGGTCTGACCCATATAGCACCAGATGAATCCACTTCTTCCTCCCACAATACACATTCGTTTTGGGGGATGTCTCTCCGAATCCGTGCCGGTGGGGCAAGACACCAAACAGGGCTGCTCCCTCTATGCACTCCTATTCGCCCTGGCGATGGAACCACTCGTGACTTGGGTGTGTGGCGCTGTGGAAGGGGCATCCCCTTATCAGACTGCCCTCATGCTATCCCATTATATGTGGATGACGTACTGCCTTATATAAGGGACGTTGCCTCTGATCTTACCCCAACTGCCTCCCTCCTGATGGAGTTCGGCTCAGTGTCAGTTGGAATAAATCTCGCCTGTTCCCGTCACTACCCAGTGTCAAGTCTCGGACCACTGACCTGGGGAGGGCCCCTTCGATGGGAACCATCCTCAGCACAATACCTAGGAATTCGTATATACCATACTGTCCTGGTCATAATTGAAGGAAATCTGTCGGCATCGGTCACCACAATCAGGTCGCACCTGAACTTTTGGAGGTTTCTCCCCTATCGGAAGCGTGCCGCACAGTCATGACAAAAATGGTGATACTTCCCCGGCTTACTCTATTATTTTGCAAACTTCCTAGTGATCCTCCCTTGGTCATTCTTCCTGAAACTCCATAACCTCCTGAGGGATCTATGCTGGCATAACTTGCATAGGCAGGTAGAACTCCACATGCTCCAGCTCCGATTGGAGCAGGGGGCCTTGGGGCTCCCAATTTCAAATATTATTACATAGCAGCCCAGCTGCTATGGCCCTTATGCCAGTTTGTAGGCCGATTTCTGGAGGGCACAGGCTCGATAAATTCCCCCATCTCGAGGCGCCCTACTCTGACTTCTAACCCCAACATTTGACTGCCTCATGATTCCCCCTCCTTTTGCCGGTGGCCCTCTCTTGCCTGATGAGGGCGATTTGAGTCACTAAACACCTGGCTCCTTATGCCACTGCATTCTCGCTGCTCAGTTTTCTGACCCAGAGGGTGTCATGTTTCTAATCGATAGCTACAGAGCTGGGAGTGGGCCAGGCTATCCACTGTGAGGGGTTTGTATCATAACAGCCACCTGCTGAGGTTCGAGATGTTGACCAAACAGTACACATTCCCCGAGGGGCATTTCCTCCTATATGCCTCCCTGAAGGGTGCACTGAAGGACACCTGTACAGCCCAAGAGACCGAACCTGCCACTAACCAATTCATACAAACTGTGCATACCATGGGCAGCAGCCATAAACAGTTCCGCTGGCTCACTAAGGCCCTAGTCATCGTCACACACAACTCTGTTGTCCCTATGGGATACAGGGAAGACTGCAGTTGATAAGCAACTCCACAACAAAGAATAAGAAAAGGTGCTGGTATACTCACAGAAAGTGTCACTAAATGGCCATCTGAAATTGATCCAATTGTATATACTCCACAGAGCCTATCTCACCCCAAGCATCTCGCCCGCATATTCCCAGGCTCCCCAGACACTTGCGCCAGGTGTGGATCCTCGGGAGCGGACCGGAGATACATGCTGTGGGATTACTCCCAGTTGAGGACATACTGAAGCACTGTACTGTCCTTGTTAGAGAGCGTCACGGGATAGCAGGCTTGGTTGTACGTGATTTCATAGAAAAACAATTTCATGGACTAAAATTACTGTGAAAGTTAATCTAATCTGTTCAATGGAAATTTTCAGAATGAATTTCCTTTTCGTAGAAACCAATTCATAGAATGTCTTTTTGGTCAAAATTGGCTTTTGAATGCTTATTTTTTAAATGTAAATGCAATGGTTGCAGGTCTTACTTTCAGAAACAATTTAGTAGGAGATATTTATTTCTGTGGTTTACTTCAGTGGGCATTATATCATATGTATATCTTTTACAGTGTCAAACAATTATTTTGGATGCTTTTAATTTGCTGACCCATCACCACCTGTAAACACCATCCATCGCTGACTGTTCACAACCCCTAAACACCATCAATCCATGCCCCCTAAAACCGCCTACCACATCTAAACTACACTCATCCCTAAAGCCTAAAAGCTCTTTCTAAACCCAAATATCCACAATTCCTGAATCACAAAATTACTCACTACTCCTCCAGCAGCCACAGCAGAACCCTAAAAACCACTTTCTGCTCCTAAACCCCACCCATTCCATACCCCTTCAAAAGAAACCTTAGCACACCCAGACCCCACCCATCCCTGAAACCTAAAATCCCTCACTGCCCTTAAACACTGGCCCTGGACTTCTATAAGAGACCATGCAAACACATGACTAAAGCGCGCTCTTAGATCTCGCCCTTATATTAGCCAAAAGACTATCACAATGCATTAGAAGCTCCTATCTCTGCTGAGCCCAGAACAATGCTGGTGCTTTTTTATCCGCTGGGCGCATGCCGAGGTGGTGGCATGGCACAGACTGGGTGCAAGTGGATTGCACCTCTGACTGATGACCCAAGGGTAGGAGGCACTTCTCTCATGGCTGGAATTCATGTTGGGCTCCATGGGGCCAATCCCTGATCCGCACTCCACTCATTGGACTGGCCATTTACACCCCTCCGGGACACAACCGCCTGGACCCATGTACTCGATCGAAGTCCTAGCCTAGTGATTCTACATTTGTACACCGTAGATAATAGGCAACCCTTACTTAAGGCTCCTTCTAGCTTCAGGCATCTGGGTCAGCGCTAGTTAATGCCCCTAACGACCAGGCGTCCTGACTCACGGGGCGACTATCTGGGAACTACGTATCCTAAGGTCTCTACTTATTTCCAGCACCTCCCCACAGCCTTACCTGTTTCCTATGCTGCAGTGTTCGCAGCTCTAATACAAGCCGGTAGCCACAGCCATTTTCCATGATTGCTTCCCCCACCATTCCTCCCCACATCGGTCCCGAAACCTTTCAATATGTTAGTGTTTGATAACTCAAGAACGATGCAATAAAATAACAGGAAATATGTATTAGGAAGATAATATGCACAGGATAGAAGGATAAATAATTGTTACTGCTTTGTATCTGTTGAAAAGCTAAATAAACGAAAATGTAAAAAAAGAGCTGGGTTTAAGTAAGTGCATGTTTTTCAGGTTTTACGACTCAGCCTCTTACTGACTTATTTATTCCTTTCTAAGTGTATTGTTTAATTTTCATTTCCTTCCCCAAGTCACTTACTCAACACAAACTACACACTCCCAGCATGCATTTGTGTTTCCCATTTTCCTTTCTACTCCCATTGTAAATGGCCGCTTTTACACACAGTCTAAATTTCAGCTTTCAAAACCCATGCAGTCAAGCAATATATCGAAAGCCATAAGTACACCAGTAAATAAGCCGAACATACACAATTCATTAAAAACACAAGCTTTACTATGGAGCATTAGCAATTCAGTTATTAATATACATCATAATCCATTAATCGTTTTTTTGTTTTTTTTTAAAAGAGTTCTAAAAGGTGTATTTTATACAATATGCAATAAAACAGTCTTGTCCCTAAAATATCAGTTTTCCTGTTCACTATGATCAGGTTATATTACAAAAAAAACACTTACACAGAACCTTTTTTACATACCTGGGGTAGTAGTACAGATACAAGTAAACATTCTGTCTCCTCAAACTGCAGGACTGCTTCAGTGATTCACTCTAATACTTTCACACTTGTCATCCACTGTATTGCAAACTTTGCTTAACTTTCAATGCCAGACTAGATGGATTGTGTTCATTGAAAGATGCTCACACTATTGGTCTAATGAGAGCCTGATTGCCATTGGACTTCAATATTTTTCTTGAAATGAAATTGGCATGTCATTAATTGTAACTGCAATTCTTGCACTGGATCCTTAAAACTAAAGCCTCCAAACACCTGTGTCAAGCAGCTTCTCTTGAATATATTGCTTGTAAATACTGCGCGGAGAAAATTTGTAATGCAAGGTATTTTGTAAATTAACAAAAACAATTAAAATCTTATGTACCAAATGAATCACCAAGAAAGAATGCCAACCTCTTCCTGAGGATGTATTGAGCTGACTGATCCTTTATACTAGGTGAATTTGCGCTTGTGCGCGTCCATTACACACACATGACACCAGAAATATTAGCAAAGCAAAAAAAGGCCTTTGCAATGTTAAGTCACACACAACTACAGAGTTGCAATCTCTGACTCTATAATGCATATTTCCCAACTTAGGCCAAGATTTACAAAGATTTTGCATAGGGTTTGCATTACTTTTTAACGCAGATCCAAAGCAAAACCCAGGTTGCTATTTACAAGCCAACGCAAATGGCGATCTGCTTTGGTTTGTAACCAAAGGTACTGCAGCACAGTGCAAAGCGCCGCCTTGCGTTGCTTCGCATGAAGTGGACATTCCATGGGATATGCATGGGAGTTAACATGCATCCACCATGAAATTTTATGCAAATTCTTATCTACAAAGAATTTTAGATGTGAATTTGTTCCAAAATCCTGCACCTCACCGAAGCAGGCATAACGAGGAGATATATTTTTCTTTTTCCTTGTTGTCTCCTCTTTGCATGAGCGCTGCATTGCCACAAAGCATAGTTTTTGTGCAGGAAGGGACCCCCTTTCTACACAAAAACTATGATAACCACAACGCAGACACCCTTGCACAATGGCTCATGGGTGGTTATGTTGGTGCAAGGCAGCTGAAAGTGCACCAGCGCAGGGAGAAAGTATACCTGCGCCACTTCTTTGTAGATATGACACAGCGCTGCTCTCTCCAGTTCATGCAGCGCAGCAACTTTTGCTGCCCTGCGCTGCAATAACTCTTTGTAAATCTAGCCTTAGACTGAATAGTCTCATATTCACAAAGCAATTTATTTCTGCTCGCAGAGAAATGTATAATCCAATAATAGTAGTTGTAGTTGATTACTTTGATAGGGTATTAAATAGGTATCTTTATTTACTTGAAGTTTATAAATCAGCATTCTCATAAGTGAATTGAATGTATTTAGGACTACAAAGGTGAACCATAGTTTTGGTGGGGCCCAGTTTAGGTGAGTTCCTTTGCACACCTTCAGTTATTGTGCCGTTGGAGGTGCAAGGATGTTTACTACTAGCTGAATGGGAAGGGCTACCTCCCAACTTGTGTTACAAATAAGGGAAGCCATTTGCCTCTCCTTTAACTGTCAGTGGATCAAGATGCTTTTGTTGTACAGTTATAATGTAGGTTGTCCGCTATCATGGCTTCCAAGCCAGGCATTGATCAGAAAATCCACCACCAATCAAGACTGATGAAATGGGCCATTTTGTACTTCAAAGAATGCTATGGAAGGAACTACTCGAAACTGGAATTCCATTTGCTCAATAGTCTGGCATATGACTGGAACTCCTGCACAATTTCTTAAATTTTTCAACTGTGGATAAACATTTTAAATATGCTCCTTCAATCAAAGTCTTGCAGCAATATTGCCACTGAAAAGAATTTCACAAGATTGATGACATTGGCCATTTTGTACTTCAAAAATGTTATGAAAAGAACTATTTGAAAATAGAATTCCATTTGATCAATACCCTAGCAAATTACTGGAATTCCTGCATAATTTCTTAAATTTTTCAACTGTGGAAAAACATTTAAAATATGCACCTCTAATATGCAAATCTTGCAACAATATCACCGCTGAGCACAATTTTCCAAGACTGTCAAGGCTTTGTCACAAAATAGGAAAACGATGTTTGGGCGAAACATCTCTATTCGAAAAAGCGAAAGTCTAGAAGAAAGAGAACGCACTTTTCAGCCCAACAAAATACATATCTGCTGAATTTTAAGTGCAAAGATGCAACATTTTATCTGCTGTAGGGGATTCTGTGCATCTCCTGCTTGACATTTAAAATGACTTTGTGTGCAATCAGTCTATGTGTTAAATGTCCATCCCCATTGTTTATCAATTACATTCTACAAATTCATGCATCACTGTATGAGCCGTTGCAAACATTTGGTAAAAGCATATCAGTTGCATTGAAACAGGCCATTTGTGTAATTAAAGGTACTGTAACAGAAACCTCGCTTTAACAATTGCACACCTATAAAATTACATACATCTCATTTCTGTATGCTGCTGGCCTGCTGTTTTTAACAGCCCTGCTTGTACATATGCTAATATGATAACCCTTCTTTCCCGCGCAGCAGCGGCGGCGGGAAGGCTCCTGACGGAGGCCCCTCGGGGACATTTACAATATATTTGTGTTTAAGGCAGACGGTATCAGTCGAGCCACGGGATTTCCCAGCAGGAAAGCGCTATCTGATTTCTGCTGCAGAGCATGTAGGAGGGTGGCTCCGCAGCCATACCCTTGTCACGCTCTATTGATGACTTTTGGCTCCACCGTGCATAATCTGGCTGCAGCGCAGTCATAACTCTGCGCGGCTCGAAGAGTGATGCAGAGTAAAGTATTACCGTGAAGGGTATCAGGAAACATCTATAGGGTAATACGGTACGGAGGAAGGTCATTACGTTAAGGAGGGCTCTTCAGCTATCCATCAAATGGACAGGCAGGGTTTAGTTCCATGCCTGCTCGCGTGGCGCTTGCCTTGTGTGTAGAACACATTCCTGTAGACAATTATTCCATCTCAACTGCAAAGTTACGCGTTTACACTCTATACTGCAGATTGTTGCTGGTGTGTACTTTAAGGAGGAGCATATGTCTATAATCGCTGTCCAAAAAGTTACTTGGCATAGTTATATCAGTCTAAGCTTTGTTTAGTTTGCTTTTTATCATTTTCTGAAAGAGCTGTAAAGGTATTGTTTACAGAATCTTCTACTTCGACGGTTGTTGCAAGTAGAACAAGCATTAGCAAAACCAATATGTCTCGCCTTTGTGATCTATTGGCTTTGCTTATGGGTTTTAACCATGCTGCAGAGCACCCAGGAAGCTCAGCAGCGTGGCTTAAGCTAAAACAAAAAAACACAAAAGCTTTTAAAGCAGCTGCTAACGTCAGTTTGTATTCGCTTGCAATACGCATGCTCGCTCCTACAAAAAGTCTCGAGAACTTTTTTTCTTTTTAGTTATCGATGTGAGTTGGATTGGTAAATAAAAACAAATAAAACCATACAAAATCATTTTTTTAAATGCAGGCTTGGGGGGCAGAAGAAACACAGAAAAGGGTGGTGGTTGCGGAAAGCCCCATTGTAGGGGGAGTCATAGCAACACGTAAGGAGATGTGAAAGCAAAAGCAGGAGGACTGGAGGGGGCATAAGAGCAGCAGGGGTGGAGGGCAGAAGTGAAATCAACTCGGAATTGGGGAAAGCAACATGGAGGGAGTGGGTGGGAGGAAGTAATGGGAAGAAGCACACGGTGAGCACAAGAGGGAGGGAGATGGGGAGCACCAATCAGGCAACAGAGAGCAACAGGGAGTGCAGGGGAGAAATGCTCAAAAGGGAGATGGCTCGAAAACACATGCACTCTGATGGAGTGATTCACGCAACAGAAATAAGTAGTGCTTGAAAAGCAAGCAGTGGAAGCTGGATGCCATCCAATGAATGAGATTTTAAAGAGGTAATGCACCATGGGAGGGAGAAGCACAAGGCTAACAAGCCGATACACCAATAAGAAGCTGGCAAATGAGACTGACATAGAAAACTAACCAATGGTAAGCAACGGGTGGACTCCAAGCTCCAATATGCCTTACAACAGACAGCGCATGCACTGTTTAGTTTGGCTCGATGTACAAAGCACTGGCAAAGCTAATAGGTCTGGTTTCACTCTGGTAATTTAATCCAGAAAAGGGATCCACAGATGCTATTTCCAAGCTTTAACCTATTGGTAAAGCTTTCTATATTTGTTTGAAAAATAAACTCTTTCACCATGAAGACTGCTCAATAAGTTCACTGCTTGCCACTATCAATCAATAAAATCTTTATTCTATCTATTTAAAAACAGATCATAAAAGCACAATTTCATCAAATGAGCCATAACCAATACAGATAATGTTATAAAACCATAAAAACATTTAAGAATCTTGATGGGCTTTAGGTGTCTCTTAGAGCCAAGATCACTTAGTATGTATACATTATATATCATAGTTTACAATGATTATAAACAGACAAATCCCTCAACTTTCTCTTTCTCAAACAAGCCCACAGAAAAGTTGCTACAGAAAAGCAAACAAAGGGGTCAGAGAGAGCCTTTAAAAAGTACAATGCCACCCTACATTGAATACAATTATGGTGCCTTAAAATTGGGAGAATAAAAGCTTCTCTTTCAGTTTGATAGGACTTGCAGAACAATACTAGATGTAGATCCGACTGGGGCGAATGGTTATCACACGGGCATGGAGTCAATTCTGAATGTTTGAATTTCTTCTCTGGAAACCCTAAGCATAAAAGGAATAAGGTTCAGACGGAAATGCAGCTAGGATAAATCTATGCTGTAGCAATGGTAATACGGGAGAGATATGAGTAGTCCTTCCCTTAGTCTTGGTGGACTGAGATCATATGCAAGCGACGCCTTTTGTCACTGGTTCTTTTCACTTCGAGCAAAGTTAGCCCTCTGCATATACAACTCGGTTATTTTCTGTTTAGAGACCCTCCTGCACGAGGCAGGATTCCTGAATAAGTTCTCCCTGCCCAATTGCGCTCAGTTCATGCCTCTACGTATCTGAGCCAGCCAATCTTGTTATAGTGTTCCAGCTTCAGGCAGTCGCCAATTATATGTTGTGTTAAATTGACAGTGGTCCTACGCCAGATCGAGAGCCATAACAAGATTGGAGCCAATCTAATGGCAGTCATAGCAAGTAAGTGTAGCCCTAATTCCAGGTGTAGAATGTAGTTAGAGAATGAATGTGGCAGCTATACCCAGGTTTTGAAGAAGCTGTCTTCCATTCTCTGGAGTTGGTCAATGTGTGCCATCCCCAAAACTCCCACCCCATAAGTTGCTGCAACCTTTGTTTTTGCATGATAGATATTTTTGATCGTGTCCAGAGGGCTGGCTCCTACCTTCTTAACAAAGCCCTTAATAGCTTGGATGACTTCTTTCCATGCCTAGGACTCTTGCTGCCACCAGGTTTGTCCAAGAGTGGTTTTTATCGAACAAGACTTCCAGGTATGAGAAGGACTCTACTACTTCGATTTTATTTGAGGCCAGATGGAAATAAGGGGATTTCACTCCTCTGCCAGCTCCTAGCTATGATGATGAAAGATTTTGTTTCATTCACTCTGAGGTCTGATGAGGCCATAAATGAAGCGTATGATGTTATAAGGCTTTAGAGAGCTACCCCTGCCCTAGCAATTAGGACTGCATCGTCAGCATACACCAGTATTGGGAGGGGGTAGTATCAAATATGGGCACGTAGAGGGTGAGCCAGTCCGCGCCGCCTCAACCCCGTTTGTATAGATGGAAAAAAGAAACGGGGCGAGGGTGCATCCCTGCCTGACTCCTTTCTCGATCTTAAATGAACGTGTGCATTCCCCATTTATGCCATACCGAACACAGGCGGTGGCATTGGCATATAACTGACGAATTAAGCAAATTATCAGTGGGTCAATACCCATCCCCTCCATCATGGGCCACAGCTTCTGGTGTGACACACAATCGAAGGCCGCTGACAGACCCATGAAGGCCATATAGATCTTCCCGGCTTTTGCTTTAGTGTATTTGTCCATACAGAGTGAGAGATTGAAGCATTGATCCACTGTCCCCTTCTCCCTCTGGAAACCATATTGCGCCTGCATCAGGATGTTATGTTCTTGGGCCCATTCCTCCAATTTAGCTAGTAGGAGCCTGCCCATGAGCTTGGCAGTGGTGTCCAGAAGGGAGATGGGTCTGTAGTTCTTCGGACTGCCCCTATCTCCTTTCATGTAAATTGGAACTATTACACTACGATTCCAGGATTGTGGAGGGCTCTCTGCTGCTATGCTATTAAAGACATTTGTTAGTAGGGCCATATGTGATATGTCCTGGAAGAGATCAATCGGCACTCCATCAGGGTCCAGGGCCTTTCCTGGGACACAAGCCTCCAGCCCTCTTCTAACTTAGTATGAGAATGTCATAGCTACCTTGAGGTAAGGTAACTAACTCAGGAGGCGGAGGAGCAGGGGGAAGATGGAACCAAAGATACTTTCAAAGTGTCCCACCCATGCATCCTCATGTACGTGTGTATCCAGAGACGGATCTTTGGAGTCTTTGAAGTAAGGGGCATTTATAACTTTCCAGAACTCACTGAAAATGCCTGAGCTAGCAGCTTGCTCAAGGTCGTCCCAGGCCTTCTCCCTGATGTCCTTCTCTCTTTTTCTTCTAGCGTGCTTGTAGCGATCTTATCAAAGCTGGATCTCTAGGGTGTGTTTTTAAGGCATTGACAAGAGCTCTTTTGGCTATGGAGCATGGAGGATCAAACCATCAATTGGATAGTGACCGTTTGCCGGCTTAGGGCGAGTAAGTGCCACTTTTAGTTTCGTTATAAGGGCTCCAAACTGGGTGACTAGTAGTGAAGGGGAAGACACCTTGGCCAGGCAGTGTAAGATGTCATCCCTAACTTGTGCTATTATTACAGGTGCTAAGATTCTGCTTCTCAACCTGTGCCCACTTTAATTGATAGCCATTTTTCCTGGTTAGTGACGATGTTATCTACTGCCTGTTGGTGTTTTTTCACTTTGCAGGGAGTACTTAGGTGGATAAGTAGAATAGCGTGATCACTGTAACATGTGAATAGGTTATCTATGTGGACCACTTTATCGCTTATTGTGGATGAAGCTAGGATGAAGTCAATTGTGGACTCGTAGTTGATCCGCCTGAATGTTTTCCCTATCTGGCCTGTTTTTAAGCTGTTGGTTATACTCAGGTGTCTCATGTATAACAGTCTATTAAGGCTATCACCATATTCATTGTGTGAAAAGTGTAGAAGAGGGTTACTGTTACAATGAAGAATGATACTCAGGCAGGTCTTGTATATAAAAGGTTGTAGATTTATTCTTCAAGTTACTTCATAGGTTCCAGGTTACAGGAAGATGATATAATCCATATTATGCCCCACAAGGAGCAGCCTCTTTGCTGCTCAGCCCATCCACTCCAACTGATTCTTCCTCAAGCACAAACACTCTGAACATTCCAGTGACATCACCATTAGCTGAGCAGCAAGGCAGAGAACAACAATAGGGAGGATGCAATAACCAACAAGTAGATTATAACACATCTCCCCCCTTATAATGATTATAGAAAATCAAATGTATGCAAGATGATAAGACACACATTCAACATGTCCAATAAATTCATCAGAAAATTACATACCCATCCAATGAAGGAAAAATAGGTAAAACACAAGCAAAATTGTTACATTCTTTAAAAACAGTGGATGCTCACCCGCATTGATTCATTCCCCATACACAACTTAGCACAAGGAATAACTCACTCACCCAACTACGGGTACTACACCACCACATAACACAGAGTACCCATCACACCTCACACTCAGGGCACACACAGCTGCAGGACCAGGGACTCGCAACTCTCTACTTCACTTACACACAGGGTAACATCACAACCCTAAAACAGTGGATACCAAACACCACCTCGCCTCACACTCAAGGCACAACACTAAGGCAGGACAAGGGACTCTCAACCCTCTACTGCACTTACACACAGGGTACCATCACAACCCTAAAACAGTGGATACCAAACACCACCTCGCCTCAAACTCAAGGCACAATACTAATGGCAGGACAAGTCTAACTTCAAAACTAAAGAATATGACTCAAACCCATACCATAACAGGGTATCTATAAACCCAAAATATACTCAGGGTATCTTTAACCCAAACAAAACATACTCAGGGTATCTTTAACCCAAAACATTCTCAGGGTATCTTTAAACCCAAAATATACTCAGGGTATCTTTAACCCAAAACATTCTCAGGGTATTTTTAAACCCAAAACATTCCCAGGGTAATACACACCACTTCTCCTCATTCCCAAGGCCAATCTACACACAGAAAGGGTAATTATACAACAACCCTAAAACAGTGAGATACACAACCTCACAACAACGACCACAGGATAACCAGAGTGACATCAAGAGTGAAAGTCTACTCACAAACACATACTCAGGTGGTAACCCTGAGAGACTGAGATGATATCCCCCACAACAAATTTTTACAACATTTCCTCCAAGGTTCCCCTCAAAATCTTCCAAATGTTGACTCCGATGAAAGAAAGTCTCGTAGTTGCTGACTGGAAACTCACCAGCATGTGAAAAAAAAAAAAATTAACAATCCAAGAGTCCAAACGTGAAGGGTTGCTTACCGGCAAATACAGGCACAACAGGAAACCCAGGCGGATGACTTCCTCAGCTTTACGTGGAATAATTTACACCCACACACCACGCAATGAGGAAACACAAAGTAGAGGCTGGCCAATCCCTTTATCAAGCGGAGCAACAGACATTATCCGCTCCAGAAGTAGCGCGGAAACTCCAGTCCAGGAAAGTGCGTCTGCCTCGATTACCAAAAAAAACACAAGATGGAGGCACGCAGTTTAACGTACAGCCGGATGGCTCTTGGCACGTCTGAGCAGCTCAGCGTGGGGTTGCAGGACACTGCATGAGCTGAAAGGAGGGCTCGCGCAATACACCAAGACGGTGAAAAGACCGTTGAAGGTAAGAGGCGGTTGCAAGATGTAAAATTCAAAAACATAAGGCACAGCAATCAAGGGAAAACACGTGAAGAAAAGAAAGTTGCAAAATGATACACACGTGTTTTTAAAACGCTTCCACCTCGTCAAACCTGTCAAGTCACTGCTGTGCACAATCTTGTTCCTTCAAGCACAGCGCTGCTTCCAAATCTCTTGAGTCACACCACCTGTGACACAATGCGGGTCACTCCTCCTCCCCTCTGCGCTTCTTGACACTTACTCAGGGTACAAATCATCCTTCTGGCCTTGAAGAAAACGGGCTCTGGTGACTCCTCTTACTTACTCCTCTTTCTGCTTGCTCCTTTGTGACACGGAAACCGGGGACTCCTTGTTCTTGTTGAGAGACACACAGTGGGCTCTTCTTACAAATGTTGCTTCAAAACACAGACACTGGGACTCCTCTTACATGAAAAACAGCATGAGTTGCCACAGCTCCATTGATGAAAGAGCAGGAAGACAGAGCAGAAACTGGCACACCCAGGTTGGGGCCGACCGGTCATGTGGTCACTGGTGGGGCTCAGGGCTGCCAGCTAGCTTCTTACAATTCCGCTTCTTCAGTTTCTATTGACTTTAGGTTTCATAGGTACCAGTCCATTCAGGTAGTACACGCAGGTTCTTTCAGTATCGTCGCCAGTGTTACAATGAAGAATGATACTCAGGCAGGTCTTGTATATAAAAGGTTGTAGATTTATTCTTCAAGTTACTTCATAGGTTCCAGGTTACAGGAAGATGATATAATCCATATTATGCCCCACAAGGAGCAGCCTCTTTGCTGCTCAGCCCATCCACTCCAACTGATTCTTCCTCAAGCACAAACACTCTGAACATTCCAGTGACATCACCATTGGCTGAGCAGCAAGGCAGAGAACAACAATAGGGAGGATGCAATAACCAACAAGTAGATTATAACACACTGCCACATGGGTGTGGGGAGTAGTCCATCCTGCTCAGCTGTGGGACAGGGGGCCTGGTGGGAGTTGTAGTGCTGGCCTCCCTATTCCAAACACTCCTCCCTGTGAAGAGGGCTACCTACCTGTTAAGTGAGGGTGTAGCACACAATGACTGCCACATGGTTGTGAGGAGTAGTCCATCCTGCTCAGCTGTGGGAGAGGGGGCCTGGTGGGAGTTGTAGTGCTGGCCTCCCTATTCCAATTACTCCTCCCTGGAAAGAGGGCTATCTACCTGTTAGGTGAGGGTGTAGCACACAATGACTGCCACATGGTTGTGGGGAGTAGTCCATCCTGCTCAGCTATGGGACAGGGGGCCTGGTGGGAGTTGTAGTGCTGGCCTCCCTATTCCAAACACTCCTCCCTGTAAAGAGGGCTACCTACCTGTTAGGTGAGGGTGTAGCACAAAATGACTGCCACATGGTTGTGGGTGTGGGGAGTAGTCCATCCTGCTCAGCTGTGGGACAGGGGGCCTGGTGGGAGTTTTAGTGCTGGCCTCCCTATTCCAAACACTCCTCCCTGTAAAGAGGGCTACCTACCTGTTAGGTGAGGGTGTAGCACACAATGACTGCCACATGGTTGTGGGTGTGGGGAGTAGTCCATCCTGCTCAGCTGTGGGACAGGGGGCCTGGTGGGAGTTGTAGTGCTGGCCTCGCTATTCCAAACACTCCTCCCTGTAAAGATAGCTACCTACCTGTTAGGTGAGGGTGTAGCACACAATGACTGCCACATGGTTGTGGGGAGTAGTCCATCCTGCTCAGCTGTGGGACAGGGGGCCTGGTGGGAGTTGTAGTACTGGCCTCACTATTCCAAACACTCCTCCCTGTAAAGAGGGCTACCTACCTGTTAGGTGAGGGTGTAGTACACAATGACTGCCACATGGTTGTGGGGAGTAGTCCATCCTGCTCAGCAGTGGGACAGGGGGCCTGGTGGGAGTTGTAGTGCTGGCCTCCCTATTCCAAACACTCCTCCCTGTAAAGAGGGCTACCTACCTGTTAGGTGAGGGTGTAGCACACAATGACTGCCACATGGTTGTGGGTGTGGGGAGTAGTCCATCCTGCTCAGCTGTGGGACAGGGGCCTGGTGGGAGTTGTAGTGCTGGCCTCCCTATTCCAAACACTCCTCCCTGTAAAGATGGCTACCTACCTGTTAGGTGAGGGTATAGCACACAATGACTGCAACATGGTTGTGGGGAGTAGTCCATCCTGCTCAGCTGTGGGACAGGGGGCCTGGTGGGAGTTGTAGTGCTGGCCTCTCTATTCCAAACACTCCTCCCTGTAAAGAGGGCTACGTACCTGTTAGGTGAGGGTGTAGCACACAATGACTGCCACATGGTTGTGGGGAGTAGTCCATCCTGCTCAGCTGTGGGACAGGGGGCCTGGTGGGAGTTGTAGTGCTGGCCTCCCTATTCCAAACACTCCTCCCTGTAAAGAGGGCTACCTACCTGTTAGGTGAGGGTGTAGCACACAATGACTGCCACATGGTTGTGGGTGTGGGGAGTAGTCCATCCTGCTCAGCTATGGGACAGGGGGCCTGGTGGGAGTTGTAGTGCTGGCCTTCCTATTCCAAACACTCCTCCCTGTAAAGAGGGCTACCTACCTGTTAGGTGAGGGTGTAGCACACAATGACTGCCACATGGGTGTGGGGAGTAGTCCATCCTGCTCAGCTGTGGGACAGGGGGCCTGGTGGGAGTTGTGGTGCTGGCCTCCCTATTCAAAACACTCCTCCCTGTAAATAGGGCTACCTACCTGTTAGGTGAGGGTGAAGCACACAATGACTGCAACATGGTTATGGGTGTGGGGAGTAGTCCATCCTGCTCAGCTGTGGGACAGGGGGCCTGGTGGGAGTTGTAGTGCTGGCCTCCCTATTCTAAACACTCCTCCCTGTAAAGAGGGCTACCTACCTGTTAGGTGAGGGTGTAGCACACAATGACTGCCACATGGTTGTGGGGAGTAGTCCATCCTGCTCAGCTGTGGGACAGGGGGCCTGGTGGCAGTTGTAGTGCTGGCCTCCCTATTCGAAACACTCCTCCCTGTAAAGAGGGCTACCTACCTGTTAGGTGAGGGTGTAGCACACAATGACTGCCACATGGTTGTGGGGAGTAGTCCATCCTGCTCAGCTGTGGGACAGGGGGCCTGGTGGGAGTTGTGGTGCTGGCCTCCCTATTCCAAACACTCCTCCCTGTAAAGAGGGCTACCTACCTGTTAGGTGAGGGTGTAGCACACAATGACTGCCACATGGTTGTGGGGAGTAGTCCATCCTGCTCAGCTGTGGGACAGGGGGCCTGGTGGGAGTTGTAGTGCTGGCCTCCCTATTCCAAACACTCCTCCCTGTAAATATGGCTTCCTACCTGTTAGGTGAGGGTGTAGCACACAATGACTGCCAAATGGTTGTGGGGAGTAGTCCATCCTGCTCAGCTGTGGGACAGGGGGCCTGGTGGGAGAGTTGTAGTGCTGTTTGCCTGGACACATACAACCCAGTAGATGTGGTCTACCTTTGTGATGTTTGAGGTGGGGTGGATGTAAAATCAGTGTGACCTGTGTGTGTTTTTGGGGTGCAGATGTGTGTACTTGTGCCTCAGGGATGTATCTTTGTAGTTGTGCAAGACAGTACATGGCAGTTTCATGGTATACATTAGTTGGTACTTACCAGCCTCCACTCCCCGGGTATTCCTTCAAGACTCTCTGGATGCAGTATGGCAAGCACCTTCTCCTCCCATGCAGTGAACGGTTTTGGTGGGATGGGAGGGCCTCCACCAGTCGCATCAGCCAGCTCACGATTCTTGGCCCTCCTCTTCTTGACAACACTCTTCAGGTCATGCCACCGCCTCATGATTTCATTCTTGTTGCGGGGCACATTCCCTACTGCATTGACCCTGCCCACTATCCTTGCCCACATGTTTGTTCTTGTGGCTAATGGTGTCTGTTGGACCATGCTGCCAAAGAGTTGTGGTTCTACTCTGATTATCTCATCTACCATTACTGTCAACTCAGTGTCAGTGAATTTTGGCATTTTCTGTGGTGCCATGGTGTGTGCTGTGCTGATGTTTTGGGCTGCAGTTGTGAGGGTGGTGTAGGTGGTGTGTGTGTGTGTTGTTGTGCTGTTGAGATGTGTAGTGTTTTGCCTATCCAATGTGCTGCAGGCTTTGGTTCCTTCAGGGCTGGAGTAGTGCAAAGGATTGTGGACAGGGAAGGGGCTGGTTTTAAGCTCAGCTATGTGGGTGTGTCAAGATGGTGTAATGCAGTCAGGTGTGCTGTGTGGGTTGTCCTGTGATTTGTATAATTGAATTTGCCATGGGGGGTGTCATTGGGAGGTTTCTGGTTATTTTAGGGGCAGGGCTAGTTGCCTGTGTGCATTTGCTGGCCTTTTTTTTTTTTTTTACTTGGCCGCCATTTTTTTCGCGGAGCATCCGCAGCGATGGCTGTGCTGCAGGGCTTCCGCCGGATCTCACATTCGTTACTGTTGGCGACCGCGGCGGACGGAAACAGCAGAACGTACCGCTGTGACATCGGGGATATCATAATATCATTGGCGGTCACTCTGCGTGTCTGGCGGCGTGTTGATGTGTTTCCGCTATGTTACCGACCGTCGCGGTTGAATTTTCACTTTCTCTGCCCTCTACGGGCGGTTTTTCGATGGCTCCTACCGCCGCGGACGGAATGTTTTGGCGGTGGATCATAATAGGGTCGGCGGGGTTTCCGCGGTACCTGCGGACGGTGATTTTCTGCAAACATGGCGGTCGGAATTTTTTCCGCCAGTCATCGTAATGACCCTCTTAGTGCGGATGAAGTGCCTGTGTTGGAGGAGGACATTGATGTGCCAATAGTGCGCCAAGAGGCATCTGGGCTGCAGCCTGGGGCTGCAAGGCTTCCCGTTGGTATAGTGCGGCAAGAGGCATCTGGGTTGCAGCCTGGGGCTGCAAGGCTTCCAGTTGGAAGTGATGACCTCTAGGTTGCCCCAGGCATGGTGCAGCCGGAATTGCCAGACTTTACTGGTGTTCCAGGGTGTAGAGTGAATACAGAAAACTTTTTGCCGATACATTTTTTTCAGTTGTTTATGGACGATGTGTTTTTGGCAGAGATTGTTGAGCAGACTAATTTGTATGCCGAACAGTTTTTGAGGGACAACAGTGCCAGCCTTAAGCCCCATTCTAGAGCTACCCAGTGGACTCCCACAAATCTGGAAGAGATGAAGAAGTTCTTGGGTTTAACTTTTTTGATGGGCTTGCTAAGGAAGCCATCAATGTCTTCATATTGGTCTACTAGTCCCTTGATGGCAACGGCTATATTTCCGGCAGTCATAAGTCGTGATAGGTATTTGCTTCTGCTTCGGATGCTGCATTTTGTCGATAATGGTTTAGCGTTGCCACGTGATCACCCTGAGTGTGACCGTCTTTTTAAGATTCGGCCTGTCCTTGATCACTTTGTAGATCGATTTTCTGAGATCTATGCTCCAGGGAAAGAAATAGCAGTGGATGAGTCTTTGGTCTTGTTCAAGGGCCGCTTGGTATTTAGGCAATACATTCCTAGTAAGAGGGCACGCTATGGAATTAAGCTGTATATGCTGTGTGACAGTAGGACTGGATATGTCTCTAATTTCAGGGTGTACACTGGTAAGGAATCCAGGATTAACTCCCCTGGTTGTCCGTCCACGTTTGGAGTGACTGAGAAAATTGTGTGGGAACTTGGTAGAGGACTTTTTAACAAAGGTCACCATTTATATGTAGATAACTTCTACACTGGTGTGCGGTTGTTCAGGGAATTGGCCAAAGTGGACACTGTTGCTTGTGGCACAATCCGCTCTAACCGTAAAGGTTTCCCAAAAGAACTTGTTTGTCAAAAGCTTGTGCGGGGGCAGTGCAGTGCGTTGTGAGGAACTTCTAGCTGTGAAGTTTTCAGACAGGAGAGATGTCTACATGCTGACTACCATCCATGATGAAAGCACTTCACCTGTGACTGTTTGGGGTCAGGTTGCTGAAGCGCGCAAACCTGTGTATATTTTAGACTATAATAGGCACATGGGTGGTGTTGACAGAGTAGATCAGAGGTTGGAATCTTACGCTGCTCTTCGTAAGGCTTACATTTGGTATAAGAAGTTGGCTATCTATCTTTTCCACTTGGCAACCTTTAATGCTTTTGTTGTTTTCAAGGATTCTTGTCCTGAGTCAAAGATGACTTTTGCTAAGTTTCAGTAGTCTGTAATAGGCAGCCTTGTTTTAGTGGAACAGGCAAGTGTTCCTAGAGTTGGAGTGGTGGAGGATGTGGCTAGATTGAAAGATCGCCACTTTCCTGATCACATTCCTCCCACACCCTCAAAAGACTTTCCCAGTAGGAGATGTAGAGTCTGTTGGCGAAGAGGTACGCGGAAGGAGACTCGTAGTGTACTGCCCCGAGTGTCCTTCTAACCCTGGGCTGTGTGTGCCTGCTTGTTTTAGAATGTACCACACGCAAAAGAATTTTTGGGAGCATCCATGAGTGGTAAAGTGAACTGCCTGGTCTCTATTGTTTAATATTTTTTGTTCAGTTTCAAGGTTGGCATTTGTGTAGTGTATTTCGTTTCACATTTTGTGTTAGTAGATTTGTATCTATTTGCAATTTGTTTGTGTTTTCTTATTTGTATAAAAAAATCCTAAATGTGATGGCGGTGTGCGTGGAGTGGCGCTTGGCTGGCGGTGTGCGTGGACTGGCGCTTGGCTGGTGGTGTGTTTGGACTGGCGCTTGGCTGGCGGTGTGTTTGGACTGGCGCTTGGCTGGCGGTGTACGTGGACTGGCGCTTGGCTGGCGGTATGCGTGGACTGGCGCTTGGCTGGTGGTGTGTTTGAACTGGCGCTTGGCTGGCGGTGTGCGTGGACTGGCGCTTGGCTGTCGGTGTGTTTGGACTGGCGCTTGGCTGGTGGTGTGCATGGACTGGCGCTTGGCTGTCGGTGTGTGTGGACTGGCGCTTGGCTGGTGGTGTGCGGGGACTGGCGCTCAACTGGCGGTGTACGTGGACTGGCGCTTGGCTGGCGGTGTGTGAGTAGTGACTAGCTGCTGGTCACTACACATACTGCAAGCCAAACGCCACTCCACGCAATCCGTGAGCTGGTGTGGTTGCTGTGTCAGGAATGTGGGCGTGTGAAAGTGATGGGCCCTTGAATGGCGCTGTCTGCTGGTGTGAGTGTTGTAATGTGCTGGGCCCGCAGCTGGCGGTGTGAATGGTTTTGTATGTGTCACACGTATGAAAGGTGTATGAATGGCCTGTAAAGAGGTTGGTGCCTTGTCGTGGCTTTACAGCTCACGAGCTGTGAGTCAATGGTTCAGTTTCTCGTCCTTTCAATTATTAACAGTGCATTTCTTTTTGTGAAATCTCTGGTTAATACAACTATATATACTGAACCATCACTCACCCTCATGCCAAATCCAACCAGTATGTATGTGTGCTTGAGGAATAGGTGGTTGTGTAGAAAAAAATTTCTTTTCTGTTTTTGTCAAGCAGGATGTACCTTGTCCCTTTTTGTGAATGTTGTAATGTGTTGGTTTTGTGAATGGTCTTGTGTGTATCATGTATGAAAGGTGTGTGAATGGCCTGTAAAGCGGTTGGTGCCTTGACGTGGCTTTACAGCTCAAGATCTGCGAGTCATTGGTTCAGTTTTTTGTCCTTTCAATTATTGACAGTGCATTTCATTTTTGTGAAATCTCTTGTTAATAAAATTTTATATTCTGAACCATCACTCGCCCTCGTGCCAAATCCAACCAGTATGTGTGTGTGCTTGAGGGATAGATGGCTGTGCAGTAATCTTTGTCTTTTTTGTCTCTCTGCCAAGGTGTACATTTCATCTAAGAATAACCTACCAACTGTAGATTTTTTCGTAAACTAAACACCCATGGGAGTACATGGTGATGTCTCTCTTGTGGATCCCAACAAGTTATCTTACCCACAATGTCCTGCAAACCTCAAAATGTGACTGTGACATTTTCCTTGCATTATTGTGCTCAAATTTTCACGCTGCAGAAAGTAACACCAAATTTCCAACCCCCCAGCATTTCTCCAAATATCCCAATAGAAATGGTACCTCACTTGTATGGGTGGGCCAAGTACCCGCGGCAGGGAAGGGCCCAAAACCTATTGATGCGACATCAAAATTACCTATCACAAACCAACCTGGTTTTCCAAGGGGGGTCCTATGAGTTTTTGGCCCTGGGCTCGGTGGCCATCTAGGGAAATCTACCAAACCCACACATTTCTGGAAACTAGACACCCGGGGGAGTCCAGCGAGGTATGGCTTGCGTGGGTCCCCCAACATTCTCCTACCCAGAATCCCCTGCAAACCTCAAATTTCGCAGAAAAAAATCACTTTATTCTCAAATTTCTGTGTGAGGAAGTTGTGAAATCTGCGTGGATCCACAAATTTCCTCCCACCCAGCGTTCCCCCAGGTCTCCCGATAAAAATGGTACCTCACTTGCGTGGGTGGGTCAAGGACCCGTGACAGGCAAGGGCCCAAAATCTATTGAGGCGACATCAAAATTACCTATCACAAACCAACCTGGTTTTGCAAGGGGGGTCCCATGAGTTTTTGGCCCTGGGCTCGGCGGCCATCTAGGGAAACCTACCAAACCCACACATTTCTGGAAACTAGACACCTGGGGGAGTCCAGCGAGGTATGGCTTGCATGGGTCCCCCAACATTCTCCTACCCAGAATCCCCTGCAAACCTCAAATTTTGCTGAAAAAATCACTTTTTTCTCAAATTTCTGTGTGGGAAAGTTCTGGAATCTGCGTGGATCCACAAATTTACTCCCACCCAGCGTTCCCCCAGGTCTCCGGATAAAAATGGTACCTCACTTGCGTGGGTGGGTCAAGGACCCGCGACAGGCAAGGGCCCAAAACCTATTGAGGCGACATCAAAATTACCTATCACAAACCAACCTGGTTTTGCAGGAGTCCCATGAGTTTTGGCCCTGGGCTTGGCGGCCATCTAGGGAAACCTACCAAACGCACACATTTCTGAAAACTAGACACTCGGGGAGTCCAGCAAGGTATGGCTTGCGTGGGTCCCCCAACATTCTCGTACTCAGAATCCCTGCAAACCTCAAATTTCGCTGAAAAAATCATTTTTCTCAAATTTCTGTGTTGGAAGTTTTGGAATCTGCGTGGATCCACAAATTTCCTCCGACCCAGCGTTCCTCCAGGTCTCCCGATAAAAATGGTACCTCACTTGCGTGGGTGGGTCAAGGACTCGCGACAGGCAAGGGCCCAAAACCTAGTGAGGCGACATCAAAATTACCTATCACAAACCAACCTGGTTTTGCAAGGGGTCCCATGAGTTTTGGCCCTGGGCTCGGCGGCCGTCTAGGGAAACCTACCAAACCCACACATTTCTGGAAACTAGACACCCAGGAGTCCAGCGAGGTATGGCTTGCGTGGGTCCCCCAACATTCTCCTACCCAGAATCCCTGCAAACCTCAAATTTTGCTGAAAAAATCACTTTTCCTCAAATTTCTGTGTGGGAAAGTTCTGGAATCTGCGTGGATCCACAAATTTCCTCCACTCAGCGTTCCCCAGGTCTCCCAATAAAAATGGTACCTCACTTGTGTGGGTAGACATAGTGGCTGCAACAGGAAATGGCCCAAATCGTACTGTGGAGACTTCAAAATTACCTATAAGAAAACTACCTGGTTTTGGGGGCACCTGAGATTTTGGCCCGGGAATGGCGGCCATCTTGGGAAAGTACTAAACCCAAACATTTCTGAAAGCTAGACACTCGGGAGTCCAATGAGGTATGACTTGCGTAGATCCCCAACGTTTTCCTACCCAGAATGCCATGCAAACCTCAAATTTAGCTGATAAAACCACATTTTCCAAATATTTTTGGGTGGAATTACCGTGCCGGCACAAATTTCCTACCCCACAGCTTTCCCCTGAGTCTCCCGAGTAAAATGATACCTCACTTGTGTGGGGGGGGCAAGGGCCTGTGACTGGTAAGAGTCCAAAACTTAGGGAATAAGGGTATAGCACCAAGAATTCTAAGCGCTACATTTAAAAAAAAAAAAAGTTTTTAGCCAATTCTGCATTGGACAGCCACACAAGTGAGGTATCATTTTACACGGGATACTAAGGAGAACGCTGTGGGGTAGGACATTTGTGCCGGCACGGTGATTCCACACAAAAATATGTGGAAAATGTGGTTTTTTCAGCTAAATTTGATGTTTGCATGGCATTCTGGGTAGGAAAACGTTGGGGGATCCACGCAAGCCATACCTCATTGGACTCCCCCGGGTGTCTAGCTTTCAGAAATGTTTGGGTTTGGTACTTTCCCAAAATGGCCACCAATCCCGGGGCCAAAATCTCAGGTGCCACCCCTCCCCCAAAACCAGGTAGTTTTCTTATAGGTAATTTTGAAGTCTCCACAGTACGATTTGGGCCATTTCCTGTTGCAGCCACTATGCCTACCCACACAAGTGAGGTACCATTTTTATCGGGAGACCTGGGGGAACGCTGGGTGGGAGGAAATTTGTGGATCCACACAGATTCCAGAACTTTCCCACAGAGAAATTTGAGAAAAAAGTGATTTTGTTCAGCAAAATTTGAGGTTTGCAGGGGATTCTGGGTAGGAGAATGTTGGGGGACCCACGCAAGCCATACCTCGCTGGACTCCCCCGGGTGTCTAGTTTCCAGAAATGTGTGGGTTTGGTAGGTTTCCCTAGATGGCCGCCGAGCCCCGGGCCAAAAACTCATGGGAACCCCTTGCAAAACCTGGTTGATTTGTGATAGGTAATTTTGATGTCGCCTCACTAGGTTTTGGGCCCTTGCCTGTCGCGGGTCCTTGGCCCACCCACGCAAGTGAGGTACCATTTTTATCGGGAGACCTGGGGGAACGCTGGGTGGGAGGAAATTTGTGGATCCACGCAGATTCCAGAACTTTCCCACAGAGAAATTTGAGAAAAAAGTGATTTTGTTCAGTAAAATTTGAGGTTTGCAGGGGATTCTGGGTAGGAGAATGTTGGGGGACCCACGCAAGCCATACCTCGCTGGACTCCCCCGGGTGTCTAGTTTCCAGAAATGTGTGGGTTTGGTAGGTTTCCCTAGATGGCCGCCGAGCCCCGGGCCAAAAACTCATGGGACCCCCCTTGCAAAACCAGGTTGGTTTGTGATAGGTAATTTTGATGTTGCCTCAATAGGTTTAGGGCCCTTGCCTGTCGCGGGTCCTTGACCCACCCACGCAAGTGAGGTACCATTTTTCTCAGAAGAGTTTGGGGAACACGGGGTGGGTGGAAATTTGTGGATCCACGCAGATTCCAGAACTTTCCACCACAGAAATGTGAGGAAAATGGTTTTTTTGGACAATTCTTTAGGTTTGCAAGGGATTCTGGGTAACAGAACCTGGTGAGAGCCAGACAAGTCGCCCCATCCTAGGTTCCCCTGGGTGTCTAGTTTTCAAAAATGTATAGGTTTTCTAGGTTTCCCTAGGTGCCGGCAGAGCTAGGGTTCAAAAACTACAGCTAGGCACTTTGCCAAAAAAGGGTCATTTTTCACTGTAAAATTGTGGTGTCGCCACGTTGCGTTTCGCGACATTTCCTGTCACGGTCACTAGGCCTACCCACACAAGAGAGGTACCATTTTTCTCGAAAGACTTTGGGGACCATGGGGTGGGTGGAAATTTGTGGATCCGCGCAGATTCCAGAACTTTCCACCACGGAAATGTGAGGAAAATGTGTTTTTTTTTACAATTTGTTAGGTTTGCAAGGGATTCTGGGTAACAGAACCTGATGGAAGCCAGTCAAGTCACCCCATCCTGGAATCCCCTGGGTGTCTAATTTTCAAAAATGTATAGGTTTGCTAGGTTTCCCTAGGTGCCGGCAGAGCTAGGGTTCAAAAACTACAGCTAGGCACTTTGCCAAAAAAGGGTCATTTTTCACTGTGAAATTGTGGTGTCGCCATGTTGCGTTTCGCGTCGTTTCCTGTCGCGGGCACTAGGCCTACCCACACAAGTGAGATACCATTTTTCTCTGAAGACTTTGGGGAACACGGGGTGGGTGGAAATTTGTGGATCCGCGCAGATTCCAGAACTTTCCACCACGGAAATGTGAGGAAAATGTGTTTTGTTTGACAATTGTTTAGGTTTGCAAGGGATTCTAGGTAACAGAACCTGGTGGGAGCCAGTCAAGTCACCCCATCCTGGATTCCCCTGGGTGTCTAGTTTTCAAAAATGTATAGGTTTGCTAGGTTTCCCTAGGTGCCGGTAGAGCTAGGGTTAAAAAACTACAACTAGGCACTTTGCCAAAAAAGGGTCATTTTCACTGTGAAATTGTGGTGTCGCCACGTTGCGTTTTGCGCCGTTTCCTGTCGCGGGCACTAGGCCTACCCACACGAGTGAGGTACCATTTTTTTCGGAAGACTTTGGGGAACACGGGGTGGGTGGAACTTTGTGGATCCACGCAGATTCCAGAACTTTCCACCACGGAAATGTGAGGAAAATTTGTTTTTTTTTACAACTGTTTAGGTTTGCAAGGGATTCTGGGTAACAGAACCTGGTGGGAGCCAGTCAAGTCACCCCATCCTGGATTCCTCTGGGTGTCTAGGTTTCAAAAATGTATATGTTTGCTAAGTTTGCCTAGGTGCCGGCAGAGCTAGGGTTCAAAAACTACAGCTAGGCACTTTGCCAAAAAAGGGTCATTTTTCGCTGTGAAATTGTGGTGTGTCCACGTTGCGTTTTGCGCCGTTTCATGTCGCGGGCACTAGGCCTACCCACGCAAGTGAGGTACCATTTTTCTCAGAAGACTTTGGGAAATGCGGGGTGGGTGGAAATTTGTGGATCCAGGCAGATTCCAGAACTTACCACTACAGAAATGTGAGGAAAATGTGTTTTTTTTTACAATGTTTTAGATTTGCAAGGGATTCTGGGTAACAGAACCTGGTGGGAGCCAGTCAAGTCACCCCATCCTGGATTCCCCTGGGTGTCTAGTTTTCAAAAATGTATAGCTTTGCTAGGTTTTCCTAGGTGCCGGCAGAGCTAGGGTTCAAAAACTACAGCTAGGCACTTTGCCAAAAAAGGGTCATTTTTCGCTGTGAAATTGTGGTGTGTCGATGTTGCGTTTTGCGCCGTTTCATGTCGCGGGCACTAGGCTTACCCATGCAAGTGAGGTACCATTTTTCTCGGAAGACTTTGGGGAATGCGGGGTGGGTGGAAATTTGTGGAGCCACGCAGATTCCAGAACATTCCACCACAGAAATGTGAGGAAAATGTGTTTTTTTTGACAGTTTTTTAGGTTTGGAAGGGATTCTGGGTAACAGAACCTGGTGGGAGCCAATCAAGTCACCCCATCCTGGTTTCCCCTGGGTGTCTAGTTTTCAAAAATGTATCGGTTTGCTAGGTTTGCCTAGGTGCCGGCAGAGCTAGGGTTCAAAAACTACAGCTAGGCACTTTGCCAAAAAAAGGTCAATTTTCACTGTGAAATTGTGGTGTGTCCACGTTGTGTTTTGCGCCGTTTCATGTCGCGGGCACTAGGCCTACCCACGCAAGTGAGGTACCATTTTTCTCGGAAGACTTTGGGAAACACGGGGTGGGTGGAAATTTGTGGATCCACACAGATTCCAGAACTTTCCACCACAGAAATGTGAGGAAAATGTGGTTTGTTTTACCATTTTTTAGGTTTGCAAGGGATTCTGGGTAACGGAACCTGGTGGGAGCCTGTCAAGTCACCCCATCCTGGATTCCCCTGGGTGTCTAGTTTTCAAAAATGTATAGGTTTGCTAGGTTGCCCTAGGTGCCGGCAGAGCTAGGGTTAAAAAACTACAGCTAGGCACTTTGCCAAAAAAGGGTCATTTTTCACTGTGAAATTGTGGTGTGTCCACGTTGCGTTTTGCGCCGTTTCCTGTCGCGGGCACTAGGCCTACCCACGCAAGTGAGGTACCATTTTTCTCAGAAGACTTTGGGGAACGCGGGGTGGGGGGAAATTTGTGTATCCACGCAGATTCCAGAACATTCCACCACAGAAATGTGAGGAAAATGTTTTTTTTTTGACATTTTGTTTAGGTTTGCAAGGGATTCTGGGTAACAGAACCTGGTGAGAGCCAGCCAAGTCACCCCATCCTGGATTCCCCTGGGTGTCTAGTTTTCAAAAATGTATAGGTTTGCTAGGTTTCCCTAGGTGCCGGCAGAGCTAGGGTTCAAAAACAACAGCTAGGCACTTTGCAAAAAAAGGGAAATTTTTCATTGTGAAAATGTGGTGTGTTCACGTTGCGTTTTGAGCCGTTTCCTGTCGTGGGCACTATGCCTACCCACACAAGTGAGGTACCATTTTTATCGGGATACTTAGGGTAATTCAGATTTGTAAAGTAACTGTTATTACCTATTGACTTTCAATGCATTTCTGCCTTCCAAATGAAAGACAATGTGTAAAAAGAAGTCATTTTGAAAAATGACCGATAATTCTCATGCTAGTATGAGTATTCCCAATTTCGGAAATGTGCAAAAATCTACTGTTTCTAAACTCTATATTTTGTTCCCATTTCAGAAATACATAGGTGTCTTTCATACCGATTTTTCCATGTATACATTTTCCCAGAATAATTGCTATATACCCGGTACATAATAAAAAACCATTGCAAGTCGCTGCTCAGTTTTTGGCTCTGGGTTCGTCTACAAGTCCTATATATCCCCACAACCAGTAAGGTCTCGCGGATGTAACGGTATATTGCTTTCAAAGAGCTGTCATAATTAGAAGAAGTTACATGTGAAAACGTTGACACAAAAGGCTGTTTTTTTCAACTAATTTTCAATTTTTCCTATATTTAACTGTTAGTTTCTATAAAGAAACCTTGAAGGATCTACACAAATGACCCCTTGCTGAATTCAGAATTTTGTCTACTTTAATAAAATGTATAGCTTTCCAGGATCCATTATTGCTTTCATACCCATTTCTACCATTAACTGGAAGGAAGTTGAAAGCACAGAAAATAGCAAAAATAGGCTATGTCCCAGAAAAATGCCAAAACTGTGTAAAAAAGTTTGGTTTTCTGACAAAAGTCTGTCATTCCCTAAAAGCTGGGAAAATGGTGATTTCAGCCCCACAAACCATTTTTTGATACCATTTGCAGGGAAAAACCCAGACGCTTTTATTTGCAGCACTTTTTTCCCATTTTTCCCCAAAAAAACAAAATTTAGCTGTATTTTGGCTAATTTTGGGTCCCCTCCAGGGGAATCCACAAACCCTGGGTACCTTTAGAATCCCTATGATGTTGGAAGAAAAGGACGCAAATGTGGCGTGGATACCTTATGTGGTCAAAAAGCTACAGGGGCCTAAGCGCGAACTACCCCAAATAGCCAAAAAAGGGCTTAGCACAGGGGGGGAGAAGGCCTAGCAGCGAAAGGGTTAAAACTAATTTCTATTACAAAATATTTATCTGTTTGTTAATTTTTTGTTAAATTTAAAAAATTAATCTTTTTATGTACATTTTAGATTTTTTCTACATTATAATATGTTTCTACGTTTTGTAAATTTTTATATTTTATATATGTTTTGTTTTTGTCTTTTTTATTATATTTTGTATTGTAGTTGATATTTTGTTTGTTTTTAAATTTGAATTTTATTTAGTGGGAATAGTAATTTTTACCCCTCCGCTATCCAACACTTTCCCTACTGCTGCATTCGCAGGAGTGGGAATAGTAATTTATACCCCTACACTATCCAACACTTTCCCTACTGTTGCACTCACTGGAGTGGGAATAGTAATTTTTACCCCTCCACTATCCAACACATTCTCTACTGTTGCACTCGTTGGAGTGGGAATAGTAATTTTTACCCCTACACTAGCCAACACTTTCCCTACTGTTGCACTCGCTGGAGTGGGAATAGTAATTTTTTCCCCTCCGCTATCCAACACTTTCCCTACTGTTACACTCATTGGAGTGGGAATAGTAAATTATTCCCCTCCGCTATCCAACACTTTCCCTACTGTTGCACTCACAGGAGTGGGAATAGTAATTTTATACCCTCCGCTATCCAACACTTTCCCTACTGTTGCACTTGTTGGAGTGGGAATAGTAAATTATTCCCCTCCGCTATCCAACATTTTCCCTACTGTTGCATTCGCTGAAGTGGGAATAGTAATTTTATCCCCTCCACTATACAACACTTTCCCTACTGTTGCACTCGTTGGAGTGGGAATAGTAAATTATTCCCCTCCGCTATCCAACACTTTCCCTACTGTTGCATTCGCTAGAGTGGGAATAGTAATTTTTACCCCTCCGCTATCCAACACTTTCCCTACTGTTGCACTCACAGGAGTGGGAATAGTAAATTATTCCCCTCCGCTATCCAACACTTTCCCTACTGTTGCACTCATTGGAGTGGGAATAGTAAATTATTCCCCTCCGCTATCCAACACTTTCCCTACTGTTGCACTCATTGGAGTGGGAATAGTAATTTTTACCCCTCCGCTATCCAACACTTTCCCTACTGTTGCACTCATTGGAGTGGGAATAGGAAATTATTCCTCTTTGCTATCCAACACTTTCCCTACTGTTGCACTCACTAGAGTGGGAATAGTAATTTTTACCTCTCCGCTATCCAACACTTTCCCTACTGTTGCACTCGTTGGAGTGGGAATAGTAATTTTTATCCCTTTGCTATCCAACACTTTCCCTACTGTTGCACTTGCTGGAGTGGGAATAGTAAAATATTCCCCTCCGCTATCCAACACTTTCCCTACTGTTGCACTCACTGGAGTGGGAATAGTAATTTTTATCCCTCCGCTATCCAACACTTTCCCTACTGTTGCACTTGCTGGAGTGGGAATAGTAAAATATTCCCCTCCGCTATCCAACACTTTCCCTACTGTTGCACTCACTGGAGTGGGAATAGTAATTTTTATCCCTCCGCTATCCAACATTTTCCCTACTGTTGCACTTGCTGGAGTGGGAATAGTAATTTTTTCCCCTCCGCTATCCAACACTTTCCCTACTGTTACACTCATTGGAGTGGGAATAGTAAATTATTCCCCTCCGCTATCCAACACTTTCCCTACTGTTGCACTCATTGGAGTGGGAATAGTAAATTATTCCTCTCCGCTGTCCAACACTTTCCCTACTGTTGCACTCGCTGGAGTGGGAATTGTAATTTTTTCCCCTACGCTATCCAACACTTTCCCTACTGTTGCACTCAATGTAGTGTAAAATGTAGGTTTAAAAAATATTAAATATTTTAATATTTTAATTTATAATATAATTTTTTTAAAATAATTTTTATGTTACAGGTGTATGTATATATGGATTTATTTATAATTTGTTATATATTTGTAACATTTTATAAATAATTAAAATTATTATTTATTAATTATTTTTAAGTAAATATATATATATTACATTTTATATATGTATGTTTAATTTATTTTTAAATTAAATTTATTACTTATAATTGTTAGAATTTACAAATAAATCTAAATATTTTTTTTAAAGTTAAATGTATTATTTAATTTATTTTACATTATTTTTTATACGATATTTTGTACTTCGATATTTTTAACAACAATATTTTTATCGATATTTTTGTACTTACCATTATGAAGATAGGAGGTCGATATTTTTGACAACGATATTTATGTCCCAATATTTTTGTATCTCGATA
Organism: Calotriton arnoldi; assembly: GCA_963921515.1. Classification (NCBI taxonomy): domain Eukaryota; kingdom Metazoa; phylum Chordata; class Amphibia; order Caudata; family Salamandridae; genus Calotriton; species Calotriton arnoldi. The sequence goes on along the minus strand of CAWUFW010008997.1, from coordinate 78,661 downwards.
TTCTGGTACTCGATATTCTGTCAGTGATCCACTGGCTACAACTGGCAGTACGACATCCATTTTAGGATATCTTCATTCCTCACTCCTCATCATATTTCTCATCCATCATTCCTACTTCTCATCCCACTTCTTATCCATCATCCCTACTTCTCATACATGCTGATCATACCTACTTCTCATCCATCATCCCTACTTCTAATCCAGCCTCCCTACTTGTCATCCCTCATCCCTGCTTCTCATCCATCATTCCTGCATCCCAGCAGTCATCCCTACTTCTCATCTATCACCCTACTTCTCATCCCTCATCCCTACTTCTCATCCATCATCTCTGCTTCTCACCCTTACTTCTCATTCATCCTCCATACTTCTCATTTATCATCCCTACTTCTTATCCATCTTCCTTACTTCTCATGCATCATCTGTTATCCCAATTTCTCATCCATCATTCATTAGCCCTACTTCTCATCCATCATTCCTGCTTCTTATTCCTATACCCATCTATCGTCCTTACTTCTCATCCATCAGCCATAATTCTCATCCCTACTTCTAATCCATTACTCATCATCCCTGTATCTTATCCCTACTTCTCATGAGTCATCCATTATCCCTACTTCTCATCCATCATCCCTACATCTCATCTGTACTTCATATACCTTATCCATCATCTCTACTTCTCATTCCTCATTCCTCAGTCATACCAACACACTTTTAGTGTTGTAAAACACACCTTCGCACCGATTAGTTGTCAACAGCCAATCAGAGTTAAGAGGGAGGGCTGTATTCTATTGGTCTTAGAGTGGGTATCTACTAACATTAGTAGACAAGGTTGTGTGTCAAGAAATAATGCTGCTGTAAAGCAAGGGTTAAAAGGAGAAATGTTTTCATTTCTTCTTTCTTTTCTGACTTTGCATGTGTGCTGCACTCTACAGTACACATAAAGTAGGACAAGTTTTAAAACTTGTGTAGTCATAGTATTTTGTACTAGAAGGTTACCCTTCCAGAACAAAACCTATGCTAGACTCACGCTCACCCCCTTGCACTATGGCGCAAAGGTATGTGCGTGGTGCTCGGCAGCACAATTCTGCACCAGTGCTAAGGAGAAGGGTGCCATATCTTTGTAAAAATAGCGCTCTCCTCCTTTCTGCCTGTCACGCAACGTAGGGCAGTACCTTTGGGTGTTGCACTGCATAGCGTGATGCCTTTGTAAATCTGGGCCTTGGTTTGTCCATTGCATAGGGTGACATTCATAGAATTCTAAACTTATGAGACCATATAGTGGAGTGGGATATCTTCAAGTGATTGTGGATTTAGTGATAGGGAGAATGCTGTCCAGTTCCTTTGCAAATTTCTCGCTCCTCTTCCCCGTGGAACGGTCTACATCCCACTGGGTTCTATTTTATTTGTGTGTTTTTCTTTAGTAATATATAGCGCAAACTAGACCCGGAGGTATCAGAGCCCTTTACATGAGCACCAGTTGCATTACAGATGGACACATTCTTTTTTTGTTAGGCACAGGGAGATCAAGTGGTTTTCCCAGAATCACAGGATGTCGAGTGTCCCTGCCGAGACTCAAACCCGGTTCCCCAGCTTGGAAGTCGACCACTCTAGCCATTAGACCACATCCTTAACCCAAATAGAAAAACCTAGAGGAAAATTGTAGTAATCCTGCTTTCATACAATCTCCAGTCTCTTCTAAAGTATTCTTTGTTATTGAGGTAGGCTTGTTAGTTCACCAAAGCCAAGCAAGATCAGTAGCCGCAAAACAAAACAGCCTTAGATCTGACAGCATGTTAATTTCAAGGCTATGGAGGCTTATTAAGCACAGAAGCACTTGAATAGTCCTCCCTCTCCACTGAAAAGATCCTCACCAAGCTTGCAAATTAATCTAAACCGCACCACGCCGTGCCACTACAAGAATGAGTTCCAACACTACAGCATTATTGTGCCCCTATCTGGTGGGATAAGTGATCTGACTCAAATATGACGTCAACCGATGTGCAGAGGATCACCTCCCTACATCCGAGCCAGACAGGATGTGCCTACTCACTGCCCCTCCTGGCCATCACTTTTCTTCCTCAAGCCGAGGGACCGGCTTCTGACCCAACATTACATAGCTCTGGGTAGAAATGTAATGGCACTGATGACTCTTTAAATCCTTGTAGGTGTCTTTGGGGCGATTTTCAGGAGTCATCTGCTTTATTAAATGTAAAAAGAAATTATGCTTTTTAGCCCAAGGTAATGTTGTCAGAGTGATTCTGAATGGCACCTGGGATCAGTTTTTCAGGTCGCTGGTGAATTTCTGTATCTTGAAACAGCAGGTTTGTCTGACACGGCCTCTTATTTTTCAAAAGGTATTCATAACTTCAATCTAAACGGCAATTTCATCAATTTAATATCCTTTCAAAATAGGCCTTCCAGTAAAAAGAACAGCATCCAGGTTTCTTCACCCAATCCCACATAATAATGGATCCCCAGGTAGGACTCCACAATTCCCCTCTGGTCGAAGAAGTCTAGCAGGGCTGGAAACCTGCCATTTTTGAAAATAATTTTCCAGCGTGAGAAGGGAAGGAGCCTCCAGGGGGCGGGGCTTTGAGCCCATCACCACCTGGCAAGCCATGGCCATCACCACCTGGCTGGAAATAACGTAAAAGTAACGCAAAGCAGCGCTATTGCATTACTTAACGCCAAGGGGGTGTACCATGGGTGGAGCATGGCGTTCCCATGCAACCACCCAATGTTTCTGACTCTAAACCCTATTTACTAAATAACCTAGACAGGGTTTAGCATCAGAAAACCGCACCCTTTTGAGGTAGGTGCAACAAAGGAGAAATGCTTTCATTTCTCCTTCCTTTTCCGACTTTGGGGCTGATTAGGATGGCGGGCGGACTTTAGTCCGCCCGCCATCCCAGTGGAAACGGGACTGGCTGCCAGACAGGCGGCGGTCCCGCACCCCTTATTAGGATGCGACCGCCACCCTGGCGGTCGCATCCTGCATATTTGACATTGCGGTGGGTGCTGCTTACAGCAGCACCCGCCGCAATGCCAAATGAGCATGTTGTGCATTCCCATGCACAACGTGGCAAGCACCACGCGGTGCCTGCCACCTTGTACATGGAACTGCAGGGGGGTACCATGGGTGCCCCCTAGGTGCACCCCCACCCCTCCAACCCCCCTAGGGGCCCGCAACGGCCCCCAAAGCACATCTCCGCCAGCCTTTCCATGGCAGCATCGCCGCCATGGAAAGGCCTTTTGAGACACACATCCTGATATGGATGGCGGTGCCTGCTAGGCACCGCCACCATATCAGGCCCCAATTCCGCCGGGCCGGCAATCGGAACGATTGCTGACCGGCAGAAAAGCGGTGGACACACTTTGCGTCCGCCGCGGTACCCCCGCCATTGTAATATGGCGGGGGGTAAATAGGGTAGAGATGGCGGGCGGATCGCCACCGCCTGGCTGGCGATGGCGATCCGCCCGCCATCATAATCAGCCCCTTTGTGCGTGTTCTGCACTTTACCACACACATACAAATAGGGAAACGGGTTAAAGTCAGCCTATGCATATATTTTGTACTGGAAGGGTACCCTTCCAGTACAAAACCTATGCTAGACTCACGGAGACACCCTTACACTATAGCACAAAGATGTCTCCGTGTGCGCACGGCAGCTGATTTCAGCATCGGCGCTAGGGAGAAGGGAGGAGAGGGCCATATTTCTGTAAATATGGCACTCTCCTCTCTCTTTTCACGCAGCATAGCATTTGCGGCTGCTGCACTAAGCTACATGTGTAAGTGGTAACTCTGGCCCCTGGTGTCCCTGTGTGAGTTGGGATGTTTGGGGCTGTGAGCCTTCAGTGCTTTTAATCTAATCCCAATGGCGACGTGAGCTATACAACTCACTACCAAACATCATATAACATCAAATCTCCGTGTGGAAGAACAGATCCCGTTGGTGCCATTCACCTCGTGCATCCTTGTGCTGTGACTCTGATTGACTAGGACGGGCCATGTACCTCCAACTTCATTTCAAAGCCCAGAGCTGAGCAGGATGGGTCCTGACACCTCTTGTCATGCTGTAATTTAACATGCCTTGTGCATCATTCATCTGTCACGTTGTCTCATGACACGGGCAAATGACATTGAACAAGTCTTGAGATTTGATTTCAAGTGATGGATTTTGAGATGTGCAGGTTCTGTAATAGGTAGCAAGCCGTAGCATCCTCACTCCGCACCCGTATCCTGCTCTCCAAGGCAACTCTGAATGTGATTTTCTATCACTGATGGACTGAAATGTCTTTTCTTTCTCATTTTCCTGTTTTATTTGTCTTGTCAAGACTCATTTCCTAGCAATGTGTTTTGTGACCTATTCTGTGGGAGGCGGAAAGATGGAGCCTATGCATTAGTACATAGGCTGTATTAAGACAAATATAATATTTGTCTATTTCGTTTATATAGGGTTCTAATAATTAATTTAATGTGATTTGCTTGTTCAGTATTACTCCTATTTCTCCAGAAGTGATAAGTTTAATTTTCTCTTTTTCATTGGCTTAATTCGTTTTTTTCTTTTCTCTTTACCATTGTTCATTTGTTTAAAATCTTCAATCAGAAAGAACAGTCTGTAATACTGTGCTTTCTGAGAAGCTGTGTTTCAACCATTCAAAATCAGCCCCTCCCTGAAAGGAAGCAATATAGCCCTCTCCAGCGGGAGTTACTTCTCTTAAAATGTACCTACCAGTTAGTAAGAGGTTTTGGTGAAAGGGAATATATTGACGGGGAGGGATATTCCCAGCCATTGATGCCCTGGAAAAGGATGTTAGCAGGTCTGCCTCCAAACTTACCCATCCACATCCAAACCCCCTTGTCCACTGTTCCAACTGGTTTCTTATTCTTGCTCTGCACTTCTCCTCCACTCATGAAGGCATGGAAGACAGGCAAAAAGTGGACTAATGAAGCATTAATGCCCTCGGCTTAGAGCATTAAATGCTATAGATTGCGCATAGAACAAGTTGAGGGTGTAGAATGCGGGGGAAGTGATATTCTTGACCATTAATGCACAGATGTGTGTAAGCACTGCGGGGCAGATTTACAAGCCCCTTGCGACATCTTTACGACACCGTTGCGTCACTTCTGTGACGCAGCGTCGTCGTAAACAATGCGCCACTATGCAAAAATATTTACAACGTGACGCATCTAGGGAGATGCGTCACGTTGTAAAGCCCTGCGCTACATTATATCTGCGTCAGGTATAATGTATGCAGGGTGGGCGTTCCGTTGCAAGGAAGCCTCGTAAAAGTGACGCAGTGAAATCTACAAGATTTCACTGAGTCACTTTTACGACCCCGCTGCGTCAAAACCTTACGCCTGCTTGTAGCAGGCGTAAGGAGTGACGCAGCAAAGCAAGTATAGGCCGCCCCTGAGCAGTGCTGGAGTTGCGTCGCGTTTGCGACACGATTCCAGCACTGCGTCACCTTTACGCCGACAGATGCGTGACGCATCTGTCTATCCTTGCGCCACGGTGCACTGCATTGTAAATGCGGCGCATCCATGGTGGCGCAAGGGTTTCTTTACGTCACGCAAAATAACTGGCGCATCCCTGCTAATATGCAGGGATGCGCCAGTTATTGTAAATCTGCCCCTGCTTCTTTTAGTTCCTTGTACCAATCCCACAGACTGAGACACATGTTCTTGCCTTCCTTATATCCCTGTTCTAGACTTTGACTTGTCTTAGAATGAGCACAAATAATGGTTTATGCTTGATTCCTAAACGTCCTCGCCAGCTGAGGGAATCCTAGGGAACTACAGAGAAGGTCCAAACATTTATTGAATGCAGTGATGCATAAACAGTTGAACTGTGGTAAACACTACATATAGCTGACAATACGCAGCTCAAGAAACTGGCAACATTGATATTAACAGTAGAACGTCTTCACTTTTGGTGATGGGGAGCCCTGGGAAAAGAGACAACTGATTTGGGTTTGCCTCTGGAAATTATAAGAGCGCATTTATCAGGCACTCTCTCTAAATCTGAAAGAACTAGCATCTGGTGTGCAAAATTAACCATGAATTTTTCGTTTAAATACGGATCTGAGCCTTTGAAAGGAAAAGCTCTAATCTCTTGGTTCCCATGTGAAATAAACACCCAAGCTGATTGAAGGAATGCTGAAAAAATGGTCTTAATCACTGGCAGTCGCTTTGGGTGGTATTGAAATCCAATGTTTTCCACCCAGTGTGATACCATAGACAGAGGGCTGCCTTTCATAAATCAGTACTGATCTTTCTCCTCAAGGGAACAGTCGACTCCACCACAATCTGCCAGACGAGGATCCCTCAAAAAAGAGAACAAAAGCAATCGCAGATCAGTTTCAGCCTTGTTGGGCCTCATCACTGAAGCATAGCTTGAATCCTACGGCAGAGTGAGGAAGGGACTCATGTCTGAGCATTCCCTTGGCTGCTCAGGATATTACATCATGCACACAAATGATGATGATTGGGGGGGGTGCTACTGGCAAATAACTTTAGCGCTGGTGGTGCCCTGTGCGACAATGTCTGTTGGCGCCCCCCCAATGACCACTTCTGCCATGGATTCCCTCACTAACACCCTTTAACAGTGCCTCTCAAGTCTCCATAACCACTGTCTCTCCGATTCATTTAGTTTTATAGCGACACTCATACCAGTGTAAGGTGCACTTTATACCACACACACATTGCACAGAGACAATCATATGTGCGTAAATCAGTGTATAGGAAATGTTACATAAGACAGTACTACAAGGTGTAGTGTAGGAGTGGCATGTCATCGATACTGGTAGGCAATATAGTTAAAGTTCTTATTCAGGAAAGGCACAAATTCAGAATTTAAAACGCAACATCATTGTAAAGGGTTCTCTTTCATAATAAGAATTGTTTTCTACCCAAATTAACCCTTTTCACAAGATTAGGATAATGAGAAACTGGGCAAAAAAACATATAGCTCTAACATATACCTTGCAGTTTGCAGCAGCTCTTTGCTGACAGTTAATAGCTCAATTTTCTATATTAGGATTTTGACTTATAAACGACAAGTAACAAAATGAGCTGTCTTACAGAAGTAGTAACCCACTGACCTATTTACATTATATGCACTTTGTTATCTGCATGGTACACTTTCTTAGCAACGGGCATTTTAACCCTCTGCGCTACCTTAGGGTGAGTCAAAACTTCCACTAGACAAACCTCCGGTTTCTTTCCATGAAGACGATTAATCGTCTCTTGACATTTTAATTGATGTCTGAAAGTTGCTGGAGGCCAGGAACGAGGCAGCAGGTGCTTTTAAAAAGATGATACACATTTTCAAAAATGACGCCCCCCCACCCCAAGTCAACGCCCGGTGCAGTCGCACCGATTGCACCGCAATAGAGCCGGCCGTGGTATAAACCACTGGCGACCCCTTTGGGTATTATTTTAACCCATCGATTTTTACCTGCGGTGCCACTGTAGATAGAGGCCCCCATTATGCAAATCAGTACTGACCCTGCACCTCATGGGAACATTCAACCTCGATTTGCCTTGTGCAGATCAGTGCTGATTTGCATAAGGCTTGGCACTGCATAAAGTCACACAGTGGGTAAAAAATGATGGGTTAGAACACTGCCCTGAGCGACTGCCAGTGATTTAGACACTTTGCAAGCATTTCTCCCATCACTTTTTGAGTGTTTATGACCTCTGTGTACACTCAAGGGTTTGCTCATTCAAAAAGTTCAATATATTTTGTTCAGGTTTTTTAAAAGAAAATAATAGACCAGCTGATCAATTCTGTTCTTAAGTCGGAAGCAAGGCGGATTTCTGCACATTATTCCCCAAAAACCCATAACTCCTATTATTAACCTAATGCTATCAAATAGTGAGATGGTCTCATTGATCTAGGCTTTCATGCAAATATTGACCTATTTTAAAAGAAAGAAGCACAATCATATGTTTTTAAAGCATGCTTAGAGTCATTTAGGAAAATATGGACTGTGAAAAACAAATGATTTTAGAAGATAGAAAAGGACCGGGGTCAAATGTATATATGTATTTACACATGTATGTATGCGTATCTCAAGCCAGCTGAAAGGCGGCAGAGTCCTGTACAGGGCCAAAGGCAATGCTACAGCTGGGTTCTGAGAGCAACAGTGGCGTAGCAAGGGGGGGCAGGTGGCGGACTGCCCCTGGCGGCACGAGTTTTGGGGGCAGTGATCCCCCCCCCCCCATACCTGCAGCGGTAGTGGGGCGGCAAAGCAGGGACTGCCATGGGCGGCCATAGGTCTTGCTACGCCCCTGGAGAGCAAAAGTGAACTCTTACTGCATTCTGATGCAGTATTCGTTAAAGAGGCGTGTCTTCACCTCTTTTCTTAAATTTGGCATCTACCTACTTCTGGACATACTTTGAATTAGCAATCTTATACCAAATTAAGTTAAAACCCACAATCATCCAGCATAAAGGGTAACCAATCAGCGGGTGCTCATATTAGATACATACACAGTTGCATGTACACAAGGCCTTTCAGACATGTAATTTTGCAAGGCCTGATGGAATAAAGTGTGCAAGACTGATGCTTTTAGTTTCATTGATGACCTTCTAGCACCTCTGAAATTGTGTTTCCATCCATTAGCCCATAAGAATGCAGGTTTTATTTTGCTGATAATGTTTTTCTCCATTTGACAAACCTCAATTACAACTTTTACAAACAATGTAATCTAGCAGAAGTTGGTTGTGGACATTTTCATGTAGATTGGTGAGGCGGAGGAGGTGGTTTAGGGTGAACAAAAGTTACTTTTCCTATTCAAAATTCTGTTGGGGAGTTGTAGGAAGCGAGAATGCAAAAATCACTGAGAAGCACTTCACAAAACTTGGCATGGACAAAGGCCATCAGCTTACTTTTTTTTTTTTAAAGAAATCCTAAAATTTGGGGTAAAACATTTTGAGATATTTTCAAAGATTGGTCTGCTGATTGTCAGTAGACAAAGAATTCTGATCTCAATCTGAAAGGTATCAGGGGCAGGACACTTTTTGTTACACCACCCATCAGGTGTGAGGCTAAAGGAAACAAGGGACCAGGGGCGGCTCCTCCTCAGGAGCGGAGGAGCGTTGACCCGCCTGCTGCGAGCACAGCAGGCAAACACAAATAAATAAAATGGCATTTCCACACCATTTTATTTATCTGCCACCACACCAGATCGCGCTGTCTACAGCGCCAGGGTGGGGGCGGGGCTGAATCCTGCAAATGCAGGATGTCAGCACTTGTCTACAGTGTGCATGTCAGATTGGCCAGCTGTCTTGCGACAGCGAGCCCGACATGCGGACTGTAGACCCAGCAATCCAAAGGCTGTGAAACAGCCTGGGAATTGTTGACACAGGCCCCCTGCCTCAAAATGAGCACTGGGTGAGCCTGCTCCCACCAATCCAGGAGTTGCTTTCACAGTATGAAAGCAGCTCCGGGATTGGTCGGAGTTCCGTTCCACAAGCAGGAAGGAAGTCCTTCCTGTTCCTGCTCGTGGAAAGGAGATGTGCAGCAGCTCTCGTGCTGCACCGCGTTTATGGTGAGTATTGGTTTTGTGCCCCACAATTTTTATTTGGAGCTAGCCGCAACTGCAAGGGACTCTCTGAATTATATCTGGATATCATTCCATTGAAAACAAGAATGGAGCGGTGCACATACAAAGAAAGTAAGTGAATCTTCAAGTATGTTGTTAGAAAAAAACCTTCTTTTATTTCATTCCACTTTTAAAATATATATGGCCCAGCGGCCAAAACATACAGCCAACACATTTCGTTCAGTTTACATTGAACTTCATCAGAGCTTTATTGATCTTGTTCTGTATTGCTACTCACTCCTTAAGTTGGTATTGATATTGTATATCAGATCATGTGTGACTTTCCATTCATCAATTATCCATAATATTTTATGCCAAGTCGTACAGGCTCTAAGAGTAGAGTCCAATGAAAGGAAGGGGGTACTGGTATACCCCAAGCGATACCGGTATCCGTATCGCAGTGCTCTGTTAGCGTCCTGCCATCCACCCGAAGCCGCTTGTATATCTGGATATCATTCCATTGGCAGAAGTGAGATATGCAAATATCAATAAAATAAATGACAATGTAAAAGCAAATACTGCAAAGGATGATTATGAGTGCTCAGGAAGATTAGGTGCTATTTATCACCCGATAAAATTTGGGTACCTGGGATTTGGAATATACTAGGGGTCAATGTTTTGGGGAATAATGTGTGGATTGTAGTACTTACCACACCAAAATCTGCTTGTCACAGTATACATTATGCTCTTTTATTCTACTACATTCCGGTAGTTTTGATGTGCTGAAAGTTAGCTAAAGGTGTGGACTTTATTAAATCCGGTAAGGAACTATATGCAGTAAACTCTAATCATCTTGAATTCCAATCCCTGTGTGTTAGGCCTGACAGCCTTGGGGTGGTAGTCCCCTAACTTTTTGCCTTCCTCTTCCACTTTTTCTGACCTCATTTTTGCTGGTATTAGGTCTCTGTGCACTTTATTACTGCTAACCAGTGCTCTCGCCCCTAAACATGGTAATATTGGTTCATCCCCAATTGGCATAGTTAATTTACTTATAAGTCCCTAGTAAAGTGGTACTCCCTGTGTCCCGGGCCTGGAAATTAAAATACTACTAGTTGGTCTGCGGCACTGATTGTGCCACCCACTTAAGAAGCCCTTTAACCATGTCTCAGGCCTGCCATTGCAGAGCCTGTGTGTGCAGTTTACACTGCCATGTCCACCTGGCAGAAACAAACAGAATGTCTATGCAAATTGAGTAATACAAAATACTATAAACCTATATAATGGGACCCCACGCCAAGACTACAAAAGAAAATTAGTGCTCTAGTGGAAAAGAGAAAAGAATCTGGCTGGATTACTAAAAGTGAAGCTGAGTTCCTCATCAACACTCACCCCAGGATTTCGGCATTTTATGTCTTGCCAAAGATCCATAAACAACAAAGACCCCCCAACCTCCCTCCCCCCAGGTAGACCCGTTGTATCCGGAATTGGGTCTCTCCTTGAACCACTCTCAAAGTTTGTGGACTGGTTTATGAGACCATTGGTCGCTGAGATACAATCATACCTGCAAGTTGACTGTTGGGAGGAAGGATAAAACACATTTTTTCCTTCCTCTCAACGGTCAATTTTGATCCACAGATAGCCTTCCTAGTGTCGTGTGATGTCAAAGCATTATATACTAATACCGCAGGACGACACCTTACATATTGTGAGACTTCTGTTAGAAAAATGCACACATGATGAACTCACCCCCACCCCTTTTGTGATGGAATGTGCCTCCATTGCGATGAAAGAGAACTTTTTTCCTTTCAGGATCAACTGTATTGGCAAGTAACTAGGACATCTATGGGCAGTACCTGTGCTCCAAACATGGCTAATCTATATATGAACTGGTTTGAAACCACACATATTTATCCTATAGATAATCCCTTCCAGATGAACCTTAAGTTGTGAAAAAGATATATTAATGATATCTTGGTCATCTGGGAGGGTGACCGTGCATACCTTGATGCTTTTTCAGGTTGGCATAACAGCCTTAACAGTAACCTGAAGTTCACTTGTGAATGCAGCAAGACTAAACTTCTGTTTCTTGACCTCCGTTTATACCCTAGGGAAGGTGGGATTTATACAGAACTCTATCAGAAACCGATGGCTTGCAACTCATTACTCAGTTACAATAGCTTTCATCCACGGGCCTTACGAGACAACCTTCCGGTAGGTCAATTTCTGAGGCTCAGGAGAAACAGTACAGAGGTTGAGAAATACAAACAACATGCAGCCAATTTGAGTGAGAATCTGAGAGTGAGACAATACCCTAGGAACTTGATCCGGAGAGCTGCCAAATGGGCCCGCAACAACAATAGGGAGGCCCTCCTCGAAACCTTCCCTAAACCTAAATCAGAGGGAATTGTCTGTGTGAATACCTACAGCTTCTTCACAGACACTGTCAAGACAGCTATTAACAGCAACTGGCACATCTTGACTTTAGGAGATACATTTTGTGAGAAACCTATATTTGCATTAAAGCTCAGCAATAACATCAGAGATATGTTGGTCGACACAAGACCACGACACACAAGACAAAATGAAGTCCAACAGACATTGTGGTCAGGGAACCATATACAAAGTCATTTTTCCATGCGGATCATGGTCCGTCTGCAACTTGACTCAACATACAACATAGGTCGATGTTGGCCTCAAGGCGCCATGGGTCCTACACAGCCACACAAACTGCAATTCATGGGATGTCATCTATCTGATTAAGTATCCCTGTGGATTATCATATGTGGGTATGACTACTCGCAAAGTACGATTCAGGATTGTTGAACACAAGAGTTCAATAAGATGTAAAAACACAAATCAAACACAAAATTAACAAGACACTTCTTAGAAATTGGCCACATGGAAAATGACATTAACTGGGTTGTGCTTGATAGACCCTATTACGCCACAGCAATGGGCCAGATGGACACTATGGGGCCTATTACGATGGCGGTCCGGAAACCTCCCCGACCGCCATGGTAGCGGGAAAAAACCGCCCGCATGTATCGCCACATCACCGGCGGTCGAATTACGATGACCCGCTGTCAAAATCCGTGCGCAGCGGTCGGATCGCGGGCATTAACATTGCGGAGGTTGCTGCTGCCCGCAGCACCTCCGCGAAGCCAAAAGGAGCATGTCATGCATTTCCCTGCACTGCGTGGCAGGCACTGCACAGTGCCTGTCACCTGGTACAGGGAAATGTAGGGGGGACCATGGGTACCCCCAGTGCCGCCACACCCCCCCAACACATTGAGGGCCCGCAACGGGCCCCCGGAAGACAATCACTGCATGCCTTTCAATGGCGGTGTGACCGCTGAGGTAAGGCTGGCTACCGCCGGCATCATAATCCTGCCGGCGGAGCCTGCTCTGCACCACCACCATTATCCCGGTCCTGCTCCGTCCGCCAGGCAGGAGTGCGGATGGCAACCGGCGGTAAAGCGGCGGTTGGAATGTCCCACCGCCGCGGTCACCACCGACATCCTAATGTGACCGGCGGTTTTCCTGGTTGCGAAGGCGGTTGGATGTCCACCGCCGGCCCAGCGTTGGACGTCCGACCGCCATCGTAATAGACCCCTATATTATTTGAATCACTGACAGAATATCGACGACCACAATATCGAGGTCCCAAAATATCGGGACCTAAATATCGATGTCAAGAATATCGACATCCTATCTACATCATGGTAAGTACACAAATATCGAAACAAAAATATAGTTGTTAAAAATATCGATGTAAAAAATATCGTTTTTTTTAGATATAAAAAATAATATAAAATAAATTAAATAATACATATAACTTAAAAATAAATATTTATAATTATTAGAAAATGTTAACAATTATAAGTAATAAATGTATTGTAAAAATAAATTAAACATACATATATAAAATATAATATATATATATCTACTTAATAATAAATAATTATTTTAATAAATTATAAAATATTATAAATATATTAAAAATTATAAATACATATATATATATATACATACACCTGTAACATAAAAAATAAATATATATTATAAATTAAAATATTAAAATATTTATTAATTTTTAAAACTACATTTTACACTACATTAATTGCAACAGTAAGGAAAGTGTTAGAAAGCGGAGGTGAATAAATTACTATTCCCACTCCATCAAATGCAACAGTAGTGAAAGTGTTGGATAGCGGAGGGGAATAATTTACTATTCCCACTCCAGCGAGTGCAACAGTAGGGAAAGTGTTGGATAGTGGAGGGAATTAATTTACTATTCCCACTCCAACAAATGCAACAGTAGGGAAAGTGTTGGATAGCGAAGGGGAAAAAATTACTATTCCCACCCAGCGAGTGCAACAGTAGGGAAAGTGTTGGATAGCGGACGGGAATAATTTACTATTCCCACTCCAATGAGTGCAACAGTAGGGAAAGTGTTGGATAGCGAAGAGGAATAGTTTACTATTCCCACTCCAATGACTGCAACAGTAGGGCAAGTGTTGAATAGCAAAGAGGAAAAAATTACTATTCCCACTACAGCGAGTGCAACAGTAGGGAAAATGTTGGATAGCGCAGGGGTAAAAATTACTATTCCCACTCCAGAGAGTGCAACAGTTGGGAAAGTGTTGGATAGCGGAGGGGAATCATTTACTATTCCCACTCCAGCAAGTGCAACAGTAGGGAAAGTGTTAGATAGCGCAGTAGTAAAAATTACTATTCCCACTCCAGGGGATTGAGAAAGTGTTGGATAGCGGAGGTGAATAATTTACTATTCCCACTCCATCAAGTGCAACAGTAGTGAAAGTGTTGGATAGCGGAGGGGAATAATTTACTATTCCCACTCCAGCGAGTGCAACAGTAGGGAAAGTGTTGGATTGCGGAGGGAATTAATTTACTATTCCCACTCCAACAAATGCAACGGTAGGGAAAGTGTTGGATAGCGAAGGGGAAAAAATTACTATTCCCACTCCGGCGAGTGCAACAGTAGGGAAAGTGTTGGATAGCGGACAGGAATAATTTACTATTCCCACTCCAATGAGTGCAGCAGTAGGGAAAGTGTTGGATAGCGGAGTGGAATAATTTACTATTCCCACTCCAATGAGTGCAACAGTAGGGAAAGTGTTGGATAGCGGAGAGGAATAATTTACTATTCCCACTCCAATGACTGCAACAGTAGGGAAAGTGTTGGATAGCGAAGAGGAAAAAATTACTATTCCCACTCCAGCGAGTGCAACAGTTGGGAAAGTGTTGGATAGCGGAGGGGAATCATTTACTATTCCCACTCCAGCAAGTGCAACAGTAGGGAAAGCGTTAGATAGCGCAGTGGTAAAAATTACTATTCCCACTCCAGGGAGTGCAACAGTAGAGAAAGTGTTGGATAGCGGAGGTGAATAATTTACTATTCCCACGCCAGCAAGTGCAACAGTAGGGAAAGTGTTGGATAGCGCAGGGGTAAAAATTACTATTCCCACTCTAGAGAGTGCAACAGTAGGGAAAGTGTTGGATAGCAGAGAGGAATAAATTACTATTCCCACTCCAAAAAGTGCAACATTAGGGAAAGTGTTGGATAGCTGAGGGGATAAAACTTAAGATTACAGCTATTGAACCTAAATCCCCAAACAAAATAAAAACAAAACAATTACCAAAAATATTTATCATTTAATAAATTAATATTAATTATCAACTAATGATTAATTTATTTAAAGTACATTACTTTCCACCCTCTACCCCAAACATTCACCAAAACACACACATAAAAATATTTACACATTTTCCATAACTAATTTAACATTAATAAATTAATTACAATTATCAACAAATCATTAATTATTTTAAAAAAATGTTTCTTCCCAACATTTACAACTAAAAACCCCACAACTCACACATCAAGATTATTCCACAATTAGCATATTACATATTTTATTACTTAATTATCATTAATTTAAATATATTTAAATAATTATAAATAATTTACCTCCCACCATATTCCATTATAAATCACACCAACAATGTTGTAAAACATGACACAATTAACATAATTAATTAACAAACAATTAATTAATTGATAACAATTAACAATCATAATAAAAACAATTAATAATAAATTCATTCACACAATTAACACTATTAAGTAACATTAAATAAATATTATATTAAAAATATTTTAAAATGATTTAAAATTAAATTACTTCCCACCATACTCCCCTATCAACACACAACCTGCTCCTAAAAAATGACACAATTAACATAATTACCAATTAATTAATAATAAATACCAACCAATTAATAATTAATTAATAATATAAATAAATTACCACAATTAATAATAAAAAATATTAAATACATAATTAATAATTATTAAAACAATATTAATTAATTAATGATAATTAAATTACTTCCCACCCTACTCCCCTATCAACCCACTACCCGCTCCTAAAATAAGACACAATTAACATAACTACCAATTAATTAATAATAATTAACAACCAATTAATAAATAATTAATAATAAATTAATTACCACAATTAACAATATAAAATATAAAATACATAATTATTAATGAATAAAAATATTAATTAATTAATTATTATTAAATTGCTTCCCACCCTATTCCCCCATAAACCCACAACCCGCTACGGAACTAAAAAGCAAAATTTATAATTAAAATAAAATGAATAACTTCTGAAAATTATTAATAAATGTATTATAATTCAATTACTTCCCACCCTATTCCCCTATAAACCCACAACCCGCTACGGAAATAAAACACAAAATTTACTTAAAATAAAATTAATAACTCCTAAAAATGTCATACATATATTAAAAAACAAATGCAATACTTAAACAAAAAATATAGAACACATACATTTAAAATACATACTAAAATACATAACACTAATATAAACATCGATATTATTAACAACAATATTTTTACAAACGATATTACTAACTTCGATAGTGACAAAAACGATATTTCTTACCTTAAAGTTGATATTCTGGTCCACGATATTCTTGCAGTCGATATTCTGTCATCACGATATTTGCAACTCGATATTGTTGCATGTCGATATTTGCAATTCGATATTATGTCTGTGCACCATATTATTTCAGAGAGAACAGCGGTGGGTTTTTAGACTCAAAAGTCATCGAGAGGGCCTAAATGATGACATTAATTTGTTCTCCCGTTGATATGACTCCCATTACCTCTGATACATTTATTCTCAGAATGGCACATAAAATGGAACCTAGTAAGACCTACATGTGAATACTATTCTATAGTATCTCTTCAATTCCCAAATGACAACATATAATGAGGTGTTGGTCAGGAGCTCCCTCTGTTGTTCTAATAGGATAACTTTTGTGGATATGATCTTAGCTTTGTTAGAACTTGAGTGTTTTACCTCTTATGCGATATCTGGGGCCAGCGAACTGCATATGCCACAATTTCCTAGTAAGGGAAAGTATTACAAATATTCAGCAATATGTATTTGGATTATCCCGATTTTGTCGGGATTCTCCTTTCGTTGTTTCCTCACTTTTTACCTATTTCTCCTCACCATATTAGTTTTCTGTGGTTTTTAATTCATAACTACATAGTCGATTTTCTGGCGGCCCTGTCTAAGTGGAGTCTATGGACAATGAGGTAACTATGAACTACATTTCCCATGATCCCCGGTGACAGTTCCGGATTACACAAGCGATCAATTTTAAATAGACAGATTGATATTTCTTTGGCCTCCTGCCAGCCTCACACATGGAAAGGAACACAGAAGCTGATAAGGTATTTCCTTCTAACACTAGATACATCACACAAAGTGAAGCCATTACTAATCTGCTAAGCCTCTTATAGCAGACGCTTGGTACGCTGTGTGTGCGCCAATAGTGACCTCCTTGTTTGAAAGGATCCTTTGTGAAAGTTGCACAATTGAGCTAAGGGTGTGAGGGAGTTGACTATGTCTTGGTATGATATTCACCTCGCTTGCGCTATACCTCCATGAGGTTGCGACAGAGTGAGAGTGCATCCACCTCGGGGGCATGAATGAGAACTGTTGTGGGTAATATGGATGATAAAGACTCACCCAATGTGCACTTATGAGGGCATGGTGCACTACACGGGTATAGTTTATTGCTTAGTCCATGCATAGTTCCACACCAGCACCAGCAATGTTGTTGTTGTTTTGGTGACGGACACTGGTGACACTGAAGAAAACGCTTGTCGCATGAGTAACTGTTGTTTAATTACCTTTCAGTGTTATAGGTGGACCCTACTGTTGTGACGGGCCCACACAAATAGCCACCAAGTCGAATGTATGGCTGGTATTTGTTAATTTATTTTAATGAAAACACAATAGCAGAGTGATATATATCTTTTGGTCCTGCCGAATGCCTTTGAACTTTGTTTAGTCTTTCCTGGCAGAAACATGTTGACCACATAAGATAGGGTAGCCACAGTACCCTCTGTCTACTCAGTTTTTAACTCTATCCAATGGACGCACCAGAATAAAGGATAATTTTCGCCCACCACAAAATAGTTTTATTTACACTTTCTCACTATTCTTGCACTCTGCCACTCACTTCCATACATATACATTGCTCTTCTTTACAACACAATACCTCTAATCCTCCCCACCTTGCGGTCGCAGTGTGAGGAGGGAACCCAATGATGAAGCATGTCACCTTCTGGTGAGTGATGGTTCTCGCCTAACAGCTAAGTGCTCTCTTGCTTTGTCCGATCACTCTTTTCAGGTCTCTCTTTTTCTTCTTCTTTTTTTCACATTCGGACCACTCACGTACATAGTGTGTGTTATCACAAAATAAACCTTTTGCCAAGCCCAAACCTTCCCTTTTTATACATATAAGTCACCCTAAGGTATGCCCTGGACAACTCAGAGGTCAGGGTGTACTGTATTTAAAAAGTGGGACATGTACTTTTAAGTTTACATGTCCTGGTAGTGAAAAACTTTCAAATTAGTTTTTCACTATTGCAAGGCCTATATCTCCCATAGGATAGCATTGGGAGTAACTTACTTCATTTTAAAAGAGTAATTTCCAAATTGGAAGGGTATAACTGATTCAAATTTGGTATCTCTGGAATCACAATTTAAAATCCAGACTTGCAGTAAAGTCGGATTTTAAATTGCAATTCTGAAAATGCCACTTTTAGGAAGTTGGCATTTTCTTACTATAGCCATTTGGTACCTCCTGCCTGTCTCTGAACACATGTCTGGGGTGGGTGACAACTGGGCTTTGAGTATTCCCCCTACACAGTCACACACAATGGTAACATAGGTGTGACTTGATGGGCCATCATGGCAGGATAGGGGGGAGGAGCTGGACCCAGTCTCACATACACCTGAATAGGCGGTGTTCTGTCCCCACACAAAATGCTGCATACCCCCCTGTAGTGGGTCTGGAGCCAGGGCAAGAAGGAGAAGACCTCAGTGCACTTCAAAGGCCTGTTTTTGAAGTCTCCTCCACTTCAAAGTTACCACTGGTTATAGGTACTGGACTTAAGACACCCCCACTTCAGTACACTTCTGGACCTGAGGATACTCTGCCAGGAAGAAGGACTGCTGTGCTGCTGGAGGACTGCCACTCTGCTGGACTGCTCTGTTGGACTCCTGCTTTGCTGTGCTGACCTGCTGCCTGTTGCCATCTGCCTGGGTGAGAAGGACTGGACCTGCATCACTTGACCCCAGAACCAAGGGGGGCTCCAAGGGCTAGTTGGCTGGCTTCCTGATCTGAAGTCTCAGGGACATAAAAGATTTCCAATCACCCTGCTTCTGCACCTGGACTCTGCCAGCTGTGAGTCTACCCTGTCAAGTGGTGCCACCCCAGTCCTGGACCCTTGGAAGTGGACCTAAGGTGCTTGCCAGCAGAACTGAATCATTCTCTCGGCTGAGCAGCGCATCCTTGAGCAGAACTGATGCATCGCTGCTACTGCGTGGATTGGACCCATCGCAGAAGACTTGCATCGCCACCACATCCTTCATCTTGGAACCGACACATCCCCTTTGGAACTACTGCTGTGCAGCGCTTTACCCGGTGCAAGCTTCTCGCATCCATTATCGACAGAAGCCTCTACGACAATGCTGAAACTCTGCATCACAGCTTCACCGCTCATCGGAATCGGCACATTGCCTCTGCTGCGCTTTACATCCTCAAAACCTGACTTCACATCACAAGCCCAATCAACAGGATCCTCGATGTTGATTCATCAGGACCTCGCACCACTGCCTCATCTCATCTTGGAGCTGAAGCACCGCCTCAGCTGTGTGACACATCTTCGAAGTTGATCCACCAATGCTCCGAAACGAGGATTTAAGGTACTTTGTTACTGGGTTTCTGTAGCCAGTCCACATCCATCGTGGTTGGCCTGAATTTGTGACTTTGGGGCCCATTATGATATCGGGTGGATCACCACCGCCGGGCCGGCGGTGGCGATCCGCCCGCCAGATGCTCCCGTTTCACCCCCGCCATATTAGTATGGCGGGGGGCACCGCGGCGGACGGTAAGACAGTCCGCCACTTTTCCGCCGGTCGGATTCCCGGCCGGGCGGAAAAGGCCCTCAATATGGTGGCGGTGCCTGCACATATTAGGATGTGCAATTCTGAAGCCCTTTCCATGCCGCCTTGGAAAGGCATGCGGAAATTGCTTTGGGGGCCCGTTACAGGCCCCCGGGGGGGTGGGGGGCTGCACTTGGGGGATACCTATGGTACCCCCTTTCATTGGCATACACAAGGTGGCAGGCACCGCGCGGTGCCTGTCACGTTGTGCATGCCAATGCACAACATGCATTATTGCATTGCGGCGGGTGCTGCTTACAGCACCGCCCGCCGCAATGTGATATATGCGGGATGCGACCGCCAGGGTGGCGGTCGCATCCTAATGGGTCTGGCAGGACCGCCGCACCTCTGGCGGTCGGTCCCGTGTACCGTTAAGGTGGCGGGTGGACAAAGTCCGCCCGCCATCGTAATAGGCCCCTTTGTTCTGGTCTGCCATGACCAGATATTCCCAATAGCACTTTTTGCTTCTTGGCGCTACTTTACTTAAAAACCTTAAAAATCAATAACTCAAATACTACTAATTGGATTTTTGTCATTTTGGTCTTGTTTTATTTATTACATTTAGCTCTATGTTTCTAATATGCTGTGGACATTTTTGTGTGGTGTTTTCACTGTTGTACTGTTTGAAGTGTTGCACAATTACTTTCCAAACAGTCTCTTAAGTTAAGCCTGACTGCACTGTGCCAAACGACCAGAGGGTGAGCACAGGTTAATTTAGGGTTTGCCTGCCTCTTGCCCTGACTAGGATTGTGGTTGCTGCTTGACCAGGGCTCATACCCCAGTCAACCAACAACCCAATTTCTAACACTGTGCAAACACTGGTGTGCACAGTAGTCATAAAAATCTGGCACACTCATATTCATGGCCTTAGGAACTTATTGTTTTGATGACTAGTACAGTTGTCAAGGCAGACCAGAGGAATAAACTTATACTGTAGTAGTAAATATTCCTCACCTTGCGTACTCCTGCTTTAGTCTCTGTATTTTGGAATACAGAGACCAACGCAGAAAGCGGCAGAAGGATTAGGAGATGGTACCTGGGAATTGAACCTAGAATAATTGCATCTCTTTTTAAGATTGTGTGTTCCCATTGTTATTTAAGAAAATAAAGGTATAAAAACACTGGTGCGTTGTGCATGCATGTTGATCTGTCCTCTGTGCAGCTTAAAGGGTTTCCGTGCATTATAACCATTAAAGCCATTGGTTTGGAAGCCATTAGTGTAGTGTGCTGAAGACCAGAAAATACCAATGTTGTGATGGTCTCATAGTAAGCGGCAGAGGGAGATGAAGAACCTATCAAGATGAAAGAGTACAGAAGAATGGAGGAGCAGGGATATTAGTGAGGGAAAAAACTTTACCTGCTTGAAACAGAAACAACAGTATGGTTCATGGAAAGTAGCAGAACTATAGCAAAATTCCAGTCATAAAGTAGAGCAACCAGCTGTGCAGGAAATTAAAAAACAGTAAGCAAAAGCCACTGATAATAGATCGGTGAGTTGAGCACAGGAAAACCGATGCCAGAACTATGATACTGGGGGCCTTGGTTGATCATCTGCCAACTGCAAGTTTCATTGTGATACCATATTGGTGTTGGCTAGATGTGATGTCCCCAGACTGCTGGGAAGTAGACTGTATCCGCAGTTTCAAGGCTGTTGTAACAATATGCATTGATCTATGGAGACCTAATGAGAGATTTAAAGTGTGGGTGGTGCCCAAGCAAATTTATGACAACATTTTCAAACTGAATGATTTTCTTGGCCTGTTGTAAGTAGCTGAGGATCCCAGGAGAACTGGATTGTTGATACCTGAATGAGGAAGTTGTGATACAGGAATATGTGGCTGGAGTTCTTGGTATATACTTTAACAGTGCCAATTGAGTATGTAGCGTGATTGTCGTATTGCTGCCATATAATGCCTTTCATATTGAGCCGAGGCATCGATTGACCACTTGGAAGTGTACTCAATGGCTAGATACGTTCATGATGATATTTTGTGGCTGACACTAGAAACAAATATAGAATTGTTTGAAAAAAGAAATGCATAAATACACCAAGACGAGTCTGCTGACAATGCAGACATTTTAACCAGTAGGGCCAAAGAGCACAAAAGAGGAATGCCACATATAGTAATTTATGAAATAACTGGAGGAAAGGAAGAGCATTACTATTTGCCTCAAATGTATGCATGAGTAAACAGCACAAAAGGCATGTGTCCCCTGCAACCATCGAGAGCAGGTAAACTGACCCCAATTGACACACTGCAAGAAGTGCAGATCTGCAGGTGCACATCACCTGTGCACAAGCCCAGGCCAGCCCACAATGGAGGGATAAACGATATCCCTTTAAGTGGAACATAGGGGAAGTAGATGGAAAACACATATGGATGTGTCAAGAAGGTGGCTACCACCTGGTGAACGCTTACTTCATCTCAAAAGTATGAGGAAAAACTGTATGCGCCAATCTGCATGTGTGTCTTGAAAGGAGAGCAGCAGACAAGCTTTCTACTCTCACGTTTCTTGGGTGTCTTATTCATACAGATAGAAATACTATTTAAATGTTTTCAACTTTGCATATTATCATCATCGTCGTCACCATCATTGTCATCATCATTACCATCATTGTCATTAGTATTATTGTTATTGTTGTTGTTGTTGTTCATGTTATTGGCATTAGTACCCATATATCAGGAGGTGTTTGAGTGCCTTACATATAAACAGGGGTAACCAGGGTTTAAATTAGACAAGGAACGGAGATAATGTACGTAAACGAGGTAAACTGAGAATCCCAAAATAAAACAGATAGTAAAACAACCAGATAGAGCCAGAACAATGGGCCACATCTATCAACAATCTATTTTGCATTCCTTAAATAGTGAATTTTAGGGAATCGCTATTTAAGGAATGCAAAATGGTATGTAAGAAAATTGCGATTACCTAATAGCGATTCCGAAAGATTTGCAATTGCAATTAGGTAAAATACTATTAGGTAATACAACTCCATTCGTTCCTATGGGCCTAAAGGCGCATAGGTACGAATGGTCTTGCATTACCTAATTTGCGATTACCTAATTGGTAATTGCAAAATAGGTAATTCAAAACCAAGAGTACCCGGGGGCCTAAGGCCCCCCTGAAGCACCATCAAAAATGAAATGTGCACTTGTAAAGTGCACGCATGCCCTGGGGCATATGTGCTCTACGAATAAGCGTAGTGAGCATGGGCACATTGGCAAACATTCACCCCCAGTCACAGATCTGGGTTTAATCCATCGTTATTTTGCTTCACCACGCCACCCCAATGTGCAACATTCCGTCCAACATCTTGTGTGTTTTGCATTTCGCCCTAAGTGGGAAGGGTATGCCCAGACGTGGGTCCCGTGCTCACTACGCCACTGGAGTCAAGCTATCCTGGCTGATGAGGGCTGAAAGCCCGAAACCGGTCCTAGGATGCTTGATTCCGGTCCAGGGAAGACATGGCTTGGAAGTTCGGTCTGGACTGTTCCCATGAGGCACAGGGTCAAGACTGATTTGCATATGGCTATGTCTGAACTGGGGTGGCGTGGTGAAGCAAAATAACGATGGATTAAACCCAGATCTGTGACTGGGGGTGAATGTTTGCCAATGTGCAACATTCCGTCCATCATCTTGTGTGTTTTGCATTTCGCCCTAAGTGGGAAGGGTATGCCCAGACGTGGGTCCTGTGCTCACTACGCCACTGGAGTCAAGCTATCCTGGCTGATGAGGGCTGAAAGCCCAAAACCGGTCCTAGGATGCTTGATTCCGGTCCAGGGAAGACATGGCTTGGCAGTTCGGTCTGGACTGTTCCCATGAGGCACAGGGTCAAGACTGATTTGCATATGGCTATGTCTGAACTGGGGTGGCGTGGTGAAGCAAAATAACGATGGATTAAACCCAGATCTGTGACTTGGGGTGAATGTTTGCCAATGTGCAACATTCCGTCCATCATCTTGTGTGTTTTGCAATAATTTACTATTCCCACTCCAGTGAGTGCAACAGTAGGGAAAGTGTTAGATAGCATAGGGGTAAAAATTACTATTCCCACTACAGCAAGTGCAACAGTAGGGAAAGTGTTGGATAGCGGAGGGGAATAATTTACTATTCCCACTGCAGGGAGTGCAACAGTAGAGAAAGTGTTGGATAGCGGAGGGGTAACAATTACTATTCCCACTCCAGCAAGTGCTACAGTAGGGAAAGTGTTGGATAGCGGAGAGGAATAATTTACTATTCCCACTCCAGCAAGTGCAACAGTAGGGAAAGTGTTGGATTGCATAGGGGAATAATTTACTATTCAGACTCAAGAAAAATAATCAAAATTTAATTAACAAACAATTAATTAATTTTTAAAAATTTGCCTCCCACCATATTCCCCTATAATTGACACCACCAATATTCTAAAACATAACACTATTAACATAATTAATTATTAATTAAATAATTAAGGGGGTCATTACGATGGCGGGCGGAAGCACAACCGCCGTGCTGGCGGATGCAAAAACCACCAGTTACCGCCGGCACGCAGCAGTCCACACGCCCGCCCAATTACGATGCGAAAAGTAGGCCAAACACCGCCGGCAAGCCAGCAACACCGTCCGCCATCAAAGTGCGCCCGTACACGTAGCGGCGCAGCCCAACTGACACACACCGTCCGACGAAAACACGTCCCGCCCGGCGCATAAATTACGATGCCGCAAACAAACGGCTCCCACGGCCAAGAGATACCGTACGACAAACCGAAGCGGTAACACGGACGCCGAGCACGGACAACGAAGAAGCGGCTCCCCGAGCATGAATCCAGCACTGCAGGCCCTCCCCATGCTCTTGCTGATGCACCACCAAGGACGCAACGTACCGCGGAGACGCAGGTAGGCACACACACAACAAGTGCACGCAAACAGCGCACACAGTGCAAGGGCGGAAAAGCGGACAACCCCCCCAGCGCGTGTACACTACACATCCACCATTGCATCCACATATGACACACAGGCCAAATCGTAACATCGCGTAACACATGTGTACACACCACCTGGGACTAGGAACCAACGACCCCGTCACGGCCCCAAAGCGGCGATGACGCCGCCACACATGCGCACAACGCAGAGGCCAACCGCAGCGCCATGCATGCGTCGCACACAGACACAGGGACACAACCAAGCAGCACACACATCAGCCCCACCCCGAACGCACATGACACGTGACAGGCCTGCCACAGACATGTCCCCAACGCCCAATTCACGGACAACACCCAACGCCACACAACCGACGCACACATGTCAGTGAAGTCACGCAACAGCAGGACACACCCCAGTGTAACAAACATGACGAAGCACACAGCGGCGGCAACACCAACTAGGAGAAGCAGGGCCCCTTCAGGAAGAGGAACGCCAGTACCACACTGAAACACCCATACCACCCTGCACATATGAACAAGACATATAAAACGGAACACCAAAGAGCCCGGGGACCGACAACAGGTGGCCCAAGAATAACATTCACACACAAGGCCCAACGCAGAGCGGAAAGGCAGCCTGCCGCCCACACAAGGGAGAGCAGACAGCACTGAATGACCTTCCATTCCAACTCCGAAACCACAGCCCTACGAAAGAAGCCGGTGAATACAGCCATTGTCCAAGAAAAGACCAACACAGGCATGCCGAGGAGACCGACCACATGGCAGATAGCGCATATCACAGAAGCACACAACGGACGGGGAAGAAAGAAGAAAACACTCCCCCATGTCGGCCACATGCAAGTTAATTGGAAGGAGTCACACATCACTGACCTTGAACTGTCTGAGAAGCATGTGGGATGAGGGCCCGTGTCCTCCAAACAAGCCAACAGAACACAAGTCCTGTCCCCCTACGACTACACAGAGCTCACAGCAACCTCGGAGCGTGCACATTGCAGACTGCACACACAGCCGGAGCACGCCACCACAACGCACCGCTGCGAAATGGCAACCGCAACACACCTACCCAACTACGCCGGACAGCTCAAGCTGTACAAAACCAACCTGATACATATATTGGGATGCGATCTCCTGTCCCTGCTGAACGTAAGTTACCGACTGACTTACCGCATCACATTGTTCAGCTGCGTCATGCCCGTCTTCTACTGTCGGAGGTGTCCCTACCAGCATCCCGTGGAGATATGCCTCTCCAACCCGGCATGTCTAAAGGCGGACCTGCTACCACTACTCCTCCCTCTGGACGCACACGACAGGGCCTGCTCTGCCTATGGGGGCATGGCGTATGTGGCCAACATCGCACCCGCACTGAAATGGGACCACTGTGCCTCCACACGACGGATCATCGAGAACAGCTACATCGAATGTCACCCAGCATGCCCCATCATGGTCCTCCAAGGGACAACTTACGAACAACACCTTGACAGCCACCATCCGCTACATTGGCTGGCAAACATGTACACCACCAATGACATGGAAGCCCTGCTGGACGGCATCGCATACCTGACAACCTGTAAATTCGTCGGACCACAACGCAGGTTCCCCGATTGACCTATGATGTCCAACCCCGCACCCATGCTTAGCTTCCGCACGGACTGGCCAGTCACCACCACAACAGCCATACCAAACGACCGGCAACTGTTACCACACCATCAACGACATCGCCATGACATCGGATATGACCGGGACATGCACACTGTTCCCCATCACATCCAGGAACACCGCATGCATCGTGGGAGGCAGTGGCATGGGGTCTGTGTATCGCACCCACATGGACGGAACTGCACGAACAACCAGGACACGACATGGATCCAGCGCCCATGGACACACACACCGCTCAGTGGACATGAATAGGTCGCCTGGAGTCTGTGGGTGCTGCACCCCTCCCACCCCCGCCCCGGGAATCCCATACCAGGACCTTTGCATGGACGACAAGTGCATACAACAACAACACGACCCCAGTGACTGTGACATGTCCAGTAACCACCACATTGCAACAACAAGTGGCACGCCGCTGCATGCACGCAAGCACATGCCCTGATGTCATCTCACATGCACGCGTGCATGAGGAACAACCGCAGCAAACCTGTCACATGGAACTGAGATGGACTGTGCCCATGATGCCAAGCGGTCTGGTAGGCTACATGTATACCGTCTGTGTCAAAGTCCGCAGCTCCGCAGCTATACGTAAATGTACATTAGCACAGCCTTGGCCAAGCAGATGTAACTCTGAAGCCCACATCCCACATGCAACAGCCAATCACATGTAACCCCACACCCTATCCCATTTGCAATCATGCTCAGTATATCCTCAACATGTATTCCGCTGCCAGTAGTGTCCACTATACTGCATCACAGAGGACAGAAGACTCAATATAATGTTTGAAACCAAAACTGTCTCCGCTGACTCATTTCACAAGTACGAATGAGAGAGGATGAGAGTATGTGAAGTACACGGCAGTCGTGACATGACCATGTAGTCCACTGGTATTGGATGTCAACGCAAATGAGTAGCACAACTGTGGAAGACACACATGTGTCGTGTGAAGTCGTATGGACGCAGTGCTCAGGTGGGTGGGTGTGACGGGTAGATGCGCACATGCCAAGTTGGAGCACGCCATTTCGGGAGGGGTCATGAACAGTACACCACCGCTTCCCTGGGCATTGTGAGAGGACACCTGTCGGGGGAGTGAACACGTGTGTGCACAGCAGCCGGGCACACGTACAAAGCGGTACCAGGCGCACCTCAGCCCACCCTCTGTGGACAACCTGGATCCTGTTGTGCGCCCGCCATGCCCCTTGACAAGGCACACACAGCCCCAGTCGACCAGGTGTAACCCCAACATAGTCAATCCGCACAGGCGATACAGGGCACGGGATGGCAGTGGAGCATGGTGTGTGAGAGGTCTCCTCGCGCTCCTCCTGGTCATATCACGCAGGCAATAGAACCTCAACGTCTAGCATGGCACAAGTCAAATGGAAGTGTAGGGGGACGCACCACAGCACGAGCAGCACTGACGTCACGGGAGGTGGCTCGCACCATCCCATCCATTGCCCATTATACCAACCACGCCACATGCCATTGCGACTAAGTGCAAGCGCGTGCGCCACCACCCCGAGCCCTCCCCAGAGAGGCCAAAGAGTGAATGTGTGGGCCATCAGTCACAGACGGACGCGGCATGGCCGCAAGGGCAGCCACAGCCACTGGGTGTCGCAGGTGGCGGATCCGGAAGGCGAAGACTGTGATGCATAGTCCATGCAGGCCGGGTCTCCATTTGGGGCACCACGCAGGTGGACGGCGTCCCGCAACACATCATACCCTGAGACAGCCCACTCGTGCAACTGGACCCACACATACACTCCTTGCCCTCTCTGGTGCGAGCTTGGGGCTGCCTGTGCAAGCGCTAGCCTCGCAGGTGCACATGCATATTGGGGGAGCGAGGGGAGGACATGAGGGCTGGGGCGAAGATGACTGTATCACTGTCAGTGAGTACAAGGGATGACCCAGATGTGGAAAGGAAGAGACGTGTCCCGTGTGTACTGCAACTAGTCGCCAATCCAACTACCCCCCATGTCCGGAATGTAAGCCCGCACCTAGGCCCGCCCATCCGCCACATCGAATATACCACCAGCACGACAACCTTCCCATTCGAAACACTGACTGGGGGTGGCGACCAGTGAACAATCATGTGTAGCCTACCCACGCGTACATGTGGGCCCTCCATGATCCATGTCACCTGCGGCAAAGTCATGACATGCGCAATGAGGGAAGTGAGGAGAGCTGTCCGCCCCACGCACAGAAGGTGCATCAGCTCCACAGACCCAGCAGCGAGTCCAGCAGGGGTCACATGTGCAGGGGCAGCTGTGCCTGGTGTGAAGGCACATGCATATAGACAGCACATCGACCAATGTGTAGTCTGCCCACATCTACAGTCCATCATCATGCGGACATAGGAATTGAACACAGGGCAACACATCTGAGTGGGTGCACCCACCGTGACCAACAATGCGCAATGATCGACGTACCCGCCCTGTGCATGGCCCCCCACCCAACGGAGGCACATCCAGTGCCACCATCCCACACACACAAGCCTTCCACGGAACATGCTGTGTCCAATGGTCAGTACAGAGTCAGCGCCCATCTGGTGGATCCTGAACAGGAGACACATGCACACACATGCCAGCTCCCACTATGTACGTCTGCCACCTGGCACGTGCAATGTAACCTCTCACCTGTGACGTGTGACTGCAAGCACACAGCCGTCTTGGCATGGGGCTGTCAATGTGGACACCTGTCAATGTTTCGGGAGGTGTGATCCGTACAGTGCTGTACATAGGGTGCAGTGCTGACACCTACTACTGTCTCATATCCCCTCGTGCCACAGGTCCCACTTGTTTTGGCCGCTCAGCCTGTGCCCACATCGTCGTCGTCGTGTGCCATACTCATCCAGCCTCGGAAGCAGTTCCATGCTCAGCAGACATTCATGTTGCCGTGGCGTTGCCGCTTGACGAATATGCAGTCAGTCCCCATCAGCACGCCCCGCAAGTCATTGGGGCCTAGATCCCCATGTGCATGCACATGGCAGTGGTTTGTATCACTAGCCATTGCCATTGTTGGGAGACCTGTGTAAGTGTATTGTGGCCGTGCCGTCCCAGCTTGACAGCTGGGCTGTGGCTCATGTGCTTGCTCAGTCATGTCAGTGATGTGTATGCGAAATTGCTATGTGTTGTGTTGCTTTGACATGTGTCCACTGCCATTTTCCCTAGGCGGAGACCGAACATTGACCGCCCATACCAATTGCTGGCGGACATGGACGATACAGAGGTCATTAGGAAGTTTCGGCTGGACAGGCCAACCCTGCATCGACTGTGTGCCATGTTGGAACCCCATCTCCGTCCCCGCAGGGTGTATCCGACAGCTGTCACCCCCACGGCTAAGGTGATGGCCGCCATGCATTTCTTCGCCACTGGGTCATTCCAGCACACAGTGGGCAGTGGAGGAGGGATGTCCCAGCCCATGTTCAGCAAGGTGCTGAGGGATGTACTGGCAGCCATGATGCTGTACCGAAACAGGTACATCCGCTTCCCCAGGGCTCGTGAATTGGCGGCAGTGAAGGGTGCATTCTATGCCCTTGGCAGAATCCCACACGTCGTTGGAGCCATTGACTGCACACATGTTGGCCTTGTTCCACCACAGGCCACTGAGCACCTGTACCGCAACAGGAAGCACACGCACTCCCTGAATGTGCAAGTGGTGTGCCTTGCGGACATGGTGATCACCCACGTGTGTGCAAAGTTCCCAGGCTCGGCCCATGACGCACACATAATGCGCAACAGCATCTTGCCACGACTGATGTCCAATCTGCAACAGGATCGTGGCTGTATTGTCGGTGAGTATGTGGAGTGGTGTAGCGTGCTGGTTGTGCGATGCTGTCCCCTGTCCAGTTGGAATAGCAACGGTTCTCTGTGTCCCTCACACCCAGGTGACTCTGCGTACCCGAATGGGGCATGGCTGCTCAGTCCATTGAGGAATCCTCGCACCCCAGCAGACGATCGCTACAATGAGGCACATGGGAGGACCAGACGTGTGGTCGAGCGTACCTTTGGCCTCCTCAAGTCCAGGTTCAGGTGCCTGGACCGCACCGAGGGTGCGCTGGCGTACTCCCCACAGAAGGTGTGCCAGATAGTGGTGGCGTGCTGCATGCTGCACAATCTGGCCATTCGGAAGCAGATCCCCCTCATCGTGGATGACGGAGATCAACCAGGGCCCCAGCCCGCAGACCAGGACAGCTCGAGTGAGGAGGACAGCGGAGAGGAGGAAGCTGGTAATGTGCGGCAGCAGCTCATCGCCCACTACTTCACTTGACGGTGAGTGTCCATGTACGACGGCTGATGTGGCTGTATCTGTGCAGGTGTGTGTGTGCTGTGTCAGGGTGGCCGTTTGTTCACTGCGTGCTGTGTGTCAACGCTCCATGGCCAGGGTAGTATGCCACTGTTGGTGGCTGTGGCATTGTGCCCTATTGCTCTGTGCGATGTGTGTACATTGCTTGTAGTTGTTGACATGTACTGTGTGATGGGTGTGTGACACACTCATTGAATGTGCTCCTGTTCTGTCTCCCACCCCTAGGTCCCTACAGGCCCTCCGGTTCCATTGCCATGCCACGCATCAGGTGCCTTTCCGCCCAAGGTGGCCGTTGTATTCCGTACAAATAAAACACAGGGCACAAACAGCAGTTTGTGTAAGAGGTGCATTTATTTCAAACTGTGACATGTGATTGTGTGCGAGGTGATGACAAAAGTGGTGCGTGCAGTGACAATGAGCTGTCGGTCACGGCTGCGTGATGCTCAGGGTGTACCCACTTGTTCCATGTCCATGGTCCAACAGACACATGCCATCCAGATGGCTGTGTGGAGTGGGATCGTAGTCCAAGTCAATGCAGTGGGTGGTCAAGGAAGGCTGGCTGGCTGCCTCACTTGCGTCTGGAGTGTGCGTAGTCCTCCCGGGAGATCTGTTTGTACTTCGGACGGCCCCTTCCACGTTTGGGAGGGGGTGTGTGGTGGCGACCTGCTGGTGGGGGGTGAGGTGTGCTCACTGGCTGTGGACGCAGGGGTACTGGACACTGCTGCTCGACCCTGCGCCCCGGCAGGTGGTGGCGGTGGTGGAGCTGCTGTCCCTGGCTGTGACCTCACCGCCACCACCAGCTGGCCCATGAGGTCCACGAGTTGGCCCATACGGGCGTCCATGGACCTCAGCACCCCCAGCACCTCCCGCGTGTCTGAAGCAGACCTGACCCATTGTTCTTGGGCCTCTTCATAGGCCCCAAGGACTCTGGCCATTTGAGGCAGGGCATGGCTCCCAGGGGAGACTTGCGTTTCCCTGACCCTGCTCCTCCTACCAGTACTGCTGCCACCGGCCCTGCCCACTAGCCACATTGCTCACCACGGTCCTCGCTGTGGCTCCCAGGGTGGATCCAGTCGGCCGGGCCACCACCTGCGCTGGGGCTGGTGCCAGCGAAGACGTGGTGGTGGTGGCGGCGGTGGTGGTCGGTGCGGCGATGGTGGCGGTTGCGGCAATGGTAGTGGCCGCAATGACCGTGGGTGTGGCCGCAATGACCGTGGGTGTGGCCGCAATGACCGTGGGTGTGGCCGCAACGACAGTGGCAGCAGGGGGCTGGGAATGTTCAGCAGCCCTGGATGATGGGTTGGTGGGTAGGAGGGGTCCTGGGGAGCGGCTGGGCCCTGCCACACCAGATGGGCCTGCTTGGTGGTCCGTGTCCGAAGAGGAGGACAGATCCTCCACATCCGTGTGTCCTCGTTGGGGGCTTGTAGGCTGGCTGTGCTGGCTGCTGTCTCCATCCCCAGCATCCAGCAGTTCGTCACCTGTGGAGAGAATGAGATTTGTTATTGTGTTGCACCTGGCGAAGTATGTATTTGTCGTCTGACATTAACAGTTCGTGCAATCTCGTACATGGGTTTCCCGGAGGCGTGTGTGTGGCTGTAGCATTTGTAGTTGTGTGTGCTTGACAATGGGACTGTGTGCTGTGCACATGTGGCATGGGACGGATTGGCCATGCCGATGGGTGTGTTGCTGTGCCCCTACTTATTGTGACTCTGGTGTATGCGGGCTCCTGGCCCATCCTGGGTCTGGTTTGTACTTTGCTTTTGGTGTTCAGATGGGACGCTTAGGAACGCATATGGCAACATGGGGGACATGCCCCAGATTCGCATTTGGGATGGAATATGCTTTTGGGGTACATGCTGTGAGCCATGGGTGCCGAACGTGACATGTGTTGTGGCAGCATGACAGTGCATGGTTTGAGGTGTGTGCATGCTTGACATGGCCTGCATATTTGCTGTCTGTTGTGATTACTGGACATGGCATTGGACGCATCGTTATGAGTGAGTGATGGTTGTGTGCCAGCCAACGTATTGCAGTTGTCCCATCTCCTTGGTGTGCGTGCTGCCCTGTGCCATGTGCATCACTGCAGTGCTCGGGGGGGGTGTGGCCCATGTTGTGTGTTGTTGCTCACAGTGTGTCGTGCGCTTCATTGACTTCTGGCACATGGTTGGTCATGGGCATGTATCTTAGCGTGACTGCTGTATGTGTGGCAGCTGTGCGGATGACATGCCTTTC
Organism: Calotriton arnoldi; assembly: GCA_963921515.1. NCBI lineage: Eukaryota > Metazoa > Chordata > Amphibia > Caudata > Salamandridae > Calotriton > Calotriton arnoldi. The sequence goes on along the minus strand of CAWUFW010008997.1, from coordinate 45,416 downwards.
ATGAGACTGGGGCTGACGGATGGGATGGATGGTATGTTGTATGTGCATGGTGTGTCTGTGTGTTTGATGGGTTCAGTGGTGTTCGTGTGCATTTATGTTGTTCCGCTCTGTTGCGTCTAGTGTTGTTTGTCTTACATAGGCGTAGTTGTGGGGTGTGTGGTTGACAGGCAGTAGGGGCTACATGGACAGGACTTCAATGGTGTTTCGGTTGTGTGTGATGGGTTGTACAGTGGCTGCCGTGTGGTACTATATTCAGTGTGGCTTGTGCATGCAGACGTGGCTCCTTGGGTGTTGCTGTGTTTGTGATGGGTCATGTGGGGTGTGAGTCTGTGGTTCATGTCCGTGTGCACATTGTTCACTTGTTCGTGACGGTGGGCGGTGCTGCGTGTTCGTCTGCTACGTGACATGTCACATGTGTTGGTCGTGTTACGGTCCTCATGCCTCCAGTAATCCAGCCCTGTCCAGTTTCCCACCTGCAGGTTGTTCGTGCGTGCACTGTACTGGATGCCACATGGTTCTAAGCGGGGGTGCTCCATGTTGCAGGTCTGTGGGGGTGGGGGGGTGTTGTGGGTCGTGGTGGTGGCTGGACACCCACTGACACCGATTGCTGTGGACCGTGATGTCTACCTTTCGGCTGTCGTTGTGCACTGCGGTGGCTGACACGTGGCTGTGGGGTGTGGGGGATGCTCCTCCTTGCTGTGCTGTGGGACTAGGGGCCTGGTGTGTTTTGTACTTGGGCTGTCCACTCTCCCACCCACTGCACTTTGTGTTCCTGCCACTTACCTGTTACTTGTCGGTTAGTGCAGCTATGGCGGACACATGGGTGTGGTGGGTGCTCGTTGTGGCGCTTCTGGCATATTTGGGGACCTGTTGGTGGTAACGTGGCTGGCTGAGTGTACACATGTCCCCACGCATCTTACAGTTGTTCGGTTTGGGCTGTGTGTGGTGGTGTCTGTTGCATGTGTGTGTGATGTGTTGTGTATTGTGTGCTGGACATGGGGGTGTTTGTCCCTGGGAGCTGTGGCATGGTGGTAGTGCATGTGAGTACATAGCGGTGTGCTGGTATACATTAGTTTGTACTTACCAGCCTCCACTCCCCCTGCTAATCCGGCGAGGATCTCGGGATGTATGATGACTCGCACCTTCTCCTCCCACGCTTTGAAGGTCTTGAAGAGCGCGGGATTCCCTCCGCCAGTGACGGCAGCCAGCTCTCTGTTCTTGCTCTCCTTCTTCTTGACCAGGCTCTTGACGTCATTCCACCATTTGTTTATTTCGACTCTGTTCCTGGGCAAGGTCCCGACTGCATTGACCTGGTCTACGATCCGGTTCCACATTCTCTTTCTGGTGGCTAGTGGTGTGTGCTGGACCAGGTTCCCATAGATTTGTGGGTGCACCTTGATGATCTCGTCGACCATGACCGTCAGCTCCATGGGCATGAACTTGGGCATTCTTTGTGGTGCCATGGTGTTTGTGGTGCTGGTGCGGTGTGTGTTGTGTAATGTGCAGGGGGTTTGTGGTGCCGGTGTTTGGTGGTGGTGGTGGTGGTTGTGATGTGTGCGTTTCTGTGGTGTGCTGCTGTCCTTGCTGTGTCACTGTGTCCTCTCCTCTCCTCTCTAGTTTGCAATGTTGCAAGGGGTTGTGGTCTGTGGGAGTGCTGCTTTTGTACTTACCTATGTGGGTGTGTCCTCATGGTCTGTTGTTTTCAGGTGTGTTGTGTCTGGGGTTCTGGCCTTTGTAGTTTTTGTTTGTCCAGGGGGGTGTTTTCGGGATGTGTACTGTGCTTGTGTATTTGTGCGTGCCTTGCTGTGTGGACTTGTTGGCCATGTTGTGTGCGATTGTTTTTGTCAGCGGATGGTTTCTGTGCAGGGACGTGGGCGCCATGGCTTCTGCCGTGTCGGTTCTCATCGGCGTTGTTTGCGCTGGCGGGCGGTATATTTGTAGTTTTCCCGCGCTCATGGCGGTGCGATCGTAATCTCACGTGCGGTGTGTCGGGCGTGAGGGCGGGCGGTTTTGTGTTGTCGTGCGTGTTTCCGTCCGTGGCGGGCGGTTTGACTCCGACTCGGACGATGGCGGGCGGTATCTTGTGTGATTTTTCCGCCGATGGCGGTTTTCGGTTTGTGTAATCGTAATGGCGTGGTCGGTGTTCAGACGGTGTGTGCGGGCGGATTTTTGCCGCTTCCATGCCTGGCGGATTTTTTTACGCCGGGTATCGTAATGGGCCCCTAAATAATTAAAATTAACAAGCAATTTAAAAACACTAAATAATTTAATTCACACAATTAACAGTATAAATCAACTTAAAATAAATTTTATAATAAAGAAATATAAAAAATATATTGAAATTAAATTACTTCCCAGCCTACTCCCCTATCAACATACAACCCGCTCTTAAAAAAATGACACAAATAACATAATTAATAATTAATTAATAATTATTAATAATCAATTAATAAATAATTAACAATATATTATTTACCACAATTTACAATATAACATTTTAAATACATAAATATTAAATAATTAAAAATATTAATAAATTAATTATTATTAAATTACTTCCCACCCTACTCCCCTATAATCCCACAACCCACTCCTAAAAAATAACACAATTTACATATTTACCAATTAATTATTAATAATTAATTAATAATTAACAAACAATTAATAACTAATTAATAATAAATTATTTACAACAAATAACAATATAAAATGACAAATACTTAAGTATTAATTAATAAAAATTATTAATTAATTAATTATAATTAAATTACTTCCCACCCTATTCCCCTATAAACCCACAACCCGCTCCTAAAAAAATAACACAATTAATTTATTTAGCAAATAATTAATAATTAACCAATTAACAACTAATTAATAATAAATTAATTACCACAATTAACAGTATAAAATATCAAATATATAACTATTAATTAATACAAAATATTAATTATAATTAAATTACTTCCCACCCTATTCCCCTATAAACCCACAACCCGCTACGGAACTAAAACGCAAAATTTACTTAAAAAAAAAATAATAACTTCTAAAAATGTAATACATATATTAAAAAATAAATACACTACTTAAACAAAAATATAGAACACATACATTTAAAATACATACTAAAATACATAACACTAATATAAACATCGATATTATTAACAACGATATTTTTACAAACGATATTACTGTCTTCGATATTAAACAAAACGATATTTCTTACCTTACTGCCGATATTCTAGTCCACGATATTCTTGCAGTCGATATTCTTGTACCTCGATATTTAAAACTCAATATTATGGTACTCCGAAAATAAAAACTCGATATTCTGTCTGTTCACCATGCTCTACATGGCACTTTGAAAAATGCATTTTTGTGCATTTTTCTAAAATTGCACATGGTTACCATTGACTTGAAGTCTATGGTAATAGCATTTCCTAAATACGCAGTTTGCATTTAGAAAATGCTTGGTACATGTGCTTACAGAATGGCAAATTGCGATTTCCTATTTGCATTCACAATTTTAGGTAATTGAAAAAAATTGAGATTACCTAAAATTGCGACCACAAAACCTTTGATACATCTTGAATGGCTAGTTTGCATTTGCAAATGGCCGAAATTACTGATTCGTACTGTTTGCAAATGCAAAATTGTTTGATACACGTGGCCCATACTAAATTATTCACTGGCTTGAGAATTCCCTGAAATGCTATGTCTTAAGTTGCTTTCTGAAAGTGAACGGAGCGGTTCATATATAGCAGAGGTGTTAACATAACTAGATTGTCTCAGTAGTGACATTCTATTTGATTCTTCCTCTTCAATATAAAGTAATTTTGTCTCCAAGTAGGGAGACATTTCTTTTTAAAAAAAATAATAGATAGATTAGCAAACTACAAATCCTTAAGAATATTATATAATAAGGAAATTAAATATCTACAGCCAACATTAAGGTACAATACATAGAAAAGTAAAATACATTAATATATCAAACTAATAATATAATTGAGAGTATTTAAAAATGTAAATATATTTGTAAATATGACCTATTTAAAGATAATTTCCAGTCTTTAGCAATCAAGATAGAATACAGCAAAATATTGTATGATTAATAATGAAAAGTCTAAGAAAGAATGAAAAATAAAAAGAACGAAAGAAAGAGAAAATAAGAGGAAGAGAGGAGGGAGACATTTCTGCAAACTCCATATCCCAGTTCCAGGTAGCAGAGACCACAGCTAAGAGAGCAAAGAGATCTCAGTGGCCAGAAGTAGAAACCTGCAGGACCTGTTCCCCTGTTAAACTATTCAGTTGCCATCTGGGGAGCTCGCACACATGGCCACCGCTCCTGTAATGAAGGCAATAAATGCCAACCTTGAAATATTACTGGCATCAGTTTATCCAACTAATAAGCATATTCTGAGCCAGAGCACCGGATTAGTGGCATCAGATCAGGTGCAGCAGATGGCTGGTCCGACGTTTCCAGACTGCAAGAAGTGTCAGGGTCTCAGACAGGAACAAGTGTTTTTCATAAATAAATATCAAAATTGAGAAAATATGGAATCTGGGAACTGCCACAAATATTTGAAAATGTCACAGAAACCAATCTGTTTAGTGGCACAGAACTTTCTCAACTGTTAAAGTGAATATATACTATCCTTTAAAAGAAAACCTATAAGTTAAAGCAACTTAAAACATTAACTTGCGACTCTTGACACCTTCGAATGAATAGATCAATAAAATAAAATATTAAGGCCTGGGACGCCGGGGAAAGTTCAAGACAAACATTGTTATGGTTTGGACCGATGTCCAAGTTATGAGATGTGGCTCAAACCCACGCTCTGTGGAATAGCACATTGTCCTATAATCACAGGTTACGACTAGGGGTTAAGAAATTGCCGTTTTGTTCCTCACGAAATATGCTTAATTTTCAATAAAAAGTATTTCACCAGTTGGCATAAAAATTGAGCTCAATTCCATTTCTCGAGTATAGACGTGGTGTGTGATGAGGATTCTCTGGATCGAGTGCAGACCTCAGTTTTACAGCTGCCACCAGACATTTTCCGCTCGAAATCGAATCCGTTTCCCACGTGTGAAAAGTTTGTGAAAAAGCTTTGCTGAGAAATGGGGAAAAAGAGGTTAAGCACACGTAAGAGGAAATACAGAAATTACAGAAGATGTTGCCTGTGTATTTAAATTTCGCTAGTGTCTAGTTATGACGTGTGAGGAATATTTGATGAACTGACTGAGTTATTAAGATAAAAGGTACATGACAGTGCTGACAGTAAGCTGTCATTTTACATTGGGATTTCTTACCTAAGTATCGTGTCTAACGGAAGAGTGATACTTTATATATAGTTTATCTATATAAGATCTGATATCTTCGTAAGTTGTTGCATCTTTCAGGCCAAGCATACCTTTGTCATCTTTGGTCCTCCTTTGTAGGCAGCCAACACATCCTACAGTAATTACCTCCGTTTTATGTGATTCCTTTTTATCCAGAATTATGGTACAAGACCCATCGCCCTCTATAAAGAATGCCATTACTTTTTAGGTATTACAACTGGAACTATTCTAGGAGGTTAGGCTTTACTTCTACACATTTTCCTGGTTGTCGTGTGATACGTTGAAGTCTTCTCGCAAAGCGAGGTAGAATCCTATTAAAGATGCTGGATCGCCTTGCACCCCATCAGAGTGAGCACAACAGCTAGTATTAGAGGAAAATGGGAAGACCTCGGGGCATATTCTCAAGGACTTATCGCTGATTTATCGGCACTTTAGCGCCTCAAAAGTGGCGATAGATTCATCGCCCTATTCCCAAGCTGGTGCAAACTGCCGAAATCGCCAGTTTCCCAGCGATAGCTGCCGCAAAAAACATCGCCACGGATGAGAGCGACAACTAACGCTAATGATATGCAGAGTAGGCGTACCCGTGCAAAAACACACGAAAACACCACTTTGCGATATTGTCAACGACCAGCCCGATCCGCGAAGCACCCCAAAACCAGGCAATAAGGCGCGTTAGCAGCAGGGATTTAACACCTGCCTTTTACTGGTGTAAAGCCGGACGACAACCTGCAGCATGAAAGGAAGCCCAGCCCAGAGCCACATCTGAAGACCAACACATGTCATGGAGCTACTTACCATGCAGCTCGGAGACCCAAGAGGGCCACAACACCCACCGCCACCACCCCCAGGCCCCCCCCCCTGGACTACCACCGAGGCAGCGCAGAACAAGACAGCTGACCATCCCAAAACGTCATGGCCCCTCAGCCACACAATTGCAGAATGTGGGGAGAGGTGTGAACCAAGTATGTGTGAAGGAGGCAAGTCACCCATGAATAAGAATGTACACAATGCCAAGTGTGGCGGTGATGTGCTGGACAGACTACAGTATGCAGAGCACAAACATGTCCATGTGGACATATACTGCTGGTGTTTGTAGTGTTGTGGAAAGTGGACGCAACCATGTTACCTCAGGCAGTGGGGAAGACCCCGGTCATGTGTCCGTGTCGTCGTCCCCTGTAAGCGTAAGTGGAGTGGGCTGGGCCGGCGTACGCCAGGCCAGCGTAGGAGTGTGAATAAATAGGCCGGGGCTCTGGGCGTGGTTCACTTCCCGGATGGCCAACGCGTCTGCCAGGGAGGCGCCCCTCACCCTGCCACGAGTCCGCCGCAATTACCGCCAGCCTCCTCAGCCGATCGCTGGCGTCCGCGACACAGGCCCCCAGCGCACCCAGCGGCACAGCACCGCGGAGTTATGTGTGTGCTGACTACTGTCTGCGGCCTACACTGCGGTCAGCAAGGCCCGCAAATCAAATCCAATCCTGACCTGCGAGGACACGCCATCCACTCTGGCTGCACACCCGCTGAGCGCTCCAGGTGCCACCAACTCAGTGCACCACAAGTCATCATCACGTGGCTGTGGGCCCTTTCTGACCGCTGCCTCCGGCCTACACTGCAGTCAGCAGGGCCCGCAAATCAAATCCAATCCTGACCTGCGAGGACACGCCATCATCTCTTGCTGCACACCCGCTGAGCGCTCCAGGTGCCACCAACTCAGTGCACCACAAGTCATCATCACGTGGCTGTGGGCCCTTTCTGACCACTGCCTCAGGCCTACACTGCGGTCAGCAGGGCTCACAAATCAAATCCAATCCTGACCTGTGAGGACAAGCCATCATCTCTGGCTGCACACCCGCTCAGCGCTCCAGGTGCCACCAACTCAGTGCACCACAAGTCATCATCACGTGGCTGTGGGCCCTTTCTGACCGCTGCCTCCGGCTACACTGCGGTCAGCAGGGCTCACAAATCAAATCCAATCCTCACCTTCGAGGACACGCCATCATCTCTGGCTGCACACCCGCTGAGCGCTCCAGGTGCCACTAACTCAGTGCACCACAAGTCATGGACCCTTTATGTTTGAATCTTGTGTGTGTGATTCCAGATCTGGTGCCACGAACTCAGTGCACCACAAGTCATCACCACGTGGCTGTGGGCCCTTCCTGACCGCTGCCTCTGGCCTACACTGCGGTCAGCAGGGCTCACAATTCGAATTGAGTCTTGATTTATTTATGGCGCAGACCAGTAGGCAACAGACACTGCTTCCAGTGCGGCCCGCCCGAACGACGCATCATCGCAGGCCGCGCACCCGCCGAGCGCTTCCGGTGCCACGAATTCAGTGCAGCTCAAGTCATGGACCCTTTATGATTAAATCTGTGTGTGTGATCCGATGATCACTGTTCTAGTTGTTGCCAGCACCAACCACACCCTGAGGGCTGGCTTACATTCACCCCACACCCATCCAGCACAGGCATCACTGGATATGTGACCCTGGTAATAAAAAGGGGCCGGGCGCACGTGCCCGTGGCCAGTTCCACCATACATCTAAGTGTGTCCGTGTGGTCATTATGAATGCGTGATGGCCCCTGGCCCTACCACATCACATCGTGCTGTGGACAGAGGACGCAAGCATGTCACCTCAGGCAGTGGGTAAGACCTTGGACATGTAGCTCTGTCGTCCCCCCCTGTAAGCGTAAGCGGAGTGGGCTGGGCCGGCGTACGTCAGTCCAGAGCGGGGGTGTGTAGAATTAGCCCGGGGCTCAGGGCGTGGTCCAGTTCTGGCCTGGACAAGGAAGTTACCAATGCATTTGTCTCTGTTGTAGTGTCGGCGCCACCCGGCCTGCAATTGACAATGTTGCAATGTAGCATGCACCCGGAGGGCGGGCTCGCACGAACGGTGAAATGAAGGAGCGCAAGACTGCTCGGGGTCTTGGCTCATACATGCCAAGTGTTGTGTGTATCTGTATTGCCGCAGCATGAGCCAAATGCCTAGCCTTAATCGCAGCGCGAGTTCAGCCAGGCATGAACTCTACATCTGTGTCCGCACTATCCTTACCATAGGCCTACACTCACGTGGCCGCCCACCTTCAACGGCCAACATCACAGTGTCGTTGTCAGGCTTGTGGACATGCGCAGACAGGCATGACAATGGTGTGCCGTTGGAGTGCAAGTGATGCAACTGCGCAGCGTACACAAGTGAATAGGCCCGGGGGGAGGGAGGAGCAGCTGTGAGGCAACGTAACACACAGTGATGCTGCTCATTTGCCACATGCAAGTCATGTCAAACATGAATCCCAAAGTCGCACACATCCCACCCCACACCCAATAAGCCACATCACAATTCCTGAATGCAAGCAGATGACAAACTGACATCAGGGATGAAAGCTCCTTTGCCTGAACTATCAGGCAGAAGCACATCTGCACATCCGACCTCGGAATTGCATGTGCCCAGCACCCCCTGACAGATACTATAGCAGTTGAGGACGACTCCCACAGTACGCACAGCCCGACGACAGACCAAAGTATACACACCCCACACACAGAAGTCCTTGCTCAGAGTTATCTTGCATGGAATGGCCTTCACACTTACTCCCACACCATCCCAGGCGTACAACCGTTGCACACTTAAACAACTTATTGATCCGAGCTGTGGCATTTCATCCACAGAACTGGCGCAGGTCAGAACAGTGCTGCTTCAACCAGAGCCACTGATGCAATGGCAGAACATCCCGGACACATGCACAACCCCTGTCATGTGGAACTGTACCGTGCACGTATGCTGCATTTACTGGGGGCACTGCCATTGGTAGTGCTGCGGGTCAGTTACTGGCTAAGCTTCCGCCTTGCCAACGTCACCTGCATTCAGCCTGTGTTGCATTGTCGATCGTGCATATTCGAGTGGTCCATGGATGTCTGCCTATCCAACAGGACGGTAGGCAAACTGGATTATGACATGTGTGCGCGCCCCCTGTTGGACCAGGAGTGTCACCGTGATACCCGTCTATGGGATGCCTGGATACTTGGCATACATGCTGGCAGCTGGACCTGGGAGATTGCAGAACTCCTCGTGTGCAGTGACCACATTGAACCGCTCGCCTATTGGGCTGTGGTGCTAATTGGTGACAGGGGGTGGACGCAGCACATCTGTCCGGACCTGCTAATGGATAGCCTCGCCATCCTGTTCGATGGAGTCGACAACGACCTCATGTTGGAGTTGATTGCCTACGAAGCTGCAATCGCTTTCATGGACGTGTAACTACGTACCTGCAGCCACAACAGTTTGGAACCCATTGCACATGTCCCGACGCCTTATTGCATCTTGGGGTTCTGGTCACATATCCCACGACAACAGTGGATATGGCTGCATTGGCCTGGACCCCGAATACGTGGGCGGACAACCACGCGGGGTAACACACAACTGTGAAAGGTGAGGCACTCCCCCGGAGTGGACAGAAGCGCTTGGCAACGTTCCTCATTCTGACATGCTGCTGCATTGCTCCGCATGTTGTGGCACTTCTCTTGCCCGTACTGACACGCATATGCTAATAAAGTCTACGCACATTCACTTGTATTCAACTGTGATGTGAGTTGTTTTGAATGACGATGTGTGTCTCACTGCCTATCTGGGTCACGGCCATACATGCGCATTGATAGCATTACCCAGGGAGTACCATTTATGTGAAATCACTGTCCCTACATTCATCAATACTTTCATGCATAATTGATCAGGGCTATGACACATCAGTGTGAATTTGAGTGTTTTATTCGCATTCAGTGGGGTGTTGCAGCTGGACCAGTACAGGGCCATGCAAACCCCACTTTACATTGTCGCCCCGTGGAGGGCCAGCCAGAGTCCTTTGGGATTAACAGGTTCATCGGAAGGGGAAGACTTCAGTCCGCAGTGTGATTGCTGTGTCATTGGTAACCATTCCAAATATGGCAGTCCATGTCGTGGTCCAAGGTGAGTGTCGCTGAGTGTAACGGGGGACAGTGGAAGATGTTATTCCAGGGCATGATGCAGAGGGCAGAAACAAGCTGAAACAGGCCATGTGGCGGTGATGTATGCTACCACTTCAATCTCACCACCAATCCAGATTCATCATCATCTTCATCCTCTGATGTGTCAGGTGCCTCACATGTGGGTGGTGGTGTTTGGTCTGCCGCACTGTGTGGCACTGACACTTCAGGGGGCGGAGATGTGGATGGAGTAGTAGCAGCAGCATTCATCCGCGCCAGGCCGTGTGGTGGCAATGCCATGATGAGGATCTGCAGGGCATGGAAGATCCCAGCTACATCTCGCTGGTGTGCAGCCGTGGCAGCCAATCGTTCCGCATGCATCCACTCCATGTTCTCCATGATCCTCCGCATGTGCCCCAACTCCCGGCTGACATCGCTGGAGCCACTCTGACTAGACAGGTGTTCTTGTCTCCAAGTCATGACTCCAGCGATGTCAGCCATGGATTGTTGGAGAGCATGGAGCGGACAGTGGGTGTCCGTTAGGGACTGTAAGTGGACCCTGATGGGACTTAGACACCCACGTATGGCATCTAGTTTGGCTGCCATGAGGTCGAACCCCACCCGCAGCTGATCAGCCATCTTCTCCTGGCACCCTGACACACAGCCTTGGAATGCCATGTGTTGGTCGTGGGGGTCCTGGGAGACAGCCGTGGTGGTGGGTGCTTCCTGCTGTGTGGTCTGTGCAGGGGGTGGGGTCTCCTCGATGCAGCTGGGCTGCCCTGCTCCTGGAGGTGGGGTGCCGAAGCTGTCCATGAGCTGCTGGAGGGCGTCGGTGTCGATGTTGGGGAGGTCCTCTTCGTCATCAGTGCTGAGTGGTTGTGTCTGCTCTGCAGGAGGTGTTGATTCTCCCTCTGCAATGTGAAGGGGAGATGCAGATTGACACTGTGTTCACATGTATGTTCACACATTGTACAGCTTTACTGACGGACTGCATGTCAATGTACATTGTGACTGTTTGTGAGGAGATGCTTATTTGATGCGGGACAGTTGACATTTCTACACCATCAGGGATGTGAGGTTGTACTTGTCCATTGTCATCTCACAGTTTCCTGCTATGCCAACTGCAAATGGCCATTTTCTACACACAAGCGGCAGCAGTTGTGTCCTCTGTTCTGTTGTGAGGGTGTTGCAGTTTGTACCACATTGTTGTCAATGTTGAGGTGCTCTGATTCGTATGTGTGTGTGCTGCATTGTGGGTGTGTTGCCCATTCAGCTCTGATTTGGCTGGCCCTTCTCCCTTTCGGGCGGTGTGCCTTTCACTTCTGTGCTTTTACAGTGCTGAGATACTGCAGACTTGGGTAAATTGGGCTCTTGGTCGGAGTTGTGACTCTTGGGCATGGTTTGTCTGCAGATGTGCTCTACTTAATTGTGCATGTGTGCAATTGTGCCCATCTCCCCCCATCCCCCCAGTCCCTGGTGGTTACTCACCCTGTTGCTGTTGTCTCGGGTCATGTTGTGCAGTGTCCGGTCCACCAACTCCTGCCACCGTCTCCCCAATGATGACTCGGCTAACCATTTCCTCCATCTCATCCAGCTCCTGGTGTGTCGCTGGACTCCCACCTCCAGTCTACATTGCTGCTCTCAGGTTGGCAGCGATTTTCAGCTTGGTTTTGCGCTTCACATCAGTCCAGCGCTTCTTGCAGTCGTCCACTTCCCTTCTCTTCACTCCGACTGCATTCACCTTGGCACCCATGCTCCGCCACACCATCAACTGCTCCCTGGCGACTGCCTCGTTCCCCGACGACTGGAAACATGCCGAGGTCAACCCCCTCCTGAAGAAACCCTCGGCGGACCCCACCAACCTCAAAAACTACAGACCCATCTCCCTGCTCCCGTTCCCAGCGAAAGTCGTCGAGAAAGCCATCAACAGCCAACTCGCCACATTCATCGAAGAGCACAACATCCTCGACTCCTCCCAATCCGGCTTTAGAAAAAACCACAGTACGGAAACCGCCCTCCTCGCCGCAACAGACGACATCCGCACCCTACTGGACAAAGGAGAAACAGTAGCCCTCATTCTCCTCGACCTCTCAGCGGCGTTCGACACAGTCTCTCACCGCACCCTAATACGCAGACTCCACGACGCAGGGATCCAGGACAAGGCCCTCGACTGGATCCGCTCCTTCCTCTCCGGCAGAACGCAGTGGGTCAGACTCCCCCCTTTCCTCTCGGACCCTACACCAACCACCTGCGGAGTCTGCCAGGGGTCCTCCCTCAGCCCTACGCTCTTCAACGTCTACATGGCTCCGCTCGCCCCAATCGTCAGAACCTACGGACTCAACATTGTGTCATACGCAGACGACACCCAACTCATCCTCTCCCTATCCAACGAACCCAACACCGCCAGACACAACTTTCGAGAAGGCATGGAAGCCATCGCCAAATGGATGAAAAACAGCTGCCTACAACTAAACACCAACAAAACAGAAGTACTCATCATGGGCCCAAACCCCGACGCCTGGAACGACACCTGGTGGCCCCCCGCCCTCGGAAGCCCGCCCACCCCCACGGACCACGCACGCAACCTGGGAATCATCCTGGACTCCGAGCTCAAAATGGACAGCCAGATCAACTCCGTCTCGTCCTCCTGCTTCCACACCCTCCGCCTCCCACATAAGACCTTCAAATGGATCCCCCTCGAACACAGAAAGACCGTCACTCACACCCTGGCCACCAGCAGACTCGACTACGGCAATGCACTCTATGCCGGAATAAACAAAAACCTCACCCGCAAGCTACAGAACATCCAGAACGCCGCTGCAAGACTGGTCCTCAACCTGCCAAGACACTGCCACATCTCCCAGCACCTGCGCACACTCCACTGGCTCCCCATCGAGGCTAGAGTCACCTTCAAGATGCTCACCCACGCACACAAGGCCCTCCATGACACCGGACCAGCATACCTGAACAGCCGACTCCAATTCCACGCACCCCAAAGGACCCTACGATCAGCCCAGCTCTCCTACGCCGTGGTCCCCTGCATCAGAAAAATCAGATCGGGAGGCCGCTCCTTCTCCTTCCTCGCGGCCAAAGCCTGGAACGCCCTTCCGCTCCACCTCAGACAGACAACATCGCTTCCCATCTTCGCTAGAAACCTCAAAACCTGGGTCTTCGACAGACCCCCTCCTTGATGTACTGGAACCTGCACCCCCCCCCACCCCCAGTGCCTTGAGACCCTTACGGGTGAGTAGTCGCGCTTAACAAACGATTGATTGATTGATTGAAGATGGACTGCCATATTGTATTTTTAGTTGCCAATGTCACAGTGGAGGTGATGGACAGTTGGTGGGGGTGTTCTGTCACCTCCGTAATGAGGATCTGGTTTTCCTGCGTACTGAAACGCGTGTTCCTCTTATTCTTCTCCTTGCCCTTCCCTGTCCCAGAGTTCCCAGGCTGGTCCTCTGTGGGGCTTGTGGGGTTCTGGTTGTCCTCTGTTCTTGCTCCGGCTCCCTCCATGGTGCTTCGCAGTTGTTTGTGTTTTGTAGGTTTATTTTTTTGCCGCTTTTATAGTGATTGTTCCCCCCTTACTTGTGGGACTTGCAGGCCTGGCGCTGCTTTTCGCTGTATTTTTATCACAGTTGGGCCCATCGCAACTTTTTTCACGTTCGGGTTTCCTTTTTTTCGCTGTCGCGGTAGTTGTATCGCGGACATTTGAGGCGTTCTCGGGAAACTATCGCATGTTACCGCCGTGTTGGGAATACGACGTTGACACAGAGTTATTTTCCCGCGATAGACGGCGATATGATACATTGCGTTAGCCTATTTTGGTGATGTTTATCGCACATTCTTGTGAATATCCCCCCTAGTGTGCATATGTATTATAAGGAATAAAATACTCCTGTGCTACAAAGAAAGGATTATGCAAGTCCCCTTAGGGCAGTGGAGCTTATCAAAAGAAACTCCTCAGGAGATTTCAAGATAATGTACAGAAGGGGCAATTTATCTAACACATCTCTTACCATGTTATGTTTCGAATTTTCAGATAAAGGTATTTCCTTTTACCTCATTATAGATAGGCTTTTAAGAAACAGTGACCGACATAACATTGAGAGGTGGCACGGAGCTACCATTCTGTTCCCTGTACTGGCTGTTCTGTTAGCACAGTGCTTGATTTAAGAACTGGGATGCTTGTGAATCACTTTGTACAGCACTGCCACCCAAGCTCATGAATATTCATAAAATGGGCAGCACCATTTTGCGCTGCTGATTTAATTCAGATAGAAGCCTGTAAATGCAAAAAAGCAGTGTGTATGAAGAAAATTCAGCATCCCCAGTCATATTTGGAAAGCATGCTATCACCCGCGAGGGTATCATCATTTGGATCCTATTTCTTAATAGGGTGGTAAGCAGAAAGTACATTGGCTTGCCTTCCACTGATGATGATGCTAAATGCAGTCAGTGGTCCACATGTCATCATTGCTCTGAATCTTGTAGTAAAAATCCCAGAGAAAAGTCCATGGTCATACTATATGCTATGAGCAGGGCCACTGGAATTATGCGGTGATTTTCGCATAATAATGGATTGCTGCATTTGCCACATAATCCATCATCTGCCGCATAATCTGCAGTTTTTAACCCCAAAAAAGTGTTTCTAGCACAAACAGTTCAAAAGTTACTAAAAATGCAACGACGCGTGTGCTAGGTAGTGGAAAGCCCTTTGCAAAGCTGGACTGGTCACCTTTCTGTTGCTTAATGCTATGTTTGGGTGTTGGACTGGTACTAATGAGATGCAAACAATGCTCAGAGAGCATTACCAAGTTTCAAAGTGACGAAATAATGAGTAGTACCATTACAAAATGTGTCACATTATGCCACACACATAATTTGCCTTTTCTTGCCGCATAATTTATTCAACCCTGCTGCGTAATTTGGCCCTCTCCTGCTGGATAATTCCAGTGTCCCTGGCTATGAGGCAGGCACCAGCTCCCACAAACCTTTCCTGTATGCCAGCACATATACAGGCCCATGTCCCTCAACCCCTCTTCACAATCAAAGCACAAGTGTGCCGGTATGCCATAGGAGGAATGTGACATGATGTACCGGGGCACCCGTGGCTGCATAAAGACACATTTTATGGCGTGGCCAAAGTGGGCTCTGCCCCAGGGCCCCAGACTTTCTGGGGGCCCCCTGATAGAGCAGGCTCTGCTCTCCACCCAGTCTTGCCCTGATAACCATGAATGATTTTTAAACACAGATTGTTTTAAATACCATTTAACTCAAATTTATTTTTAATACGGTTAATGTGTGGGAGTTTATTACAGACATTTTGCAGAGAAATGTTGTGTTTATGTTTCATGCAACATCCATAAAACAGTTTCTTTTAGATCAAATTAGGACCTCACATATGCGAAATGGGCGGTTGTCACAGAGATTATTTGCAGAAATACTAGTGAGCTGCCGCTGTTTTACAATACTGGAAACACACATCACTATCCCTGAATATTAGATGTAAACACATTTAGAATTTGGATGAGATTGCCTGTGCACTGTCAGTGACCTGGCCAAAGAGGGCATGAAAGAGCTGACACAGGATGATAAATTCAAAGCTGTTCCGTACAGGGGCCACCAAAATATGTTTGACCCAGGGCCCCCAAAATCCTTAAGATGTCCCTGGCTGCATACCCAACACCACCGTTTCTCCAGCTTTGAGGATGAATGGCTTTGGACCAACATTTTGCCTTAAATCTTTTAGCCCTGGAAGGACTATGCAAAGTGGACCCTGATTATAGCCCTATCCCTAGCTGGCAAGTCTTCCTGATATTCTTGCATTCTTGCCTTTGCGTAGTTATCCTGTAACGCTGACAACCAGTTGCGGCTCCTGGAGGGAGTGCTGCGGGGCGGTGGGGCGGGGGAGGGGCAGGGTGGGGGGTAGTAAACTCCGGCATACGGCCGAAGGGAGTTAAGTACATAAATAAATAAATAAAACGAATTACATTGCGCGCGTCGCATCGCATTTGGCGATGCGACGCGTGCAATGTAATTCGTTTTATTTATTTATTTATGGACTTAACTCCCTTCGGCCGTATGCCGAAGTTTACTACCCCCCACCCTGCCCCTCCCCCGCCCCGCAGCACTCCCTCCAGGAGCCGCGACTGCTGACAATATATCCTTGCAAGTACTGGGTGGTTTTTAAAAATGTGTGCGCCATTTCCTTGACAGTCCATTATCCTTGCTATAGTGAAATTCAGTGGAAGTCGGCCATCTTTTTTTGCATCAACACAGGTGCAAAATGCCTAATTTTAACTAGACCAGCCACCTGTATAAAACATTGCGGCTAAGGGTAGTAATCATATTATTAACGAGAATTATGGAACATTTGCAAGCAAAAAATGATATCACTTCACCCCCCGAATTTTCTGTACACTTCGTTTAAGTGCATCGCATCACCATAGTCATATATCTACAATTCACTACAGTACCAGAATGGCACAATACATGAACACCATGGCTGACACCTGCATTAGTGCTTCATTTGCCACTGTACACCATGCAGTAAGAAACTACTTTATTTCACACACTTTAGAGGAACAGTATCTTATCGTCCTGTCCCTTCATTTTAACTAAATTGCATTGAATGAGATAGTGAAGTCATTACACACAGAAACAAGATTAGCATTGTAGCATACTTAGCAATACCATGAATCGCGTTAATAAAATATTCGTTAATAAAAAGTTATTGCTTTTCCCATTGTGCAATCTCAAGATTAATTTAGAACTGACTTTAATAACTCGTTTTGCAAATTAGAAGAAAGAGGAAAAAATAGGAGCAAACTTGAATGGGTCTAAATGGTATTAAAACCACTGTAAAAGAATCATATAAAGGCATGCCATTTCATGCACCCTGACCTGTGAACCATATCATGTACCATTTCATGCACCCTAGCTTGTTGCTTTTGGAAAGAATTCCAATGTCAAGCACAGAAATACAGCTCTTCATTAACATTTTGAAAAAAAAAATGCACATAGCATGAGCAACAACATAATTTCTTAAAGACACCGATAGTATTACCGTGTTTACAGCATTTATGTTTTGGTACATTTAATGTCCATGCAGAGTCGATCAGGCAAATAATTCAAGCAAGTTTCATGATCTCTGTAAGGGGGAACAGTCGGAACACCGCGGTCTAAACCACGAGTGTTCCGACTCCGCAAGCCCTACCACGCATGCCTTAACCACGCATATGCCTTAACAACACTTGTGCGTGGTTAAGGCATTGTGCTGCAGGGCTTGAGGACGGATGGAAGCAGGAAGTAGGGAGAGATCTGCGGTGAGGTAAGTGGGGGTGGAGGGTGGGTTGGGGTACTTTTGTGGGATGGGGGTCGGGGTTGTGTTGTGGGCTGGGGGGTGGGTCGGGGTTGTTTTAAGTGGGGCTGGGGGGTGGATCGGGGGTTGTTTTGTGGGCTTGAGGGGACGGGGTTGTTTTGTGGGCTGGGGTAGGTCAGGAATGTTTTGTGTGCTGGGGGTGGGTTGGGAATGTTTTGTGGGTTGGGGGATGGGTCAGGGTTGTTTTAAGTGGGGCTGGGGGGTGGGTTTGGGTACTTTTGTGGGCTGTGGGTGTCAGGGGTTGTTTTGTGGGTTGGGGGTGAGTCGGGAATGTTTTGTGGACTGGGGGGTGAGTCGGGGTAGTTTTGTGGGCTGGGGGTGGGTCTGGGGCAGTCTAGCTTCGGACGGACGGAAGCAGGAAGCAGGGAGAGATCCAAAGTGAGGTAAGTGGGGCTGGGGGGTGGGTTGGGTACTTTTATGGGCTGGGGGTCGGGGTTGATTTGTGGGCTGGGTGGTGGGTTGGGGTTGTTTTAAGTAGGGCTGGGGGTGGGTTGGGGGTAGTTTTGTGGGATGGGGTGGGCCAGGGGTAGTTTGGTGGGCTGGGGGGTTGGTCGGGGATAGTTTTGTGGGTGATGGGGTTGGGGTAGTTTTCTGGGCTGGGGGTGGGTCGGGGTCATTTTCTGGGCTGGGGTGGGTCAGGCGTAGTTTTCTGGGTTGGGGGTTCGGGGCTAGTCTTCAGGGCTGGGGGGTTGGAGGTAGTTTTCAGGGCTCGGGGGATTGGGGCTATATTTCAGGGCTGGGGCTAGTTTTCAGGGCTGGGGCTTGTTTTCTGGGCTAGGGGAGTGTTGGGGTAGTTTTTTAAATTAGGGGTTAGGGTATTAGGCCTCAGGAGGAGGGGAATGGGTAGTCGGGGTAGTTTTTAAGGCTTAGAGGAGGGCGGGCAGTTCTTAGGGCTGGGTCAGGGCTGGGCTGGGTCAGGTTAAGGGACAGGGTTAAGGGACAGGGTTTTAGGCATTAGGGCAGGGGGAGGACACAGTGTGGGGGTTGGGAGGGGGTAGGGGTATTTACACCTCAGGGCAGGAGGGGGCAGGGGGGAGTTTGTACCTTAGGGCGGTGGGTATGGGGGTGGCGACCTTAGCCACACATACCCCTTTAAAATGCATGCCTTTACCACGAAAAGTCGTGGTAAAGGCATGCGTGGTAAAGCAATGCATGGTTAAGATGCGGTCGTTGTTCAGACTGCGTTGTTTAGGCATGCGGGGTTAGGGATTTCATTGTTACGTCATACAACCCTCTGTAAGGCACTAGTAAAACAGGTTGGCTTTATTACTGGTATGGAGGTTAAATATGGCCTTTGATACAACAAAACAGCCCTAACCAACATTAAATTGAGCCATACAGCACTCAGTAGGGATATTTAGCATGATGCTAAACAGTACAGTGGTGCTACTTACCAAAAATTACGTTGGTAAAAATGACCACAATTGGGAAATTTTGGCCATGACTATAAGTTGCACGGTACTAGGGTAATGCTAAAATCGCTTGCGAATGTACTGTTACTGTCTGGTAATTTTACACCAGTATCTTGCAATTAAAACCCTATAGTAAAACCCAACAGACTCTTGAATTACCTGGCTACAAATCTTTCGGTTGTAAAACGGTAAATGGTTGCCTGGGCCTGTGGATGGGGTGTGGGTAAGCGTGGGAGTGGAAAGCAGTGGTGGCTGGTAGGGAACAGTGGCGGGGGAGCGGGGGGAGGTGGGGTGGTTAGAAAAAAAAGAAAAAAGAAAACTTGCCTGATGGTCGCTGGTTGCCAGCCACCGCCTCTCCTCCGACGCAGGAAATAGGAAGCACCCAGACTCCCCTAGCCAATCACTATGCTGCCTTACAGCAGCGTTGTGATTGGCCTGAGCACCGTGGTTCTGTGCTCAGACGGGGACTGGGAGCCTGTGCATATTCTCCACAAGGCTCTTCAATACGGCCAGGTGGAGAACATGCAAAGTGCACATGACGGTTTGGCTGGCCCAAGACAGGCGGCCAAACCTTCATGCCCATTTAAGGTGCAGCAGCAACCACTCCTCCTCCCTCTGGGTCACGGGAGCTCAGCCCCGCCCCAACCTAACCTAACCTGACTGCAACTGCAGGCGCAATACTAAAAATAAAATGAGAATAACGTTGCGTTATTATCATTATATTTTTCCTCTGCCCTGCTCTTAAAGCAGTGGGGCGACGCTCCTCCGCCTTAGCAGAGGAGCTGCTGCTGGTGGAAAGACTATGGGATGGAAGGGGAAAATATTTTTGGGAGCGGGAGATAAAAAGGAATGAGACTTGGCAGCTGCAGTAGCCAAAGCCTCACACGATTTTTCTAGCCTTTTTTTGACCCTCTGTTAAAATCGAATCAGGTACTCCAGCACCCAGAAAAACAGGGTATGGTAAACCCTATTTACTCAGTCAGGCAGAGTGGAATTCTATGACGTAATTCTGTTCCACCTGTGTCATAATCAGGCCTTCAATAGATTATCTATAGAAGGGTGAGGTCTAAATGCAGGAGGCCGAGTTTTTGCTCCACAGACAAAAAATCCATAATTTCACAGTAGATAATCTGCTCTATCATTTCTGTGTATAGTCCATCAAGTGACAAACGACAAGGGCCTCCTTGCAGCTATAATCCTCACCGAATCTAGGGGCAACATGTCAAAGTAGCAGCCATCTAGTAGAACTGATGGAGAACAGGTGTAAAACCGAACGATATGTCAGGTGTGTGTTATGCGGGTAGGAGTTGAGCACCCTGGGGCCGATTCACAGAACTAATCTGAGATAATCCTAAACTTACTACTTTTGGTATTCACAGAAGGCATTTAGTAGTAGTAAAGTTAGGACTCCTAACTTTACTACTACTAAACTGAGACAAAATCCTAACTTTACGACTTTCGGTATTCACAGAAGGCATTAGTAGTAGTAAAGTTAGGAATCATAACTTTACTACTACTAAATGCCTTCTGTGAATACCAAAAGTAGTAAGTTTAGGATTTTATCTCAGATTAGTTCTGTGAATCGTCCCCCCTGTTTTGATTTGGGCTCGTAATGTGTGGGCGCACTTTCGCTTAGGTGATCTTCATCACAGTGGTACGCCCAGGTTTTGGAGGTCGGGAACAGTGTTAACCTCAAAGTCTATGAGGTAATATGTTACTAGAGACAAGATTCAAACAGCATGTCAAAATACAGTCAAGAAAAAAGGACTGACTCAAAAAGGGAGTTCAAGATCCAAAATTTAGAGAAAACCATGAAGGCTTATTACAGTTTCAAAGAGTAATACAGAAAATAGGAAAATGCAAATGCAGGATTGAATTAGTACATAAAGTCAATTGCTATAAAGGCTCTCAGTTACAAGAATAATGCAATAATGAGCAAAAATCAGGAAAGTAGACTAAGTCTCAAATGTGTAGCCAAATCAATTGAAAATTGGGCAGCATCCCTGAGGGTCAGGAAAGAGTCATGACTCACTCCCAAATTCCGGAGTTTTATATGCATTTTCAGCATAGGAAATCAGAGAAAGTCAGCATTGTGTGAGCATTCTACAGCAAATCATATTTCATTATTCCCTAACATCACATTACCCTGTCATCTTAGCACTAACCCTCTATATGAATAGTGATTGGGCCCTACCGATCAAATGCCATCTGGAGGTGTCAGAACAAATTAGTTACATAAACAACAGAAAACAATTGTTAATGAATGCAATACAGTGTGCTAACAGGAAGAGCCTTGAAAGTAGCAAAAATACCTCCTCCAGTTAGTTCTTTGAGAACAATATGTCATAGAAAATAAACAGTACACATCTTGCAGCATGTATTATTGAACAAGAAATATAGACACAGAATGAACATCATTATTTAGCAGCCATTTTACATAGATGGAGCAGGCGCCTAACTGAGGCCTGGTTAGCCTAAGCCGGAAACGCAGAATAAAGCACATCATAATGATTTCCTTCCAATTACAAGAGCTCATGATAATACATGTGTGAATTCAAATGCAAACCAACTAATATTAATGCACATTTCTTTAGTTCAGTTATGGGAAACTTCCACACATGCATTGCCTTCTTGCCTGTGACAGTGGTACAAGGGCTTGTGTTCAGTCCTTGGTGTGTCCTGGTTGTTTTTCAGTTCAGTCCCACATGTATCTACTGCGCAGCAGGTACACTCTAATGGTTAGTTTGAGAACTGTTAAGTTGGGCACTTATGTGAAGTTTTACTCACATGTCACAAAGGCTGAAAATGAAGATTGCTACATATTTGCTGCCTGTGTCTGTGAAATGGACTACATATCTTTTACTAAAGACTTCGTCTGAGCAGCACTGCATAATTCCTCTTCTGTGCATATACAAACTGCTACAGAACTGGGTAATAATTTAACCTGTTCTGTTAGACACCACGGGTCAGCGGGACGTTGGTGGCAGGCACTGTATGGAAACCTTTCTAACGGAGAGTAATTAGCATTTCAGATATTGTTACAGAAAGGCCTACTGAGACTTTGAGGGGACTGAACACCTCACAAATCTTTGTAGTTATTGGCACCAAAATGTAAATGTCCTTTTCTGGCTGTTCTCCAGACACAGCCTTTGTGTAGTGATGCCTCTCACAGCAGGGCAGTCTCCTTCCTAGTGCACGCATAAAGAACCTTAAGGTTTCTGCATTTGCCGGTAATCAATAAAGCCAAAGGCTCGGCCTCACTCAAAGGGTCCCCTTCACCTTGAACAAACAGACTCTGCAGTCCCAAGCTGCCCCTTCCTCCTTCATAAGGGTAGTGCTTCAGGATGTTTAATCAGCAGCCCCTCACTCAGAAAGTCTTTACTCTTCATTACAGTTGTCTAAATTGCCCTTCTCCAGCCACAGGAATGAAAGGGATACACTGACGCTATCTGGGGTAGCTGTCCTACCCCTATATTTTGTGCCATGAGGCGCAGGGTCAAGAGTGATTTGCATATAGATGTGTCTGAGGTGGCGAAGTGAGCTAAAGAACGATGATGCATTCAATCCAGATCTGTGACTGGGGGTGAGTGTCTGAAAAGTTTCAGCGCTCCGTCCGTCATCTCCTTGTTTTTGCTTTGTTCGCCCTAAGTTGGCAGGGTATGCCCAGACGTGGGTCCCTTGCTCACTTTGCCACTGGATTCAAGCTAGCCTGGCTGATGAGGGCTGTTAGCCCGAAACCGGTCCCAGGATGCTTGTTTCCGGTCCAGGGAAGACATGGCTTGGCAGTTCGGGCTGGACTGTTCCCATGAGGCGCAGGGTCAAGACTGATTTGCATATAGCTGTGTCTGAACTGGGGTGGCGAAGTAAGCTAAAGAACGATGACGGATTCAACCCAGATCTGTGACTGGGGGTGAGTGTCTGAAAAGTTTCAGCACTCCGTCCATCATCTCCTTGTGTTTGCTATGCTACAATCAAGGGCCTCAAAAATGGATCCCACTTTGAATTTATAATTATACTGTGAGCCAAACTTGAGGATAAAAATCACAAGGCATCCACTCCAGTATCTGCAGAATACCCTTCTCATTGTTTGTATTGTTTACCCATATATTTTCTCACACTGCTTTGATCTTGAGGTTACTGCTTCCTATGAGCACAACCTAATTCTGTTGATAATTCCCTATATAAGTGTTCAGCGATTACTTTATTCTTCCTACCTTGAGCTGATCAGCTGCCCTTTCTGGAGTGGTGGTTTAGTGGTAGTCAAGCAGTGGACGGACTGTTGGTTTGATTCTAGTGCATATCATAAGTATCATAAGTGACCTTTACTTAAAACTTCCCCTCTCTGTTTTTTCTTTCAAATGGCCCACTCCTTCCCTTCCATCCTCTAGATGTCTCCTCTCTCTATGAGCAAAATGTTCTCAAAGTCACATGCGTGTTTTCCTTAATCTGTATGATTGTATTTTTGAAAACTTCCCACAACTCATATCAAAGATCATAACCTCTCCTTCTTTGAAAACCATACCCTGCAGCCTAACAATACCAAGCACTTCTATTAACCCCAGCAACCATCTGCATGAACTCACATACCCCTCACAAATGATACCACCTAACTCCTATTAATGTAATCTATCATAAAGCAACTGGAATTAGTTGATGGAATGGTTTGCTGAGGGCACAACACTAATCTCAATAACTAACAATAACCAGTGACACTGGCCTAACCACTAACCTTGAATTCCGGAGCAGCTTGCTGCCTAGAGTAAATTACTACAATACCTAGTAAGGGATAGGGAGTGTTATATAAATGCAATTACAATTACAATTGAACATCAGCACCTATGTAACATCTTCACCAATGAGTCAAGTGGTCCATGGATGTCTTCAACTACCATCTAATAATAATTTGTATCAATAAGAGAGAGAGGAACAAGAAATAAGCTAGTTCACTTACCCCTTGGTATATGTAGAAATCAAAAAGAGCTAGCTATTAGTTAGAAACTCAAGATGTGTGTGTCAGAAAAAACATTTGTTTTCTATGAAGGCCCTCATCCACCAACCTAGTTGGTGGCATGCTTCATCATCGGGCCCCACCCAAGGCACCGAGTGTGCCTCGGGAGTGCTGCGACGTCTGTTTACAGCGGGGCGGATTATGTTAAGTGAGTGTGCAGTGATGGTGTTGAGGGTGTAGGTTTAAAAGCTGTCCTAAGGGTCCAAGTGTCCACAAGGGTAATTTTAATAATGGGCCCTTGGCAGTATTAAAAACAAGGCAGCAGATGTGTATGGAGATTACTATGAGCTCCCACATCCAGTGGCCTCGCGTTAATTCTGGCTTTCATCAGGACCTTTATGTGAAATGTGAATTAAATAGGTGGTTTACAGAATGTGTTTTAACCCCCTAAGTGATACACTCGCTAAGGTGCGAAATATGTAAGAGGATGGTTTCCTCTAGTTTAGTACCTGTTAGGGGTAAAAAACAGACAAACAAACAAATAGACAAACGCACACAAATGAGTCAACATCAGGTCAGGCACATTAACATTGTGTGACATCATGCCGTCGTGCCTGTGTAGTAATCGGAATAAAAACGGAGGTGTAATGCGGTACGTGTCGGCGCGTGGTTCTGAATTATCGTATTGGTAATATACGGTATTGTGCTAAAAGTTCAATAGCGGAAAATATATATATATATATATGCAGTGACAGTTGTCCCAAAGAAAGCATGTAAGGCATTCACTTCTTACTCTGATAATATTAGAGTAAAACTCCATGAGTCCCCGGAGGGGGTCCGGCTTTATGTCACACTCTGGTGGTTTAAAAGAAGAAGAGAAATGAGGCGTGACCCTACAGTAGTCACGGGAATAATCCCCTAAGTCAGGGTCTTCGTTACGGCATCCCCCCGTTCCCCCACACTTACTTCGTCACAGCTCGAGACCCGAAACTCAACCTACTTGGCCTGCACAGGGACTCCGTCGGTGAAGGTACCGGATTCCGGCGGGGTTTAAATACTTTCATTGTCCCGCAGCTGAAGGCAATTTCCTGTCAGGCGTGAGCAGCGTCTAAAATGGAGAACAGTTAAATCAGAAGACAGACCTAGCCTTATGTGTGTATAGCGTCATGGGAGTATCCCCGGGTGTGTTGACTGTCGCCTGCATCCTCTAATAAGGGCGATGATTTATTAAGGAAAATGTTGATGACTCAGCCGACATGGTTCGGTTAGGATAATGTTTCAGGGCCACATAGTGTGAAGGGGGCATATTTGGAACACAATAAACAGACTAATCCCTTGTAGCGGCAGCATAAAATGCTTCCTCAAGTATGTGGGGAAGAGAAGAGAGACTATAATTCTGTATTCCAGCAGATAACGTTAACTAGTAAAATGCAATTGCGATAGCGCTTGGTGGAGAGTGGTGTCAGTGAAGGTGTTATATTGCCCAAAATGTGTTATACGGCAGATGGCCGGGAGAGTCTCAGTCATGGTGAAAAGAGGGCTAAGTAAGGCCTGCTCAGCTACCATCTGCCATATCATTTTAGGCACCTTTGGCATGTATGTTAGCTCAGGAAAGTGAATGTTTTCAGGAGCACTAGCATGTGAGGCATTTCTTCATCTTGGTTTCCATCATGACATTTCCAACAAGTGTTCTCTGAACGTCTTATTCTATTCCACTCCTTTCCAGTTGTGAGGTTGCACACTTTGTATTAGTAAGGTTCCTCCTGATGTTTGAGATAAAGTCCTCTGAGTTTCTCGTTGGGGAGCGCAGCACAAGGATTACATCTCACACCACTGAGCTGGCATCTTCTATATTCGCTTTACTAAAGTGAGGACTACAGTGTACCAGGCGGTGTGTCTATTATGGTAACATGTTAAGCCACTTGCATCTGCATTGGCACTCACGTTCATAACCCCATTATAGTTAACCAGATCGCTCTATCTGTTATTAAATGCTCTGAATGTTGCCATTTCTTTTCAAACAACTGAGTATGGATTGGACATGAAGGGCCAGATGTAGTAAGCAATTTTGCAAGTGCAACAACCCTACGATTCATAAAATCATAGGGTTTGAGACTGCAAAATGGCTATTTTCTTTGTACAAAACCCATTGAACTAGATGGAAGTTTTTATGACTTATAAAATGAGTTTTGCAGCCTATACCGAATCTCACTTTGGAGGCATGAAGGGGTGTTTCAATCAAATTGGAAATCCAAATTACGATTTGGTATGATATGTGTCAACGGTTGTTGAACACAATTCTGGTCTCAAAAAACTGACTAGTTATTGGCTCTGTAAAGAAAACTAATTCACAAAGTGGAAGGTGTCCCAAGAACCTCTCCCCCTTTGGGAATCATGTTGTAAACCTCAGCGAGGGCAAGCAGTTGTCCAGCTCTCCATACCTGCTCTTCATGAAGTTTTCCTAAACTGGAAACTTTTTTTTAAAGCAGCATCGTTCATTCATCAGTTCCTTTAAGGTTTTCCATCTGAGAATGCAAACATAGTCGGTGATCTGCTGTTCCTTGCAGGCCTCCATCCCTGTGTTTGTAGCCAAAACAGAGAGGGTCACAAATTCTGACCTGCCTCATTAATATTCACTAGGCAGATCTTCTATGACCCCTTGAAAATTGGACATTGTGAAGCAATCTAATAGTACAAAGGTCGGCCTGCAAAATAAGAGTCCATTCACAAAAAAGTCTGCGCAATTTGCGATCAGTTCTGTGAATGAACCAAAAGTTCTGCGTTCTGCCACAACTAGGGGGCAGATTTACAAGCCCCTTGCGCCACTTTTGCGTCACTTTTCCCATGTTAAAAGTGACGCAAAAGTGGCGCAAGGGGCTTGTAAATCTGCCCCTAGGTACCTCTCACCCCAAAATCAGTCATGAAGTGAATGAGTTCTGAAACCATCATTTGAACAACTACTTTTCATGAACTTACATATTTTGTTAATTTGCAAACGTCTTTGTTGCTCTGAGAAGTTATTTCTACGCTTTCCAGTTATGTATAATGCTTGCTATCGAACTGTATTAACGGGAATACGTTATTACTGTGAAGGGCTCTGATACCCAAATGGGTCATGATCGCGCTATTTAAAACACGGAATAAATAATAAAATAAATAAAATGCTTTGAATGAAACCTCTTAGCTCTGCCTTTCATCCTCCACCATCATTCCTTGCATGGTGATAGTGGGCAGATAAAAACAGCTTGGAAAGCACCTTCCTAAAAGTGTGAGGCTTTTGATACCGTGGGGATGGGCGGGTGCCCCAGTGCCTCTCTTCCCTACCAGATGTTTCCAAAGACATCAGAGGCGCTGCCTTCAGAAACACGGATTCGATCTATAAAGGGGGCATAGAAACAGACACCAGAGACATTCACAATTTTGATGGATTTTTAATTACAGCTCCACTTTAAATGAGTCCCTGAGTCCTCTCTAGAGCCTGTTTGTGACTTACAGCTATCAAAATCAACCAATTCACAGGCAGACTCAAAGATTGTTATATATAGTTTTGAAAAAAATGTGTCTCACAATTAACATTTCTATTGTTAAACTTTTTGCATGTTCTTGTTCTTGATTTCCTTTTTGTGTAGGATTGCAATGGTTCAATTTATTGTAACGCCTCTTAAATTAATTGAGATCTTTTGTATTTTGACTTTCTTCTAATGGTGTTTTCCTTCAATTTAACAATCAGAACAGTGAGCTTTTTATTTCTCAACAATTTGAAATAAATTGTTTATTTAACCTGCTTGACGTGAAACTTTCTGAAGACAAAGGGCCCAATTCATAAAGATTTTGCTATGAGTACGCTGGATTTACTCTTGCAATATCCCTCACTTACTCCTGTGATCAAGTTTAAATCCAGAGCAAGTCACACCAAGTTGGTTTATTTTTCATTTTAATTAAAGTTTAGGACAACACAAACAATAAAAAGTAAAAAAAAACAAAATAGAACCACAAATCTGAGTGCCGCAACAAATCTTTACACACTGGCCCATAGTTTCCCTTGTGCTTAATCTTGATTTTGGTGAAGTTTTGTTCCTGGTTCTACCGTTCTAGGACTGAGAGTGAAGGACTGTTTACACCAGGGCCGTCTTAACAGCATTATTGGCCCCCGGGCAAAGCAGTGCACTGGGCCCTGCCTACACAACCACTCACAGGAATAAAAATGTTTAACGGAAAATTAGTGTTAAATTCTGGTCTGCATGGGGCCCCTATGCTCGTAGGGCCCCCGGGCATCTGCCCAGCGTGCCCATGCATTAAGACGGTGTTAGGTTTGAAAATCCCATTCCTGCTATGCACTTGTATCATGCTACATTAGGTTAGCAATGTGTGGCTAAATAGATGCCATTTGTAGTCACGTTATGCAGCCCACTGAGTTATCCCTGCAATGTGCAAGCTTTAGTTAGCAAGTGTGTCTCCATTTTGTATTTCGTAATCCCTATTAGGCTGTGTCTGAACTAGGCCTCATTATTCGTATTGCTTGCCTCAGCAGAATACTGTATTTAGTTATTATTTTTCTTTCCTGTTCAAGGCTGCCTCCCGACTGACTAATGAATAGGCCAATTTGCCCTCACATGCCTATCGGAGTGTGGAGTTCTGCTCCCACGTTAGGAGACGCTGAGACTCACGCGGTAACTTTGAGTTGCCGATAGCATGTACCCATCTGGCAGGTGGTAGCCCATCCTTCTGTGCCTTCTTTGTTCATGTTCGGCCCAGGCCGGTAACTTTCCACTGTGGGCATGGTTGGGGGGTTCTTGGAGGAATGATCATGCATTGCAGGCCGTTGGGGAGCCAGTCCCTCGGCAGACATCTTAGGGTGCAGGTCAGATTGAACTCCTCTTCAGAGTATTGCTAATAAATGCTTGTTTGTATTCTCTACTGTCTGACCGACTCTTCATTTCTTGGGAAGGCATAGCAGGTGGTTGTAAGTAACCCGAGTGGTCCCTAAAGGCCACTTCCTTCAGATGGCGCCCGAACAGGGACCCCGCAAGGTGATCCAACTCGCCCGTAATCGGGTTGCAGGGTCGGGGTTGCGTCTGGTCGGTCGGGCGGATCGGGGTACCCCACACGATCGAGCTTGGTTCTCGCAGCTGCCCGCCCATCTGATCGGACGACTCCTCGTCTAGTGGTCACCGGCTGGGGTCCTGAGAACGCGAAACCTTGGAGTTGACCGTTTGGTCCGAAGAATTGGCAGTGGAGAATAACTTGACTCGACCTGTGTGCACCAGGTGAGTGATTTGATTCTTGAAAAAATGGTGCCATTCTTGAACGACATTAGCCAACGGGCTGTGTCCTGGTACAGTCTCCGGACTGTCTTGCTTGAACGACATTAGCCGACGGGCTGTGTCTTGGTACAGTCTCCGAACTGTCTTGGTGCACTTTTCGGACTGCCTTGCTTGAACGGCACGAGCCTACGGGCTGTGTCTTGGTACAGTCTTTGGGCTGTCTTGGTTTGAACTTGGTGGGTGTGCGGACCCTTTAAAAGACACAGAGGGGTCGATTCCGATTCGGGCCGGAAAAAGCACCGACCGACTCGGAGCCGGAATTTATTCCGACCGACACGTACCTGTGGCGCCCGACACGCCAAGTACGATGCAAAGCGTGCAAAATCTGACCGACACGCACCGAACCCAAGCCGAACGACCGAGCTGCACGGAAAACAGCAATTCGGCCGGAAAAACACGCGAATCGAACCGACCGACACGCACCCGGAACAAATCCGACTGAAACGTACACGCGAACTCCAAACCGCAAAGTACGATGCAAGGCGCGAAAACCACGACCGAGTCGGACGGAGGACAAGCCGTACGACCGACACGCATACAAAACCGAGCCGAAGTAACACAAAACACCGCGACCGACGCGTACGCAGCATAGAAAACTGCACAAACACAGCGTGAACGAAACGGAGAACACCGTACGAGACAAATGCAGGGTCCGACTCGGTCACAAGAACGTTTCCAACATGCACAGACAGTACAAAGGAAAAATTAACACAAAAAAGGCCAAACAAGCAATTACAAAGCCAATAAATACTGGGGGGGTGGGGACAGAGAACAAAGACACACCCACAACTCCACCCATATAAAGGACACAAATCCCAACCATGATCCTTTGCAAATGCCATTCCACTGCCAGCACCCAACAGACAGCAACCACACACCCACAGCTCATCCCTCACACAAGCCACACACCATCAGGACACCAACAAATACCTACCTCACATACACCCAGCAAAACACACACTCACACACCCTCACCTGCACACCAACACACACATCACTCACCACCACCACCCATCACCATGCCCCCCAAGAAGAATCACAAGTTCCTAGATTGTGAATTGGAAGTCCTGGTAGACGAGATCCTCAGGGTAGAGCCACAGCTGTTTGGCACACTGGTCCAACAGACCCCCATCTCCCAGAAAACCAAGATGTGGGAGAGGATCATCAACAGGGTGAACGCACAATCACCATGTCTGCGCACAAAGACCGACATCCAGAACAGGTGGTATGACGTGCGCAGGAGGGTCCGGGAGCTGCTCAAGAAAGACTACCTCCTGAGCCAATACACCGGCAGTGGCCCTCCTGCCAAGCCAGTATACCTCAGGCCCTGGGAGGAGAAGGTGCGGGCCATCCTTCCGCCAGTGAGCGTATATGGACTAGAGAACATCCCAGAGCCTGGTGAGTACACAACAAATGTACACAATATTCTGCCACAATACACACACACATCACTGTCAAGGGAGAGTCAAACCATGCACTCATAGCAATTACACAGCAACCAGAACAGAATCATCCCAAAATGTGTATGTCAGTCAGAGAAACACAACACATGCCATCTCAAAGTTACATTCAACCGTGCCATCACATGTACAAACACAACTACAACTACAGCTAGGCAGTGGCACAAATAGAACTAACAAACACATCCAGACATGTAGCCACCACAACAACACCAACACACAGTGAAGACCACTGAAAGGAAGGAATTCTGTGTATGCTGGCCAAGTCAGTGTAGCCAATAGCATCATGGGAGTCGCAGTCACACATATTGCACCCCCACAACTGTCCCATCAACACCACCCTGAACCATGCTCACATCACAGGGAGTGGAGAAGGACTCACAAGATGGCTGACACTGGCTACTGCTGTGGGGAGCACAAGGCCCTGCTGGCAACTGTGCACCAACAAACAGCAGGACACCACTGACTGACATCCTGAGAGACAACTTCCACTCCCTGCAATGCAAGCACGTTCCATGGTGGGATATCTGGCTGGCTGGGTGGGAAGGAGGACTTGCAGCACTGACCATAGTCACAAGCACCTCCCCTCACACCCCCCTCAACACAAACTCCACAGAACCCACCTGGTAGAATGCAATGCCTCCCATCCTAACTCAAGATCCCACAAAGAACCACCACCCTGGGTTATGTTGTGTGAAGCACAGGGACACTCTTGGGACTTTTAGCCAAACAACTGCCAGGACAACACTCCCAGCCATCCTGTCAGCACAGCCAGCCCACCCCACAGGGAAGCAGAGTCAAAAGGAAGGAAGCATGGGCATGCTGGGAAGGGGGGTGGAGGCAATAGCATGATGGGAGTGGTAGTCACAGATATTGCTCAGCCTCACAACTGGCCCATCAACACCACCCTGAACCATGCTCACATCACAGGGAGTGGATAAGGACACACAAGATGGCTGACACTGGCTACTGCTGTGGGGAGCACAAGGGCATGCTGGGAACTGCACACCAACCAACAGCAGGACACCACTGTCAGCCATCTTGCCATTGCCCTCACACCCACACACACTGAACTCCCCACAAAAGCAAGTAAGTATGGGAATGCTGGGAAGTGGGGTGGAGGCAATAGCATGATGGGAGTCACAGTCACAGACATAGCTCACCCCCACAACTGTCCCATCAACACCACCCTGAACCATGCTCACATCACAGGGAGTGGAGAAGGACTCACAAGATGGCTGACACTGGCTACTGCTGTGGGGAGCACAAGGCCCTGCTGGCAACTGTGCACCAACAAACAGCAGGACACCACTGACTGACATCCTGAGAGACAACTTCCACTCCCTGCAATGCAAGCACAGTCCATGGTGGGATAACTGACTGGCTGGGTGGGAAGGAGGGCCGGCTGTCAACCAAATACAACCAATGCAGACCATGTTCACACCCCAAAAAATACATAGAAATGCCCAAATAATGCAGGACAATGTGCCACACCAATATCAAGCCCTGACTGTGACGACTTAGGACAATGCAATGTAGAGGCCCGCACCCAGAGGCACAGTCACAACTGTCAGGTGGGTCAACCATTGATGCCTGCAGAAACATAACATACATTGTGTGTGTCTCCCAAAAACAGGTGATGATGGGGACACAGCAGCAGATGCTGAGGAGTCCCAGTCCCAGGCTCAAGAGGATGCGGAGCTCACTGGTGTCGTACAGCCTCTGCCCTCCTCGGACGAAGAAGACCAACCTGGCACATCCGGTGCAAGTCTACATGCAGCACCAGCAGGACCACCAGCTGCAGCACCAGCAGGACCACCAGCTGCACCCCCTGCACCCACCCCTCCAACGACTGTCACCACAAATACCATCCCTGCCGACATGGACAGAACAAGGAGCAACACCAGCACAGGGACCCTGGACCAACCTGGGGCCATGGACACCACCACCACCACCAACCCCCAAGGTGGACCAGGGTCATCTGTGCGTGCCACTGCACGCACTGCACATGTCAGCAGGGGTGGTGGGAGGGGTGGGAGACAGAGGTCGCTGCTTGCAGAGGTTGCTGGTGTGCATGATGACCCACAACTGGTACGCATAGCTGATGCGTACCAGTCCAGCACCGGAGATCTCAGCCAGGTAGTGGGGCTCCTCAGAGACATGAAACAGCAGCAGGCTGCCCATCATGCCCGCTTGGACTCTCACATGTCCCACGTGGAGTCACACATGTCCCGCGTGGACTCACACATGTCCCGCGTGGAGTCCAAGTGGGATGCACTGCATGAGATGACGGCGGTGCACAGGGACATTTTACAATGCCTCCGCCAGATGAACAGCAACCAGTCCACACCTCCCTGTGTGCCAACAACATCTGGTGCTGAACAAACTGCAACTGCCACAGGGAGGGAGGATGACTCTGGCGGAGAGTCCCCTGCACCGCAGCAGCCTGTACTTGAGGGCCCCCCAAAGAAGAGGGGTCGTCCGAGGAGGGGCAAGTGAGAGGCCGATGGCCAAGCGCAACTCCCAGGAAGCCTGAACCTGTTCTGGATGTTCACCTTTGTGCACAGACTGTTCACCCTGTTGACGGCAACACTACTCCCACACATTGCATGGGAGTACAAGTTGGACCAATGTCTCAGACAACTGTGGCCACGATACTGGGGATTTTGTCTACCAGGACTTTCAATTCACCTAGGAACTTCTGATTGCAAGATTTATGTACAGCACTACCCATCCTATGCACTATTCACACAAATGTATCACAATAAACACACTAATACACCATACTTGCCTCTGTTGTGATTCCAACGTGGGTGCTGTTATGGGGATGATGAACTGCAAAATTACACTGTGTATGCGAACTGCAACAGCAAGGTACAACACAGGCATGTGAGTAAAGGCAACGTGACACATATGAGGGAGACACACCACCAGGGCTACACAACACATACACACCTAGGCCTTCTGACTCATTGCCTACACTGATGTTGCCAGGGAAGACGGTGCAATGCACAGACACCACACCCATTCCCAGTTGTAGTCAAGTAGCCCACAGGTGCAGTAAGCAAATGGCAGTCAAATGTGTGACCACAGACAACGCACATCACAAAGTGAAGCACAGGTTTATTACACAGTTGCAACATGTCGTAACCACTACAGATGCAAGGTAATCCCACCTGGCAGCGGGCACACAGTCAACAACTGTAGACGGAAGGAAGTCCATGGGTGTGGCGCACATCACCTGTAGGGACACAACAGCTACCACCCTGGAAGTGCAATCACGTCGTCGGTGGACACAGTTGACCAAACGAATCTGAAAGTACCCTGTGAAGGACAGAAATGACACACAGTCAAAAGCAATGGAGAACAGGACAGAACAGCAAAACTCATGCACAATACATGTTACAAGATACCCACCCAGAACCAAGTTAGCATGTCAACACTGTTGGGGAGTACAGCCCACCTGTAAGCACACATCGCAACACACATCCAGTCAAGTAGCCCATGGACACACTCCAACAGCACCAGAGCACCACCTACACATATCATGCCAACTCACATCATTGACATGACACCTCAGGATACTCACATTCAGCTAAAGAAGTTGGTGATGAGCTGTGTGCGGACATCACCCTCATCATCATCATCATCATCATCACTGGCATCGTGGTCCAGGCCAGGATCCTCCACAGGTGGCGGATGTTGGTCATTGTCATCCTGGATGAGAGGCAACTCCTTCCGCACTGCCAGGTTGTGGAGCATGCAGCAGACGATGATAATCTTGCACACTTTCGCAGGGGCATATGGGAGGGACCCTCCGGTCTTGTCCAGGCAGCGGAAGCGGCTCTTCAGGAGACCAAATGTCCGCTCAATCACTCTCCTGGTCCGACCATGTGCCTCATTGTAGCGCATCCGGGCTGGTGTCACAGGGTTCCTGAGGGGTGTCAGTCACCTACGGACAGACAAGTGCACATTAGCTGACTTGGAAAAGTGGGCGGAATACTACAGATCAGATCACACACAATGGCACAAAGTCAGTACACACCGACAAGCCAGGCACGCTGGTTCTGCATCTGTGCCATCATCCTGGGGATGCGACTACTCCTCATCACAAAGGCATCGTGTGCTGAACCAGGGAAATGGGCACACACGTGTGATGATGGTCATATCTGCAAGACACACCACCAGTGCATTGACCGAGTGGTAGTGCTTGCGGTTCCTGTAGGCCTGCTCCTGGGCCTGTGGTGGTACCAAAGCCACATGTGTCCCATCAATGGAGCCAATGACATGCGGCATCCTCCCCAGGGCATAGAAGTCACTCTTCACGTCAGTGAGTCGTCGCAGTCTAGGGAAATAGATGTACCGGTTCAGGAATAGCAACATTGCCGCCAAAACATCGCGGAGCACACGGCTCAACATGGTCTGTGACATCCCACCAGCAGTCGCCACAGTATGTTGGAAGGTACCGGTGGCAAAGAAGTGTAGGGCTGCCATCACCTTCACCTTGGGGGTCAGCGCTGTAGGATACGGCCGGCCAGGCTGCAAATGTGGGGCCAACTGCACTGCCAAATCCTCAATCAGCTGCCTGGTGAAGCGGTACCGTCGGATGCTGTCCCGTTCCACCATCGTTGCCAGGTCTGGGAATGGTCGATGGACAGCAGGAGCCCTGCAGTGCAGAGGAGAAGTAAGCAAGATTGTCAGTCAGCCCACATATGCGGCATTGAACACACTCAATATCCCAACATACATCATTATGAGGCACAACTACATGAAGTGTGCAGTTCTGTAAGGACATGTATGGTACATACATGGCCAACATCTGTCATCACGGTCCAACAAGTGGCATCAATAAGTCCCAGGTTGGCCCATTGGATATCATGAGGCCGTGTCACAGTTCCCATCTCCTGCTGCCGTGTCACAATCACCCCCACAGTGACATGTGAGGACAGATGTGCCCCAGGCATCACAGCTCAACGACAGGTACATTCCCAGGGACCCTGTATTGCCACATGGACACTGGCATTACATGGAGTATCATGTATACACCACAGCAAAACAACTATGACCCCAACAGGTAGTGGTCCCACTTGCCACTGCAGGACAGACATGGACGTCTGTGACACACACACGCACAACATCAAAGTCCATGCACACACAACGTGGATGTGGAGACTGTCTCCCATTGTGCACATGAAATCAGAGACATTGTAAACACTACATGCACACAGACTGTGGAGGACCATCACTATTGTGCCACTGGGACACCCTGGCTCAAACATACCGTCCCACATGGGACTCACGGGGTATGTGACATGACATACACATACACCACCGTGAAATGTGACCATGGCACATGCACAGATATGAACAGTTGCACATCACAGTGGTCATGTACACGTAACACCCAGGATCCTGTCCCCATGAACACGTGCACAGCCTGGGGATGGCTGCCCCCAGGTGACACCCACAGGACAACATGTACACCAACATACACACAATAGGAAATGCAGCCTTACATGCCTTATCGATACAGTTTGGACAGGCTGTCGTGTTGTAGGTGTGCCCCTCACTCCCTGGGAGCTATCTGTGGCTGGCATATGTTCATCTGAGACAGGCATGGTGACATATGCCAGTCACTTGTACAGGGATGCGTTGAACAGCAATGGACCGATCGGTGCCCCGGCCGGCCCATTGCATTCAATGTGTGCGGGTACGCGTTGTACCCCTGTACGCGTTGATCAGCAATGGACCGATCGGTGCCCCGGCCGGCCCATTGCATTCAATGTGTGCGGGTACGCGTTGTATCCCTGTACGCTTTGAACAGCAATGGACCGATCGGTGCCCCCGGCCGGCCCATTGCATTCAATGTGTGCGGGTACGCGTTGTACCCCTGTACGCGTTGATCAGCAATGGACCGATCGGTGCCCCCGGCCGGCCCATTGCATTCAATGTGTGCGGGTTCGCGTTGTACCCCTGTACGCGTTGTACCGCAATGGACCGATCGGTGCCCCCGGCCGACCCATTGCATTCAATGTGATGCGGGTGCAGCGTTGTACCCCTGTATGCGTTGAACAGCAATGGACCGATCGGTGCCCCCGGCCGGCCCATTGCAGTCAATGTGTGCGGGCACGCGTTGTACCCCTGTACGCGTTGAACAGCAATGGACCGATCGGTGCCCCGGCCGGCCCATTGCATTCAATGTGTGCGGGCACGCGTTGTACCCCTGTATGCGTTGATCAGCAATGGACCGATCGGTGCCCCCGGCCGGCCCATTGCATTCAATGTGTGTGGGTACGCGTTGTACCCCTGTACGCGTTAGTACCGCAATGGACCGATCGGTGTCCCCGGCCGGCCCATTGCATTCAATGTGTGCGGGTACGCGTTGTACCCCTGTACGCGTTGTACCGCAATGGACCGATCGGTGCCCCCGGCCGGCCCATTGCATTCAATGTGTGCGGGTACGCGTTGTACCCCTGTACGCGTTGTACCGCAATGGACCGATCGGTGCCCCGGCCGGCCCATTGCATTCAATGTGATGCGGGTACGCGTTGTACCCCTGTACGCGTTGATCAGCAATGGACCGATCGGTGCCCCGGCCGGCCCATTGCATTCAATGTGTGCGGGTACGCGTTGTACCCCTGTACGCGTTGTACCGCAATGGACCGATCGGTGCCCCGGCCGGCCCTTTGCATTCAATGTGCGGGTACGCGTTGTACCCTCTGTACGCGTTGTACCGCAATGGACCGATCGGTGCCCCCGGCCGGCCCATTGCATTCAATGTGTGTGGGTACGCGTTGTACCCCTGTACGCGTTGAACAGCAATGGACCGATCGGTGCCCCCGGCTGGCCCATTGCATTCAATGTGTGCGGGTACAGCGTTGTACCCCTGTACGCGTTGTACCGCAATGGACCGATCGGTGCCCCGGCCGGCCCATTGCATTCAATGTGTGCGAGTACGCGTTGTACCCCTGTGCGCGTTGAACAGCAATGGACCGATCGGTGCGCACCCATTGACAATGGCCTTAGCCTGGCAACGGACGCGTTTTCGAAATTCGAACGAGTCGGTTGCTGGAAATTCAGTTGGTCACCCACAACAATGTTGCAAAATCATGTATGTCATGAAGTTGAAGATTTGAAGGATGCTGTGGGCCTGTATTGGTGCTGCTATTCCATGGATTGGCCAGATTCAGAAGATGCAAGCGACTTGGACCTATCACTTTGGACACATGGGACAGTATCTGCCTCTCCAGCACATATATATTGCTGGCTGTTCCCCTGAGAGCTCACTTGCCTGCACTACATGCTCCAGGACGACATCTGCCACTGCACTGCTGCTGTCTCTGCCCCCTCTGGACCCTGCAATGGCACGTACTGTGGAGAGAGCCCCAGCCTTCAGCCTTGAGGAGAACCAGGCCCTGCTGGACAGCCTACTTCCACAGTACAGCAAGCTGTATGGGACACCAGGGGAGCAGGTGAGTGTTCTGTGCACTGCCTTTCTGAATGTGCATTTTGTCTGACTAGCAAGGCTGAAAGTCTGCACGCCACTGGCTAGCAGGCTCACTGAGTAGTTGTCACCCCCATAGTGTGTAGTGACATGCACTGGACAGGTATGGTGCAGTGACAGTGCATTTGAACAAGGTTTTACTTCCCATGCAATGATACCATGTAGTGACTTCTGGCAAACTGTCCATGGGCAGCGATGCACTGCCTG
The DNA here is from genome assembly GCA_963921515.1 of Calotriton arnoldi. Taxonomy (NCBI): domain Eukaryota; kingdom Metazoa; phylum Chordata; class Amphibia; order Caudata; family Salamandridae; genus Calotriton; species Calotriton arnoldi. The sequence goes on along the minus strand of CAWUFW010008997.1, from coordinate 6,887 downwards.
TGTACATCATGTGCCCCTGTGATTGAGACATGTATATACAACTGTGTCATGCACGGATATGTTGCATGTGTAGTAATGGCCTTTTCACTTTGTCATCCTGACAGGTTAATGCCCATCGGAAGCAGGAGATCTGGAAGGACATCGTCCGGGCTGTCCGGTCCGTGGGGGTCTACAAGCGCCGGATCCGCAACTGCCAGAAGAGGTGGCAGGACCTTCGGGGCTGGACCCGGAGGATTGCACGGGTCCAGCTGAAGCTGTCGCCTCCTCGCAGGAGGGGCGGAACACGGACCCTGACCCCCACATGCTCCAGATCCTGGCGGTGGTGTTTCCAGACCTGGATGGGCAGCTGAAGGCCAGACAGCAGCAAGGAGGGGTGAGTCAAAGACTGCACTGTGAACTCTGTATTACATGCTATGTGCCCTCCTCTGGCCTGGTTAAACTGCCACAGTACAGCAGTCATGTTGTCCAGGAGCCATGTCCCTCTATTGTGCACTGCCCACTCCTCATCTGATACCCAGGTGTGGCCCTTACATTCAAGGAATTGTGTCACTTGGGACTGTGTCCTTTCAGTTTGCTTCACTAAAGGTGGGGGACAGCATCTGTTTCCCTAACTCTGTTGTGGGCATCATGGGTGGGTCCATTGTTCACACAACGCCTGTGTTCGGACATGTAATCTGCGTGTTGCTTTGATATGCGGTCCACTTGCTGAGCTGAGCCACCACATGTGCCTGGGGTATGTGGCACACACCCATGCAGCGGGTGGGAACAATGTTTGGGCCCCAGGAGTGTGCAGATTACGTGTGTCACACATACATAGCCAGCTATCCACTGTCCAGGGCTCATCCCTCATTCATGTGGGGCAGGACAGTCATGCCTACTCCAGGCCATGCAATGCACTCTGTACTCCCACTCCCGTGTATCAGCTGACACATTGTGCACAGTGATTTGACCCCTCAGGTGTCTGCCTCTGTGTCAGTGTGCTGTGGATTTGTTGCCAGGACTGCTGGGGTGTTTCTCGGTAGGGGCTCAGCATGCCACTGGAGATGTGACCATAGGAGACGATACTTGTGTGTCACATAGGTGTTTGATCAGCTGCCCGTGCAGACTGGGGTATGCGAATGTGAAGTTCAGGCAGCTGTTTCCCATTCACAGCAGATTGTGAGGGGCTCAGGTTCAGAGGGTAGTGTCACAGGTCTCCCATATGTCCAATCGGTATGACCTGGACAGATGAGGGTTAAGATGATGTGTTGTGTGGGGGATGTACATGTGCACTTGTGCAGCTCCAGGACTTGCATTCCCCATGACCTACTATTGTGACACAGTGCAGAGTGTTGTTGTCTGGCTGCCAAGTCATACATCACTGAGACAGTGATGTATGACTTAGCAGTCATGCCTCCGCCATGGCATGTGTCTACTTATTGGTGATCCTGCAGGGGAGTGACATGTGCTACATGCACACCATTGTGGCGATGGCTATCAGGACATGGGTGCATCATGGTGTCTGTCGCTGGTATGCATCACATGCATTTCCTATTTGACTCTGGGCATCCCTTTCATCCGGAAACCTGTACTGACTCAGTGGCAAGAGTTGTGATGTGTGCATGTCCACATGCTACACCGTGTCCTCTGCACTGTCCAACTACTGTGTAGTTGGTGCATGTGTCCACACTGGGGTGTTGCTATCCAACAGACACCAGACAGATGGGTGCAAGGCCATGTGGGATGTGAGTGCCATGGTTGGCATCAGACTGACAATTGGCTTCTCCTGTTCAGTTAGGGCACTTTTAGCAATGTACAACTAATGATGCCAGGGCTTGCTCTGTAATGTGCTGTGCTCACAGTGGTGTGTGCGTTTGGTGCAGGTGACTGATGTCTGTCTGTTTCCCCATTGTTTGCAGATACATCCACGGCCACGGAAGGGGACAGCTCCACGGACCAGGAGGAGCCGGAGAGCCAGACTGGGTCAGCAGCCGAGGAGTGGTCGGAGGGACCCAGTGGCACGGAGGGCGAGGGGAGCCACACCGAGGAGTCCTCAGCACCATCCACCTCAGCTGAGGACCAGAGCAACTCGGAGGATGACTCCCTTATGGAGGCGGGTGTCAGCAGCCACCACACCCCAGCTAGTGTTGCTGTCCCCGCCACCACCAGCACCACCACCGCCCTCCCATCGGCTCCCATTCCCCAGGTCCGTGGAGGCTCCCATGTTCGGGAGCGTGTCTCCTTTGGGCCAGGCACCGCACCCCCTGCCCCTGTGTCCCCTGCTGCCCTGAGTGAGGAGTCTGTGTACCTCCTTCGCCAGCTCCATGTAGGGCAGACAGCCATGCTGAGTGTCCTCCATGCGCACACCGCTCTGTTGACTCAGCTGGTGTCGTTCATGGAGGGCATCTCATCGGGCATGTCTGACCTACAGAGGGCAATAGGTCCATGGACTCCTCCCTGACGGCAGCAGTGTCCCTCCTCAGACAGTCCCTCACCCCTCCTGCCTCTGCTCCATCCACACTCCCCAGCACCTTACCCGTCCCAAGCACACACACACGGCACAGGCACACACCAGCACACACACATCCAGCACACAGACACACACGCCACAAACAAAACGCACACGCACGCACAGTCAGGGGACTGAAACCAGACTCACAGGGGATGGGGCCCTGGAACACACACACGCATCCATGAGCACTGCGCAGTCCTCAGTTGCCTCTCCCTCCAAAACACCCTCCCTTGCCTCACCTGCAACCCCAAAGACCCAGCGGCTCTTCCTCAGTGACCTCGGCCTCTTCCCCTCCGATCCAGCTGATACAGCATTCAGGGGGAAGAGGAAGCCCACCCACACGGAGCAGAGTGCCCCTCGCCCCCGGACACCCTCCCCCAGGCGCAGACAGACTGAGGCCCCCACCCGCAAGTCCCCCGGAGTCGTAAGAGCAAGACCCCGCCGCCGCCCTGCAGCTCAGGCACCAGGTCTCCTTCCTCCATCCCTCAGGCCCCCACTCCACAGGTGCCCCCACCACACCCTGCCCCAGGTTCCCCCACCCACAGATATACCATCCCCAAGAGGATCCGGCCTTCTCCCCCTGCCACTTGCTCTCCCGGCACCACACCCCCGCTGCGCTTGTCTGTGCCACTGATGTGGTGAGGGTGTCCTCCCCCTCTGTCCAGCCCACCTTGCCTGTTCCCCATTCTCCTCCCCTGGTGGTAGGCACTGCAGTGGAGTCCACTACCACCCTGTCTGACTTGGGCACTGCAGTGGCGGACCTGTCCACTCCATCTGCAGGGTCCACTGCAGTCGTGCCGGCACCCACAACATCTGAGTCATGCCCCCAGTTGTGCCGGCACACACCATGTCAGACACCTCCACTGCAGTTGTCAGTGGCTCTCCAGCACCCACCACCCCTTCCCTGCTTCCTCCTGGTGAGCCCTGATCCTGTCCCTGCGGTGCCTGGCCTGCCCCCGGTTGCCCCTCCTAGTGGATTGTCCCTGGTTTTGTGCAGGCATGCGTAGGGTGACATCTGCCACTGTCACCCAGTTTGGACTTTGACAATGGACTGGCCATTGGCCTTTGTGTTTTCTGGACTTTGTTTTCATTACACACATATGCTGAATAAAGCAACTTTCTGTTCTCTAGTGCTTATGCTTCTGATGTACATGTTGTTGATGATGCTAACCATGCCCTTGCTGCAGTGATGGTGATATTTGGTCTCATGATAATGAAGTGTTACTGTGCAGGAACCCATGTGGTCCAGGGGAATGTGTCCTATCCTGTGGTGTATCCATGTCATCCATAGCAGCATCTGAGGGTGTCATGTGTTCAGTATTTGGCAATGGGATTTCCTACTTAGATTAGCTATTTCACATCTGTGGCTTCCACCCCTGCACATCTGTTGTGCCTGCCATTGTTCAATTCGTCTACTTCCCTGACCGTGTGGCCATCTCCACTGGACATGCAGGTTTGGGCATCAATGGGGAAGGACTCATCTGTGTTGTCAGTGCAACATTGCTATACAAGTGTGTTGGATCTGTGCTGATGATTTCGTTGGCACTTCCATGACCAGGCTGATGTGACAGGAGCCCTCATTTGGTGCTAATTGTTGATTGTGTGACCAAGTGCTCAGCTGACATGATGGGGCCCTACTGAGGCAACATATGGCACAGCTTTCCTCACACAGGAGTGGAGTCCCCTCATGGCAGTGTGTACTCCTGTGACATTGCCTGCGCCCAAGGTGTGTGTTGTATGTGCATGTCTGTGTGTTCACTTCCGTTTAGCTGTGCATGCTGTGATCCCTAGTGTTGTACCTGTTTGTGATGCTTGCTGAGTTGACCTATGTTCCCCAAAGTCTTCTCCCTGGGTTCTCTGTGATGTGGGTGCATGGCACATTACTGGTCATCAGGGTGTCACCCATAGGTGTGTTTGCTGTCAGGGCTGAGTTTGTGTGCAGACGCAGATGGGTCACAGTCAGGTTTCCCCTTGGCACTTGTTGTTTGCCCCTGTCATGTGATTTCCAGTTTGTGTTATCTTTCAGTGATTGTGACACGTTGTGTGTGTGACTGCTGGCACTCCTCAGGGTCCGGGCTGCAATGTTGGTTGTTGTCTATGTGTGTTCTTTGTGGGTGACCTTGGCTTCTTCATTGGTGTGTGACTGTGGCTGGGATCCCATTGGTTGGTGTGGTATTGCCGTCATGTCCATGTACAGCGTAGTGTGCAGTGTGTCAGACATTCAGGAGTCTTGTTGAGTGGCCATGTGTGATGTGTTTCTGCACCTTGGTTCCCACCCACCACCCTGGAATAGTCATGGGTGCATGTGCAATGTCACCAGTGCATGTGTGCTTCACTGCTGCACATTGTTGGAGGTCGAGGGTGTGGTGTTGAGTGTGTGCAGATGAGAGTTGTTGCCCGGCTAGGCCCCTGCCTCCATGTTGGCCTTGGCTTACTGGCCATGCTGATTGATTTGTGCTTGTGTAGGTGTGATGGTAGTTTGTTGCTCAGGACACATGACTGTGGTTCACAGTGTGAACGACATTTAGCTTTGTCATCACAGTGGGATTGTAATGCAGCCCAGGGTCACCACATTGTGGGGGCCCTGGGGGTAGTGCTGTGGTGTGTCTGTGTCTTGCTGTGTCAGTTGCTGTTCCTACGTGCCTGTGTGACATGTGTGATTTGTGCTCCCTCTCATCTGACAATGCCTGCTTGCCCACATAGGGGATTTGGATCCATGAGTTACCTTTGTGTGGCACTGTATGCACATCTGTATGATTGGTATTCAGGTCTCCTCATGTGTTGTGTGGTTGCCTGGGGACACTGGCACCCCCTCACCTGTTGTGTATGATGTGCAGTGTGGGTCTGCCTGTTTGTGTTTGTGCATCTGCACCACTGCATTGGCATATCTTGGGTGTGCCATTGGCTGTATGTAGTTTGGTGGGTTTCCCCTGCTGTCCCTGGGACTCCTAGGTCATCGGTCAGCACAATGATCATGGTTTGTGTGTCCCATTGCTGCCATGGTATGGTATCTGTTCACCTCACATCTACAGTCTCCACAGGGTATCTGCATTTGTGTGCCCATTGGTGCAAATATGTGGGTCTGCATTCTGATGGTCACTTCTGTCATTGTGTCATTGATGAATGTTGACAGTGTCAGCCCCATGGGTGTTGTTTGTCTGCACATGGCCAAAGGTATGTCTTATTTGCACTGCAGTATTTGGCTCCCCCAATTTATGTTGCAATGGGACACATGCACTACTTTGCCACTGATGTGTTTTTGTTCTGTGACCAGGAATCATCCATGCAGTTTGGCAGTTGCAGCTCTTTCTTTGTCAACACTTACCTTTTGGTCACTGTGATGATGGGGTTTGGACCCCATTGCCACAATGTTCAAAATGTGCTTCAGCTATGGACCCCACACTTACCTTTTGGTCACTGTGGTGATGGGCGTTAGACCCCATTGCCACAATGTTCAATATGTGCTTCAGCTATGGACCCCACACTTACATTTTGGTCACTGTGGTGATGGGGCGTTAGACCCCATTGCCACAATGTTCAGAATGTGCTTCAGCTATGGACCCCACACTTACCTTTTGGTCACTGTGATGATGGGGGTTTGGACCCCATTGCCACAATGGTCATGGCCTGCTTGCATTGTGGGGGCCACACACATATATGTGTGGCACATGTGCTAGGGGTCACATTGTATGTTCAAAGTCATGTTCAGTGTTGTAGGCATTTGACACAGTCTACACACGCTTGTCATGGTGTTGGGGGATGTCTTTTCTTGCATTCCCTAGGTTGTGGTGTGCTGGTTGTGTCATGCATTGTCCATCCTATGAGTGGGGGTGGTAGTGGTGGTAGGCATCCAGCCCCCCTGGGTGAGGGTGGTAGTAGTGGTAGGCATCCAGCCCCCTGGGTGAGGGTGGTAGTAGTGGTAGGCATCCAGCCCCCCTGGCTAAGGGTGGTAGTAGTGGTAGGCATCCAGCCCCCTGGGTAAGGGTGGTAGTAGTGGTAGGCATCCAGCACCCCCTGGCTAAGGGTGGTAGTAGTGGTGGGCATCCAGCCCCCTGGGTGAGGTGGTAGTAGTGGTGGGCATCCAGCCCCCCTGGGTGAGGGTGGTAGTAGTGGTAGGCATCCAGCCCCCTGGCTAAGGGTGGTAGTAGTGGTAGGCATCCAGCCCCCTGGGTGAGGGTGGTAGTAGTGGTAGGCATCCAGCCCCCTGGGTGAGGGTGGTAGTAGTGGTAGGCATCTGGCACCCCTGGCTAAGGGTGGTAGTAGTGGTAGGCATCCAGCCCCCTGGGTGAGGGTGGTAGTAGTGGTAGGCATCCAGCCCCTGGGTGAGGGTGGTAGTAGTGGTAGGCATCCAGCCCCCCTGGGTGAGGGTGGTAGTAGTGGTAGGCATCCAGCCCCC